>CM042694.1:510035993-511235993 GCA_023614405.1 Avena insularis
TCTGCTAGGCAAGTTGTAAGTAAAGACCAACTTCTTTATGGCATTAAAAGCATCATCATCATTGCATTGGAGGAAATCTCCTCCCACTACAGCATCCAAAGCATATCTATAGCAAAGAGCAATTCCAAGGTAAAAACTACTAAGGAACAAGCTTTGAGTCATTTTAGGTTCAGTTTTTCATGTAGATCAGAGATTCTAGACCAAGCTTCTTTGAAACTCTCTTCAATTCCTTGTTTAAAAGTGAAAATCATTTCCTCAGGTGACATAGTGATTGGAGAAATGCTAGACATAATGGCAACTTAAGATAGGAACTAATTTTTTGTGTGTTTTTGATAAAGGAAGCAAACTAGGAAAACTATTTTTTTTTGTGTTTTTGATAAAGAAACAAGCAAACAAAGCAAAAATAAACAAAGCAAAACAAAAACAACAAAGTAAAGAGATTGGTTATGAGGGACTCCTCTTGTAAATATGTCCTTGACTCCCTGGCAACAGCGCCAGAAAAGTAGCTTGATGGCACAAAATATATCGAGCTCATTGGGGAACCCCAAGAGGAAGGTATGATGAGCACAACAACAAGTTTTCCCTCAGTTATGAAACCAAGGTTATCGAACTAGTAGGAGCAAGGAAACACCTCCAAGGTGTTTGATGGCTCTGTGTATGGCGCCCAGAAAAGTGCTGGTGCGTGGTTGATGTAGAGCTCGTTGGGAACCCCAAGAGGAAGGTATGATGAGCATAGCAGCAAGTTTCCCTCAGTTATGAAACCAAGGTTTAATCGAACCAGTAGGAGCAAGGAAACACCCCAAAGGTGTTACTAGCTGAGCCTTGGCAGGGTGCACTACCGGTGCTAGTAGCAACGTGAAGACCTGCACAACACAACCACAGAACTTTGTCCCCAACTTGCGATGGGGTTGTCAATCTCACCGTGTTTTGTGGAAAACAAAGGATTAAACGTATCAAATGGAAGGAAGTAATAGTTTGTTGAAAGTAAACACAAAGCAGTAAACAATTTATAGATTGTATGTAAAGAAAAATAGGAGCAGGATCCATAGTTCACTAGAGGTGGCTCTCCTTAGATAGATAACATGCTGGGTGAACAAACTACAGCTGGGAAATTGACAAACACCGAGAAAGCAATACATGCATATACTAATCATCTTGACTCCTCTGAGACTTGATTGGGCATTACAACATAATACATAGGCCGCTATCCAACTGCATCTATGACTAATAATCCACCTTCAGGTTATCATCCGAACCCCCTCAGTATTAAGTTGCAAGCAACCGATTATTGCTTTACGAACTGCGTGTAAAGTAAACAATACGATTGTTCTATGAACAAAGGATTGTTGTTTTCTCCCTAGTAGCAACAGCACATCTAGTACCTTAGAGATTTATGTCACTTCCCTAGATTACCAGATGCATGAACCCACTATCGAGCATAAATACTAACTCTTGGAGTTGCTAGCATCTACTTGGCCAAGATAGCTACTAACAACGGAAAGCATGCAAGATCTCAAATAACAAAGACATGATAGAATCAATAATCAATCTGAAATAGCATCTCAATATCTATCGGATCCTCGCAAACACAACATGTATGATTACAAATAGATGATCTTGATCATGAATGGAGCTCACAAGATCTAAACATGAAAGCACAAAGGTGGAGAACCAGCCACCTAGTTACTACATGGATCCGTAGTCCAAGGATGAACTACTCACGCATCACACCGGAGGCTTGCATGGTGATGAAGAAGGCCTCCAGGGTGAATTCCCCTCTCTGGCAGGGTGCCAGGAAGAGCTTCAGATCCCTCCTGATTTAGGGATGGAGATGACGGCGGCTACAGACTCTTTCGTGGATTTTTTGATCGGGTCCTTAGGGTTTTCGTCCTGAAGGCAATATATAGGCGGAAGGAGAGGCCGAGGGGGTGCCTGGGCTGGCCACACCACCCCCTGGCGTGGGCCAGGCCTGGCCGCGCGGCCAGGTGGTGTGGCCGCCCTTTGGCCCTTCTCCGTCTCGTATTCTAGCACTTGATCACTTCCAAAAAAATAGGCACTTTGGCTTTTGTCCCGTCCAATTCCGAGAATATTCATTTTCTGACTTTCCTGGAACCAAAAACAGCAGAAAACAGGCAGCTGACACTGTGGCTCTTGTTAATAGGTTACTCCAAGAAATCATGTGAAAAGTACGCCAAAGTTGGAACAAAACACAAGAAAGTGGATAAAACCAAGCATGGAACATTAAAAATTATAGATACATTTGCAATGTATCAGTGTTGTTGCCAACTTGGAATCATACACAACACAACCATAGAACTTTGCCCCCAACTTACAGTGAGGTTGTCAATCTCACTGGTTTTGCTGAAAACAAAGGATTAAACGTATTGTGTGGAAGAAAGTAAAAGCTTGCAGAAACTAAACAGAAAATAGTAAATAGTTGTAGATTGATGATAAAAGAAAGGACCAGGGTCCATAGTTTACTAGTGGTGGTTCTCCTTAAGATAGATGACATGTTGGGTGAACAAATTACAGCGGGGCAATTGACAAACATCGAGAAAGCATACATGCATATACTAATCATCTTGACTCCTATGAGATTTGATTAGGCATTACAACATTATACATAGACCATAATCCAACTGCATCTATGACTAATAATCCACCTTCAGGTTATCATCCGAACCCCCTCCAGTATTAAGTTGCAAGCAATAGATAATTGCATTACGCATTGCGTGTAAAGTAAACAATACGATTGTCCTATGAACAAAGGATTGCTGTTTTCTCCCTAGTAGCAACAACACATCTAGTACCTTAGAGATTTCTGTCACTTCCCCGGATTACTAGAGGTATGAACCCACTATCGAGCATAAATACTAACTCTTGGAGTTGCTAGCATCTACTTGGCCAAGATAGCTACTAACAACGGAAAGCATGCAAGATCACAAATAACAAAGACATGATAGAATCAATAATCAATCTGAAATAGCATCTCAATATCCATGGGATCCCCGCAAACACAACATGTATGATTACAAATAGATGATCTTGATCATGATCGAAGCTCACAAGATCTAAACATGGTAGCATAAAGGAAAAGAACCAACCATCTAGCTACTACATGGACCCGTAGTCCAAGGATGAACTACTCACACATCACACCGGAGGCTTGCATGGTGATGAAGAAGGCCTCGAGGGTGAATTCTCCCCTCCAGCAGGGTGCCTGGAAGAGCTTCAGATCCCTCCCGATCTAGGGATGGACATGATGATGGCTATAGACTTTTTCGTGGAATTTTGATCGGGTACTGAGGGTTTCTGTATCGGAGGCATCTTATAGGCGAAAGGGGAGGCCGAGGGGGTGCCCTAGGCGCCCACACCACCCCCTGGCGTGGGCCAGGCCTGGCCGCATGGCTAGGTGGTGTGGCAGCCCTCTGGACCCTCTCCGTCTCGTATTCTGGCTCTGTGTCCCCCTCGGTGAAAAACTGACTTTGGCTTTTGTCCCGTCCAATTCCGAGAATATTCATTTTTTGACTTTCCTGGAACCAAAAACAGCATAAAACAGGCAGTTGACTCTATGGCATCTTGTTAATAGGTTATTCCAAGAAAGTGTATAAAAAGTACTCCAAAGTGTGGATAAAACATAAGAAAGTAGATAAAAAGAAACAATTTTTTAGGTGAGATGCACCATCAAAGACTTGATCAAAGTATTTGCAAAACATCACAACTGGGATCATAGTACTTCAATCATAGCATGAAAGACAAAGTTCTAGCAATAGGCAAAGAGACTATGATGCAACATGAAAAGGCACAAACAAAAGATTCATGAATAACATGCTTTGCAAGACGTTTGTTTGTTTCACATAAAGAAAATATAGCATAAAAGTATTCAGCTTGTCCCTCAATAGAGTAGCAAATATAAATGCATAGGACACCTTCAAAGTTCATAAGAGTGACTAGATACAATAGTTTAAAACAAGCAATATCAAGTTATGCATCAATCAACTAGTCTTGGGACAATGCACATAGAACTAAGAATGGCCACTATGCTCTCAAAGTAGGTGCATAAAGATAGAAGGTGGAGACTCAATATAATGGTGGAAGAAAGGCCTTTTGTAAAAGGAAGTAGGGATTCAAGTCTCATAAAGAGCTTCCAAAAATTATGGTACTTAATAGCTTTCAGCTCTCATTGCCCCTATCATAAGCATCTTGAAGGTGGTGTCGGGAAGAGCTTTAGATCCCTCCCGATCTAGGGATGGAGATGACGGCAGCTACAGACTCTTTCGTGGATTTTTGATCGGGTACCTAGGGTTTTCGTCCCGAGGGCAACTTATAGGCGGAAGGAGAGGCCGAGGGGGTGTCTGGACGGACCACCCCCTAGCGTGGGCGCCTGGCCCGTGGCCAGTGGTGTGGCGGCCCCCCCTCTCCGTCTCGTATTCTGGCACTTGATCCCTTCCGGAAAAATAGGCACTTTGGCTTTTGCCCCATCCAATTCCGAGAATATTCATTTTCTGACTTTCCTGGAACCAAAAACAGCAGAAAACAGGCAGGTGGCACTATGGCTCTTGTTAATAGGTTAGTCCAAGAAATCATATGAAAAGTACTCCAAAGTTGGAACAAAACACAGGAAAGTGGATAAAACCAAGCATGGAACATCAAAAATTATAGATACGTTTGCAACGTATAAGTGGCACCCCCCAGGCCGCGCCGCCACCAGGTGTGGCTGCCCTGGTGCGCCACTTCATCTCCCCTCCGGACTCCATGTTGCTTTGGGTAAAATATTGACTTTGGCTTTTGTCTCATCCAATTCCGAGAATATTTCTTTACTAGCTTTTCTGAAACCAAAAACAGCAGAAAAATAGGCAACTGACATTGTGGCATCTTGTTAATAGGTTAGTCCTAGAAAATGTATCAAAATAGCTCAAGTGTGAACAAAACATAAGAAAGTAGATACTAAACAAGCTTGGAACATCAAAAATTATAGATACGTTTATGACGTATCAACATCCCCAAGCTTAACTCCTGCTCATCCTCGAGTAGGTAAGTGATAAAAAAAGAATAATTTTTGAGGTGACATGCACCATCATAATCTTGATCAAGGTATTTGTAAATCATTGATGGCTGGGATCAAAGTACTCTAACATGAACATAAAAGACAGAGTTCTAACAATAAGACATAGCAACTATGTTGTAACATGAAAAAGGTACATACAAAAGATTCATGAATAACAATGCATTTAAAAGACATTTGTTTGTTTCACATATACAAAACATAATAAGAATGGTATTCAGCTTGTCCCTCGTGGTATAGCAAAACATAAATGCATAGGACACCTTCAGAGTTCATAAGGGTGACTAGATACAAATAATTTAGGAACAAGCAATATCACAGTTATGAATCAATCAACAAGTTTTGGAACAATACACATTAAACTAAGAATGGTCACTATGCTCTCTCAATTGGTGCATAGAGATAGAAGATGGAAACTCAACATAGAAGTAAAAAAGAAAGGCCCTTCATAAGAGGGAAGCAGGTATTTCAGGTTTCATAAAGAGCTTCCAAAACTTATGGTAATTATTAGCTTTCAGCTCTCATTACCCCTATCATAAGCATCTTTAGGTGATTAAGGTTAAAGTGAACAAATATGAGGATATGCTTGACAAGTTATAAGTCGAAAATCTCATGCCCCTGCCTACGAGTTCCAGACCTCATGCTACTCAACTTTAGTCACAAGTAAGTTCTTGTCATTGTAAGTATATGTGTATCATGGAGAACCGCCAACGGGGTACCCCTTGCCCCATGATACAGGAGCTATCCCATATCAAAATGACAAGGCAACAAACAATGAGCATCTCGGCAATATTTTTATTTGCTATTTGCATAGGTTTTTATTGAGGATGCTTCACAGAATGCTCACTATGGTTATGCTGCAAGTTTCCACCATGATTAGGCATGGCTTAGGCTAGCCGCCCAGGTGTTTGTCTAACACATATACAAACTCCATGAGCTTACAAGTTCCCCTTTTATTTCACACCGCCGGGATCCATAAACAAAATAACATGATATCAACTGAATAATAAGTGCAATGTTGAAAGCGTTCCCCATGACATCATGGTTCTGCTAATTCTCAACTTATAAAGTGCAAGCATATACGCAACATAGATGAATGCAATGGTTCAAGTTTATTAAGTGCAAGAAAGTAAAGTGTGCCATCAAGTTCGTGGGAGCTTTAATCACTAATTTTCACATAACAAGTTTAATTTGGAAGGTAGATAAAGGCATGAATATACTAGGAATGGTGTAACACACCATGCATAGGAATTTATAGTGGACTCTATGGAACAACTTGGTTTTCTTTGGGGGTTGGATGCATGAGTGGAACTCATACTTGGTACATGTGGAGGATAGCAAAAGACTGTGAGCGACCAACTAAGAGAGCACTAATGGCCATAATCATGCAAAGCGATAAAACATTATTAATTAAAGCGTAAAGTGATATTACAAGTCAAAAAACTAAATGATCATAGAGGATAAGGTGACTGGTCCATAGTCTTAACATGGTGTAAGCATGTGCCAAGTCAACCCAAATAAAGCATTGAAGGAGAATACCACAATATTATGCTTTTGCATGCTAAAACAACGCATGATTCTTTCAAGGCACATTATGCAATCTCAATTGTTTAGAACAAGTAATGCTACATCAATAATCACTAAGAATAAAGTTAAAGCAATATCAAACATGGCATGATAAAGTCTAGGCCACATTCAAAACAAAACTCCTTTTGTACCACTTATAAGCATGAACTTTCCTACTCTTTTCCAATCACCAATCAACTTATTTGAAATATCATATGAATGCAGGGGTCCATCAAATTTATTTAAGCAAACTAAGAAAAATAAAACTAAAAGCAAAAATGAAAACGCTCCAAGAACAACATAATTATGCATGAAACAATAAAAATGAAGTGTTTTGGAAGAAAACCTGGGATTTTTATTGATGAAGAAGGGGATGCCTTGGGCATCCCCAAGCTTTGATGCTTGTACTTCTTGAATATTTCTTGGGGTGACACGGGTGGCATCCCCAAGCTTGAGCTTTTGTCCATACTTCATCTTATCACATTATTCTTCCCCTACACTTGAATTTTTTTCCTTCATACAAAACTTCACACAATCCTCATTAGCAACATTAGTGTATTCAAGATAATTGGTCCTATGGTTTAGTTTCATCACAAGTAAAACTTCCATGAGAACACAAGCTACTGTAGCAATTCCTTCTAAAAGGTCAAGTGATTAAAGAGAACTCAAAGAGAAATAGATTAAGAGGCAAATGCAAATAATGCCAGAAGTCTGTCAAAATAGACCAGCAGGTAAAAACCTATTTTTTCAAAGAGCTTCTGTTGCTCAAATCGAAAAGTGCTGAACTAACCAAAGTTATATAATAACCTGGGGGAAAAGCAAAAAAAAATTATAGCTCAAACCGACGTACAAAGATTTTTCATATTTTTTACAGTGGAGCACAAAAATCTGTTTCGGGACAACAACTTTCCCAAGTCTTACTTCTCTCTCATTAGAGGTTATTATTGGCACAAAAACCACACAAAAAGGATAAGGAGAGGTTATTACAGAAGTAATAACTTCCAAGACTCAACAAAAGAAAAACTTACTGAATAGAAATTTGGGTTATCTCCCAATAGTGCTTTTCTTTAATGCCTTTGAGCTAGGTATAGGAAGCAAGATTCAAGTATTTTCAAATGAAGAAGCATTAAGACCAAATTTATTTTTAATAGGAGAGGCAAAAGGTATCTTCTTTCTCTTCCTAGGGAAGTATTCTATACCTGTAACATCCCAGCATTAGGATCCAACGAAGGGTAGAAATAGGAATCTAAGTTTGTGCATGCATGCATCTATAAAATAAGGGTAATTTTTTTCGCCAAACAAAAACCTAAAGGGATCAGAGTTTCTTTCACTAACTGGAGGTAGGAATAGCTCTTGTTAGTGATTGCTATGAATTTTGACATGACCTTAGGAATTATTAAGTTTTGGGGAAGTTATTATGAATTCAAATTTGAAATTTAAATCAATTTGAAAGTATTTAAGATTTGGAAGTTAGTAATATTAAATTGTTTTCCAAAATACTTTATTAACATTATTTGATTAAATCATAGAAATAGTAATCAACAATAAGGATCTGAGATAATGAAAATGAGATAAGAAATGAATTCTTATTTCCTGATTACATTACCACATTACAAATTGTAATAAATACATCAAAAGTAGAAGATTACAGAGAATGGAAATACAACTTTATTATCTTATAATAAATCTTTATAGGATTATTTACAAAAAGAATAAAGAAAAGAAGATTACAATTAAGACCTATGCTACTTAGCTATTCCTAGACTAAATCTTGTATCACCAGATCTTGTTCTTGCAAATAAGACAAAACAACTAAAAAGAAAACAAGGGTTAATTAGTTAGTGTTAATCTCAGTGGTGAACAATGAAATGCATTGTTCGAATTACATCATCGAGTCATTAAAAGGGGCAAGTTTCACCAGGCAGTAAACAATAAAAAGTAACAGGTGGAGATATTGTCACTTGAGCTGATCCACACAACCAGGCCACACAGGCACACAACTTAGTCACTGAATGCATGCAGTGTGCTGTCAATATAGTAGCAACACTACTAGCACTCAGCCGAAGCTCATCCACAGACCACACAGCTCTCCTTCTCAAACACCAAACCAGGAACATCTCAATCTGGCCAAAGGCCAGCAAACCACCAGCCATAACATATACTTGATCATGCAGACGCTCACCAGATGGTGACATAATGAGGGAGTGGAGCAGGTGGACAGAAAGATCAAGGACAAGCTTCCAGGATCTAGAAGTAGTAGGAGCAACACCAGGAGGTGAAGGACAAGATCAACCAGCCACAACACCAACCACTCAACTGTTGCGGTGAGTAATATAGAACCCTCACGTGATCTAACTATCTTATCTGGATAAGCAGTCATGTGTTGTTCTATACTTAATCTCTTAGAAATCACCCAAGTGGGGTGAATCCATCATAGAGAAATTTTGAATACCAAAGGCATCAGTAAACTATACAAACTGAACTAGGATCTTAGACCAACATCACTAATCCTGGATATAAAGCTATATTCCATATTCCATTTTAACTTAGCCAAGGTTATGAATTATGGGCACATCTCTTAAAACAGTAGCACCCCAGAATCCATAGACCTTATCGATCCATATAAACTCAGCCATCATTTTATCAAAAGGGTTCCAAGATAAGTGTCTGGTATCAATACCAGAACATATCTATGAGGGACAACAAGTTAGGAAACCAGTTCCTATGCCTCAGACCAGCATCACAGGCATAAAACAATTATTGAATATCATAAGCCAACATATACAGCAGGAGTTTTCAATTCAATTTAGCATCAAGCCGTTCTGGAGCATATGTAGACCAAAACCAGTACTAGAGCAAACCTTGTGTACCATTCCAAGGAAGGTGCACAAGGATTGGTTCTAATCAAGTAAATCCTACCCAGAGATTACATAATCTAGGTCATTTAAGAAAGAATAGTTAATCATCTTTCCAATATATTAATTGGGAATCATTCTCTTACATAGAAGAACTATCACCAGAGACATCAATGATAATTTCAGATAGCCAAATACAAGTTCCAATACTGAAACTAGTTAACCATCATCACTCATCAGATAATAGGCTAGATTAAAGTCACAGCATTCCCATTTGTGTGCTGATAGTAACAAGGCTAAGATCACAGTTTATCTTACAGAATTATTAATAATTTCTAGGCCTAGTAGTAGGCTATGGATCAACACAGGATCAACACCAAAGACATTCCTAAATAGCTCAGTATCCTCAGTTATCAACACAGAGGAGTGAAACCCTAATAGAATAGGTAACCATAATGAGGAATTTCTCTCTGGGAGCACTCAGTGGCCAGCAAGAGAAGTATAGAGAGAACACGAAGAGGAAGAAGAAGAACTTACTCAAGGTCCTCGCTGTAGATTATAAGAGGAAGCAGAGGGGCCGACGAGTGCATGGCGGCACGAGGAGCACCCAAAGGGAGCTGCAACACGCACCGAGCCGAGGCGGCGGCCACAACATCGCTTGAGGACAAATAGCACCACCATAGCAACACAGGAGCATCTCACAGCACCACTGGAGCGATGGCGAAGGCATCACTGGCAACACCCCAAACCCTAGAGTTCAGAATGGAGCCAGCCTAGCCGAAGAAGAGCCCAGAGCCAAATCGAAATGGACCAGATGAAGGAGCAGGGTTAGCATCTGATGACCCACAAGTATAGGGGGTGTATCGCAGTATTTTCGATAAGTAAGAGTGTCGAACCCAACGAGGAGCAGAAGGTGCTGGCTAGTGGTATGGATCAGGAATTCTCTGCAAATATTTAGCGAATGGATTTTTAGGGGTTTTTGATAAAGCAAGTAAATGAAGTACGAGTAAATAAAAGACAGTAGGAACAAATGCAGCAAGTGGCCCAATCCTTTATGCAGTAAAGGACAAGCTGGTTGTATTACTTAAGATGACCAAACGTTCTCGAGGACACATGGGAAGACTGTCAAGTGCTTTCGCTTCATATAGTTCATTAATCTGTTTAGCTTGCTAAGTGTTGTGTGGGCGAACCTATGCTAATGTACCGACCTTCCTAGGACTAATACACACTTGTGATTATACCCCTTGCAAACATCTGTAAGTACAAGAAAGTAATTAAGGTAAAAACCTAACCACAGCTTTAAACTCTAAGACCCTTACGTCCCTTGTGCAATGGTTTCCTAACGGGGGTTCAGGTTTCTATGACTCCGGCAACCCCTACGATTAGTAGCCAAATACACAATGCATTCCCCTAGGCCCATATAGGTGAAGCGTCATGTAGTCGACGTTCACATGACACTGATACATTGCAAATGTATCTATAATTTTTGATGTTCCATGCTTGGTTTTATCCACTTTCTTGTGTTTTGTTCCAACTTTGGAGTACTTTTCATATGATTTCTTGGACTAACCTATTAACAAGAGCCACAGTGCCAGCTGCCTATTTTCTGCTGTTTTTGGTTCTAGGAAATTCAGAAAATGAATATTCTCGGAATTGGACGGGACAAAAGCCAAATTGCCTATTTTTCTGGAAGGGATCAAGTGCCAGAATATGAGACGGAGAAGGGCCAGAGGGTGGCCACACCACCTGGCCGCGCGGCTAGGCCTGGCCTACGCCAGGGGGTGGTGTGGCCAGCCCAGGCACCCCCTCGGCCTCTCCTTCCGCCTATATATTGCCCTCGGGACGAAAACCCTAAGGACCCGATCAAAAATCCACGAAAGAGTCTGTAGCCGCCGTCATCTCCATCCCTAGATCGGGAGGGATCTGAAGCTCTTCCCGGCACCCTGCCGGAGAGGGGAATTCACCCTGGAGGCCTTCTTCATCACCATGCAAGCCTCCGGTGTGATGCGTGAGTAGTTCATCCTTGGACTACGGATCCATGTAGTAGCTAGATGGCTGGTTCTCCTCCTTTGTGCTTTCATGTTTAGATCTTGTGAGCTCCGTTCATGATCAAGATCATCTATTTGTAATCATACATGTTGTGTTTGCGGGGATCCGATGGATATTGAGATGCTATTTCAGATTGATTATTGATTCTATCATGTCTTTGTTATTTGAGATCTTGCATCCTTTCCGTTGTTAGTAGCTTCTTGGCCAAGTAGATGCTAGCAACTTCAAGAGTTAGTATTTATGCTTGATAGTGGGTTCATGCCTCTGGTAATCTGGGGAAGTGACAAAAATCTCTAAGGTACTAGATGTGCTATTGCTACTAGGGAGAAAACAACAATCCTTTGTTCATAGAACAATCGTATTGTTTACTTTACACGCAGTTCGTAAAGCAATAATATGTTGCTTGCAACTTAATACTAGAGGGGGTTCGGATGATAACGTGAAGGTGGATTATTAGTCATAGATGCAGTTGGATGGCGGTCTATGTATTATGTTGTAATGCCCAATCAAGTCTCAGAGGAGTCAAGATGATTAGTATATGCATGTATTGCTTTCTCAGTGTTTGTCAATTGCCCCGCTATAATTTGTTCACCCAGCATGTTATCTATCTAAGGAGAGCCACCTCTAGTGAACTATGGATCCCGGTCCTTGTCTTTTACATATAATCTACAATCTTTTACTGCTTTGTGTTTACTTTCTGCAAACTCTTACTTCTTTCCATTCGATACATTTAATCCTTTGTTTTCCGCAAAACACGGTGAGATTGACAACCTCATCGCAAGTTGGGGACAAAGTTCTGTGGTTATGTTGTGCAGGTCTCCACGTTGCTACTAGCACCGGTAGTGCGCCCTGCCAAGGCTCAGCTAGTAACACCTTTGGGGTGTTTCCTTGCTCCTACTGGTTCGATTAAACCTTGGTTTCATACTGAGGGAAACTTGCTGCTGTGCTCATCATACCTTCCTCTTGGGGTTCCCAACGAGCTCTACATCAACACCGCCAACAAGCATTTTTCTAGGTGCCGTGCATTGAGCCATCAAGCATTTTTCTGGCGCCGTTGCCGGGGAGTCAAGGACATCTTCACAAGGGGAGTCCCTCATAAGCAATCTCTTTACTTTGTTGTTTTTGTTTTGCTTAGTTTCTTTTTTGCTTAGTTTGCTTGTTTTGTTCTTCAAAAACACAAAAAAAATTAGTTTTGCAAGTTTGCTTTCTTATTTGAAAACCCAAAAAAATGACTACTCTTGAAAACACTAAGTTGTGTGACTTCACTAGCACCAACAACAATGATTTTATGAGCACACCTATTGCTCCACCTGTGGCTGAAAATACTTTCTTTGAGATAAAACCCTCTTTGCTCAATCTTGTTATGAGAGAACAATTTTCTGGTATTGGTAATGAAGATGCTGCTTCCCATCTAAATAACTTTGTTGAACTTTGTGAGATGCAAAAGCATAGGGATATAGATGGTGATATTATTAAGCTGAAATTGGTTCCTTTCTCTTTGAGGGGAAAAGCTAAAGAATGGTTGAATTCCTTAACTAGGAATAGTATTGATTCTTGGACTAAGTGCAAAGATGCTTTTATTGGAAAATACTATCCTCCTGCTAAGATTATATCCATGAGAAGTGAAATAATGAAGTTTAAACAACTTGATAATGAACATGTTGCTCAAGCTTGGGAAAGAATGAAATCTTTGGTAAAGGATTGTCCCGCTCATGGACTGACTGCTTGGAGGATCATCCAAACTTTTTATGTAGGATTGAACTATTCTTCAAGGAACCTATTGGATTCAGCTGCTGGAGGTACCTTTATGACCATCACTTTGGGTGCTGCAACAAAACTTTTGGACAATATGATGGTTAATTATTCTGAATGGCATACTGAGAGAGCTCCACAAGGTAAGAAGGTAAATTCTGTTGAGGAAACCTCCTCCTTGAGTGATAAGATTGATATAATTATGTCTATGCTTGTTAATGGGAAAGCCCATATTGATCCAAATAATGTTCCTTTAGCCTCTTTGGTTGCTCAATAAGAGCAAGTTGATGTGAACTTCATAAGAAATAACAATTTTGGCAACAATGCTTATGGTAATAATGCTTATAGGAACAACTTTGGTAACAACAATTATAAGCCATATCCTCCCAACAATGGTAATGCTTATGGAAATTCTTACAACAATAATAAGAGTGCTCCCTCTAAACTTGAAGTTATGCTTAAAGAGTTTATTAGTAACAAACTGCTTTCAATAAAACTATTGAGGAAAAACTCTCTAATCCTGAAAGAAATATAGGATCTTTGGCTGAAGCTCAATCTTCTTTGAATAAAATGGCTGCTAAACCTGAAACTAATGAGAATCCCTTTGCAGCTACTAATGCCATACAAGTAAGAATTGATGAAAATGTTAGACTATTAGCTGAATTACATGCTAAGTGGGAAAGAGAAGATGAAATTGCTAGAAACATTAGTGTTTCTACTATTACCACCACTAGTGTTGAGGCTAGTAATAGTTCTACTACTTTAGATGATAAAGTTGATTTTGATCTTGATGGTTGCAACATCTCTGAAGTTATTAAGTTCCTACAAAATCTTGCTAAAAGTCCTAATGCTAGTGCTATGAACATGGCCTTTACAAAACACATTACTGATGCTCTCATAAAGATTAAAGAAGAAAAGATGAAACATAAAGCTTCTATTCCTATAAAACAAGAAGATGGTTGGGAACCCATCATTAATATGAAAGTGAATGACTTTGATTTCAAAGATTTATGAGATCTTGATAGTAGTGTTTCTATTATGCCTAGAAGGATTTATTATATGCTTGATTTGTCTCCTCTTGAAGATTGTTATTTGAATGTCCCACTTGATGATAATTCTAAAAAGAAACTCATGGGGAGTCTTAATATGTACTTATTATGGTTAACGATTCCTATGTCCCCGTTGATTTCTATGTTTTGGATGTTGAATACAATGCTTCTTGTCCTATTACTTTGGGAAGACCTTTTCTTATAACTGTTGGTGACATAATTGATATGAAAGAAGGCACCATTAAATATCAACTCCCACTCAAGAAAGGTATAAAACACTTCCCTAAAAAGATAGAAAAGATTTATTTTGCTTCTCCTATGAAAACAAAATTTGGTCTTAATGCTTCTTCATTTGAGAACACTTGATTCTTTCTTTGCTTCTTATGCCTAACTTAAAGGCGTTAAAGAAAAGTACTTATTGGGCGATAACCCAAAAGTTTTAGATGAGTCTTGGAAATTATTACCTCGGTAATAACCTCTCCTTATCCTTTTTATTTGCTTTTTGTGCCAAGAGTAACCTCTAATGAGCGTGAAGTAATGATTGGGAAAGTTGCTGTCCCGAAACAGATTTTTGTGCTTCACCGTAAAAATTCGTGAGAGATCTCTGTATGTCGGATTGAGCTTTAAATTTTGAGCTTCTGCCCCAGGTTGTTATCTAACTTTCGTTAGTTCAACACTTTTTGATTTGAGCAACAGAAGGTCTTCTAAAAAATTCTTCTTTACCTGCTGGTCTGTTTTGACAGATTTCTGCCATTTTTTGCATTTGCTTCTTGTGGGTTCCTTTTTGAGTTCTTTTGGGGAATTGAGCTTTTTGAGGGAAGTGCTACAGTATCTAGTGTTCTAATGGAAGTTTATTTGGTGTTATAACTGAACCTTAATACTTATTTATCTTGAGTGCACTAATGTTGCTAATGAGATTGTGTGAAGTTTTGTATGAAGGAAAAATTTCAGGTGTATGGAAGGAATGAGTAATGAGATGAAGGATGGACTAAAGCTCAAGATTGGGGATGCCACGCGTGTCACCCCAAGAATTATCCAAGAAGTACAAGCGTCAAAGCTCGGGGATGCCCAAGGCATCCCCTTCTTCATCAATAAAAATTCTAGGTTTCTTCCAAACGCTTCATTTTTATTGTTTCATGCACAGTTGTGTTTTTCTTGGAGCGTCTTCTTTTTGGTTTTCGTTTTGGTTTTTTGTTTGCTTGGTTTTCTTAGTTTTCTGAATAAATTGGTTGGACCCCCTCTTTCATACATTGGTTTGCAAATAGTTTGGTTTGGTTTGGAAAAGAGTAGGAAAGTTCATGCTTATGTGGTAAAAAGAGCTTGTTTTTGACTGTGGCCTATGCTTTGTCATGCCATGCTTGATATTGTTGTGGCTTTATGCTTAGTATTCTTTGATATAGCATGAATTGTTATAAACAATTGATATTGCTTAATGTGCCTTGGATGAATCATGCGTTGTTTTAGCATATTAAAGCATAGTATAGTGGTATTCTCCTTTGATGCTTTATTTGGGTTGACTTGGCACATGCTCACACCATGTTATGACTATCCAAAGTCACCATAGCCTTTATGATCCTTTAGTTTTCAACTTGTAGTATCACTTTATGCTTTGATCAATGATGTTTTGTCGCTCTACATGATTATGGCCATTATTGCTCTCTTAGTTTGTCGCTCATTTTTGCTAGCCTCCACAACAAAGTATGAGTTCCACTCATGCATCCAACTCCCTAAACCAAGTTATTCCAAAGAGTACACCATACCTACCTACTAGCTTATGCTATTCCAAGTATATTCATGCTTTTGTTTACCTTCCACTTGTTATGAGAAAACTAGTGATTAAAGCTCTCACGAACTTGATGGCACACTTTAGTTTACTTGCCCTTAATAAACTTGAACCATTGTGTCGTCTATGTTGTATATGCTTGCACTTATTTGTTGGGAATTAGTAGAACCATGCTTTCATGGGGAACGCTTTCAACATTGCACTTAGTACTTGTACCTAGTTGATATCATGCTCTTTTGTATATGGATGTCGTCGGTGTGAAATGAAAGGGGAGCTTGTAAGTCCATGGAGTTATGTATATGTGTTAGAGAAATGCCTGGGCCGCTAGTCTAATCCATGCTGACATGGTGGAAACCTACAACGTAACCATAATGAGCTATCTATGAAGCATTCTTCTTATAAAAAAATAGTCCTATATTGAAAAAAGAAAAAAAAAAGATACTATGAAAAGAGGAAAGAGATAAAAAAGCACCATATTCCCATGGTAAATAAGAAGAATGCTGAGATGCTCGTTGTCTGCTTGCCTTGTCATTTTGATATGGGGATTCTTCCGTATCATCGGGCAAGGGGTACCCCGTTGGCAGTTCTCTATGATACACATGTACTTACAATGACAAGAACTTACCGGTGACTAAACTTGAGTAGCATGAGGAGCGGCCGTCGTATACAAGGGACATGAGATTTCTGACTTATACTTCGTCACGCATGTACGCCATAGTTTGTTCACTTTAACCTTAATCACTTCAAGATGCTTATGATAGGGGCAATGAGAGCTGAAAGCTATAAGTACCATAATTTTTGGAAGCTCTTTATGAGACTTGAATCCCTACTTCCTTCTACAAAAGGCCTTTCTTCCACCATTATATTGAGTCTCCACCTTCTATCTTTATGCACCTACTTTGAGAGCATAGTGGCCATTCTTAGTTCTATGTGCATTGTCCCAAGATTAGTTGATTGATGCATACTTTGATATTGCTTGTTTTAAACTATTGTATCTAGTCACTCTTATGAACTTTGAAGGTGTCCTACGCATTTATATTTGCTACTCTATTGAGGGACAACCTGGATACTATTATGCTATGTTTTCTTTATGTGAAACAAACAAACGTCTTGCAAAGCATTGTTATTCATGAATCTTTTGTTTGTGCCTTTTCATGTTGCATCATAGCTTCTTTGCTTATTGCTAGAACTTTGTCTTTCATGTTATGTTTGAAGTACTATGATCCCAGCTTTGAATGTTTTGCAAATACTTTGATCAAGTGTTTGATGGTGCATGTCACCTCAAAAATTATTCTTTCTTTTTATCACTTACCTACTCGAGGACGAGCAGGAGTTAAGCTTGGGGATGTTGATACATTGCAAATGTATCTTTAATTTTTGATGTTCCATGCTTGGTTTTATCCACTTTCTTGTGTTTTGTTCCAACTTTGGAGTACTTTTCATATGATTTATTGGACTAACCTATTAACAAGAGCCACAGTGCCAGCTACCTGTTTTCTGCTATTTTTGGGTCTAGGAAAGTCAGAAAATGAATATTCTCGGAATTGGACGGGACAAAAGCCAAAGTGCCTATTTTTCCGGAAGGGATCAAGTGCCAGAATACGAGACGGAGAAGGGCCAGAGGGAGGCCACACCACCTGGCCGCACGGCCAGGCCTGGCCCGTGCCAGACTCGGCCTCTCCTTCCGCCTATATATTGCCCTCGGGAGAAAACCCTAAGGACCCGGTCAAAAATCCACAAAAGAGTCTGTAACCGCCATCATCTCCATCCCTAGATCGGGAGGGATCTGAAGCTCTTCCCGGCACCCTGCCGGAGAGGGGAATTCACCCTGGAGGCCTTCTTCATCACCATGCAAGCCTCCCGTGTGATGCGTGAGTAGTTCATCCTTGGACTACGGATCCATGTAGTAGCTAGATGGCTGGTTCTCCTCCTTTGTGCTTTCATGTTTAAATCTTGTGAGCTTCGTTCATGATCAAGATCATCTATTTGTAATCATACATGTTGTGTTTGCGGGGATCCGATGGATATTAAGATGCTATTTCAGATTGATTATTGATTCTATCATGTCTTTGTTATTTGAGATCTTGCATGCTTTCCGTTGTTAGTAGCTATCTTGGCCAAGTAGATGCTAGCAACTCCAAGAGTTAGTATTTATGCTCGATAGTGGGTTCATGCCTCGTAATGGGAAGTGACAGAAATCTCTAAGGTACTAGATGTGCTGTTGCTACTAGGGAGAAAACAACAATCCTTTGTTCATAGAACAATCGTATTGTTTACTTTACACGCAGTTTGTAAAGCAATAATATGTTGCTTGCAACCTAATACTGGAGGGGGTTCGGATGATAACCTGAAGGTGGATTATTAGTCATAGATGCAGTTGGATGGCGGTCTATGTATTATGTTGTAATGCCCAATCAAGTCTCAGAGGAGTCAAGATGATTAGTATATGCATGTATTGCTTTCTCGGTGTTTGTTAATTGTGAAGGGTTTCGCAGCATAGTAAATCAAAATTTTCTATGGAAGCGAACAGAGGGAAAGCCAAGATCTAATCTAGGACATGCAAACAACGAGAGAGATTGGATTAGATCTTCATACCCTTGAAGATTCGCACAGCGGAACGTTCGTCGGAATGTGGGTGATGTAGTCGTACTCGCTTCTCCTCCTCGCGATCCGATCCGATCTAGCACCACAAGTGGCGGTGCCTCCGTGAGATGCACACGTGCAGAACCTCGACGTCTCCTCATTCCTCGGACCAGCAAGTATGGTGGAGAGATAGATTGGATCTACAGCACGACGGCGTGGTGTATATGGTGGAGAATTTCTGCCGCAGGGCTTCACCTACAAACAGTCGGGAGGGAGAGAGGAAGGAAAGCAGGGCAACTAGGGTTGGAGGAAGGTGTGTAGGGAGGGGGGGCGCACCAGCCCTCTATTTATAGAAGGGGGGCGGCCAGCCCTAGCCTCTCCTCCAAGCCTATCTCTAGTTTAAACAATTTAAACTCTCCCTTATCTAGAAATCCTATCTTATCTTATCTCTAGTTTAAACGATTTAAACTTATCTAGGATCGGCTGGGCCCTATGGGCCTTGTGCCCTGGCCCAATGCGCCAGGACACTCCCTCATAGGCCCATGCCCCTCCCGGAAGGTGGGACCACGTTGGCCCCTTCCGAAGGTTCTAGAAGCCCGTACAATAATACCGATTAACCCGGAACAATTCAACTCCAAAAACTGCACCGCCTTATATGAATCTTATTCTCCGACCATTCCGAACCTCTCGTGATATCCCGGATCCCATCCGAGACTCCGAACAAAAATTCATAAACCAATTATCCAATCTATCCTAGCGTCGAGACACGTTAAGTGTGTGACCATGAGTTCGAGAATATGCGACATGATCTTCTATCAATAATCAACAGCGGGTCCAGGCACCCATATTGACTCCCACACATTCATCGATGATCATATCGGATGAACCACGATGCCAGGATTCAATCAATCCCATATATATATATTCCCTTCGTCTCGCGATATTTTACTTGCCCGAGATTCGATCGTTGGTACCGTCATACCTAGTTCAATCTCGTTCACAGCAAGTACTTTACTCGTTCCGTAATCCGATATCACCTTGTGATTAACTACTTAACCACATGCTTGCAAGCGGTGTTGATATCGATTACCGAGTGGGCCCTAAGTATATCTCTCCGACTTGGGAGGGACAAATCCCATCTCGATACATACAACCCAACAGATACTTTCCGATCACCTGAGAGACACCTTTATGATCACCCTCTCATAGGATGACGTTTGATGACCTCAAAGCTTTCTTCCGATACCAGGGAGTTGCATTATCTCATGGTCTAAGTAATACAATATTTGACATAAGAAAAGCTTCGCAAAGACGAACACGATGACACGATCTAATTGCTTCGCTTAGTTTGGGTCTGTCCACCATATCCTTCTCCCAATGATATGATCTCATTATCAATTGACAACTCATGTCTATGGTTAGGAAACCTTAACCATCATTGATCAATGAGCTAGTCCATAGAGGCGTACTAGGGACACGGTGTTGTTCACAAACCACACAAGTATTAATGTTTCCGCTTAATACAATTCTAGCATGGAATATAAACTTTATCATGAACAAGAATTATAATAATAACATCTTTATTATTGCCTCTAGGGCATAATTCCAACAGTCTCCCACTTGCACTAGAGTCAATAATCTAGTTTACATTTGGCAACAATCTCACACCCATGGCACTGAGGTGCTGATCATGTTTTACACGTGGAAGAGGTTTAGTCAATGGATCTGCGACATTCAGATCTGTATGTACTTTGCTGATCTTCAGATCTCCATCTGCTATATAATCTCGGATTATATGAAACTTGCGGTTGATATGCTTGGTCTTTGGATGATATCTTGGTTCCTTAGCGAGTGCTATGGCGCCAGTGTTGTCACACAATATATCCAGTGGGTCCAATGCACTTGGAACCACGCCAAGCTCAGTGATGAAGTTTCTGATCCAAACTCCTTCACTTGACGCTTCTGCAGCAGCCATGTATTCCGCTTCTCATCAGATCCCGCGATCACGCTTTGCTTGCAGCTTCTCCAGCTCACAGCTCCTCCATTCAAAATATAAATGTATCCTGTCTGAGATTTAGAATCATCCTTGTCGGTGTCGAAACTAGCATTGACGTAACCTTTTACGACGAGCTGTTCATCACCCCCATAGACTAAGAACATTTCTTTTGTCCTATTTAGGTACCTTAGGATGTTCTTCACGGCTGTCCAGTGTTCCACTCCTGGATCACTTTGATATCTGCTCGTCAAACTAAGAGCATTGGACACATCCGGTCTAGTACACAACATGGCATACATGATGGAACCTATGGCCGAGGCATAAGGCACTTTGCTCATAGCTTCCCTATCATTTCATCAGAATGGACACGAGCCTTGCTCAATATCTTACGACAACATAGGTAATCGAACCTTTCAATGCCTTATCCATTCGAACCTTTTCAGAACTTTGTCTAGGTATGTACTCTGGCTTAAAGCTATCAGGCGTCTTTGTCTATCTCTATAGATTTTGATGCCCAATATATAAGCAGCTTCACCTAGGTCTTTCATTGAAAAACACTTGTTCAAATAACTCTTCACATCGTTAAGCATGTTGATGTCATTTCCAATAATCAATATGTCATCCACATATAGTACCAGAAACGTCACCGAGCTCCCACTCACTTTCTTATAGATGCAAGCTTCGTAGCAATTTGGAACAAATCCAAAGCTCTTGATCACTTGATCAAAACGAAGGTTCCAACTCCGAGATGCTTGCTTCAGTCCATAAATGGAACGCTGAAGTTTGCATACTTTATCAGCATCCTTAGGATCGACAAAACCTTCGGGTTGCATCATATACAACTCTTCATCAATGTTGCCATTGAGGAAAGCGCTTGACATCCATTTGCCATATTTCATAATCATGAAACGCAGCAATTGCTAATAAAATCCGAATGGACTTAAACATCGCTACGGGAGAGAAAGTCTCATCGTAGTCAACACCTTGAACTTGTCGAAAACCTTTCGCGACAAGCCGTGCTTTATAGACGGTAACATTACCATCCGCGTCCGTTTTCTTCTTGAAGATTCATTTGCACTCAACGGCCTTTCGATCGCTAGGAGGGTCCACCAAAGTCCATACTTGGTTTTCGCTCATGGATCCCAATTCGGATTTCATGGCTTCTAGCCATTTCTCAGAGTCTGGGCTCATCATCGCTTCCTCATAGTTCGTAGGTTCGCTGTCTTCTACTAACAAGACCAAGACAGGTTGCTGCATTACCACTCAGGAGGGGCACGCGACCTTGTCGACCTGTGACGTTCAGTAGCAGCATCGTCCGAAGCTTCATGATCCTTGTCATTTGCTTCCTCTATTGTTGGTGCAGGCGGCATTGGAACAATTTCAGGTGCTGCGCTACTCTCCAATTCAAGAGAAGGTTCAATAACCTCGTCTAGCTCTACTTTCCTCCCACTCACTTCTTTCGAGAGAAACTCCTTCTCAAGAAAGGAACCGTTCTTTGCGACAAACACTTTGCCTTCAGTTCTGTGATAGAAGGTATACACAATAGTTTCCTTATGGAATCCTATGAAGACGCATTTCTCAGCTTGGGGTTCGAGCTTGTCCGGCATCAACTTCTTGACGTAAGCTTCGCATCCCCAAACTTTAAGAAACGACAACTTAGGTTTAGCACCAAACCACAGTTCATACGGTGTCGTCTCAACGGATTTATATGGAGCCCTATTTAAAGTGAATGCAGCGGTTTCTAATGCATAACCCCAAAATGATAACGGCAAATCAGTAAGAGACATCATCGATCGGACCATATCTAATAGGGTTCGATTCCGTCAGACACACCATTGCTACTGTGGTGTTCCGGGTGGCGTGAGTTGTGAAACGATTCCACTTGCTTTGAGATGCGTGAGAAAATCATAACTCAAATATTCGCCCACGATCGGATCGTAGAAACTTAATCTTCATACGATGGTTCTCCACTTCATTCTGAAATTCTTTGAACTTTTCAAACGTTTCAGATTTATGTTTCATTAAATAGATATACCCATATCTACTTAAGTCATCGGTAAAAGTGAGAAAATAGCGATATCCTCCACGCGTCGAAACACTCATCGGTCCGCATACATCTGTATGTATGATTTCCAGCAAGTCCGTTGCTCGCTCCATCATACCGGAGAACGGGGTTTTGATCATCTTGCCCATGAGGCATGGTTCGCATGTGTCAAATGATTCAAAATCAAGAGACTCCAAAAGTCCATCCGAATGGAGTTTCTTCATGCGCTTTACACCAATATGACCTAGACGACAGTGCCACAAATAAGTAGTATTATCACTATCTACTTTGCATCTCTTAGCCTCAATGTTATGGATGTGTGTTTCATCCCTTTCGAGATTTAGAAGAAATAAACCATTCACAAGAGGTGCATGACCATAAAAGATTTTACTCATATAAATAGAACAACCATTATTCTCCGATTTAAATGAATAACCGCCTTGCAATAAACACGATCCGAAATAATGTTCATGTTCAACGCAGACACATAATAACATTTATTAAGGTTTAAAACTAATCCGAAGGTAAAATAAGGATAGCGTCTGCGGCCATCACATCAACTCTTGATCCGTTGCCAACGCGATCGTCACCTCATCCTCGCAAGCCGCTCATTCCGTAGCTCTGCTTTGAGTTACAAATATTAGCAACCGAACCGATCAAATACCTGTGCACTACAACGAGGGCTAGTAAGGAAAACATCAATAACATGTATATCAAATATACCTTTGATGGTGCCAGCCTTCTTGTCCGCTAAGTACTTGGACAGTTATGCTTCCAGGACCCATGTCCTTGCAATAGAAGCACTCGATGTCCGCTTGGGACCAGACTTGAGCTTCTTCTCAGCAGGGCAACGCGCTTGTCACGACTTTCTTGAAGGGCTTCTTTGCACCTTTACCTTTCTTAAAGGAGGGCTTGTTGACCATCAACACATGATTATCCTTTTGATGTCCACCTCGCAGCCTTCAGCTTTGCGAAGAGCTCGGTGATCGTATCGATGGAACCAATCTGATTGTGAGTCACTACAAAACTTTTGTAGCCGGGAGGAGTGATTGCAGAACCTGTCAATCTTGAGCTCCTCTGGAATCTTGCACCAATTGCTCAAGGCGTTGAGTGTAGCTTGACATCTTAATGGCGTGCTCACTAACGGAACTCCCTTCCTCCATCTTGCGGTTAAAGAACTTCTCGGAGATCTCATATCTCTCGAACGGCCTGAGTCTCAAACATGGTTTTCAGCTCCTCGAGAATCTCAAAGGGCCCGGATAGTTTTCAAAACGATTTTGAAGTTCCGGTTCCATAGCAAACAACATGGTGCTCTTAATCACACCATAATCATCTTTGCGTGGTGATAGACAGCTTTCTCATCAGCCCGCTAGCATTTGCAGGGGTTACCTAACGCTTTCTCAAGGACATAGTCCTTTTGTCCGCAGACGTAATGATTCTTAGATTGTGGAACCAGTTGGTGAAGTTAGACCCATTGTTTCTAAGCTTTTCTTTCTCAGAAAACGTTGAAGTTGAAGTTGGACTTGGCCATGTGATCTACAAGATTTGCAAGTACAATTTAGACTATGTTCATGATAAATAGTTCAACTTAATCAAATTACTAGATGAACTCCCACTAAATTCAACATCCCTCAAGTTGTTTAGTGAACACGATCCAAATTCACCACACCTAATCCGATCATCACGAAGAGATGTGGTTTCAATGGTGGACAACGAAGTGTCGATCATATCATTCATATGACTCATGCTTAACCTTTCGGTTCTTGTGTTCCGAGGCCATGTCCGTACATGCTAGGCTCGTCAAGTTAGACCAAGTATTTCGCAGTGCAAACTGGCTTGCACCCGTTGTATGTGAGTGAGAGTCTATAGCACCCGATCATCACGTGATGCTTGGACACGATTTAACTTTCGCAACGGTGCATACTTGGGAAGAACACAGTTTTATCTTGATCTTTAAGTGAGGAATCATCTTATAATGCTACCGTCGCGATCTAAGCATAATAAGATACATAAAAGGATAAACATCACATGCATATAACTTTATGTGACATGGTATAGCCAATCTTCGCGCAATGATCTCCATCTTGTGCGTTCCATGATCTCCATCACTCCACCATGATTGCCTCCACCACGAATAGCAACTACAACTATTGCTAACTACTTAGCGATAAAGTAAAGCTATTACATGGCGTATAAAAAGTTGACTCGCAGGTCATACACAATTATAAAGACAACCATATGGCTCCTGCCGGTTGTGTACTCATCGACATGCAAGTCGTGAAACATTACAAAACATGATCATCGCATACAATACACACATCACATCTTGGGCCATACCATATCACGAAAACACTCGCAAAAACAAGTTAGACGCCTCTACTTTGTTGTTGCATGTTTTACGTGGCTTATGGGAGTAGATGCTAAGAACGATTCTTACCTACGGAAAGCCACAACGGTGATATTATGGTTGCCAAACTCCGGTGTTAATCCCATGAACACTATAGTGAGAGAAACTGACATCCACCAGCCGCATGTGTGGAACAAGCCACACGTCAAGTGCGGAGCCGGTCTCGCGAACGATGTCGCGTAAGGTTGGCCTGGACCGCTTCAATCTCACTATGCCGCGTCATAAGAAGAACACAAACAAGAGGCTTGCAACAGAAAACATCAACGCCCGCAACAACCATGTTGCGTTCTACTCGTGAAACACATCTACGCATAGATCTAGCTCTGATACCACTGAAGGGTTTCGCAGCATAGTAAATCAAAATTTTCTACGGAAGCGAACAGAGGGAAAGCCAAGATCTAATCTAGGAGATGCTAACAACGAGAGAGATTGGATTAGATCTTCATACCCTTGAAGATTCGCACAGCGGAACGCTCAGGAGCGTGGGTGATGTAGTCGTACTCGCTTCTCCTCCTCGCGATCCGATCCGATCTAGCACCACAAGTGGCGGTGCCTCCGTGAGATGCACACGTGCAGCACCTCGACGTCTCCTCCTTCCTCGGACCAGCTAGTATGGTGGAGAGATAGATTGGATCTACAGCACGACGGCGTGGTGTATATGGTGGAGAATTTCTGCCGCAGGGCTTCGCCTACAAACAGTCGGGAGGGAGAGAGGAAGGGAAGCAGGGCAACTAGGGTTGGAGGAAGGTGTGTATGGAGGGGGGCGCACCAGCCCTCTATTTATAGAAGGGGGGCGGCCAGCCCTAGCCTCTCCTCCAAGCCTATCTCTAGTTTAAACAATTTAAACTCTCCCTTATCTAGAAATCCTATCTTATCTTATCTCTAGTTTAAACGATTTAAACTTATCTAGGATCGGCTGGGCCCTATGGGGCCTTGTGCCCTGGCCCAATGCGCCAGGACACTCCCTCATAGGCCCATTCCCTCCTGGAAGGTGGGACCACGTTGGCCCCTTCCGAAGGTTCTAGAAGCTTCCACAATACCGATTAACCGGAACAATTCAACTCCAAAACTGCACCGCCTTATATGAATCTTATTCTCGACCATTCGAACCTCTCGTGATATCCCAGATCCCATCCGAGACTCCGAACAAAAATTCATAAACCAATTATCCAATCTATCCTAGCGCCGAGGCACGTTAAGTGTGACCTGCGGTTCGAGAATATGCGCATGATCTTCTATCAATAATCAACAGCGGGTCCAGGCACCCATATTGACTCCCACACATTCATCGATGATCATATCGGATGAACCATGATGCCAGGATTCAATCAATCCCATATATATATTCCCTTCGTCTCGCGATATTTTACTTGCCCGAGATTCGATCGTCGGCACCGTCATACCTAGTTCAATCTCGTTCACAGAAGTACTTTACTGCTCCGTAATCCGATATCACCTTGTGATTAACTACTTAACCACATGCTTGCAAGCGTGTTGATATCGACACGAGTGGGCCCGAAGTATATCTCTCCGACTTGGGAGGGACAAATCCCATCTCGATACATACAACCCAACAGATACTTTCCGATCACCTGAGAGACACCTTTATGATCACCCTCTCATAGGATGACGTTTGATGACCTCAAAGCTTTCTTCCGATACCAGGGAGTTGCATTATCTCATGGTCTAAGTAATACAATATTTGACATAAGAAAAGCTTCGCAAAGACGAACACGATGACACGATCTAATTGCTTCGCTTAGTTTGGGTCTGTCCACCATATCCTTCTCCCAATGATATGATCTCATTATCAATTGACAACTCATGTCTATGGTTAGGAAACCTTAACCATCATTGATCAATGAGCTAGTCCATAGAGGCGTACTAGGGACACGGTGTTGTTCACAAACCACACAAGTATTAATGTTTCCGCTTAATACAATTCTAGCATGGAATATAAACTTTATCATGAACAAGAATTATAATAATAACATCTTTATTATTGCCTCTAGGGCATAATTCCAACAAATTGCCCCGCTGTAATTTGTTCACCCAGCATGTTATCTGTCTAAGGAGAGCCACCTCTAGTGAACTATGGATCCCGGTCCTTGTCTTTTACATACAATCTACAATCTTTTACTGCTTTGTGTTTACTTTCTACAAACTTTTACTTCTTTCCATTCGATACGTTTAATCCTTTATTTTCCGCAAAAACAGTGAGATTGACAACCTCATCGCAAGTTGGGGACAAAGTTCTGTGGTTGTGTTGTGCAGCTCTCCACGTTGCTACTAGCACCGGTAGTGCGCCCTGCCAAGGCTCAGCTAGTAACACCTTTGGGGTTTTTCCTTGCTCCTACTGGTTCGATTAAACCTTGGTTTCATACCGAGGGAAACTTGGTGCTGTGCTCATCATACCTTCCTCTTGGGGTTCCCAACAATCTCTACATCAACACCGCCAACAAGCATTTTTCTGGGCGCCGTGCATTGAGCCATCAGACACCACTAGAAGAAGTACACCACAACTTAAATATCAATCTATTGAATCTTTCTCAACAAAACTCCACTACTAACAACATGACTTCTCCCATGTCCTCAAGAACAAAACGAACTACTCACAAGACATCATATGGATCATGATCAGAGATGGAATAATGATATATAACAATCTGAACATAAACAATAATTCAATGGTTCACTCAATAGCATCAACTACAAAGAGTAATCAACACCAAGAAAGTTTCCCCTATGAACTATGCAAGATTCAACCCAATTGTTACAGCAATATGGAGATGGTGATGAGGGTGCTGATGGTGATGATGGTGGTGATGATGATGATCCCGATGAAGTCCAGCTTGATGGTGGTGTTGATGGCGATGATCTCCCCTCTCCGAGAAGGAATTCCCCCGACAGAAATCTGTCTGCCGGAGAGACCTTTCTCTCTCAGTGTTTTCGGCCCCGCAGAGGCGGCGGAATATTTCCGCGGTCGTGCCCCGAGTCTTAGGGTTTCGGGAGGATAATATACGCCAGAGGGGAGTGCCAGGGGTGGACCAGGGCGGCCACACCACCTGGTGGCGCGGCCTAGGATGGCCCATGCCAGGGGGTGGTGTGGGCCCTCTGTGGCCCATCTCCAGCCCCATTGTGGCTTCCTTCATCTTCTGGAAAAATAGGATTTTCCATATATTTTCCCGGATTTTCTGATCTTCGTGAATTTTGCCTCCAAACAACACCTTTTCCTTCAGAATCCTGACTGCAGCGGTCCATGCTCCAAAAGTCATCAACCATGCAAAAACAGATGAAATAACATAATTATCACCTCTCAATATGAAATATATCAATGAATAACAGTGAATTATGACATAGAATAGTGATGCAAAATGGACGTATCAACTCCCCCCAAGCTTAGACTTCGCTTGTCCCCAAGCGAAACTAAGCTCAATAAACATGGCCTTAGGTTTATGGAGTGAAGAGTCGATAAAACAATACGGACAAGAAGCATCACATTCATCAATACATAGATCATAATAGAAGATAACTCACTATTATATAACTTAACTTGCAATAAGTAAAGGAAACACAATAAAGATACATAAAGAAAATCATAATTGGTAATGGAAAACTTAGCTCTTGGTCAAAGAATAGTTGATAATTTGCTGGAGTTCACAAATAACTGGTTTTCAATGATATCTTTCAAAGTAGTAAACATCAAGATAAGAGCAATGTGCAAAACAAGGAACATAAGAAACATGATTGAATAAAATCATCATATGAATGAACGAAACACAACAACTCAAAATACTTGCTAAGATAGAAGGGAATAGGTTTACTGACTCAACTAAAAAGTAAAAGAAAGGCCCTTCGCAGAGGGAAGCAGGGATCACAAGTATCATAAAGAGCTCCCAAAAATTATGGTACTTACTAGCTTTCAGCTCTCATTGCCCCTATCATAGGCATCTTTAGGTTATTAAGGTTAAAGTGATCAAATATGAGGATATGCATTGACAAGTTGTAAACTAAGAATCTCATGTCCCTTGAATACGAGGTCCGCTCCTCATGCTACTCAAGTTTAGTCACCGGTAAGTTCTTGTCATCGTAAGCATATGTGTATCATAGAGAAGAATCCCTTGCCCGATGATACGGAAGAATCCCCATATCAAAATGACAAGGCAAGCAGACAACAAGCATCTCAACAATCTTCTTATTTACCATGGGAATATGGTGCTTTTTTTTCCTCTTTCCTCTTTTCATAATCTCTTTTTTCTTTTTCTCTTTTTTCTCAATACTGGACTCTTTTTTTATATGAAGAATGCTTCATAGATGCTCGTTATGGTTACGCTGCAGGTTTCCACCATGTCAGCATGGATTAGACCAATGACTGGCGTTTCTCTAACACACATGCATAACTCCATGGACTAACAAGCTCCCCTTTCATTTCACACCGACGACATCCATAGACAAAAGAACATGATATCAACTTGGTACAAAGTACCAGTGCAATGTTGAAAGCGTTCACCATGACAGCATGGTTCTGCTAATTCACAACTTACAAAGCGCAAGCATATACGCAACATAGATGGGCACAATGGTTCAAGTTTATTAGATGCAAGAAAGTAAAGTGTGCCATCAAGTTCGTGAGAGCTTTAATCACTAATTTTCACATAACAAGTTTAATTTGGGAGGTAGATAAAACAAGAATTTACTTGGAATAGCAATAATGCTAATAGGTAGGTATGGTGGACACAAATGACGTGGGTTTTGTTTTAAAGGAGTGGATGCACGAGAAGAATTCCCTCTCAGTACAGGTTTTTGGCTAGCAAGGCTGGGTAGCAAGTACAAGAGTTGAAACAAACAAACAAACATACAAGTGATAAAAATAAACATGCAATCTTCCTTGGAATCACAAAAGATCTTAACTAGATAATGCTAAACTTATGAGCAAATCAAGAAAGAAAGATGATGAAATTATATTTCTTTAGAGTACTTTTATCTTTTTCATTCAACTCTCAAAAATAGTGTTGCTACTGACCGAGCCAGGTTTGCCAAAACCAACTAAATTAACTCAATGATCCCAAAGTGATACCAATACTAACAACAAGATCAATCATATAACCATGAATTGAAAACTAATATAAGATATGCAAGAGAGTAAATGATAGAACTTATCATTAATATTCCATAACGGTAACTCACACCAAGGGATACATATCTAACGAGAGAGGGGACACTTCCATAATGAAACCATCCTAGATAATAACTTCTCTATTCATGATATGACTCTACTAAAAAGGTAAAAAGATAGAAGATAGTCATGTGATACCGCGGCACTCCCCCAAGCTTGGAACAAACCAAGGGTATGCCAAACCTGATGGCGAATTACTCCTTTGGTGGTGGTGGTATCCTCTCGATGAGCTCTCTGATAAGTTTCCCCAAATCCTCAATCTCAAAGGTGAGATTACGAATCAGCTGTGAGTTTTGCTCAATGTGGCTCATGATCATGTCGGGTTGAGAATTCCAGCTCTTGCTATTCTTTCCCCCACTCTTCCTCCTTGAAGTCTTCTTTTCCTGCATGGCTAGAACGAGGCAAATCCCAATTGGAGGGTAATTTCCCATTGGGCATATTCTGGTATTGATGCTCATGGATAAGAGTATGGAAAGGATTCTTGGTGCATGGAGGAAGTGACCGTGGAGCCAAGCAGTGACGAGGAGCTTTCCCCCTAGTCTGCATCCGTGCAGTCCTTCTAACCCTAGCAGGTTTTGTCACCACTCCAATGCTTGCAATGGTAGTGTCGGTGTGTGGATGTTGGCCTTGCTCCTCTTCACCTTCACTCTTGATCTCCTTCCCGGGGTCTTGGAGGTCTTCCTCCATAGGCTCCTTCCCTTTATCCTTGGCGGACACCATTGTACTTCTAAGTTTCAAGAATAGTTCCTAGTAGAAACAGATCGAAACAAAAACACGATGAAAACACGATATACTAACCTCGGGGGATCCGGGGGGTTATATATTACGAAGTTTCAAAGCAAAAGGAAGGTACTGGGAGAAAACGAGTCGGAGGCGGAGTCCGGGGTGGACTCACCACCTGGTGGCGCGGCCAGGGGAGGGCCCGCGCCACAGGGTGGTGTGAGCCACCCTGGCTCCATTTCCGTCCCTTTTTTTTGCTTCGTAACTTTCCTTATTGACTAAAAACTGCAAAAATATAGTTGGATAGTATTTTCGTGGAACTTTTCTTACCAGAACTGTTACCTATTTAAAAGCGGACTCTGCAGGTCTCTGAATTTGGTATCTAGTAGATTCTTCCGGAGTCACCACTTGAATAATATCAATATCCTCATCTTCATACACTTATTACTTGAGTCATAAAACCCTTCTCTTCCTTATTACACCATTATCTCCATTACCTAGAAATTTCTTTCTCACAAAACTCCACATAGTTCTCATTAGCAACATTAGTATATATGAAGTGATAAAACCTTTTGAGTCCAACTTCAACTGAAAACCATCAAAACATAAGCTACTGTAGCAACTCCTTCCAAAAACCCAAAAAGAATTCAAAAAGGAAATCGATTAAAGAAGCAAATGCAAGAGTGGCAAAATCTGTCAAAACAGACCAGCAGGTAAAGATCGATTTTTTCAAAAATCTTCTGTTGCTCAAATCAAAAAGTGCAAAACTAAAAAAAGTTAAAAAACAACCTGGGGCATAAGCACAAAAAATTACAGCTCAATCCGGCATACATAGGTCTCTCACGAATTTTTACGGTGAAGCACAAAAATCTGTTTCGGGGCAGCAACTTCCCAAAATCTTACTTCTCTCTCATTAGAGGTTGATCTTGACACAAAAACCAAACAAAACAGATAAGGAGCGGTTATTACCGAATTAATAACTTCCAAGACTCAAATAAACAAAAACAAAATGAAAGCAAAAATAAATTGGGTTGTCTCCCAAAAAAGCTCTTTATTTATAGCCATTAAGATGGGCAAGATAATTTTGAAGATGCTCACTCGGGAATATGAATTGAAGTGAAAGAGAGGATTAAGAAGCAAAAATACACACGGATTTTTAGGGGTTTTGATAAAGGAAGTAAACAAAGTGCGAGTAAATAAAAGAGAGTAGGAACAAATGCAACAAGTGGTCCAATCCTTTATGCAGCAAAAGACAAGCCGGTTGTATTGCTTAAGATGACCAAACGTTCTCGAGGACACATGGGAAGACTATCAAGTGCTTTCGCTTCATATAGTTGATTAATCTTCTTTAGCTTGCTAAGTGTTGTGTGGGTGAACCTGTGCTAATGTACCGACCTTCCTAGGACTAATACACACTTGTGATTATACCCCTTGCAAACATCCGTAAGTACAAGAAAGTAATTAAGGTACAAACCTAACCACAGCTTTAAACTCTAAGACCCTTACGTCCCTTGTGCAATGGTTTCCTAACGGGGGTTCAGGTTTACACACTCCGGCAACCCCTACGATTAGTAGCCAAATACACAATGCATTCCCCTAGGCCCATATAGGTGAAGTGTCATGTAGTCGATATTCACATGACACCACTATAAGAAGTACACCACAACTTAAATATCAAATTATTGAATCTTTCTCAACACAACTCCACTACTAACAACATGACTTCTCGCATGTCCTCAAGAACAAAACGAACTACTCACAAGACATCATATGGATCATGATCAGATATGGAATAATGATATATAACAATCTGAACATAAACAATAATTCAATGGTTCACTCAATAGCATCAACTACAAAGAGTAATCAACACCAAGAAAGTTTCCCCTATGAACTATGCAAGATTCAACCCAATTGTTACAGCAATATGGAGATGGTGATGAGGGTGCTGATGGTGATGATGGTGGTGATGATGACGATGATCCCGATGAAGTCTAGCTTGATGGTGGTGTTGATGGCGATGATCTCCCCTCTCCGAGAAGGAATTCCCCCGGCAGAAATCTATTTGCCGGAGAGATCTTTCTCTCTCGGTGTTTTCTGCCCCGCAGAGGCGGCGGAATCTTTCTGTGGTCGCTCCCCGAGTCTTAGGGTTTCGGGAGGATAATATACGCCAGAGGGAGTGCCAGGGGTGGACCAGGGCGGCCACACCACCTGGTGGCGTGGCCTAGGCTGGCCCGCGCCAGGGGGTGGTGTGGGCCCCCTGTGGCCCATCTCCAGCCCCCCTTATGGCTTCCTTCGTCTTCTAGAAAAATAGGATTTTCCATATATTTTCCCGGATTTTCTGATCTTCGCGAATTTTGCCTCCAAACAATAGCTTTTCCATCGGAATCCTGACTACAGCGGTCCATGCTCCAAAAGTCATCAACCATGCAAAAACAGATGAAATAACATAAGTATCACCTCTCAATACGAAAAATATCAATGAATAACAGTAAATTATGACATAGAATAGTGATGCAAAATAGACGTATCAGCATCCTCGCCATACACCACGGCGGCGGCCGGGGAGGTCCAGGGCGGCGGCAATCGAGCGACAATGGCGTCGGCGACACCGCGCCGCAACAAGTCGAGTAAGAACATGAGGGGAGCGAGAGAAGTGTGGGGTGCGTACTAGGCCACTGTGGTCGAGTACCCCTCACTAGAGAGGGTTTGACCAGCTCAGATGGGCCGGGTCAGGGCTAGGCCAGCCCAATGGGCTAGGTCTAGTTTTAAAAAGGAAAATCTAATTAAATTGTCAAATGACCAAAATAACCCTAGGACTCAAATGGCTATAAGAAATAAAATAAAAATCCTAAAAATATAAATAAAATATTAATGGACCCAAAACAATGTCCTCTACCTAAGAAAAATAACAAATGAAATTTTAGGTAATTAAAATTAAAATTATTATTACTAAGGTATATATTCCTTTTGGAATTCTATAAAATTATACAAACACATAAAAATTGAATAAAATTCATTTTTACAATTCTAGAAGTAAGTGCTATTATAGAAAAATACTAGTTTGTATTTTTCAAAGGTAAATTTAATGTAATAAAAATAAAGTCTTATTTCCTTAAAGGAGTTTTAGTTAAATGTTTAAAGGAGTTAAAAATTAAATAAATTCAAATTTAAACTCTTTAAATAATTCTAGTCTTTATAAGAGTACTAAATATAATGTTTATAAAACAAATTCAAAGACTTTAAGTAATACTTTTCTTTTAATTAAAGAAATAGTAAACTTTTACTATGAGGGTAAAACATGCAAATAAACAAATAATAAACCATTGCATGACATTACTATGCATTTCATATTGCTTCTTTAAATATTGTCCTTACCGGGCAATAATGGTTCTTTATAGAAACCGAAGCTCAAGGTCAAGTGGAAGCATCCGACTTCACTACCTTGTAGTCACAAGGCAAGTTCATCACTTGCTCATGTCCTTTGAAGAGTCTTTATCAAAGATGTTGCAAATTGTGTGTTATCATCTATGATCTAGAGAAAGAAAATATTATATTCTCTAATAAATAAGATGTAGTTATCATCCTAAGTGATGATAAAGATTGGCAATGGAACTTAGGGTTCCAATTGCACAAGTCACCATAGACTTAACAACCCATGACATCAGTGATTCTAGCACCGTATATTATGCGTTAACCATGAGATTTGGAATGGGATGGAGAAGTCGGCTATATCTTCTTCCTTTCATATGGAGGCAAGATGACGTTAACGTGACGTTGTGAATTCCTTGTGTGGATCCAGCATATGGGTGGGCACCCTTAGACTCCACGTTTTTGGTATCTAGATTATCTATGAGCGGCTGCCGGAGGTACAGTCAGATCTTTATGGATCTTGCCAGGGGCATAACCAGCTCGTAGAGTCTTCGGGAACTCACCAGGGTTGTAGCTTGCCCGAAAGGGGGCTTAACGGAGGTGTAGTAAGCCCTGGAGGATCGTGCAGACATATGGGGTCGCGGAGAGGGTAGTGATTGACTTGGATCACCTACGGGGCCCCACATCATGGAATTCTGGACGGGAAAGTACGCCCGGTTGTGCAACAAGGAGTTGATCTCTCATGGGTAAAGCAATGCACCTCTGAAGAGTGTAAGAACTATAACTTATTACTCCCTGTTCTAGGAAGGAACTACGAACGCGGCGGGAAAGGAACTCCATGAAGTTCTGGTCAACCTGTGAAGGCTGATGGGCATAGTTTTTGATAATAAAATCAATCTTTGAAGAAATGTTTATAAAAACTGCATAGTGCCAAGGACTTATAGTCTGAGGTGGTAGATAGAGCATCAAACTTCCCACCTTGCATATAATGAACTTGCTAGGTAACGTTGTTACTCAGTCTTTCATTTGAACCCCTGCTTAGACTCTGAGAATGCAGAAGACCCTTCAATGTACACAGCTGAAGGGCAATAAGATGTCTACTACGAGGAGTTAGACCTGTCCAGAGGAGTTGAAGGGGTGGACTACGAAATATGCTATGGACTGGAGGGCAACGAGTCCGAGTAGTTGCTTTAGTTAGTAGTAAACCAATTGAGCCGAGCAGCAGGAACTTTATAAAATAAGTTGTTGAGCTCAATTCAGAATATGAGTTGAACTTTATATCTTCCGTTGAAACTACTTAAGTTTGGTTTGTAATTTTGTAACACTTGAAGTTTGGAACTTCTGGTTTGTAATAATAATGAAGTATGTATGTTTGTAATGTGGACCCACAATGTTTCTGTTGTACCACTCTGAGGGATGTGATATTTACAGAACGGTGTTCTGTGGATGTCATGTCAATGACTATAGTGTACTACACATGCAGTGGTATGCTGGGTCACCACAGCTGGTATCAGAGCAATTGCTTTGACCTTAGGTTGGAAACCTAGTAAAGGGAAATAACTGTAGGAGTCTAGGAGCAACGGTAAAGAGTTCTCTAGATTATATGATGAATATTCAATTGGGAATATTTCATTATATTCTTTAGTGCGATAATTCTTTATTATGATGCATTATTATAATTAATGGATACTAATTATATTTATTTCTGTTATTTATATACAGTGGAAATGGCACCAAAGTTTCCAAAATAGACTTTGGCAAGGAAAGAAGAGACTCTCGATGACTATCAGGGGGTTTTAACTGAACATCTTTGAGAACTTCTAAGAGTATTTGGTTGCATGATGTCTACGCACTTCTATTCTTGTAGACAGTTGTTGGGCCTCCAAGTGCAGAGGTTTGTAGAACAGCAGCAAGTTTCCCTTAAGTGGATTACCCAAGGTTTATCGAACTCAGGGAGGAAGTGGTCAAAGGTATCCCTCTCAAGCAACCCTGCAATCAAGATAAAGGAAGTCTCTTGTGTCCCCAACACACCCAATACACTTGTCAGATGTATATGTGCACTAGTTCGGCGAAGAGATAGTGAAATACAAGTGGTATGGATATAAGACAAAGGTGCCAGAAAATACTTGCTGGCGCGTGGTTGACGTGGAAGAGACTAAAGGAAAATTGAAATAAAGATAGCAGCAAGCAAACATGCAACAGATCTAATTGCAAACAGTGTTTCAATGTTTAGGAATAAGGCCTAGGGATCATAGTTTCAATAGTGAACACTCTCATATAAATATATTCTTCTTTATGATACTACGCTGAACTACTCTCCGGTTGGACACTCTAATCCATGGTAGGGCTATAACAACACACCTCAAAGTTCATCTTTCCCATCTAGATAACCCCAAACTATCACCTTGAGTACTAGATGGTTCCAACAAACACCACAATTTCATAGAGACATCCAACTCCAAATATAACTCATAACAAGTATTTGTAATCTCTAGCCTAAGTGCCACCATGGTGTGCACGCTGTCACTTTCATACACATGGGGAGAGCAGAGATCTATTAAAGCACTTGAGTAGCAAGGTAGATCTACTTGATTACAAAGCTCATGATCACAATATGATCATGCATAGAGAGAGAGGTGAACACATAGCTACTGGTAGAACCCTTATCCTCGAGAGAGAACTACTCCCTCCTCATCATGGGAATCAGCAACAGCGATGGAGATGGTGGTGGAGATGGCTCTGAGGGCACTTACCCGTCCCGGCAGGGTGCCGGAATAGAGACTTTCTGTCCCCCGAATCTCCCCTTCGGTGGCGGCAGCGCTGTGGAACTTTTCATGGCTGGAGGCTGGATGATTTAGGGTTTCTGCATTGGAGGGATCTTATAGGCAAAGAGGCAAGGTCAGTGGGCGGCCAGGGGGCCCACACCATGCCCTGGCGCGGCCAGGGGGACCCGCGCCTAGGGGTGGTGTGGCCACACTATGGCCCCTCTCCGTGTCGTCTTCTGGCTCCGTAAGTCTTCCAGTAAAATATCGACTTTGGCTTTTGTCCGGTCCAATTCCGAGAATATTCAGTTTCTGACTTTCCTGGAACCAAAAACAGCAGAAAGCAGGCAACTGGCACAGTGGCATCTTATTAATAGGTTAGTCCAAGAAAAGTGTATAGAAATACTCCAAAGTGTGGAAAAAACATAAGAAAGTAGATATAAACCAAGCATGGAGCATCAAAAATTATATATATGTTTGCAACGTATTATTGCACAACTAATATTCTAGTCTATACCATGACATACCATGATGGGAGAATGTTAGCCAAATATCATGTTAGCATCCAACTACCAAAGAAGCTTGGTTTATATCACGATTTACCTATGGGTGAAGGTAGAAGTCACCTAGCAACATACCATGTTGCTATTGTGGAGGCGATAGCCAATGTTCAGGAGCATAAAGCTGAAGAGTTAGCTAGAAGCACATATTCTGTGATTCCTCATGACTCTATAGACGAGGAACCTGAACCAGATCATCTTACTTTAGTAAGGAAGCATCCAAAACTAGCTTCTAAGTTTATGGATCTATATCGACTGTGGTTGGGTCTTTGTATAAGACACATCAGGTTATTGTAGAAGATCAGGTTGATATGTTAGAGGATTTAACAAATCCTGAAAGAAGGGAGAAGTTAGCATCTAAACTGGAGAATGAAGCAGTGGATAGGGCTAACCTAGTTTTTAAGGATATACCTATAGATCCAGCATCATTCACACCATATCCTTACTCACCTATACCAGAACCCACTAGATATCCTGATGAGGGAACTAGTCATCATGTACCACAGAGTTCTTGGGGAACTGAGGACTCGGAACTACCTATTGGAAATTCCGAGGGATGGAGGTATGGATTGATGGATGGATCTGTTGGGAATCCTATTCCTGTGGAAGATTCAGTTGGAGATACTGGGCAAATTAGTCGCATGGGCGTGAGATCTTATTCCGTTGATGGAAGAAATGTCCATGTGGAGGATGTGGAGTCCGATGAGGAAGATCCTCAAGAAAGGGTGTTTGAGTCACTCGAACATTATCCTACTCCAGATAACGTGCACTATCGAATCATAGCTGAGGACTATCGTACCCAGCAGAGTACTTGGGGAGCCCCGGAAGGGGAATATTCTGTTGATTCCTCTAGAGTCAGGATGTAGGAGATGGATGAAGAAGACAATGATGAGGATGATTCTGAAGATATTTCATATGAGTTGGAAGGTATGGATGGACTTCAGTTGAATGATGTGTTAAGTCCAGAGACTTCTGATACTGAATATCGTCCATCAAAGAGGCAAGTCGTTCCACAGACGGTGCGTCGTACTTCACGTCGGCACGGTTGTACTCTGGGTATGTACGATGAACATCGCAACTTCTGGGGAGTGTGAATTTGTGGAGGAGTATCCCAATGGTGATACGTAAGTTAGAGTCTGAGAACTTGATGTAAATAAATAAGTGGGATAGTATCCACATGAGCTTGTAAGGCTTATATAGTAAGGGCTTGTAGTCACGTTGTATCAACTATGTTGTTTGTAATGTATAATATGTGTGTAATGCATATTTGGTTCTTATTTGGATCTTTTTTTCCATTGTGTGACTAGTTATGTGCATGAAGTTGAGCTCAGAACACATATGCATGATGTAATTATGAGTGTTCGCTTTATGTTACAGGACTAGGGGGTATGGAAACAGGTGTAGAGAACGAGACTGAGCAGCAGCGCATGGAGCATGAAGCCAAAGGAAAGGCGGATGAAGACGCCAGAATGCAAGCAAATTTACCACCACCACCACCACCAATGAGGCCATTGATGGAGCACAACTTTATGCAGTACATGCAAATGATGCAAGAGTCCTAGAACAAATTCATGGAGGGGTTGGTAGATTGAGTGGGACAGCAGAGGGCACCTCAAGGACGTGGTGTTAGTCTTTCGGATTTCTAGGATACCAGTCCTTTACCTTTTGCATCCGCTCCAGAACCAATGGATGCAGAGGATTGGTTAGCAGATACCGAAAGAAAGTTGAAAACTGTAGGATGCAATTAGGAAGAAAAGTTGAGGTATGCAATACATCTATTGACCGGACCTGCAGCAGCATGGTGGGAGGGTCGGTTAGCTATGCAACTTCCAGGAAGAGAGTACAACTGGGAGGAGTTCAAGTAGAGATTCCGTGAATACCAATATCCGGAAAGTATCATTGAGTTGAAGCGTAGGGAGTTTGAAGAACTACAACAGGGTTACTCTAGTGTCATGAAGTACATCCGAGAGTTCAGTGATTTATCTCGTTACGCTACTGAAGAAGTTAGCACGAAGGTGAAAAGGAAGAAGAGGTTCATGCGTGGACTAAATCCATTTGTGAAGATGCAGTTGAGGCTTTCCAACACCCCAACTTTTCAATAGTTGCTTGATGCAGCTATAACCTTTGAAGATGATTACAAGAATGTCCAAGAGGACCGCAGGAAGAGAGCAAAGAGGATTCAAGCAAGTAAACCCAAAACCAATTTGGAATTCCAACCTAGCAACAGACCCTACAACAACAACAATAGTAGCAACAACACTGGAGGATAATTCAATCCTAGAAGGAATGTCATATGTCACAATTGCGAACTTTCGGGACATATTAGCAAGGATTGCAAGATGCTAGTGATTATTTGTTTTGGTTGTGGATAAAAGGGTCATATTAAGCCTGATTGCCCAAACAAACCACCCGGTGGTTGGCCCATAAAGGGTGGAGACCAAGCCAGTGGAGGCGGAGGTGGACAGCCTAACAGAGGTGGAAGTTATGCCAAAAATAACAATGGCAAGAGAGGTGGACCTACTGGAAAGCTGAATTGCACAACCTTGGAGGAGGTGGATAACTTGGATTAAGCGGTGATAGGTACTCTCAATATTCTCACAAATCCAGGAAAAGTTTTATTTGATACGGGTGCAACTACTTCGTTCATATCTGAAGAATTTTGTGATAAATTCGGGATTAGAAGGGCACCGTTAGAAAAACCTATGACCGTAGTTACCGCCGGAGGGATCGTGGTAGTTAGAAACATTAAAGTAAACCAAGTAATTTCCATGTGTGGTCAAACCTATTATGCGGATCTTTATGTGATCCCATTAAAAGGAATAGCATTAGTGCTGGGAATGGATTGGATGACAGACTATGGAGCTCAGATCAATTGTGAGGAGAAAACTGTTTCAATCAGGTCTCCAAGTGGAGGAAGGATAGTCTATCAGGAGGATAAACATAGCCATATCATGGTGGATCTGCAGTTGAACTCAATGAAGGAAGTCAAATTGGAAAATATTCCTGTAGTGAAGGAATTTCAAGATGTTTTTCCAGCAGAGTTACTAGGAATGCCACCTGATCGGGAAATAGAGTTCACTATTGATTTGATACCTGGTACTACACCAATAGCTCAAGCACCATATAAGATGGGGCCAAAAGAATTAAAAGAGCTTAAGGAGAAAATTTATGAGTTAGCCAGAAAAGGATTTATTCAGGAGAGTGTATCCCCATGGGGAACTCCGGTAATTTTTCTAGATAAACGAGATGGAGGACGAAGAATGTGTGGGGATTATAGAAATCTCAACAATTTCACTATCAAGAACAAGTACCCATTACCAAGAATTCAAGATCTATTTGACCAAGTCAAGGGAGCTGGAGTATTCTCCAAGATTGATCTAAGATCAGGATAGCATCAGATAAAAATTGAACCTGAAGATGTTCCTAAAACATCATTTGTGTCAAGTTATGTACATCATGAGTATCTAGTCGTACCTTTTGGTCTGACCAATGCACTAGCAATATTCATGAATTTGATGAACAAAATCTTCGTGCCTTACTTGGACAAGTTTGTCATAGTATTCATTAACGATATTCTGATATACTCTAAGGATAAAGAAGAGCATGCAGAACATTTGAGAATAGGATTACAAATCCTAAGAGAACATAAGCTTTATGCTAAGTTTAGTAAGTGTGAAATCTGGTTGGACGAAGTAGAATTTCTTGGTCATGTGATCGGTAAGGATGGAATTGTTGTAAATCCGTCAAAAGTTCAATCAGTGCTGGAATGGAAGGCACCCACCAATGTGAAGCAAATCCGAGGTTTCTTAGGCATGGCCGGTTCTTATAGGAGATTCATAGAAGGTTTTTCCAAGATAGATGGACCCATGACCAAATTGTTAAGAAAGAACACACCATTCATATGGGATGAGAAGTGCGAAGCGAGTTTTCAAGAGTTGAAAACCCGATTAACTACAACACCAATCCTAGCAATTCCAGAACCAGGAAAAGATTACACAGTTTATTGTGATGCATCTAAGGAAGGATTAAGTTGTGTGCTTATGCAAGATCGTAAAGTAATTGCTTATGGATCTAGACAACTGAAACCACATGAAGTAAATTATCCAACCCATGATTTAGAGTTAGCAGCAGTAGTCTTTGCTTTAAAAGGATGGAGACATTTTCTCTATGGGGCAAGATGTGAGTTATACACTGACCACAAAACTCTCAAATATTTCTTCACTCAAAAGGAATTAAATATGAGACAAAAGAGTTGGCTAGAGTTAATTAAAGATTATGATCTAGCAATCAATTATACCCCTGGAAAACCAAATGTTGTGGCAGATGCTTTAAGTCAAAAAAGCACTGATACGCAACCTATGAATAGAGAACTGCCAAAATAACTACAGATAGATTTGGAAAGGATGGAAATACAATTTATAAGTACATCAGTTCTTGAAGGATTAGCCACCATAAGAATAATTGAAGAGCGGAGTAGTGATCTTCGTCATGAAATTTTTAGACATCAAGGTGAAGATCCTTTTATTGCTGAAGAAGTTCGAAGAATCTCTCAAGGTCAAACATCAGCTTTTCACCTAGGAGATTATGGATCTTTATGGTTTCAAAACCGTCTCTATGTACCAGATGTGCCAGAAATTCGAGAGGTGATACTTTAGGAAGCCCATGAAACACCATATTCCATACATCCGGGAAGTACAAAGATGTACATGGATTTAAAAGAGTTGTTTTGGTGGAATAATATGAAAAGAGATATTGCAAGGTATGTATCTGAATGTCATACTTGCCAAAGGGTAAAAGCAGAACATCAAAGTCCAGCAGGACCATTACAACCTTTGGAAATTCTAGAATGGAAGTGGGAAGAAATTGGTATGGATTTTATCACAGGGTTACCCATGACACCGAAGCGGAAGGATATTGTATGGGTGATTGTGGACAGACTCACAAAAAGTGCGCATTTTATTCTAGTAAACCAAAAGGACAATGCGGAAAAATTAGTAGAAATCTATATCAAAGAGATTGTGAGTAAGCACGGGGTACCCAAGAAAATTGTATCGTACAGACGATCTGTGTTTACATCAGCATTTTGGAAACAATTACATGCAACACTTGGTTCAAAGTTGGATTTTAGCACAACTTATCATCTAGAAACTGGAGGCCAGACAGAAAGGACCAATCAAATCTTAGAGGACATTCTTAGAGCTTGTGCATTAGATTTTGGAGGTTCGTGGGAAGATCATCTACCGTTGGCAGAATTTTCCTACAACAATAGCTATCAGAGTAGACTGAAGGCAGCACCTTACCAAGTACTCTATGGAAGAAAGTGTAGATCACCTAAATGCTGGTATGAACCTGGTAGTAGCAAGGAATTTGCACCAGATTATATCAGGGAAAAGCAAGATATCATAGATATTATTAGAGATCGATTGAAGATAGCTCAGAGTCGATAAAAGAGTTATGCTGATCAAAGCCGAAGATCATGGCATCCAGAAGTGGGGGATATGGTATATCTCAAAGTAAGTCCGATGAAGGGAGTGAAGAGATTCAGAGTCAAAGGAAAACTAAGCCCAAGATACATTGGACCATTCAAAATATTGAGTCAAAATAGAACAATAGCTTATGCTCTCGAGTTACCAAAAAGACTAGCTCAGGTTCACAATGTTTTCCATGTATCACAAGTCCGGAAATGTCTTAAAGTTCCCGATGATGCTATCACACATCAAGAGATTGAGTTACAAGAAGATTTGACTTATGTCGAGAAGCCCTGTAAGATTCTAGAGGAGAACTGGAAAAGGTTGAGAAACAGGGCAATCAAATACTGCAAGGTACAGTGGGAACATCACCCAGAGCGAGAAGCCACAAGGGAGAAAGAGGATCACTTGAGGGAAGCATATCAAGAACTATTCAGGTACACATCCGCAAACTTCGGGACGAAGTTTAATTTAAGGGGGGAAGTTTGTAACATCCGAGCATTAGGATCCAACAAAGGGTAGAAATAGGAATCTAAGTTTGTGCATGCATGCATGTGTAAAATCAGGGTAAATTTTTTCGCCAAACAAAAACCTAAAGGGATCAGAGTTTCTTTCACTAACTGGAGGTAGGAATAGCTCTTGTTAGTGATTGCTATGAATTTTGACATGACCTTAGGAATTATTAAGTTTTGGGGAAGTTATTATGAATTCAAATTTGAAATTTAAATCAATTTGAAAGTATTTAAGATTTGGAAGTTAGTAATATTAAATTGTTTTCCAAAATACTTTATTAACATTATTTGATTAAATCATAGAAATAGTAATCAACAATAAGGATCCGAGACAATGAAAATGAGATAAGAAATGAATTCTTATTTCCTGATTACATCACCACATTACAAATTATAATAAATACATCAAAAGTAGAAGATTACAGAGAATGGAAATACAACTTTATTATCTTATAATAAATCTTTACAGGATTCTTTTCAAAAAGAATAAATAAAAGAAGATTACAATTAAGACCTATGCTACTTAGCTATTCCTAGACTAAATCTTGTATCTCTGGATCTTGTTCCTACAAATAATATAAAACAACTAAAAAGAAAACAAGGGTTAATTAGTTAGTGTTACTCTCAGTGGTGAACAATGAAATGCATTGTTCGAATTACATCATCGAGTCATTAAAAGGGGCAAGTTTCACCAGCCAGTGAACACTAAAAAGTAACAGGTGAAGATATTGTCACTTGAGATGATCCACACGACCAGGCCACACAGGCACACAACTTAGTCACTAAATGCATGCAGTGTGCTGTCAATACAGCAACAACACTACTAGCACTCAAACAGAGCACTCAGCCGAAGCTCATCCACAGACCACACAGCTCCCCTTCTCAAACACCAAACCAGGAACATCTCAATCCGGCCAAAGGCCAGCAAACCACTAGCCATAACATACACTTGATCATCCAAACGCTCACTAGATGGTGACATAATGAGGGGGTGGAGCAGGTGGACAGAAAGATCAAGGACAAGCTTCCAGGATCTAGAAGTAGTAGGAGCAACACCAGGAGGTGAAGGACAAGATCAACCAGCCACAACACCAACCACTCAACTGTTGCGGTGAGTAATATAAAACCCTCACGTGATCTAACTATCTTATCTGGATAAGCAGTCATGTGTTGTTCTATACTTAATCTCTTAGAAATCACCCTAGTGGGGTGAATCCATCATAGAGAAATTTTGAATACCAAAGGCATCAGTAAACTATACAAACTGAACTAGGATGTTGGACCAACATCACTAATCCTGGATATAAAGCTATATTCCATATTCCATTTTAACTTAGCCAAGGTTATGAATTATGGGCACATCTCTTAAAAGAGTAGCACCCCAGAATCCATAGATCTTATGGATCCATATAAACTCAGCCATCATTTTATCAAAAGGGTTCCAAGATAAGTGACTGGTATCAATACCAGAACATATCTATGAGGGACAACAAGTTAGGAAACCAGTTCCTATGCCTCAGACCAGCATCATAGGCATAAAACAATTATTGAATATCATAAGCCAACATATACAGCAGGAGTTTTCAATTCAATTTAGCATCAAGCCGTTCTGGAGCATATGTAGACCAAAACCAGTACTAGAGCAAACCTTGTGTACCATTCCAAGGAAGGTGCACAAGGATTGGTTCTAATCAAGTAAATCCTACCCAGAGATTACATAATCCAGGTCATTTAACAAAGAATAGTTAATCATCTTTCCAATATATTAATTGGGAATCATTCTCTTACATAGAAGAACTATCACCAGAGACATCAATGATAATTTCAGATAGCCAAAAACAAGTTCCATTACTGAAATAAGTTAACCATCATCACTCATCAGATAATAGGCTAGATTAAAGTCACAACATTCCCATTTGTGTGCTAACAGTAACAAGGCTAAGATCATAGTTTATCTTACAGAATTATTAGTAATTCCCAGGCCCAGTAGTAGGCTATGGATCAACACAGGATCAACACCAAAGACATTCCTAAATAGCTCAGTATCCTTAGTTATCAACACAGAGCAGCGAAACCCTAATAGAACAGGTAACCCTAATGAGGAATTTCTCTCTGGGAGCACTCAGTGGCCAGCAAGGGAAGTATAGAGAGAGCACAAAGAGGAAGCAAAAGAACTTACTCAAGGTCCTCGCTGTAGATTAGAAGAGGAAGCAGAGGGGCCAACAAGCGCACGGCGGCACGGGGAGCACCTGAAGGGCACTGCAACCCGCACCGAGCCGAGGCGGCGGCCACAACATTGCTTGAGGACAAACAGTACCACCACAACAACACAGGAGCATCTCATAGCACCACTGGAGCGGCATCGAAGGCATCACTGGCAACACCCCAAACCCTAGAGTTTAAAATGGAGCCACCCTAGCCGAAGGAGAGCCTAGAGCCAAATCAAAATGGACCAGACGAAGGAGCAGGGTCAGCATCCTCGCCATACACCATGGCAGCGACCGAGGAGGCCCAGGGCAGCGAGAATCGAGCGGCAATGGCGTCGGCGACACCGCGCCGCAACAGGTCGAGGAAGAACACGAGGGGGGCGAGAGAAGTGTGGGGTGCGTACTGGGCCGGTGTGGTCTGGTACCCTCACTAGAGAGGGTTTTACCAGCCCAGATGGGCTGGGTCAGGGCTGGGCCAGCCCAATGGGCTAGGTCCAGTTTTCAAAAGGAAAATCTAATTAAATTGTCAAATGACCAAAATACCCCTAGGACTCAAATGGCTCTAGGAAATAAAATAAAAATCCTAAAAATATAAATAAAATATTAATGGACCCAAAACAATGTCCTCTACTTAAGAAAAATAACAAATGAAATTTTAGGTAATTAAAATTAAAATTATTATTACTAAGGTATATATTCCTTTTGGAATTCTATAAAATTATACAAACGCATAAAAATTGAACAAAATTCATTTTTACAATTCTAAAAGGAAGTGTTATTATAGAAAAATAGTAGTTTGTATTTTTGAAAGGTAAATTAAATGTAATAAAAATAAAGTCTTATTTCCTTAAAGGAATTCTAGTTAAATGTTTAAAGGAGTTAAAAAATAAACAAATTCAATTTTAAACTCTTTAAATAATTCTAGTCTTTATAAAAATACCAAATATAATGTTTATAAAAAAATTTCAAAGACTTTAAGTAATACTTTTATTTTAATTAAAGAAATAGTAAACTTTTACTATGAGGGTAAAACATGCAAATAAACAAATAATAAACCATTGCATGACATTACTATCATTTCATATTGCTTCTTTAAATATTGTCCTTACCGGGCAATAATGGTTCTTTGTAGAAACCAGAGCTCAAGGTCAAGTGGAAGCATCTGACTTCACTACCATGCTGTTACAAGGCAGGTTCATCACTTGCTCATGTCCTTTGAAGAGTCTTTATCAAAGATGTTGCAAATTGTGTGTTATCATCTATGATCTGGAGAAACAAAATATTATCTTCTCTAATAAATAAGATGTAGTCATCATCCTAAGTGATGATAAAGATTAGCAATGGAACTTAGGGTTCCAATTGCACAAGTCACCATAGGCTTAACAACCCATGACATCAGTGATTCTAGCGCCGTATATTACATGTTAACCATGAGATTTGGAATGGGACGGAGAAGTCGGTTGTATCTTCTTCCTTTCATATGGAGGCAAGATGACCTTAACGTGACGCTGTGAATTCCTTTTGCGGATCCAGCATATGGGTGGGTACCCTTAGGCTCTATGTTTTTGGTATCTAGATTATCTATGAGCGGCTGCCAGAGGTACAGTCGGACCTTTATGGAGCTTGCCAGGGACATAACCGGCTCGTAGAGTCTTCGAGAACTCACTAGGGTTGTAGCTTGCCCGAAAGGGGGCTTAACAGAGGTGTAGTCAGCCCTGGAGGATCGTGCAGACATATGGGGTTGCAGAGAGGGTAGTGATTGGCTTGGATCACCTACTAGGCCCCACATCATGGAATTGTGGATGGGAAAGTACGCCCGGTTGTGCAACAAGGAGTTGATCTCTCATGCTTAAAGCAACGAACCTCTGCAGAGTGTAAGAACTATAACTTGTTACTCCCTGTTCCGGGAAGGAACTACGAACACGGCAGGAAAGGAACTCCATGAAGTTCTGGTCAACCTGTGAAGGCTGATGGGCATAGTTTTTGATAATAAAATCAATCTTTGAGGAAATGTTTATAAAAACTGCATAGTGTCAAGGACTTATAGTCTGAGGTGGTATATAGATCATCAAACTTCCCACCTTGCATATAATGAACTTGCTGGGTAACGCTGTTACTCACACTTTCCTTTGAACCCCTACTTAGACTCTAAAAATCTAGAAGACCCTTCGATGTACAGAGCTGAAGGGCAAGAAGATGTCTACTACGAGGAGCCAGACCTGTCCAGAGGAGTTGAAGGGGTGGACTACGAAATACGCTATGGAGTGGAGGGCAACGAGTTCAAGTAGTTGCTTTAGTTAGTAGTAAACCAATTGAGCCGAGCAGCAGGAACTTTATAAAATAAGTTGTTGAGCTCAATTCGGAATATGAGTTGAACTTTATATCTTCGGCTGAAACTACTTAAGTTTGCTTTGTAATTTTGTAACACTTGAAGTTTGGAACTTCTAGTTTGTAATAATAATGAAGTGTGTATGTTTGTAATGTGGACCCGCAATGTTTCTATTGTACCACTCTGAGGGATGTGATATTTACAGAACGGTGTTCTGTGGATGTCATGTCAACGACTATAGTGTACTACACATGCAATGGTATGCTGGGTCACCGCAATACCTTTCTTGAGTGGGAGTTGATATTTAATGGTGCCTTCCTTCATATCAATAATAGCACCAACTATGCTAAGCAAAGGTCTTCCCAAGGTAATAGGACAAGAAACATTGCATTCAACATCTAAAACATAGAAATCGACGGGGACATAGGTATTGTTAACCATAATAAGAACATCATTAATACTCCCCATGAGTTTCTTTTTAACATTATCATCAAGTTGGACATCTAAATAACAATCTTCCAATGGTGGCAAATGAAGCATTTCATAAATTCTTCTAAGCATAATAGAGACACTACTATCAAGATCACATAAAGCTTTGAGATCAAAATCATTCTGTTTCGTATTAATGATGGGTTCCCAACCATCTTCTAATTTCCTAGGAATAGAAGCTTTATGTTTCAACTTTTCTTCTTTAATTTTCATTAGAGCATTAGTAATATGTTTTGTAAAGGCCATATTCATAGTACTAGCATTAGGACTTCTAGCTAGCTTTTGTAGGAACTTAATTACTTCAGAATATTGCACCCTTCTATATCAAAATCAAAATTACCATCCAAGGAAGTAACACTATTATCTTCCATATTAATGGGGACTTCATGTGGTTTGCTAGCATCAACATTAGTGGTGGTGATAGTATAAATACTACTATTTCTAGCAATTTCATCTTTTCTTTCCCACTTAGCATGTAATTTAGCTAACAGTCTAACATTTTCATCAATTCTAACTTGTATGGCATTAGTAGCAGCAAAGGGGTTTTCCATAGTTTCAGGTTTAGCAGCCATTTTATTAATCAAAGAAGATTGTGCTTCAGACAAAGATGATATATTTTTTTCAGCATTCAAAAGTTTTTCCTCAACAGTTTTATTGAAAGTAGTTCGTTTACTAATAAAATCCTTAAGAATGACTTCAAGTTCAGAGGGTGTACTTGTATTGTTGTTGTAGGAATTTCCATAAGAATTACCATTATTGGGAGGATATGACCTATAATTGTTATTACCAAAAATATTCCTATAGGCATTGTTGCTAAAATTATTATTTCTAATGAAGTTCACATCAACTTGCTCTCCTTGAGCAACCAAAGAGGCTAAGGGAACATTATTTGGATCAATATGAGTTTTACCATTAACAAGCATAGACATAATAACATCAATTTTATCACTCAAGGATGAGGTTTCTTCAACATAATTTAACTTCTTACCTTGTGGGGCTCTCTTAGTGTGCCATTCTGAATAGTTAACCATCGTATTATCAAGGAGCTTTGTTGCAGCACCCAAAGTAATAGTCATAAAGGTGCCTCCAGCAGCAGAATCCAACAAATTTCTTGAAGAATAATTCAGTTCTGCATAAAAAGTTTGGATAATCATCCAAGTAGTCAGTCCATGAGTGGGACAATTCTTTACCAAAGATTTCATTCTTTCCCAAGCTTGAGCAACATGTTCATTATCAAATTGTTTAAATTTCATTATTTCACTTCTCATAGATATAATCTTAGCAGGAGGATAGTATTTTCCAATGAAAGCATCTTTGCATTTAATCCAAGAATCAATACTATTTCTAGTTAGGGATAGCAACCATTCTTTAGCTTTTCCTGTCAAAGAGAAAGGAATCAATTTAAGATTAATAATATCTCCATCTATATCCCTATGTTTTTGCATCTCACAAAGTTCAAAAAAGTTATTAAGGTGAGCTACAGCATCTTTAGTACCAGCACCAGAGAATTGTTCTTTCGTAACAAGATTGAGCAAAGCTGGTTTAATTTCAAAGAAAGTAGCTTCAGGAACAGGTGGAGCAATAGGTGTGCACATGAAATCATTGTTGTTGGTGCTAGTGAAGTCACACAACTTAGTGTTTTCAAGGGTAGTCATTTTTGTGTTTTTGATAAAAGGAAGCAAACTAGTACAACTAATTTTTTGTGTGTGTTTTTGGTAAAAAGAAACAAGCAAACTAAGCAAAACAAAAAAACAAAGTAAAGAGATTGATTGTGAGAGACTCCCCTTGTGAAGCTGTCCTTGACTCCCCAAAAACGGCGCCAGAAAAAGAGCTTGATGGCACAAAATGTAGAGCTCGTTGGGGACCCCAAGAGGAAGGTATGATGAGCACAGCAGCAAGTTTTCCCTCAGCTATGAAACCAAGGTTATCAAACCAGTAGGAGCAAGGAAACAACCCCAAGGTGTTTCTAGCAACTTGGAATCCGGCACAACACAACCACAGAACTTTGCCCCCGACTTACAGTGAGGTTGTCAATCTCACCGTTTTGCTGAAAACAAAGGATTAAACATATTGTGTGGAAGATAGTAATTGCTTGCAGAAAGTAAACAGTAAACAGTAAGAGTAGATGGTATAACAATGCTAAAATCATGGACCGGGGTCCATTCACTAGAGGTGATTCTCCTTAAGATAGATAACATGCTGGGTGAACAAATTACAGCGAGGGAATTGACAGATTTGAGAAAGCATACAATGCCTATACTAGACATCTTAACTCCTATGAGATTTGATTGGGCATTACAACATTATACATAGACCATAATCCAACTGCATCTATGACTAATAATCCATCTTCAGGTTATCATCCGAACCCCTTCCAGTATTAAGTTGCAAGCAACAGATAATTGCATTAAGCAAAGTGTGTAAAGTAAACAATACGATTGTCCCATGGACAAAAGATTGATGTTTTCTCCCTAGTAGAAACAACACATCTACAGCCTTAGAGATTCCTATCACTACCCCAGATTACTAGAGGCATGAACCCACTATCGAGCATAAATACTCCCTCTTGGAGTTGCAAGCATCTACTTGGCCAAGATAGTTACAAACAACAGAGAGCATGCAAGATCACAAATAACATAGACATGATAGAATCAATAATGAATCTGAAATAGCATCTCAATATTCATCGGATCCCCGCAAACACAACATTTAAGATTACAAATAGATGATCTTGATCATGAACGGAGCTCACAAGATCTAAACATGATAGCACAAAGGAGGAGAACTAACCATCTAGCTACTACATGGACCCATAGTCCAAGGACGAACTACTCACGCATCACACCGAAGGCTCGGATGGTGATGAAGAAGGCCTCCAGGGTGATCTCTCCCCTCTGACAGGGTGCCGGGAAGAGCTTCGGATCCTCTCGATCTAGGGATGGAGATGGCGGCGGCTACATACTCTTTCATGGATTTCTGATCGGGTACTTAGGTTTTCATCCTAGGAGGCTTTTATAGTCGAAGGGGCAAGGTCGGTGGAGCACCAGGGGGCCCACACCCCCTGGTGGCGTACCCCCAGGCCGCGCTGCCACCAGGTGTGGCCGCCCTAGTGTGCCACTTTGTCTCCCCTCTAGACTTCGTGTTGCTTCGGGTAAAATATTGACTTTGGCTTTTGTCCGGTCCAATTCCGAGAATATTTCTTTACTAGCTTTTCTGAAACCAAAAACAACAGAAAATAGGCAACTGGCACTATGGCATCTTTTTAATAGGTTAGTCCTAGAAAATGTATAAAAATACCTCAAAGTGTGAAAAAAACGTAAGAAAGTAGATACTAAACAAGCATGAAACATCAAAAATTATAGATACGTTTACGATGTATCAGTAACCAAGCACTGGTGCAGAGGTACTCATCGGAGTTATGAAAATGGGAGGACTGGATTGAACCTACTGAGATGTTAGCTAAGATTGATCGCAGGTCGTCAACTCTCATAGGGGACATTTTGTACTGGCCAACAATGAACTCCAGATATATAATTGCCTTCGACAACGTGACAACAAAACTGTGTTATATTGAGTGCCCCCACGAGACACATGATATTTTCAGGCGCAATTTTATCATCGCTACGGGGCATAATGCAGATGTTTCCCTTGAGGTTATAAGATACTTCACTCTAAATACGTGGTCTAGTGCAAGATCATCAATAGGGAAATGGGAAGCTTGGGTGCCTCATATAAAGGTTGAGTTGGATACTCTCCTCGGCCTTGAGAAATCATGGGCATATGGTGGGAAAGATGCAGTAAGGTTGCTCTACGCATTTGAGGATAGATAAATGGTGGTTATATGGGTGAAGAAGGGAGTATTCGAATTAGATATCAGCAGCATGAAGTCTAAGAAGTTTAGATCTCGTAAACGTTGGTGTACTTTACATCCCTACATAATGACACCTAGTTAGTGCAGTCATTCGTGTGCAACCCTTGCATTTTTGTACACCTATGATTTAGCTGATCATGTTGTTCACTTCCTTCAGCAACAGACATTCGGAGTGCTAAATCAAAGAAATGAAAAGGAAGTCCTGTCAGCAACACAGCTTATTCGGACTGCAACATCAAGGAGATAAAAATAACACTCGGATGAACAAGCAAGGCTTGTTTGGGCAGGTTATGATTTTGGAGCTACAGTCTGATGTTTGTTTGTTTTGGTAGATGATGGAACTGTGGTGGCACCTTTGTTTGTGTTGCAGTCACAGTGGCAGGGGATGGAATATTAGAGCTGTCTGTTCATTTTGGGGGACTATGTGTGTCTGATAAAACATCATTTTATATGATGAAATGGTGTTCTCTATATAGTAATGTATGCATGATGAAATCTTGTTTTATGTGTCTACATATACTTCTAGCTATTGTTTGTGTTTTGATAGTATGGAGTAGTAGGAGTATTTGTTTTGCAGCAGGCTTTTTTATTTTATCTGAATTAGTACTACCATTTAGTTAGTGCTTCGTGTAGAAGAGTCTGTGCCGACACCTAAATAATTAGTAGAACTTGGTTGCACACCATTTTCACATGCTTGAATCAGAGCTACTTCAGACATTTGTTTATTGTCATGTTAAACAAACATTCTTGTATCAGAGATCTGCATTTTCATACATGTGGTAGATAATCACTCTCCCCGACTTGGATCCCTGAAATAAAGGGAGACCGACCTATTTTTAATTATTCTTTGGACAATCTCTAAATTCAAAATCACAGTCGACCGCCAAAACCTACCGCCTACCCTGTTTGAATCAGAGGCATCAGTTGATGTGACTCGCCTTAAATTCCTGACTAGATGGCGTTCGATCTACACAACCTTTTTCTAGTAATAAAACTTGGTTGGCAGCCAAATTCAAAATCATAATCGAGTGGCAAAATAACCCACCGACCCGAAGCATTTCACACCCTCTCCATTTCAAACATTTTGAGGCAAAACCCCCCACCGATGTAGTACCGTTTTTATATTATTATATGGACGCTAGCCAAATTTAAAATCTAAGTCAAGTGGCAAAATTTACCGCCTATGCTGTGTGAATTGAAGGTATCCAAGTTTATGTGCAAAAATATGGTTATGGATGATCAGTTGATGTTACTCTCGGCCTTGAATTCCTACACATATAGCGTACGGTCTACTACCTTGTTTCTATTAGTAGATGGACGTTAGCCAATTCAAAATCTCAATCGAGCGGCGAAATCACCCACCTACCTTGAAGCATTTCCCGCCCCACCGTTTCAAAAACTTTGAGCCAAAATATCCCACCGACTAGGGGAGTACCATTTTTCTATTATTATTAGATGGGCGCTAGCCAAATTCAAAATCTCAATCAAGCGGCAAAAACACACACCAACCTTGAAGCATTTCGCGCCCTTCCGTTTCAAAATTAAAATTCCAAATCTAATCATTGTTCAGACGACAAATGGGCATGCTAAAGTCGGTAGCTCGGGGGCACGATCGTAATTATTATTTCTGCTCACCTCTATGGTCCCGATTCCCCCAGTTTTCCCGCCGACCCTCCCAAAAATCCCAAGCTCCTTTGTCCCCTCCACGACCACCGTGCATACCGGCTTGAGCTGCGGTCTCGTGCACCACCGCCGAGTTGCTTCACCGACGCTCACCCACCGGATCTAGGAGTTGTGGTGTTGTTCACCACGCCGATAGCATCATCGACCGCCCAAGTTCTGCTTCCTCGCTCCCGAAAGCTACCCAACCATACCAAATCCGCTTCAACGGTGTCCACCGGACGTGATCTAGTTCAAAGAGTTCCATGTCCCCCGCTCTAGACCAGCTGCACGGCCGTCGCCGTTCACTACACTAGATCTGCCTCAGCGATGCTCTTGTCCATCGCGCTCAAGCCAGCATCGACCGCCCAAGATCTTCTTCCCTGATGCCAACAACCACCGCAATCGCAACACCCTCAGTGACCTGGACGTCACTCGCATGGTACCGATGATACTTAGACGCCTCTCTGACCAAGGTTAACCAAATCTCTAACCCGTTTTTGTTTTGTCAGCAGTATAGAAGGTTCAATCCTGTCACAGTGAACTGCATTTTTGTAATCGTGCTAGTACATACAAGTCACTAGGCACGCCTGTTCTTCGTGCTAGTGCATACAAGGTCATTAGACATGTTGGTTTGCATCCGCTGCTCTACAAATTTCAAGTCATGCACATGTTTGTTATTTTGTCATGCATATGTTCTTAGCTACTCCGTACAATAGTAATTTCCTACTACCATGTAATTCTTTCAAAATTTGAAGTTAGTGGAAAATATTAGTGTGGATTCCCTACTCTACAGTTGTTGAATCTATCTGCTTCATCCTGAGATCAGTTCCTGCTATTATTTCCTCCTTGGAATCGTTCTGCTATCCTATAGTAGCCATTTAAACTCTTCATACTAATTCGATTCTAATTTTGTTGTTGCCATCTGGTTCTTCAAAAGATGCATCACTAACTATTTCCTTTTTCTTGCATAGAGCTCAAAATGGAACAATGAACATGTTGGTTTACATAGCCTATTCTACAGGTTCACAAGGGATGCCATTACTTCCTTATCTGGTGCTAGTTCATCCTGAGCAACGGCATAACTGTCCTCTACTATGTAGTTCACTCGTGGTTTGCATTCCTGCTCTAGAAGTTCTCTTATGATACCATTATAATTTCTATTTGGTTGATTCTTAGCTATGACAGTAACTACATGACATTGTGTAGCTCACCGCAAATTCTGAGTCACCCAATGACTCTTTGCATTCTAGGATATGCCACTGCTTCCATATATATTTGCTGAAATGACCTCGCTAGTTTATATTTGCTTAAATTCTAAGAAACACTTTGTTTGATTGCTTATTTCATTCTAGGAACACTTGTCTAATGCTTGTTTGTCCTGTGTTACAGGTTCACGAGTGACGCCATTATATCTTGCATCTAGTTCTGGTTCGTCCTAAGCCATGACATAACTATCCTCTATAATATATAGTTCATTTATGGTTTGCATTCCTTCTCTACAAGTTCTTGTATGATGTGGTTATAATTTCTATCTGGTTCATTCTTCACTATGACACTAACTGCGTGCCATTTTGTGGACCAGTGCAAATTCCGAGTCACCCAACGTATCTTGCATTTTAGGGTATACAATTGCTTCCATATATATTTGTTGAAATGACCTAGCTAGTTTATATTTGCTGAAATTTTAAGCCAAACACACACATTTTTGGATTGCTCGTTTCATGGTAGGCACACTTGTTTAATGCGTGCTTGCATGTCCTGTTTGTTTGACGTGTTGGTCAATAATTGAACCATTGACCAGTTGTAAACTCTAGTTCATAGCTCTTGTCATATCAGTCAAATGAGTGGTTTGTCTTTTGATGTATTAACTTGTTATTACTTAGTTTTAGACTGCAATTATTGCTGTTTCCACCAAAGAGGGGGCTGCAAGATCATGTCTCCTCCAATGTAGTTATCACACTCAAAGGAAGATGCATGTGATCGATTGAGAAAGCAAATTGAGGAATCTTCTATCAACTTGATTGTCAACTGAAATGCCGAATGTTCTTTCCCTTGAGTTGATAATATGTAATAATTTTAAGAAGTTCGCAGCTGATATAATATCAAAATAACTCACATGGGCCATGTAGGCATTTAGTTAACGCCGTCCACACATGGTGGTAGTCATTACGATAACTACGCTAGGAAGGTCGATTAGGGAACAATATCGTGCTTTGTTATTGGCATGTCTTGTATTAGGCCTACCATGAACAGTAAAAGATGCTGGCTTATTATACACCTTTTATGATATTGGCATGGGATTCAGAAAGACTGAAACTGTAAAAGGTCATAAACATAACAGGCCGACCCACAAGTGGTAACAAGACGTAATAAGAATAACATGAATAAATGCAGGTGCCATAACGAAAGCGACCGTAATGCAAATGTACCATTATAGTAACAGGCAAGAAACTATAAAATAGTAGAACAGTAATAGGCAAGAGAATTAATGGGCAAGAACAGTAGCGGTCCTCAATAGTAAAGGGCCACAATAGTAAAGGCCGAAGCAGTTAAAGGCCAGAATAGTAACGAGCCTAAACAGTGATGGCTTGAGAAATTTCCAGACGAGGGCAGTAATAGGCCGACAAATTTAACAGGCTAGAACAGTAACAGACCGCCTGTAGGCCTAAACAGTTAATGGCTAGAATAGTAAAAGGCCAGAACAGTAACAAACCATCTCAAAGAAGGGTCATTATTAGGGTGCCCACGGCGGGCTGCGATAACAGTGATGGGCTGAATGCAGGCCTTAAGTGTACATGAGCGACTTGGCACAGGGTGCTAATGGGCCGCACAGTGTTGGACCAACATGGGCCTTCTATAGGCCAAAATAGTATCGGGCCTGAAAGTTTGCGGGCCGCTGCTGGCTGCATTATTGGGCCCATTTCAATCAGTGCAAGACAAAACAGTAACAGGCTGTCTTCTTATTGGGCTCTCCTCGTGGGCTGGCCTAGTTAGGATTTAGCAGGCCTTGATTGGGCCTAGCTTTTGCCACAGTTTCATTGACCATTAACGGCGGTAACCGACCGCTAACGGTGGCTGCCACGTGGCAGTTTGCATGACGTCGGCAGGCAACATGGCCGGCAAACATATCTACGACGAAACAAGTTTTTGTGGATGAAGGGTGCGATCCGCCCATGGTCGGAAAAAACCGTGGTTGATTCATTTGTGATGGGGCTTTACCACGAAGACCATCCGCCGCAGAAGACTTTTTGGCAATAAAAAGGGCCTTCAACCACGAAAACCGTCCGTTGTAAAAGCCAACTTTTCTTGTAGTGAGCATATTCGTGGAATATGCTATACACGTAAGCCCTAGATGTAACCTGGCCACCCCTTTATGAGGTGAGCCAGGGCCTCCAAGGAGGGGGTCAGTCATTTGGCTAAGGGAAGAACCCTAGAGAGAGTAGAGAGCAGGAGCACTTCATCTCCTTCCTCTCTACGATACAGCTCAAGGAGCATTTGTATTAGCCCATTGATCGTAATAAGAGATACATAGAAGTTCATCTTATATCATGTTGTTCTCTCTTTTGTGTGTAGATTCACTAGACTATACCTCCCCGGATATCACAAGTGCACATTGGCTGCATCATTAGCCTACCCATGGCATCTGCCATGACACCACCACGACAGTTGGCGCCCACCGTGGGGCTAGCAGCGGTGCTAGATGGAGTCAAGATCTAGACAGGAAACTTCATCGCTACTGGAGAGCGCATTGTTTCTGGGCTGGTGCAGCGGTTCGGTGCGCTAGACTTTGTCAGCGACAACGCCCATAGCATCGGCAACCGCCCACCTCCGTGTAATGGGATCTTCGTCAACTTTGGAGCCCACAAGTTCTACATCGGCATCGACGAGTCCTGCGTACACCCTTAGCATGTCGTCGATGGAGGAGAACCCACTCTCTATGCGGCTCACGGTCCGTGTATCACTCGCCCCGCTAGCTGCACCAAGGTGATGATGACCACACTAGATGCGGGAGCAAGCAAAGACCCGGTGGAAGATCCAAAGGTAACTCCGAAGGCGCCTAGAGATAGAGGTCCACGGTTACAGAGGCCACAAAACATCTTGCAGCAGGTAATAGAGAGTCTCACTACTTCTATAGCTCCTATAGTAGATCCGGCTCAGGCACATGCCAAGCTAGAGGAGACTCGGCAGAAAATGTTAGCGGGGGCAAAGAAAGTAGCAGTGGCTCAGCAGGCGTTGAACATCACGCTACATGAGTACGCAAAGGCAAACAAGATTAGCACTAGTCCCACTCATATGGATGGTGTGAAGATTAGGGGTAGAAACCTCATTAGTGAGATAGATAAGGAATAAGTTCCTAGGAAGGGGCAGTCAGGCAACCCTATGTCAGCAGGTATGCCGAGGTATAGCACCTCAGCGAAGAACCTCAGAGCCGTGGATGCAGCAGCATCCGAGTTAGAGGGTCTGACCGGCGAAGCCCGGGAAAGGCAACAAGAAAGAGTTATTGAGTTAGTGATAATTCCAAACAAGCAGAATGAGGAATTGCTCAAGGCAAACCCAGCGAGAGTAGGGGGTTCCTGTGTCGTTCATTCGGCAGGGGCGCTCCGACAAAATCAGTCGGGGTGGCATCCTCACCAATAGCGGGCCCACGAAGAGAGGAGGTAGTAACCTCTGGCATAAAAAACAGGTAGATGGTCCCATATGACCCAGCAAGGGCAGTGAAAGGAAAAGCAATACAGTGTGATGAGGATCGCCACAGTGCCAGTCGAGGTGAAGGTGGATGAGGTAATGATACGTCCATTTTGCATCACTATTCTATATCATAATTTACTGTTATTCATTGATATATTTCATATTAAGAGATGATACTTATGTTATTTCATCTGTTTTTGCATGGTTGATGACTTTTGGAGCATGGACCACTGCAGTCAGGATTCTGATGGAAAAGATGCTGTTTGGAGGCAAAATTCACGAAGATCAGAAAATCCGGGAAAATACATGGAAAATCCTATTTTTCCAAAGTCGAAGAAAGCCAGAAGGGGAAGTGGAGATGGGCCACAGGGGGCCCGCACCACCCCCTGGCGCGAGCCACCCCAGGCCGCGCCACCAGGTGGTGTGGCCGCCCTGGTCCACTCCAGCCTCTCCCCTCTGGCTAATATTATCCTCCCGAAACCCTAAGACTCGGGGAGCGACCATAAAAAGATTCTGCCGCCTCTGCGGGGCGAAAAACATCGAGAGAGAAAGATCTCTCTGGCAAACCGAATTCTGCTGGGGGAATTCCTTCCTAGAGAGGGGAGATCGTCGCCATCAACACCACCATCAAGCTGGACTTCATCGGGATCATCATCATCATCATTACCACCATCATCTCCACCAACACCATCATCACCACTTCATACCGCTGTAACAATTGGGTTGAATCTTGCATAGTTCTTACGGGAAACTTTCCTGGTGTTGATTAATCCTTGTAGTTGATGCTATTGAGTGAACCATTGAATTATCGTTTATGTTCAGATTGTTACACATCATTATTTCATATCTGATCATGATCCATATGATGTCTTGTGAGTAGTTCGTTTTGTCCTTGAGGACATGGAAGTCATGTTGTTAGTAGTGGAATTGTGTTGAGAAAGATTCAATGGTTTGATATTTAAGTTGTGGTGTACTTCTTCTAGTGGTGTCATGTGAACATCGACTACATGACACTTCACCTATATGGGCCTAGGGGAATGCATTGTGTATTTGGCTACTAATCGTAGGGGTTGCTAGAGTGATAGAAACCTGAACCCCCGTTAGGAAACCATTGCACAAGGGATGTCAGGGTCTTAGAGTTTAAAGCTGTGGTTAGGTTTCTACCTTAATTACTTTCTTGTACTTGCGGATGCTTGCAAGGGGTATAATCACAAGTATGTATTAGTCCTAGGAAGGTTGGTACATTAGCACAGGTTCACCCACACAACACTTAGCAAACTAAAGAAGATTAATCAACTATATGAAGCAAAAGCACTTTACGATATTCCCATGTGTCCTCGAGAAAGTTTGGTCATCTTAAGTAATACAACCGACTTGTCCTTTGCTAAAGAAAGGATTGGGCCACTTGCTGCATTTATTCTTATTGTCTTTTATTTACTCGTACTTTATTTACCTACATTATCAAAAAACCCTAAAAACCGTTTGATAAGTATTTACAGAGAATTCCTGCTCCTAGCCACTCGCCAGCACCTTCTGCTCCTCGTTGGGTTCGACACTCTTACTTATCAAAAATACTACGATACACCCCCTATACTTGTGGGTCATCAAGACTATTTTCTGGCACTGTTGCCGAGGAGTGAAGCGCTATTGGAAAGTGTAACTGGTAAAGGAAACTTCTACTATGAGTATTATTTCTGTTAGTTGCTTTATTTTCAATATGGATAATTAGCTGAGTTTCTTATTTCGTAATGCTACTACCACTGCTAAGGTAGTAGATGAACCACCACCTGCTGAGAATGATACTTTTAAAATACCTACAAGAATTATTGATCGTGTTATGGATAACTATTATGTTGGAGATGGAACTGTCCATCCCGGTGATCATTTGCTCTTTATACACGAATTATGCGGGTTGTTCAAGTGTGCAGGTATTACTACAGATCAAGTCAAGAAGAAGTTATTCTCATTATCACTAAAAGGAAGAGCTGAGGAATGGTATAAGCTGCTGAAGAATGGTCAAGCTCTTGAATGGGAGGAAATAGTGCCTCTCTTCTATTCAAAGTTTTATCCTCCTAGTGAGATTCATAAAGATCGGAATCAAATATACAACTTTTGGCCTCTTGATGGAGAGAGTACAGCTCAAGATTGGGGGAGATTGAAGTTACTAATGCTCAAATGTCCCATTCATGAGCTTCCCAACAATACTATTATCATTAACTTTTATGCAAGGCTTTCTCTTCATGATAAGGATTTATTGGATGCCTCTTGTGCTGGATCATTCACACGCATGGAAGAAGAAGCTAAATGGGATCTTCTGGACCGTATTCAAGACAATGCTGAAGCATGGGAGAATGAGAAACGAAGAAAGTTAGGTATAAATTATGATTATGAATGCATTGAATCTTTTATGGGAACTGATGACTTTCAAAATATTAGTAATGCTTATGGTCTTGATTCTCAAGTTATTACAAATTGTTTTAAGGCTTTTGCTTCTTATATTGAAATTCCGAAAATGGGATGGAACAAGTATCATGCACCATATAAAGATATTATTGACTGTGTTTCTATTGGGAGTACTGAATTTTGCACTACTGATCACATTCTACCTGAACCTTATATCGAGAAAATACCCTTCCCGGATAAGGTAAAGGATCATCCTATGATAACTAGTGTAATCAATAAAAGTGCAAAGGGAACTGTAAAACCTGATGAACAAATAAACATTGAACCTGTAGTAGCAATTGTGAAAGACCTTGTAACTAAAAGTGTAGAATATGGACACATAGTATTTTGTGAGGATGCTTCTAATACTGTCTCACATCCTAATAGAACTAAAAAGGCTAGTGTCCTTGTGCTTTCTGTTAGAATTGGTGATCATTGCTATTATGGTTTATGTGATATTGGTGCAAGTTCAAGTGTTATTCCTTATGAGCTTTACAAAGAAAATTATGCATGAAATCAGTCCCTGCGAACTGGAAGAGATTGATGTGGTTATTCATCTTGCTAATAGAGAGACCATCTCTCCAATTGGTATTGTACGGGACGTAGAAGTTCTTTGTGGTAAGATTAAATATCCTGCTGATTTTCTAGTTCTTGGTTCAGCTGCTAGTAAAACTTATCCCATCATTTTTGGTAGACCTTTCTTGAGTACTTGTGGAGCTATTATAGACTGCAAAAGGGAGAAAATCTTGACTAAATTTGATGGGGAATCTTATGAGTTTAATTTTTTGAAATTTACTAAAGAACCGTGTGAAAATGAAACCCATAATGAGGATTTTAGAATTGAACAACTCGCTTCTATTTCTCTTGCTCCTAACAATGCTTTGCAGCAATTTATGGAAGATCATGAAAGTGAAATCTTCATGGAAGAAAGAAATGAGATTGACGAGATTCTCCGTCGTCAACCTAAGATGCTTAAGCATAACTTGCCTGTAGAAGACTTGGGTACCACGTTGCCACCTAAAAAGGATCCGGTCTTCGATCTAAAACCTTTACCTGATGATCTTAAATATGCTTACATTGATGATAATAAGATATATCCTGTTATTATTAGCTCTAAACTTTCAGGGAAGGAATAAGAAAGGTTATTGGAGGTACTGAAGAAACACCGAGGGGCTATGGGCTATACTCTGGATGATTTAAAAGGGATTTCTCCTACTATATGTTAGCATGCTATCAATATAGAACCAGATGCAAAGCCAGTGGTAGAGCACCAACAGCGTTTAAATCCTAAGATGAAGGAAGTCGTAAGAAATGAGGTATTGAAACTCCTTGATGCTGGTATTATTTACCCTATTGCTGATAGTGAATGGGTTAGTCCTGTTCATTGTGTCCCTAGAAAATGGGGAATTACCGTCGTCCCTAATGATAATGATGAGCTTATTCCCCAAAGAATAGTAGTAGGCTATAGAATGTGCATTGATTTCAGGAAAGTTAACAAAGTTACTAAGAAAGATCATTACCAACTTCCTTTTATTGATCAAATGTTAGAAAGGTTGTCTAAAAAGACCCATTTTTGTTTTCTTGATGGATATTCTGGTTTCTCTCAAATTGCTGTTAAACAACAGGATCAAGAAAAAACTACTTTTACATGCCCTTATGGAACCTATGCTTATAGATGTATGCCTTTTGGTTTATGTAATGCTCCTGCTACTTTTCAAAGATGCATGTCTGCTATATTTCATGGTTTTTGTGAGGATATTGTAGAAGTGTTCATGGATGACTTCTCCGTCTATGGAACTTCTTTTGATAATTGTCTACACAACCTCGATAAAGTTTTGCAGAGATGTGAAGAAACTAATCTTGTTCTTAATTGGGAGAAATGCCACTTCATGGTGAATGAAGGGATTGTACTTGGACATAAGGTTTCTGAAAGAGGCATAGAAGTTGAGAGAGCTAAAGTTGAGGCAATTGAGAAAATGCCCTATCCAAGAGACATCAAAGGTATTCGTAGTATCCTTGGTCATGCTGGTTTCTATATAAGGTTTATTAAAGATTTCTCTAAGATATCAAAACCCCTCACTAATCTTCTTCAAAAAGATGTACCCTTTGTCTTTGATGATGATTGTAAGGAAGCTTTTGAAACTCTAAAAAAGGCTTTAACTACAGCTCCTATCGTTCAACCACCTGATTGGAGCTTACCCTTTGAAATAATGTGTGATGCTAGTGATTTTGCTGTAGGTGTTGTCCTTGGGCAACGAATTGATAAAAAGTTAAATGTTATCCATTATGCTAGTAAGAATCTTGACACTGCTCAATGGAATTATGCTACTACTGAAAAAGAATTCCTAGCCGTCGTCTTTGCTTTTGATAAGTTTAGACCTTATACTGTAGACTCAAAATTTACCATTCATACTGATCATGCTGCTATTAAGTACCTTATGACGAAGAAAGATGCTAAGCCTAGGCTTATTAGATGGGTGCTACTCTTACAGGAGTTTGACCTACATATTATAGACAAGAAAGGTGCTGAAAATCCTGTAGATGATAATTTATCTCGATTAGAAAACTTCTCTTTTGATCCTATGCCTGTTAATGATAGTTTCCCAAATGAACAGTTGGATGCAGTAGGGTTAAGCTCGCGAGGGAGCCCTTGGTACGCTGATTATGCTAAATTTATTGTCTCCAAGTATTTGCCTCCAACTTTCACAGCTCAGCAAGGAAGGAAGTTCTTTTATGATTTGAGGCATTATTTTTGGGATGACCCACATTTATATAAAGAAGGAGTGGATGGTATTATGCGAAGATGTGTTCCCGAATATGAACAAAAGGAGATATTACATAAATGTCATGGTAGTGCCTATGGAGGACATCATGCAGGAGATAGAACTGCGCAAAAGGTGCTACAATCAGGTTTCTACTGGCCTACCCTTTTTAAAGATGCATGAAAATTTGTTTTATCTTGTGATGAGTGTCAGCGTGTTGGTAATATTTCTAGACGCAATGAAATGCCTATGAACTACTCTCTAGTTATTGAACCCTTTTATTGTTGGGGATTTGACTTTATGGGTCCTTTTCCTCCCTCAAAAGGTTATACTCATATTCTTGTTGTCGTTGATTATGTCACTAAGTGGGTAGAAGGTATACCTACGAAGAGTGCTGATGGGGAGACCTCTCTAAAAATGCTTAAGGATGTTATCTTTCCTAGGTTTGGAGTGCCTAGGTATCTTATGACTGATGGAGGTTCTCATTTCATTCATGGTGGTTTTAGAAAGACCCTTGCTAAATATGATGTTAATCATAGAATCGCTTCAGCTTATCATCCCCAAACTAGTAGACAAGTAGAGTTATCAAATAGAGAAATTAAATCCATCTTGCAAAAGACTATTAATAGGTCTAGAAAAAATTGGGCTAAAAAGTTAAACGATGCTTTATGGGATTATAGGACTGCCTATAAAAACCCTATGGGGATGTCTCCTTACAAAATGGTTTATGGGAAAGCTTGTCACCTACCTTTAGAATTAGAAAACAAAGCTTATTGGGCAGTTAAAGAACTTAATAGAGATTGTAAGCTTGCTGGTGAAAAAAGATTATTTGACTTAAGTTCGTTGGATGAATGGAGGAGTGAAGCATATGAGAATGCTATACTCTTTAAGGAAAATGTTAAAAGATGGCATGACACGCGAATACTTAAGAGAGAATTCCATGTTGGTGAGAAAGTTATATTGTATAGGTCTCGTCTCAGATTTTTTGCAGGGAAACTACTGTCAAAATGGGAAGGACCTTTCATTATTGAAGAAGTGTACCATTCAGGAGCAATACAAATTTCTTCTTTAAAAGATAACACTACACAAGTGGTGAATGGGCAGTGACTCAAGCACTATATCGCTAGAGATTCTTACAATGAAGATGTTGATGCTTTTCAAGTTATAACTCCGGAAAATTTTATCAAAGACCAAATTCAGAGACCTGCAGAGTCCGTCTTCAAATAGGTAACAGTTCTGGTAAGAAAAGTTCCGCGAAAATTCTAGCCAGTTATATTTTTGCAGTTTTTATTCAACAAGGAATGCTACGAAGCGAAAGAGGGATGGAAATGGAGCCAGGGTGGCTCACACCACCCCCTGGCGCAGCCCCCTGGCCGCGCCAGCAGGTGGTGTGGCCACCTCGGACTCCGTCTCCGACCCGTTTTCTCCCAGTACCTTCCTTTTGTTGTAAACCTTCGTAATATATAATCCCCCAGATCCCCCGAGGTTCGTATATTATGTTCTCGTCGTGTTTTCGTTTCGATCTGTTTCTGACAGGTAGAGTCCCATATCTGGAGCCACAATGTCTTCCTCTGGATCAGCCAAGGAAGATTCCTCAGCGGATACCATCAACCCATACATGAGAGAGTTGAAGATTCATCCCAAGTTGTTGCTTGAAGATGGGGAGGTACGGATAAAAGAGGTTCAAGGCCCTAAAGGTGAAGGAAGTCTGGTGGATAGGATGGAAGCACTGGAGCAAGAAGTCTTTAGGTACAAGAAGATGGCGAAACGCGAAGTGGATATCATCCACAAGATTTGTTCCGAACTCATCGCCGAGCACCAAAAGGAGACTGCTGACCTCAAGGATGAAATTCTCTCACTCCACCAAACAACCAACCAACTGCAAGCGCAGTTCTACGGCGTTCAAAATCAAAACTATGAGTACGAGGTTAGGTTTAAACGCATAAGTGTTGTTGCAGGTTTAAGGATGCTGGAGACCACGATGTCTTTTGTTGATGGGGAGCCCTTACCTTGGAAGTCAGACGATGACAAGAGAATACCACCATCACCGAAGGAGTGATTAGTCATCAGGTTTTGGCATCCCCTTGGTTTGTTCCAAGCTTGGGGGAGTGCCGCGGTATCACATCACTATCTTCTATCTTTTTACCTTTTAGTATAGTCATATCATGAATAGAGAAGTTATCGTGTAGGATGGTTTGCATTATGGAAGTGTCCCCCCCTCTCATTAGATATCTATGTATCCCTTGGTGTGAGTTGCCGTTATGGAATATTAATGAGAAGTTCTATCATTTACTCTGTTGCATATCTTATATTAGTTTTCAATTCATGGTTATATGATTGATCTTGTCGTTAGTATCGGTATCACTTTGGGATCATTGAGTTAATTTAGTTGGTTTTGGAAAACCTGGCTCGGTCAGTAGCAACACTATTTTGATAATTGAATGAAAAAGATAAAAGTACTCTTGAAGAAATATAATTTCATCATCTTTCTTCCTTGATTTGCTCATAAGTTTAGTATTCTCTAGTTAAGATCTTTTGTGCTTCCGAGGAAGATTGCATGTTTGTTTTTATCACTTGTATGTTTGTTTGTTTCCTTCAACTCTTATGCTTGCTACCCAGCCTTGCTAGCCAAAAACCTGTACTGAGAGGGAATGCTTCTCGTGCATCCAATACTTAAAACAAAACCTATGCCATTTGTGTCCACCATACCTACCTAGTAGCATTATTGCTATTCCAAGTAAATTCATGTTTTTATCTACCTTCCAAATTAAACTTGTTATGTGAAGATTAGTGATTAAATCTCTCACGAACTTGATGGCACACTTTACTTTCTTGCACTTAATAAACTTGAACCATTGTGCCCATCTATGTTGCGTATATGCTTGCACTTTGTAAGTTGTGAATTAAGCGAACCATCTTTGTCATGGGGAACGCTTTCAACATTGCACCGGTACTTTGTACCTAGTTGATATCATGTTCTTTTGTCTATGATGTCGTCGGTGTGAAATGAAAGGGGAGCTTGTAAGTCCATGGAGTTATGTATGTGTGTTAGAGAAATGCCTAGGCCGCCGGTCTAATCCATCCTGTCATGGTGGAAACCTGCAGCGTAACCATAACAAGTATCTATGAAGCATTCTTCTTATAAAAAAAGAGATAGAGATTGAGAAAAATAGAAAAAGAAAAAAGATGAGAAAAGAGGAAAGGGAGAAAAAGCACCATATTCCCATGGTAAATAAGAAGATTGCCGAGATGCTTGTTGTCTGCTTGCCTTGTCATTTTGATATGGGGATTCTTCCGTATCATCGGGCAAGGGGTACCCCGTTGGCGGTTCTCCATGATACACATATACTTACTATGACAAGAACTTACCGGTGACAAACCTTGAGTAGCATGAGGAGCGGCCCTCGTATTCAAGGGACATGATATTCTCAACTTACAACTTGTCAAGCATATCCTCATATTTGATCACTTTAACCTTAATCACCTAAAGATGTCTATGATAGGGGCAATGGGAGATGAAAGCTAATAAGTACCATAATTTTTGGAAGCTCTTTATGAAACTTGAAATCCCTACTTCCCTCTGCGAAGGGCCTTTCTTTTACTTTTTAGTTGAGTTAGTAAACCTATTCCCTTCCAACTCAGCAAGTATTTTGAGTTGTTGTGTTTCATTCATTCATATGATGATTTATTCAATCATGTTTCTTATGTTCCTTGTTTTGCACTTTGCTCTTATATTAGTGTCTACTAGTTTGAAAGCTATCATTAAAAATCAGTTATTTGTGAACTCCAGCAAATTGTCAACTATTCTTCGACCAAGAGCTAAGTTTGCCATTACCAATTATGATTTACTTTATGTATCTTTATTGTGTTTCCTTTACTTATTGCAAGTTAAGTTATATAATAGTATATTGTCTTCTATTATGACTTGTGTATTGATGAATGTGATGCTTCTTGTCCGTATTCTTTTATCGACTCTTCACTCCATAAACCTGAGGTCATGTTTATTGAGTTCAGTTTTAACAGGGACAAGCGAAGTCTAAGCTTGGGGGGAGTTGATACGTCCATTTTGCATCACTATTCTATATCATAATTTACTGTTATTCATTGATATATTTCATATTAAGATATGATACTTATGTTATTTCATCTGTTTTTGCATGGTTGATGACTTTTGGAGCATGGACCGCAGTAGTCAGGATTCTGATGGAAAAGGTGCTGTTTGGAGGAAAAATTCGCGCAGATCAGAAAATCCGGGAAAATACATGGAAAATCCTATTTTTCTAGAAGACGAAGAAAGCTAGAAAGGGAAGTGGAGATGGGCCACAGGGGTCTGATGACCCACAAGTATAGGGGTTGTATCGCAGTATTTTCGATAAGTAAGAGTGTTAAACCCAACGAGGAGCAGAAGGTGCTGGCTAGTGGTATGGATCAGGAATTCAATACAAATACTTAGCAAACAGATTTTTAGGGGTTTTCGATAAAGCAAATAAACAAAGTACGAGTAAATAAAAGACAGTAGGAATAAATGCAGCAAGTGTCCCAATCCTTTATGCAGCAAAGAACAAGCCAGTTGTATTACTTAAGATGACCAAACGTTCTCGAGGACACATGGGAAGACTGTCAACTACTTTCGCTTCATATAGCTGATTAGTCTTCTTTAGCTTGCTAAGTGTTGTGTGGGTGAACCTGTGCTAATGTACCGACCTTCCTAGGACTAATACATACTTGTGATTATACCCCTTGCAAACATCCGTAAGTACAAGAAAGTAATTAAGGTAGAAACCTAACCACAACTTTAAACTCTATGACCCTTACGTCCCTTGTGCAATGGTTTCCTAACGGGGGTTCAGGTTTCTGTCACTCCGGCAACCCCTACGATTAGGAGACAAATACACAATGCATTCCCCTAGGCCCATATAGGTGAAGTGTCATGTAGTCGACGTTCACATGACACCACTAGAAGAAGTACACCACAACTTAAATATCAAACTATTGAATCTTTCTCAACACAACTCCACTACTAACAACATGACTTCTCCCATGTCCTCAAGAACAAAACGAACTACTCACAAGACATCATATGGATCATGATCAGAGATGGAATAATGATGTATAACAATCTGAACATAAACAATAATTCAATGGTTCACTCAATAGCATCAACTACAAAGAGTAATCAACACCGGGAAAGGTTCCCCTATGAACTATGCAAGATTCAACACAATTGTTACAGCAATATGGAGATGGTGATGAGGGTGCTGATGGTGATGATGGTGGTGGTGATGATGATGATGATGATCCCCATGAAGTCCAGCTTGATGGTGTTGTTGATGGAGACGATCTCCCCTCTCTGGGAAGGAATTCTCCCGGCAGAAATCTGTCTGCCGGAGAGATCTTTCTCTCTCGGTGTTTTTCCGCCCCACAGAGGCGGCGGAATATTTCTGTGGTCGGTCCCCAGTCTTAGGGTTTCGGGAGGATAATATACGCCAGAGGGGAGTGCTGTGGGACCAGGCGCCCACACCACAGTGGCGTGGTGGCCTAGGCTGGCCACGCTGGGGTGGTGGGCCCTCAGGCCCATTTCCAGCCCCCTTCTGGCTTCCTTCGTCTTCTGGAAAAATAGGATTTTCCATGTATTTTCCTGGATTTTCTGATCTTCGCGAATTTTGCCTCCAAACAGCACCTTTTCCATCAGAATCCTGACTGCAGCGGTCCATGCTCCAAAAGTCATCAACCATGCAAAAACATATGAAATAACATAAGTATCACCTCTCAATATGAAATATATCAATGAATAACAGTGAATTATGACATAGAATAGTGATGCAAAATGGACGTATCAACTCCCCCCAAGCTTAGACTTCGCTTGTCCCCAAGCAAAACTGAGCTCAATAAACATGGCCTCAGGTTTATGGAGTGAAGAGTCGATAAAAGAATACGGATAAGAAGCATCACATTCATCAAATACATAGATCATAATAGAAGACAACTCACTATTATATAACTCAACTTGCAATGAGTAAAGGAAACACAATAAAGATACATAAAGTAAATCATAATTGGTAATGGAAAACTTAGCTCTTGGTCGAAGAATAGTTGACAATTTGCTGGAGTTCACAAATAACTGGTTTTCAATGATAGCTTTCAAAGTAGTAAACATCAAGATAAGAGCAATGTCCAAAACAAGGAACATAAGAAACATGATTGAATAAATCATCATATGAATGAATGAAACACAACAACTCAAAATACTTGATGAGATAGAAGGGAATAGGTTTACTGACTCAACTAAAAAGTAAAAGAAAGGCCCTTCGCAGAGGGGAAGCAGGGACTTCAAGTCTCATAAAGAGCTCCCAAAAATTATGATACTTACTAGCTTTCAGCTCTAATTTCCCCTATCATAGGCATCTTTAGGTGATTAAGGTTAAAGTGATCAAATATGAGGATATGCATTGACAAGTTGTAAATTGAGAATCTCATGTCCCTTGAATACGAGGGCCTCTCCTCATGCTACTCAAGTTTAGTCACCGGTAAGTTCTTGTCATCGTAAACATATGTGTATCATAGAGAACCGCCAACGGGGTACCCCTTGCCCGATGATACGGAAGAATCCCCATATCAAAATGACAAGGCAAGCAGACAACAAGCATCTCAGCAATCTCCTTATTTACCATGGGAATATGGTGCTTTTTATCTCTTTCCTCTTTTCATAATCTCTTTTTTCTTTTTCTCTTTTTCCTCAATATCTATCTATTTTTTTTATAATAAGAATGCTTCATAGATACTCGTTATGGTTACGCTGCAGGTTTCCACCATGTCAGCATGGATTAGACCAGCGGACCAGGCGTTTCTCTAACACACATGCATAACTCCATGGACTTACAAGCCCCCCTTTCATTTCACACCGATGACATCCATAGACAAAAGAACATGATATCAACTAGGTACAAAGTACCAGTGCAATGTTGAAAGCATTCCCCATGACAACATGGTTCTGCTAATTCACAACTTACAAAGCGCAAGCATATACGCAACATAGGTGAGCACAATGGTTCAAGTTTATTAAGTGCAAGAAAGTAAAGTGTGCCATCAAGTTCGTGAGAGCTTTAATCATTACTTTTCACATAACAAGTTTAATTTGGGAGGTAGATAAAACTAGAATTTACTTGGAATAGCAATAGTGCTAATACGTAGGTATGGTGGACACAAATGGCAAAGGTTTTGGTTTAAAGGAGTGGATGCACGAGAAGAATTCCTCTCAAGATGTTTTTTGGCTAGCAAGGCTGGGTAGCAAGTACAAGAGTTGAAGGAAACAAACAAACATACAAGTGATAAAGACAAACATGTAATCTTTTTTGGAAGCACAAAAGATCTTAACTAGAGAATACTAAACTTATGAGCAAATCAAGAAAGAAAGACGATGCAATTATATTTATTTAGAGTACTTTTATCTTTTCATTCAACTCTCAAAAATAGTGTTGCTACTGACCAAGCGAGGTTTGCCAAAACCAACTAAATTAACTCAATGATCCCAAAGTGATACCAATACTAACAACAAGATCAATCATATAACCACAAATTGAAAACTAATATAAGCTATGCAAAAGAGTGAATGATAGAACTTCTCATTAATATTCCATAACGGCAACTCACACCAAGGGATACATATCTAACGAGAGAGGGGTACCTTCCATAATGCAAACCATCCTACATAATAACTTCTCTCTTCATGATATGACTCTACTAAAAAGGTAAAAAGATAGAAGATAGTGATGTGATACCGCGGCACTCCCCCAAGCTTGGAACAAGCCAAGGGGAAGCCAAACCTGATGACGAATTACTCCTTTGGTGGTGGTGGTAATATTTTCTTAGTTGACGTGGGGAAATCTTCCAGCATCTTGCGAAGCCTATTATTCTCCCATTGAAGCATGACCACCTTACTCCTCAAGTCTCGGTACTTATCGCAGAACTCCTTAGTGACTCGTAGGGCCTCCGTTGATGCAGGGCAAGTGACTAAAGGTACCAGCCCCTGCTTGGGGTCTTGGAGATCTTCCTCCATAGGCTCCTTCCCTTTGTCCTTGGAAGACACCATTGTGCTTCTAAACTTTCAAAGAGTATGTCCTGGCAGAAACAGATCAAAACAAAAACACGACAAAAACACGATATATGAACCTCGGGGGCTCCGGGGAATTATATATTACGAAGTTTCATATCAAAAGGAACGTACTGGGAGAAAACGAGTCGGAGGCGGAGTCCGGGGTGGACTCACCACCTGGTGGGCGCCACAGGGTGGTGTGAGCCACCCTGGCTCCGTTTCCGTCTCTCTTTCGCTTCGTAGCTTTCCTTATTGACTAGAAACTGCAAAAATATAGTTGGATTGTATTTTCGTGGAACTTTTCTTACCAGAACTGTTACCTATTTGAAAACGGACTCTGCAAGTCTCTGAATTTGGTATCTAGTAGATTCTTCCGGAGGCATCACTTGAATAATCATCAGTATCTTCATCTTCATAGACTTATTACTTGAGTCATAAAACTCTTCTCTTCCTTATTACACCATTATCTCCACTACCTGGAAATTTCTTTCACACAAAACTACACACAGTTCTCATTAGCAACATTAGTATATATGAAGTGATAAAACCTTTTGAGTCCACTTTCAACTTAAAACCATCAAAACATAAGCTACTGTAACAACTCCTTCTGAAGACCCAAAAAGAATTCAAAAAGGAAATCGAATAAAGAAGCAAATGCAAGAGTGGCAAAATCTGTCAAAACAGACCAGAAGGTAAAGATCAATTTTTTCGAAAATCTTCTATTATTCAAATCAAAAAGTGCAAAATTAATGAAAGTTAAATAAAAACCTGGGGCAGAAGCACAAAAAATTACAGCTCAATCCGACATACAGAGATGTCTCACGAATTTTTACGGTGAAGCACAAAAAATCTGTTTTGGGACAGCAACTTCCCCAAATATTACTTCTCTCTCATTAGAGGTTGATCTTGACGCAAAAACCAAACAAAACGGATAAGGATAGGTTACTACCGAAGTAATAACTTCCAAGACTCAAAGAAACAAAAACAAACTGAAAGCAAAAACAAATTGGGTTGTCTCCCAAAAAGCTCTTTCTTTATAGCCATTAAGATGGGCGTGATAATTTTGGAGATGCTCACATAGGAATATGAATTGAAGTGAAAGAGAGCATTAAGAAGCAAAAATACACACATTTAAGTCTAACCCACTTCCTATGCAAGGGAATTGTGTAAACAAACAAGTTGTTGAAACCAGAGGCTACTTGCATAAGAAGGCAAAACAAGTGCAACATAAAAACTTTCAGCATAAAACAAGGAAACTTGATATTATTGAGATGCATAAGAACACTTTCCCTCTCTCATAGTAACTTTCAGTATCATGCATAAACTTAACAATATAACTATCACAAGGACCATCATAGCAATGATCACTTATTCTAACAGAAAACACAGGAATACTAGCTCTCATAACACTACTTTGTGAAATAATATTAGAGGTATCCTTACAAAGGATAGTGTTTCCCTCTTCTACATATTTAGTAACAAAGTCTTTCAATTTTTTCTATAATAGGTTCATCATCCTTTTGTTTATCAGGTTCAACATATTTGCTTATACTTTCATTAACCATACTAGCTATCATAGAATGTTGCTTTATCTTAACTGGGAAAGGCATTTTCTCAATATAAGGTTCAGGTAAAACATGATTAGCAGTATAAACTTCAGTATTTCTTGCAGGAACACTCTTAGAAACATCTTTATAAGGTTCATGATACTTATTCCACTTCTTTTTAGGCACTTCAATATAGGAAGCAAAAGCCTTAAAATAAGAAGCAATGGTTTGAGAGTCTAGACCATAAGCATTTTTAATATTTTGAAAGTCATCAGTTCCCATAAAAGATTCAATGCATTCATAATCATAATTTATACATGACTTTCTACCTTTGTCATTCTCCCATGATTTAGCATTGTCTTGAATACGGTCCAGAAGATCCCATTTAGCTTCTTCTCCCATGCGAGTGAATGATCCAGCACAAGAAGCATCCAATAAATCCTTATCATGTAGAGGGAGCCTTGCATAAAAGTTGTTGATAATAATATTGTTCGGGAGCTCATGAATGGGACATTTGAGCATTAGTAACTTCGATATCCCCCAAGCTTGAGCTATACTCTCTCCATCAAGAGGACAAAAGTTGTATATTTGATTCTGATCTTTATGAATCTCACTAGGAGGATAAACTTTGAATAAAAAAGTGGTACTATTTCCTTCCATTCCAGAGCTTGACCATTCTTCAGCAGCTTATACCGTTCCTCAGCTCTTCCTTTCAGTGATAATGATAATAACTTCTTCTTAACTTGATCTGTAGTAATACCTGCACACTTGAACAACCCGCATAATTTGTGTATAAAGAGTAAATGATCACCGGGATGGACAATTCCATCCCCAACATAGTAGTTATCCATAACACAATCAATAATTCTTGTAGGTATTTTAAAAGCATCATTCCCAGCAGGTGGTGGCTTATCTACTACCTTAGCAGTGGCAGTAGCATTGCCAAATAAGAAACTCAGCGAATTATCCATAACGAAAATAAAGCAACTAACATAAGTAAACAATACTCACAGTAGAAGTTTCCTTTACTAGTTCCACTCTGCAATAGCGCTTCACTCCCTAAGCATGCGGAAAATAGTCTTGATGACCCACAAGTATAGGGGGTGTATCACAGTATTTTCAATAAGTAAGAGTGTCGAACCCAACGAGGAGCAGAAGGTGCTGGCTAGTGGTATGGATCAGGAATTCTCTACAAATATTTAGCAAACGGATTTTTAGGGGTTTTTGATAAAGCAAATAAACAAAGTACGAGTAAATAAAAGACAGTGAGAATAAATGCAGCAAGTGGCCCAATCCTTTATACAGCAAAGGACAAGCCGGTTGTATTACTTAAGATGACCAAACGTTCTCGAGGACACATGGGAAGACTATCAAGTGCTTTCGCTTCATATAGCTGATTAATATTCTTTAGCTTGCTAAGTGTTGTGTGGGTGAACCTGTGCTAATGTACCGACCATCCTAAGACTAATACATACTTGTGATTATACCCCTTGCAAACATCTGTAAGTACAAGAAAGTAATTAAGGTAGAAACCTAACCACAGCTTTAAACTCTAAGACCCTTACGTCCCTTGTGCAATGGTTTCCTAACGGGGGTTCCGGTTTCTGTCACTCCGGCAACCCCTACGATTAGTATCCAAATACACAATGCATTCCCCTAGGCCCATATAGGTGAAGTGTCATGTAGTCGACGTTCACATGACACCACTAGAAGAAGTACACCACAACTTAAATATCAAACTATTGAATCTTTCTCAACACAACTCCACTACTAACAACATGACTTCTCCCATGTCCTCAAGAACAAAACGAACTACTCACAATACATCATATGGATCATGATCAGAGATGGAATAATGATGTATAACAATCTGAACATAAACAATAATTCAACGGTTCACTCAATAGCATCAACTACAAAGAGTAATCAACACCAGGAAAGGTTCCCCTATGAACTATGCAAGATTCAACACAATTGTTACAGCAATATGGAGATGGTGATGAGGGTGCTGATGGTGATGATGGTGGTGATGATGATGATGATCCCGATGAAGTCCAGCTTAATGGTGGTGTGGATGGCGACGATCTCCCCTCTCCGGGAAGGAATTCCCCCGTCAGAAATATGTCTGTCGGAGATCTCTCTCTATCTCTCTCGGTGTTTTTCCACCCCGCAGAGGTGGCAGAATCTTTCTGTGGTCGCTCCCCCAGTCTTAGGGTTTTGGGAGGATAATATACGCCAGAGGGGAGTGCCAGGGGTGCACCAGGGCAGCCACATCACCTGGTGGCGTGGCCTAGGCTGGCCCGTGCCAGGGGGTGGTGTGGGCCCCCTGTGGCCCATCTCCAGCCCTTCTTCTGGCTTCCTTCGTCTTCTGGAAAAATAGGATTTTCCATGTATTTTCCCTGATTTTCTGATCTTTGTGAATTTTGCCTCCAAAGAACATCTTTTCCATCAGAATCCTGACTACAGCGGTCCATGCTCCAAAAGTCATCAACCATGCAAAAACAGATGAAATAACATAAGTATCACCTCTCAATACGAAATATATCAATGAATAACATTGAATTATGACATAGTATAGTGATGCAAAATGGACGTATCAGGGCCCACACCACCCCCTGGCGCGGGCCACCCTGTGTCAGCCACCACTGTGGTGTGGCCTGGTCCACTCCACTCTCCTCCCTGGGCGATATTATCCTACCGAAACCCTAAGACTCGGGGAGCGACCACATAGATTTCGCCGCCTCTGTGGGGCGGAAAACACCGAGAGAGAAAGATCTCTCTGGCAGACAGAATTCTATCGGGGGAATTCCTTCCCGGAGAGGGGATCGTCACCATCAACACCACCATCAAGCTGGACTTCATCGGGATCATCATCATCATCACCACCATCATCTCCACCAACACCATCATCACCACTTCATACCGCTGTAACAATTGGGTTGAATCTTGCATAGTTCTTAGGGGAAACTTTCTCGGTGTTGATTACTCCTTGTAGTTGATGCTATTGAGTGAACCATTGAGTTATCGTTTATGTTTATATTGTTACACATCATTATTTCATCTCTGATCATGATCCATAGGATGTCTTGTGAGTAGTTTGTTTTGTTCTTGAGGACATGGGAGAAGTCTTGTTGTTAGTAGTGGAATTGTGTTGAGAAAGATTCAATGGTTTGATATTTAAGTTGTGGTGTACTTCTTATAGTGGTGTCATGTGAACATCGACTACATGACACTTCACCTATATGGGCCTAGGGGAATGCATTGTGTATTTGGCTACTAATCGTAGGGGTTGCCGGAGTGACAAAAACCTGAACCCTCGTTAGGAAACCATTGCACAAGGGATGTCAGGGGTCTTAGAGTTTAAAGCTGTGGTTAGGTTTTTACGTTAATTACTTTCTTGTACTTGCGGATGCTTGCAAGGGGTATAATCACAAGTATGTATTAGTCCTAGGAAGGTGGGTACATTAGCACAGGTTCACCCACACAACACTTAGCAAACTAAAGAAGATTAATCAACTATATGAAGCGAAAGCACCTGACGATATTCACATGTGTCCTCGAGAATGTTTGGTCATCTTAAGTAATACAACCAGCTTGTCCTTTGCTAAAGAAAGTATTGGGCCACTTGCTGTATTTATTCTTGTTGTCTTTTATTTACTCGTACTTTATTTACCTGCATTATCAAAAACCCCTAAAATCCGTTTGCTAAGTATTTACAGAGAATTCCTACTCCTAGCCACTCGCCAGCACCTTCTGCTCCATGTTGGGTTCGACACTCTTACTTATCGAAAGTACTGCGATACACCCCCTATACTTGTGGGTCATCAGATAACCACGGCCAAGGCCATGCCGGACAGGGAAACATTGGGTATAGAAATGCTGGACAGTGTAACTCGACAGGAGTTGTATATAATCCACCTCGACAACACCAGCAATAGTACATACCTCGGCAGGAGCAAAGTACCGGCCCAGCTATGCAATGGCAACATGTTCATCCGGGTAAAAATAGATATGACGATGGTTACTCGGCGATGGCAAATGCCGAGTTTCCCAAGCCAGATCATCATGTGATAGGATTGAGGATGGGGAACAGGAACCTGCAGCCAGATGATGCAAGATTGAAACTGGACCGGATTTATAGGTCGGAAATAATGGAGGGATAAGGTCCTCTAGGTCAAGTGTGCTTTGGAACTCGGATTATGAGAGAACCTTCTGTGCCAAACTTCCAATTGGCCAGAGGGACAAAGACGTATGATGGAAGTACCAAGCCTGAAGATTGGTTGATTGATTATGCCATAGCTGTGAATATTTCCACGGGAAGTTTGAGATGGGCGTTGAGGTATGTGCCTCAGATGCTAGAAGGACTAGCAAGAGTCTGGCTTACTAATCTACCAGCAGGAAGTGTCAACTACTGGATATATTTCGAGGAGATGTTTATCATCAATTTCACCAGTACATACAAGAGGCCGAATAGGCCCCAACAGCGATGTGCAGACAGAAGCCGATTGAGACAGATCACAAGTTTCTAACTCGCCGGTGCAACATGTGCAACTTGTGTGAAGGAGTAATTGAGTCACAGGCAATTGCCTGGTTTGCATAGGGATGCAGGTGTGAAAGTGTGTTATGGCAAAGGTTGCAAAGGGATATGCCAACTATGTTGACTGAGACAACTAGAATTAACGACTCATATGCACTAGGTGATCCAACTCAACCTCGACTGGTGTCGAATGAGTCAAATGAAGAATATTATCCCCGTGATGGAGTCGGGTCATCCCAACGAAATGATTTCCGGGGTAAGAGAAGATATGAAAGACCAGATTATAGATATGGCTCGCACCATGTCGCTGCTGTGGACCAAGATCAGCCTGGAGCTTGGAGTAGCCAGCGACAAAAGAGTGGTGGACAGTAATGGGCACAGAAAAATGATGGCAAGAAGCCTTGAACCAATGAACAGAAAAAGCAATGACAAGAAAGGAAAGATGGGCCCAGGTATACGTATGAGGCTATGCTGGATCAACCATGAAAGTTCCACACACCAAATCCGAGTAAGACAGTGAACTATACAACCCAGCAATGCGAGTGGTTTTAGCATGCAAGACAAGGTAACCCGGAGCAAGGTAACATGGGACCTCCCCAGCAACCTCGGCAACAGCAGCTCATAGGAGCAAATGCTCAACAAATGATGTTGCCACCACCCCTGCCGAGGTATGAGAACAATGATAGAAGGGATGCAGTGCATCAGGTGAACAACCAGAACTAGCTGAACCAAGGAAACCCCGGAAATGACAGGAAAATTGAGTACAAGGAGCACCATCAAAGTTATTGTGTGTTTACCACGGAAGAAACTGACAGGCAGAGTGTGCGGCGATGACATATGGAGGTCAATGCAGTTATGGCGGCTATGCTGAGATACATGCATTGGTCTGATAAGGAAATCACATGGAGTATCAAAGATCATCCCAGGCTCATGCGGAGTCCTGGGTCATATGCTTTGGTGCATGATACAACTTTCATCGGGCCAAACATCAAAATGAAGGTTTCCAAAGTGCTAATTAACAATAGTAGGAGTATTAACATACTGTATGCACACCATGCACAAGTTGGGAATCTAGGAGAATCTGCTCTAGGCGACAAAGACCACATTCCATGGCATTGTGTCGGGTTTGTCCTGTGAGCCTATTGGAAAAGTCCAAATTGATGTCTTATTCGGCACGAGAGAGAATTTTTGGATAGAGAACTTGGAGTTCAAGGTGGTGAATTTGGACAGTTGTTACCATGCATTACTCGGTAGGCCAGCTCTTTCAAAGTTTATGTCAAGTCACCACATTAGTTACTTAAAGATGAAGATGCCAGGACCGAACAAAGTCATCACCATAGCAGGGGACTTCACGTATCTATAATTTTTGATGTTCATTGCTTGTTTTATATCTACTTTCTTATGTTTTGTTCACACTTTGAGGTATTTTTATACATTTTCTAGAACTAACCTATTAACAAGATGCCACAGTGCCAGTTGCCTGTTTTTTGCTGTTTTTGGTTTCAAAAAAGCTAGTAAAGAAATATTCTCGAAATTGGACTGGAAAAAAGCCAAAGTCAATATTTTACCCAAAGCAATACGGAGACCGAAGGGGAGACGAAGTGGCGCACCAGGGCGGCCACACCTGGTGGCGGTGCGGCCTGGGGGGCGTGCCACCAGGGGGTGTGGGCCCCCTGGTGATCCACCGACCTTGCCCCTTCGCCTATAAAAGCCTCCCAAGACAAAAACCCTAAGTACCCGATCAAAAATCCACGAAAGAGTCTGTAGCCACCGCCATCTCCATCCCTAGATCGGGAGGGATTTGAAGCTCTTCCCAGCACCCTGTCGTTGGGGAGAGATCAGCATGAAGGCCTTCTTCATCACCATTCAAGCCTCTGGAGTGATGCGTGAGTAGTTCACCCTTGGACTACAAGTCCATGTAGTAACTAGATGTTTGGTTCTCCTCCTTTGTGCTATCATGTTTAGATCTTGTGAGCTCTGTTCATGATCAAGATCATCTATTTCTAATCTTACATGTTGTGTTTGTGGGGATCCGATGGATATTGAGATACTATTTCAGATTGATTATTGATTCTATCATGTCTATGTTATTTGTGATCTTGCATGCTCTCCGTTGTTAGTAGCTATCTTGGCCAAGTAGATGCTTGCAACTCCAAGAGGGAGTATTTATGCTTGATAGTGGGTTCATGCCTCTAGTAATCTGGGGAAGTGATAGGAATCTCTAAGGTTGTAGATGTGATGTTGCTACTAGGGAGAAAACAGTAATCTTTTGTCCATGGGACAATCGTATTGTTTACTTTACACACTTTGCTTAATGAAATTATCTGTTGCTTGCAACTTAATACTGGAGGGGGTTCGGATGATAACCTGAAGGTGGATTATTAGTCATAGATGCAGTTGGATTACGGTCTATGTATAATGTTGTAATGCCGAATCAAATCTCGTAGGAGTCAAGATGTCTAGTATATGCATTGTTATGCTTTCTCAAATCTGTCAATTGCCCCGCTGGAATTTGTTCACCCAGCATGTTATCTATCTTAAGGATAAACACCTCTAGTGAACTATGGACCCCGGTCCATGCTTTTACCATTGCTATACCATCTACTAATTATCGTTTGTTGTTTACTTTCTGCAAGCAATTACTATCTTCCACACTATACGTTTAATCCTTTGTTTTCAGCAAAACCGGTGAGATTGACAACCTCACTGTAAGTTGGGGCAAAGTTCTGTGGTTGTGTTGTGCAGGATTCCAAGTTGCTAGAAACACCTTGGAGTTGTTTCCTTGCTCCTACTGGTTCGATAACCTTGGTTTCATAACTGAGGGAAAACTTGCTGTTGTGCTCATCATACCTTCCTCTTGGGGTTCCCAACGAGATCGATATATTTTGAGCCATCATTCATCTAGGGCCTTAGTGGAAAAAGCTTTTCGGCATGGATTTTACTGGCCCAGTGCCCTGCAACAAGCTGAGGACCTTGAAATGCAACGAATGTCAGAGGTATGCTAGCAAGATACATATGCCGGCCTCTGAACTCAAGAGTATACCTATCACTTGGCCATTTGTTGTGTGGTGCTTGGATATGGTTGGACCATTTAGGCCGGCTCGAGGAAACATGACTCACATCTTAGTCATGGTGGACAAGTTTACAAAGTGGATTGAGATATCATTCCTCAAGGACATAACCTTGAGATACGGGTACCCACATAGTATCATAACGGACAATGGCACAAATTTTGATGAAGGAGCATTTGCTTGGTTCTTCCAAGACAAGAGAATAAGGCTAGATGTTGCATCAGTGGAACACCCCACATCGAATAGGCAAGTGGAAAGATCCAACAGACTAGTACTGTCCGGGATAAAACCCCGGCTCATCGAGTCACTGCAAATATCAGCGGGGTGCTGGATTGATGAACTCCTAGCAGTACTATGGAGCTTAAGAACAACTCTGAATCGATCAACTGGCTATACGCCATTCTTTATAATATATGGGGTAGAAGCTATATTGCCAGCCGACATAGAGCATGATTCGCCTAGGGTCACCCAATACACAGAAGCCGAAGTGTAAGAAGCCTGACAAAATGATGTTGATCTTCTAGAAGGGGCAAGGGAGTTGGCATTGTCCAGATCCGCCATATATCAGCAAAACCTCCGATGCTATCATAGCCAGAAAGTGAGCCCCCGAGTTTTTCGGGATGGAGATTTGGTACTTTGGCTAGTGCGACGCACTGCTAGCATGCATAAGCTCTCACCTCGATGGGAAGGACCATTCATCGTGAGCAAAGCTTTGCACACTTATGCATACTATCTTATAGATGCACAACTGCAGGAGAAGAACAAGGAAAACAGGGAAGGAGAAGAATCAAAAAGGCCATGGAATGTAGCGCTACTTTGTCCATTTTACACTTAGCTAAAAGTGTATGTATCTTGAACTCTAATATGTCGGCCTGTATGTCGGCAATGAGCTTATCCATGAAATCTCGGCACCTCGAGCAGAAACTCGGGGATTGCCTTAGTAGTAATTGCATGTTTTTTGTATTTACATTTTATATGTTGGTTGGCTTAAATTTCTTACCCCTTATCCGAGCTAGTAATGTGTCGGCACCAAAGGCGAACTCTTCGACTTGCTGCTGTCCAAAAATATTGGCTTCATGGTAAGCAAGAGAACAAACCCGAAGATGCTATGCACATGAAAAAGGATTAAGGAAGGGAACATAATCAAGCTGACATTTGTTTTTTGACTAACCCCTTGATACATTGCAAATGTATCTATAATTTTTGATGTTCCATGCTTGGTTTTATCTACTTTCTTGTGTTTTGTCCACACTTTGGAATACTTTTCATATGATTTCTTGGACTAACCTATTAACAAGAGCCACAGTGCCAGTTGCCTGTTTTCTGGTGTTTTTGATTCCAGAAAGTCAGAAAATGAATATTCATGAAATTGGACGGGACAAAAGCCAAAGTTCCTATTTTCCGGAAGACTCACGGAGCCAGAAGGAGATTCGGAGAGGGGCCACAGGGTGGCCACCCCCCCCCCCCAGGCGCGGGTCCCCCGAGGCCACGCCAGGGCATGGTGTGGGCCCCCTGGCTGGCCACCGACCTTGCCTCCTTCGCCTATAAGAGCCTCCTGATACCAAAACCCTAAATGGTCAATCAGAAATCCACGAAAAGTTCCGCAGTGCCACCACCACCAAAGGGGAGATTCGGAGGACAGAAAGTCTCTGTTCCGGCACCCTGCCGGGACAGGGAAGTTCCCCCGGAGCCATCTCCATCGATCTCCACCGCCATCTCCATCACCATTGCTGATTCCCATGATGAGGAGGGAGTAGTTCTCTCTTGAGGCTAAGGGTTCTACCGGTAGCTATGTGTTCATCCCTCTCTCTATGCATGATCATATTGTGATCATGAGCTTGTAATCTATAGATCTACCTTGCTACTCAAGTGCTTTAATAGATCTCTGCTCTCCCCATGTGTGTGAAGTTGACAGTGTGCACACCATGGTGGCACTTAGGCTAGAGATTACAAATACTTGTTATGAGTTATATTTGGAGTTGGATGTCTTTATGAAATTGTGGTGTTTGTTGGAACCATCTAGAGCTCAAGGTGACAGTGTGGGGTTATCTAGATGGGAAAGATGAACTTTGAGGTGTGCTGTTATAGCCCTACCATTGATTAGAGTGTCCAACCAAAGAGTAGTTCAGCGTAGTATCATAAAGAAGAATATATTTATATGAGAGTGTTCACTAGTGAAAGTATGATCCCTAGGCCTTGTTTCTAAGCATTGGTACACCGTTTGAAATTAGATCTGTTACATGCTTGCTTCCATCTTTATTTCAGTTTGCCTTTAGTCTCTTCCACGCCATCAATCTATTTTCTATCACTGTTACCACTTATAATTGTCTATACCACTTGTATTTCACTATCTCTTCGCCGAACTAGTGCACCTATACACCTGACAAGTGTATTGGGTGTGTTGGGGACACAAGAGACTTCTTGTATCTTGATTGCAGGGTTGCTTGAGAGGGAATACCTTTGACCACTTCCTCCCTGAGTTCGATAAACCTTGGGTGATCCACTTAAGGAAAACTTGCTGCTGTTCTACAAACCTCTGCACTTGGAGGCCCAACAACTGTCTACAAGAATAGAAGTGCGTAGACATCAAGCTATTTTCTGGCGCCGCTGCCGGGGAGGTAAGGTAAAAGGTACTCACATCCTCCAGTGTGAGTGCTCGAAGTTATTTCCTTTAGATTCTGCAATTTTGTCTTTTTGTTTCTTGTTTTCACTAGTTTGGCTTAATGGAAAACAACAACAAAATTAGAGAGCTTTTAAGTATTTTTCCTAAGATAGAACTTGAATTGTCTGAAAAGAAAATTAAAAAACCCATGGAAATTTCTTTGCATGCTAATAGCAATGTTATTAGTATGAATCTTTTGAATACCTTTGTTACTAATGCTATGGAAACGTCTAAGCTTGGGGAAGTTGGTTTTATGAAAATGATCTTTTTAATTCCCTAGCTTTAAAGAAGAAAATTTGCTCTGATGATACTTTATCTCCCATATGTGGTAATTCTGATGATACTTGTGATATTTTAAATCCACATACTGAAAGCATCCCTTTTAAAATACCTATAAAAATTGTTGAACGTGTTATGAATAACTGCTATTTTGGAGATGGAACTGTCCATCCTGGTGATCATTTACTCTTTATACATGAATTATGCGAGTTGTTCAAGTGTGCAAGTATTTCAATGAACCAAGTTAAGAGGAAGCTATTCCCTATTTCACTTAAGGGCAAAGCAAGGGAGTGGTATGAGCTACTAGATGATCCTCATCAATTGGAGTGGAAGGAACTTGAATCTCTCTTTTACTCTAAATTTTATCCTCCTCATGAAATTCATAAAGATAGGAATGACATTTATAATTTCCATCCTCATGATGGAGAAAGTATTGCCCAAGCATGGGGGAGATTGAAGTCACTAATGCTCAAATGTCCCATTCATGAGCTCCCCAGTAATATTGTTATTAATAATTTCTATGCAAGGCTTTCAGGACATTACAAGGACTATCTAGATAATTGTTTAGAGTGATCCTTAACAAGTAAGGAGGTCAAAGCTAAGTGGGATCTTCTTGAAACAATTCAAAGCAATACCGAAGATTGGGATAACAACAAAGGTAAAGAACCAGGTATAAACTATGAGTATGATTGCATTAAGTCTTTTGCTGAAACTATTGATTTTCAAGAGCTTAGTGATAAATATGGTCTTGATCATCAAATTCTTGTTGATTGTTATAGAACCTTTTCTTCTCATATTAATGCTCCTAAAGAAAAATGGGACATGTATCATGAGCCTTATAAAGACACTTGCATGGAAAATGAAATTGTTATTAATGATAGCAATAAACATGCTCAAACCTCTGAAATTACTATTTCTTATAAGCATGTTAATTTTTGTGGAATACATAGACCTTGTGAGAATAATCAAATTGAAGAAGAATATTGTATCACTCACAGGAATGAAAAAACTAGAATGTGGTATAGGGCTCTAAATGATCTTGGTAAAAAAGTTTGTGCCCTTTATCCTTTCATTTATGAACTTTGCTTCGAAGTGGGTCATTTCAATTTTCAATGCTCAGGCCATAATAATAGCCCTTCTAATCCAATGAGTACTGCAAGTTTGTATTGTGATGACATAATCCCAATCTTTTGCTAGCCTCCACAACAAAGTATGAGTTTCCACTCATGCATCCAACTCCCTAAACCAAGTTATTCCAAAGAGTCCACCATACCTACCTATTAGCTTATGCTATTCCAAGTATATTCATGCTTTTGTTTACCTTCCAAATTAAACTTGTTATGAGAAAACTAGTGATTAAAGCTCTCACGAACTTGACAGCACACTTTACTTTTCTTACCCTTAATAAACTTGAACCATTGTGTCGTCTATGTTGTATATGCTTGCACTTCTTTGTTGGGGATTAGCAGAACCATGCTGTCATGGGGAACGCTTTCAACATTGCACGGGTACTTGTACCTAGTTGATATCATGCTCTTTTGTCTATGGATGTCGTCGATGTGAAATGAAAGGGGAGCTTGTAAGTCCATGGAGTTATGTATATGTGTTAGAGAAATGCCTGGTCTGCTGGTCTAATCCATGTTGACATGGTGGAAACCTGCAGTGTAACCATAATGAGCTGTCTATGAAGCATTCTTCTTATAAAAAAAGAGTCCTATATTGAGAAAAAAGAGAAAAATAAAAAAAAGAGATTATGAAAAGAGGAAAGAGAATATTACAAGTGCCAATCTCTCTCTAAGGTAGATCAAAGTATGAAACCCTAATATTACAAGTGCCAATCTCTCTCTCTAAGTAATGATGGGAATGATGGTGGAGTGTGTGGTTTTGTAGTTGGAGATCATCGAGGAACGAGGTGAAGTTCTTCTCCTCTTCCAGGTCTAATCTAACCCCCTATGGATGGCTTGCGGTGGCTGTGTTTTTGTTCTGTTGTTCTTCTCGTCATCTCCCCTTCACGGAAGTTGCTTGTATTAATACAAGGGAGCCGTCAGCATGTAGTACGGGCGGATGGTACGGGTGCATCCCGACCGTATCGCTAGTCGTTAAGCGTTCTGAACGCCTCCAATGAAAAGGGCTCCAATTGGGGATTTACTTCTTTGGATGCAATTAGCCCATAAATGCTATTAGATCTTCAATAAATGTTCATTACCTGAAAACCATCACAAGAAACCAAGGATTCGCTAATTGCGACATTAACATTAGTAGAAAGGGGTAATCTTCAGTGAAATCCGGCAATAAACAAGAGGAAAATCAATAGTAAAAAGTGATGAAATTTGCAGCCATCGGCCTCAAAATGCTTCTTGTGTACACCTTGCAAGTTAGTCAAATAATGATCCAAAGCAACAATTTCTTATTTAACCTTAAGACTAGCATAGCCATCCATTTCAACATTCATAGTCTTAGGAAAAGATGCGGTGGACGATGATACCTCGGATGCCCTTGCCATGAGGCAATTAACCTTCTTGTTGGAGAGTTTCTAATTTGGAGAATCAAAGATAGAAGGGGTTGGTGTATAGGTGGTGGAGATGGATACCACTTCTCTTGAGGTTTCTTCTTACTCTTCGTCCTCACTCCCAGATGAGTACTCCTCTTGAGTCAACAACACAATTATTAATTGCTTCTTGTTGGTGGTGTTCTTTTTAGTGAAAGGCTTCTTGCGAGGAGCCTTTGACTTGTCCTTGAGAATAAGACTACTACCATGATCTTCTCTATTCTTATAAGGGAATTCGACAACAAAGTGAAAGTGGTCTCCACAATTGTAACATGATCTTACTCTTGGACCATTCTCCTTTCTACCACTTGTGCCATTTCTTCGTTCGAGTTTCGACTTTGCCTTGGCGGGATATTTCCAAAAGTTCCTTACATAGAAAGCCATATATTCACCATGAGAAAGTTTGACTTCCTCGGGACAGCTCATAGCATTGACTTCCTCACTTCTTACATCTTTCTCATGTTCCACCACATTGGCCTTCAAGTCAAGATTTACCCCCTTTTGCATTCCTATGGCCCAAGCTCGAGCATCTTCAGAATTCTTGGCAGCAACCTTGAAAGCATCCATCTCTTGCATAACTTCATTGGTGGTCATGAGATGGTAGTTGTGTCTTCCTAGGAGATTCTCCAAGTCAGTGGGTTCAAAGGACATGAGAGCACTAACATACTTCCTTTTTATCCAAGCATCATCCACATGAGAAGCACCATAAATTTTGAAGGTGGTAGCAATTGACTTGAGTCTTTGGTACATATTTTCATGGTCTTCTCCATCCATCATGTAGAAACCCTCAACTTTATTGCTCAAGGAATCATATGGGTTTATCTTCATGCTCTAATTTCCAATCAACAAATCGGAGAGATAATCCCAAGCTTCATTGGCGGTGTTGAGATGTTCAATATGAGGCATGTCCTTGGGACCCACGCCAAGTTGAATCATGTGCAAGGCAGTGGCATTGAGTTAACTATCAACAACTTCTCTTGTCAATTTGGTTGTATCTACTATCTTGAGCACATCTTTAATGATGTTCTACAACTAAATTGAGGAGCTTCACACATGAGACTTCATCAAAACTTACCATTGAGTAAAATAAGATGCACTTTGCTTAGGTGGATCACCTCTATTGTTTATATGAGGATGAGTGATATGTGGGTTGGGAGAGTACCAATGAGGAACCTCACTATACTCCTCCTTCCAATTTCCCTTTTTTTGAAGAGGAATCATTATTGTTGTTTTCATCCCCCAACTTCTCATCATTGGATTTATCCAAATATTTATCCTTTTCTAAAGAAGTTGTGTCCTCTATAAGATAAGGAGGTGGTGTTTTATTGGGTTGCAAGAGACGCAATATCATTTCACACATTTCTTGCATTTGAGTCGACATGTTACTAAAGGTTGTTTCCAAGCCACTAGTAGAAAATGGGCCTTTGGTTCGGGCCATTAGTCCCGGCCGTGGCTGGGGCCGGGACTAATGGTCTGAACCAGACGGCCCGAGGAGGCCGAGGCACTATGTCCCGGTCCGTAAGGAACCATTAGTCCCAGTTTGAGATACAAACCGGGACAAATGGGTCTGGGCCGGCGCGCGTGCTCCTAGCAGAACCTTTAGTCCCGGTTTGTATCTCAAACCGGGACTAATGGCCTGGCCCTATATATATGCACCCAGCCCTCCACTCTCTCCTGTTTTTTTCCTATGTGAGAGGTGGGTATAACTTTGTGCTAACTTTTTTCTTCATATGCACTAGAGGTGTTCGGTGAAATGCCTATTAGAGCGATGCCACTTGAGTTTACACAAGACAAAATATGATATGAGGTGTCAGAGCGACACTTAAGGTTTCTCCTCTTTGTTTTGAAGTGTCCTAAAAGGTTAGCAACTATTTTCTCGTTTTGATTGCGCGGTACTAATATAAGCATCGTGATTGCGTTTGATATATATGCATGGTTGTATGATGCAGATGAGCCACCCATGGATGTACGGTGACCAACGCTCTGACGCTTACAGAGAAGGCGTGCGTTCTTTTCGCCTTGTGGCCGAGGCAAACAAGCGGCGGGATGGTTTTATGTGTTGTCCATGTAGTGAATGTCGGAATGAGCAGGCTCACACTTCCTCAAGAGTCATTCAGAGCCACCTGCTTCGGTCCGGTTTCATGTCCGGCTCTAATGTTTGGACCAAGCACGGAGAAAGAGGGGTTATGATGGAAGACGGCGATGAAGAAGAGAACGATGATGGCAACTACCGATCTATGTTCCCTGAATATGATGATACCGCAGTTGAAGATAATGAAAAAGAAGGGGGTGAAAAATGGGAACCAGCTGAGCCCATTGATGATTTTGGTTGGGTCATTAGTGATGCAAGGCGAGACTGTGACACAGAAAAGGAGAGGTTGCAGTTCGAGCAGATGTTACAGGACCACAACTCATTGTTGTATCCAACTTGTGAAGATGGCGTAAGAAGTTGGTAGCACAATGGAATTGTTGAAGTGGAAGGCATAGACCGGTATGACTGACTCGGGATTTGAAAAGTTGGTAATAATGAAGAAGCTGCTTCAAGAAATAACCAATTGCCCTCCAAAGACGACGAAGCAAAGAAACTTGTCTGCCCTCTAGGATTAGACGTGCAGAAGATACATGCATGCCCTAATGACTGCATCCTCTACCGTGGTGAGAAGTACGAGAATATGGATAAATGCACGGTATGCACTGCATTGCGGTATAAGATCAGAAAAGATGACCTTGGAGTAGTCTTCTTTGTTCGAAAAATGCGCAGTGGAAAGGGATGCTAGTCGGCTTTGGCGAAGTTGTAGGCCCCAATAGATCAGATCAAGAGTGATTCCTCACCTATCCTGCCATGGGTTGGTTATATACTGCGCCTTCCTTCTTCGAACCTTTTGGTATGTATTGCCCCCTAACTATAGATCAGATCCACCGGACCCTTTCCGGATTCGCTCCGCCTTATAGCCTTGCTTCCCATTGTCATTGCCATTGTAGCACGTGTGTGGCCTAGCCCATAAGGGCCATGCGGACTTGACGTCTAGCAGTGGGTAACCAACATAGTGCCCCATTCGTTCCATGACATCCAATCAGTTCTCCTCGGATTCCAATCCAATCTCCCAATCAGTGAGAAATAGACGGTCGGGACGCCTCGCGAGCCGGGCTTTGGAGATGAGGCCTTTTGGCGAAGCCAAGTCAATTTCGGGCCACCAAACCCTGCAACTGAGGAAAAGGCGGACGAGGGGGATGGCGGCGGCGGCTTACACAGGGGAGAGGAAGAGGCCGAAGGAGATGACATTGCCGACGACGTTGCGGGCCGAAATCATCTTGCTCGCCGCGAGCGGGTGGGGGAACACACGAGTTGGGCCACCGAGACCCTAGTAGGTGAGGTGGGATAGAAGAGATTTCTATTCAAATCAAATGGATCATGAAAACAGTGATTATTGAACAGAATGAGATCACTTTTTGCCCAAACACTAATTGGTCGTGTATTAGCAGACGATATATATATCGGTTCACGATGCATTGCCGCTCGAAATCAAGATATCGGGAATAGAGCCAGCCTTGAGATCCGCCACATCTTCCTTCAAGTCAGAGTTGGTCCGGAGAAGGATGAGCTCGAAAACGCCTTGTGCGTTAGAGCGAGGAAACGACGTATGCACTTTTGTTTTGTCTACTTCCATCTCTGATGGTAGGTGTAGGGGAGACTAGGTTAGTGAAAGTAGGCACGAGTGGAGGGCACTAGTAGCCTTATCACGTCAGGTAGCTTGCTATCCGAACAACTACGATATACTAATCTTCGATACAACTACGCCTATCGGCTTACGGCCAAGACCACTTTCAGATAGAGAGTCATGGGCTTCTATCAAGTACTGGAGGCAAGCTCGTCAACTAGTACATAGCCATAGTGGATACATTTGTATTGTATCCTTAACATACTGAAACGATTGCCATTATTCGTATCAAACCAATAGCGATTCATACAAGCGAAATCTTCTAATCAATGGTGGCAAGTTTGCACTTTTTGAGCTCATCCTTACCTTTGCGCTTTAGCTGCTTGTTCCCACTAACCCATTTCATTTTCTTAGCTGGATCCTTCAGAAAGTCTCTCTTATCGCTTGTCCAGAGCCTGGATGTCAACCTTAGCCAGAGCCTGTATCTTAAACTAAGGCGTTAGCGCATCCGTTTTCTTGCTTGATTTTTATACGATTTTCTGAAGTGATCTGTCCAACTAAGTAGAAAAGGACAGACGGGCTACGCGTGGTATAGGGCTGCTCAAGGGAGAAACTTTGCTTCTTATCTTTTTTTTTAAGATTGACGAATCAAATGATATTTCTTATTGATTGAATGTTTCATATTGTCGAAATACTTCCACAAAAGTCCATTAGTGGTGTATACAGTAGTCATGCAAGTTTGCATTGCCTTTATTGTAGGGAAAGGGAAAAAATGGAGAATATCTTTAAGAACCCTAGACTGAATTTCACTTGGAGCAACAGGGGTCAGGTCACACTATATCAATATCATAATTATCTTCCAACTTCTTTTCTTTTTAGAAATCCATTTTCTTTTGTTATGCCAGCAGCCGAAGCCGTGATTTGTATGGTATGTCTTGCCCTCAATGTCCGGTTGGTTGGTAAGTCACTAAATCCCTATCTCCCGGTGGTCGATCGATGCACACAGAAGGAGAGCTTCTTACCTCCTAGAGAGAATCCAAATCCAAGATGGATGCCTGATTCACCAAACCATACGAACCATCGCGACATGAGCAGATGTTCCCTTGACTTCGGCAGTGGTCATTGCCTACCGGTAAACTCCCATACTTCCTTCTTTTGTTCGAGGGAGGCCATACATCTTCCTTCATTGGTTGGATCCAGGTCAGAAAGTTCTAGGGAGGTTGTGTGCGCAAACAAGTCAGAATTAATAAGAAGGGGTGCGAGCAGACTAATACCTTATCGAAAATGGGGAACGAAATCCGATCATCTCGCCAAAAAATGGGAAGTCTTGGTCACAAGGCCTAAACCTTCCTGTAATCCCTGGAGCTTCGTCAGAGCCTTTTCCTTCCCCACAGGCCAGAGCTCAATTTACCTTCGCCAAGCTATTCTCTGGTTTTGCTTTTCCTTATTCCCGATTCCCATAATGGAATTTTTTATGAACGATTCAAGTACTTGTGTGAAAATTAGAGTGGTCGAGTAATGAATTCAACGATTCCTGCTACTTGATTTGTCTTTTTTCCCGACCAGATCGACATCAGAGCTCTGACCTCCCTCGTTACTTGGCGGGTTTGAAATCCCTTTTGACTCGTGTATACTCATCTATAGTTTTTCAAATAGTCACTAAATCTTATTCGATGCAACATCGGAGGAGGGAATTCTGTGCTGGAGAAATACAACTATGTCTACGAGTGTCGCGAATGAACCTTCGGTTCTTCCAAAGTTGTATCAAAATATCAAGAGGAAGGTCGATTGGATTGGATTTGCCGATGAAGAGTACCCGCGAGGGGCGCATGTTCTTTAGTAGAGTCGGATTGAGACAATCTGTCGATTCTTACCCTTTACAGGTAATGCTGGTCTCCTGGCAGGGACTCAGGGTTGTGATAAATCCATCCCCAAAACCCAGAATTGGATCTATTGTTTTCACTTTCTTTCCCTCCGCGGAAGCTAGACCAGAGTATCTTTTTCGCCTTCAGCTCTGGAATCGACTATTGGTGGGTTGTAACGTGAACCTATGGATTTCAATGAATTCAGAACATAGAGAAAAGAATTGAAGTGAAGATCTTCCAAATCTTTCTTCAACCAAGTCGCGTGCATCATTTTCGACAGAACTTGTTTGACCACTCGCCGCTTCTTGTTCCAGCTAACCTTAGTATGTGGCTAACCTGAATCCATCAACCATTTATGTAATTGGGAGCTTAGTGCCGCATAAAATAGTGCTAGCCCCGTGTCCCGTCCCTGTGCATTCAAGTTGGAAGTGGGAATCTTCGGTCTCCCAACCTTACTCATGGCAACCTTCCGGCCGCCCAACGACCTATAACGCTAGTCACTACTCCCACTGGGGCTAGGAAGTAAGCCCCACAACCCAAAGCGGCGAAGAACAAATAGAATTTGCTACAAAAGCCGGCTAACGGGGGTATTCCTGCGTATGAGAACATTGTAATGGAGAAGGTCATATCCGAAATAGGATTCGTTTTGTCTCTTTCTTCCGTGATGAACTGTCGGCACCAGTCCTACATTTTTGTTCTCTGTGGACCGAGGAGAAAGGAGGCTCAGCAGGAAGAGGATTGTACCATGAGAGAAGCGCCCAACTGCGGTATCCTTGGACCCTTTCGAGCTAGCTCTGTAACCTGTGGAGTTAGACTTTCTCGTAAAAAAGGATCTCAAAATCTAGCCAATAAATAGGAGAAAATGGAGGGAGAAGAAAGAAAGCGATGTGACACGAGAATAGATCACATCCGACAGCCAGCCATGCCATTAGATAGATCCGCTCTGAGTCTTCTGCAGGATGAGATCCGCTTGGTCTTGTGATAGGGGCTTGAGGAGGAAGAAGAGGGGATTTCTGAAAGACTCCTTTTACTCGTTTTCCAGATGCGCCTGGGTCATTCCTTTGGGTCATTCCCTAGTGTGCGAGCACTCCTTTTCTTTAGAGTAGCCGAAGAGAGTGGATCACGCAACCCATTCCTAGCTTTGTGGAGATCTGCTTAGTAAATATGGGACTTGGTGGTAGTGGTCAATACTAACTGCACCGTCTAAATGCTCCCTGACCAAGTTAGCGTACTCGTCAGGGTTGAGTTGAGGGGGCAGCCCGTGCGCTAATTGGGCTTCGAGGAAAAAAACGAAGTGGATTTGCAGTATCTCAACAATCAGAACAGCGAATATTCCATCATCCAAACTAAGCTTCCTCAGATCCTAACCCATTGGTCATTATCGAGCCTCGTGACTCTTTTTGTTGATATCTTCGTATTACCAGTTATCATTCCATCAGCCTCAGCAGCCCCTTTTCCTCTAATCCAGTACTAAGCGCTATCGAATTGACATAGAGAAACATGGAGAGATAAATCAAGTCCCGGCAGTCCAGTTCGTCTTCCTTGCCTTCTCGTAATTGTTATTGATATAAATAAGCTCATTGAATTCTTTCACTGCCAGCTGCATAATTTCATCGATCACAAGGAATCAATCCTACGATTTGTTTTTTTAGCTAGCACTACAAAAAGAGTCAGGTGATTTCTTGAGTTGGATTCAGTAGCCCCCACTTTCCCCTTCAAAAAGAATATTTCATTGCCAGGATCCTCGGTAGGAAAGCCTAAACCTTCACTAGAGTCAGGAAAAGAAAACTAGAATAGCATCCCTGGCTTAACTACCCGCTGCGCTATATGCGTCATAAGCAAGGTATACGGAAATGCAAACATTCCAACTAAATCTCTTCTTATCGGAGAAAGTCCTTCCTAGGAAGCCAGTATCCTTAATCCATGGCTAGGAAGAAGTGCAGGCAATCAATGAAAGCAAATACACATAGAAGTATCAACTTCAAAGAATAAGCAGTTACCAATAAATTCCTGTTCGATAGAACCAAGTCAACCGGGGAGGCTACAAATTCTCGGCTTGCGCCTGTCTCTGAAAAGTGAAGGTCAGCTCCACGTGGGTATTCCATCCAAACGATGGGAGAAGAGGATGACACTTGTTCGTATTGAAAACCGGAGACGACGCTGAAAGTCCTAGAGTCTCACTCATGGCATTTGCTCGAGTTATAGAGGCTCTCTCTATATTCTTTTTATCGTGCTTGGATAGCAATCCTTTCTTTCAATCGACTAAGACTAAGAGAATGCCATAACTTCACCATTAGGTAGGTCCCAAGACCCTTGACTTTTTGGTCTCTTCACAGAAGACCCCTATCGCTTCTTCTTTGATCAATAAGCACTGGACTCTAGCAGCACAACGCTTGTATTGCTCTCCCACAACCCCGTTTTCACGGTTTAGGCTGCTCCCATTTCGCTCGCCGCTACTACGGGAATCGCTTTTGCTTTCTTTTCCTCTGGCTACTAAGATGTTTCAGTTCGCAATTCAACAAGTAGCTGGCAAATCCAAATAGGAACTAGCTCAATTCGCAGAGTGACAAGCCTATTATTCGCCTCTGCTCTCGATAAAACTGGCCAGAATCCATTGTTTTTATGAACTTCATGTTCCCGAGTTGCAGAGAACAATCCGAACTGAGGCAATCTTTCCGGATTCGCTCCGCCTTACAGCCTTGCTTCCCATTGTCATTGCCATTGTAGCACGTGTGTGGCAAAAACCAGCAGTCAAGACTAGTCACATTAGTGAAACAAGTGATTCGCTGACATTCAATTCAAATAGAAAGAGTAGTCACAGCTGCGACAAGTTGCTCTAGCTCGCGTGGTTCACCGGTTCCACCGAAAACTCTCATTTGTTGCAGCGGAGCATAGTGCGGCGCCGAGGGAGAAAGGTCTCTTTTTTTCGATTTATTCACTGATCTGACGAAGAAATTCTGGGAGTTACGAAAGAAGCTTCGGACTCATATTGTTCATGGGTTGAGAACGGGAGTTGAACTCTAGGAGGCCAGTCAAATGAATGATCTATCGTCATGACCCATGAACTAAAAAAGCTATTCGATATCGTCCTCTTTAAAGATTCAAGGGGATGCAAGAGATTATCGTTGATGCGTGAGACTCCTGACCTCCTATCAGAATTGGAGAGGCTCCCTGGAGCTCCGGGGAGAACTGGACCGCAAATATATAAAGCATGGCATCCCCTCCACCATAGTAAGAAGTAACGGGTCTACGCCCTGCTTCCTTGTTCGGTTCTGGTTACGGGAACGGTTGACTTTCGAAATCAAATACCCTTCTTCCCTGTTTTTCTCACAAGCAGAATCAGTCTATCCGAACCGCAGACGCACTTTTCAGATCAGTGACGGCCTCTCCAGCGGAGCTGGGAGCTCCGTCTCGGAACCGCCGTGGGGTTAGGAGTAAAGCATCCCGAGGTTGGCGCATCTCGTTGGGCGTGGAGAAGCATTGGGAACCCCTGCACCATATTTAGATCTTCCCTTTCTACGATCCGGAATTCCCAGCAAATCCTTGACTCCTCGAATACGATGGGATTTCACACCTGGCGAATCTTTCACTCTACCTCCTCTGATAAAGATAAAGTGGATCTCTTGTCTTCCCGGATGCGGGAAGTAGTTCATCATTTCTACTTCTGTTCTACTAGTCAATCAGTAACCCACTTTTTTAAGAAAGAGCAAGGAAGTATACAGGGAGGTCTGCCAGCCATTTAATGAGGAAGGTGGTCTGAATTTCTCTTGCGTATGGTTCCCTGCATTCCGTTTTTTTTTGGTGGAAAGCTTATTGGAATAGACTTCCGTGCAGAGAACGAACTTCTTGTCTCAAGGAATTTGCTTTCAACTTCATGTTCCCGAGTTGCAGAGAACAATCCGAACTGAGGCAACCGGCGGTCTGGAGAAAGCAGCAATCAATAGGACTTTCCTAATCCTCCCTTCCTTTCAGGAAGAATGTGAAATTCTTTTTCCTTAAATGGGAGCAGAGCCTGCCGGACAATTCTTTTTATTCGGCGCTGGGCATATTCATTAGCCGAGTTTCTTTCTAAGATACTAGTTGGTTCACCCCAGGTCGAGCAGTTAATTAGTCACAAGCAGGCGTTTTCCTTCAATTGGTCACCCTGGCTGGGGGTGGGGTACGAAACTTTACAACAGCTTTTTCGTACACGTTCACTTGCATCACATACACAAGTGCTCTCTGAACCGTGCAATAAGGTCACCCATAACACGGCTGGGTCGCGTCTCACCGCAGGCACTTAATGAATGAGTGAAGATCTTCCTTCCCCCCTTGTGTCTTACCAAGGACTGAGTTCCTACTTGTGGCGAAAAAAAAAGTATACCATCCCACCCGGCCTAACCCGGGGGGGTGAAGAGGCATGGAGGGCCGACTACAAGACTACGACTACAATACAAGCCATGAGCGATAGCGAAGCCTTCAGCCTTTTTTTCGAAAGCCCCTAACTATCTTATAGCAGACAACTAAGGCAAGCCTACTCAACTAATCTCATATAAACGCCTGTTCGGACATGACGGAGAAGTCCATTCTCGTCATGATCGATCCACGTCCTACCATAGTGCCCGGAGAACCAGGCTTGCTTCTAGAAGATTCTATAGTGATCCACTGGAATCGGCCTCGGGCCCTAGTCGTCGCTCCATCCGAATATGGCAGTTGAACTCTTATAATAGGCTTGGCTCTGGCTGGCAAAAAAAACGAAAATAAAGAAGAGCTTCTTGTTTCCAAGCGGAACTCGAATGGGAAGAGGAGGAAGGGGTATTAAGGAAAAAGGGAGGCTTTATGTGGGGACCGCTGGAAATGCAAGAGCCAGGATAGCGCACCTCGTTCGAGAGTCTCCGCCCTTCTTCCACTCCGTCCCGAAGACTAACTAAGACCAATTGAGTCACGCTCGGCCTTGAGAAGGTGGATGGTATCGCTACCAGTATAAAATCGACTTTCAAATGCATATTTATTTAGAACTTATATAACTTAGGGCTACCCTAACCCAACGGATGCTATAGATCCCACACGATACTTCGGATCGGCAAGAACGACGTTCAGCAGAATATATGACCCACGCGCCTTTAGGCTCTTTAAATTCTGTGGGTGGCGTAGCTACCGAGATCAATGCAGTTAATTATGTCTCTCCTAGAAGTTGGTTATCGACTTCTCATTTTGTTCTAGGATTCTTCTTTTTTGTGGGCCATTTGTGGCATGCAGGAAGAGCCCGAGCTGCTCCTGTGAATTATTGATTTCTCAAGCTTTGGACACCACAAAGTATATGGCGCGTGTTTCCTTTGATTTGATTCGAACTTCATTCTTCATCAAATTCTGCCTGTTTTACGATAACTGAATGAACCGCTATCACCACCAGGATCGTATCTTGTTGGACCGAGGGAGCTGATTCTACTTCCTCCTTTTCTAGTAGAGCCGTCCCTCATTGATGCGCAGATATGAAAGGTTTTCCCTTGATGGAGGCTAGAAAGGGATCTTTTGCTTTTTGACTTTGAGAAAGGCATAATATGGAATATATGAGATGGATTCGTAGGTGATAGCGAAATTTGGTTCTATTCTAGGTCCAACCATGAAGAGAAGAGCAGAGTAGATTCGGTAATGTTGAGTCGATCTAGTATGGAAAATTCCTCGCTGTGCGCTCGCCTTTTGCCTGCTTGGGGGTATTGACTTCTCCATGCGTCATGAAAATGGGATAAAGAATCCAATTGGAATCGAGGGGTCGAGTCTAGTGGAGTAGTGAGGGTAGCAAAGCAGCTGTTACCCTTGTATGGTTAATAGGAAGGAATGCTCCTTTCAGCCAAAGACTACGAATTTCTCTCTTCGGAACCCCTTGATAGGGGCAGGGGTAGATCAGTTCCAGTTTAAGTAGAAGGCAAAGCTAGTCACTTGTCAAAGAATAGATCTAGCTTTAGCCGTTCCAGTCCTTTGGAAGGGGGGAATGAGGGGAAGGCTGGATTTTTTTTTCTTCAAGACCAAAGATACTCGGCTTCCTCTTCATCAAGTCACGAAATTCGACCCGCAGCACCAAAACTAGAGCAGGCCCAAGACAAGCAAGAATAACAAGACCGATCGTGAAGTGCAGAAGCGAAAGAAGCTCCGGTATTGAGGGAAAGTCTATCTCTGAACTCATGAAGTTAATACAAGTGAGGATTGATTTCAGTTATTCATATAATAAATAAGAGGATCTCGCTCTCGGCACATCTGCGCTAGGGATTCTTCCTGGACTTGAACCAGAGACCTCGCCCGTGAAGTAAATCATCGCCCCTACGATCCAACCAATTGGGAGAGAATCAATAGACTCCTTTTCGGGAGCGATTCATCCTTCCCGAACGCACGTGCGTGAATCGCTGTGAGCGATGGGCCAAATCCTGAAGAAAGCTCAAAAGCGCTGTTTGATGAGCCTGCGTAGTATTAGGTAGTTGGTCAGGTGGGAGATTGGTCAACTGGAAAATCAGGAATTGCTAATTTAGAGACAGAATGGTCTTAGTGGAAGCATTCCAGAAGCATATGATAAGGCCTCCGATCTTTCAAGATATGACGAAAGCAATGTTCGGGTTATTTCGAAATTCCAGTGGTAGACGAAGGATCTCAATCAGAAATGGAAGAAGGAATTGAAAGACCTAACTCTTCTGGTGGTTGACAAACTTCGAGGTATTCCTCGGAGGCGATGAAGTACTTGATCAGAGTTTGCACTGATCGGCTTGACTATCCTTTCTGAAATGTCTTCTCCTGCTGGTTCATCTGAAAGTTAGGGATTTCAGCAATCCAGATCTGGGTAAACTACATAAAATTGAGGATTTCCTTCGAAACGAAAGAGAAAAGGCAGTCGGTGGATGACGGGGTAGCTGCATTTAGCCATCCCTCTTCCTTCTATCCCCCAAAAAGATAGTTGAGCAAGTACCGAGCTAGTAACAACTAAAGACTTTCCTCTCGCTTCGTAGGAATAGTACGAATCCTGGTCATCGCTAAAGCTGTTTTGCCAACCAATCCTGCCTTTCGATCAAGCAATCCTTCCGAGAAATCCAATTTAGCGCTGGAGGGCCGTACCTCTATTTACGATAATTGCTTTAGGAGCAGGTGCCTTTTAGGATTCGTATCAGGTGGGAATGGGAAAGCCTCTTTTCTTTCCGCAATGGAATAAAAAAAGCTCGACCTTTTCTTTCATTTCCTGGATTTCCCACTGGCATTTTATTGACCAGCTTTCCAATCAATTAAAGAAGAGGCAGGTTATTATGTAAGATAAGAATAGTGGAGTGGAGACAGTGAACTGAACAATTTACCCAACATGATCATCCGGGGTGAACAAGAATTGGGGATCGGATGCGGGCAAAATTCCCGCCAATGGCTGAGCTACCCCCCCCCCCCCATTTTCAAATTTCGAATTTAAAATACTTTATTTAATTGATTTTGGAATCCCTTTAATTGACATAGATACAAATCCTCTACTAGGATGATGCACAAGAAAAGGTGCGTCTGCGGTGAGCATAAGAAGATTGCCCTTCTAATGGAATTCCGGATCCGCCGGGGTGAGTGATTTTCTTAGGACTGTCAAAATCAAAAGAAAAGATAGCCTAAACTTGGGGATCCTTAGAATCGAAGGTTACAAATCTGCAAAATATCCTGACTGGTTACTTTAGGGTTTGTATTTTTTGCATGAGTTTCATGAGTACGATCTAGACTATACTTATTTTCTAAGGTTTTTTGTGCATAGCGAGTAGAGGAATAGTTTCTAGTTTTGGAACCACCTGAACAGGAATCGCTGATCCACCTTCACTTGGATCAGAAAATGGGTAAATCGTCCACCTGGTGGTAATAGTACGCGCCGCATTGAGCTCTTTTCAAAGAGCGGAGTACCCACCCACGGATCAAGCTTCTTGTCATACTTAGTACAGACATAGCGAGGAAACGGATGCTGCGAGAAATGAACCTAGAACGGGCACTACCCGGGCGGGCTGATCCGTTTGAAGGGAATATGCCCGAGAGGCAATAATAAAGTGGTTATTATCTTATTCCATGTTTATGATAAATGTTTACTTTACATGCTAGAATTGTATTGATCGGAAACATCAATACATGTGTGTTTAATAAACAAAAAGGGTTCCTAGTTATACCTCTCTTATAGACTATCTTGTTGATTAACAAGATGATCAAGGTTTCCTGATCATGCACATTGGATGTTGTTAATAACAAGGTCACACCATTGGTGGAATGATGTGATGAACATTCATCCGAAGTATAGCATTACGATCAGAGTCATTATGTTTATATTGCTATAATATCATACGAAGTAATCTTAGTCCTTAGACCATGAGATCATGTTAATTGCTAACACCGGAAGAGTATCTTGATAAAATCAAAGCGTCACCTTAATGTGGTGACTATAAAGGTGGGTTCAGTGCTACGAAGGTGTTAGGTTGAGGCTCATGGATCAAGAGTGGGATTTTTCCATCCTGATGACGGATAGATATACTCTGGGCCCTCTCGGTGATATCACATTGAAATAGCTTGCAAGCAAGTGATGTGATCACTAGAATGTTATATCACGGGAACGAGAAAAGAGTGCATGTCGGTAACGAGATAAAACTAGGTATTTGGATATCGATGATTGAATCTCGGACATGTAATATATCGCAAGACAAAGGGATTTAGTTACGACGTTAAAGGTTCACACGATCACAAGAGTCATCATTGAATGTGTAGGAGTCAGTATGGATCTCCAGGTCCCGCTTCTGATTATTGATCTGAGAGGGGTCTCGATCATGTCTGCATTATTCGCGAACCGTAGGGTGACACACTTAAGGGATACCGACACCATTTGGAGCAAATATGTTTCATATAAAGATTTAAGAAAGCTGAATTATTTCAATAGACACCAAACTGCTTTCGGTGAAAATGCTGAAATTGGTTCTGCATGTAATATTGAAATGTTGCAGGGGGTTTTATGTGAATGTTTGTTAATTAAAGTAATTAACAAAATTCTGAATAAAAATAATAAAAGAGTTTTATTAAATGAGAGAGCATTAAATTTGGAGAAATTTAATGCATTTAAAGTGGAGACTTTAAAAGAGAATGTGAAGGGGCAAATTTATGTGGAGGGAGTTACCACCACATGAATGAGAAGGTGAGGGGTCACCCTTGGCCGGCCATGGGAGGGGTACCTCCTCCTCCTATAAAAGGCCCCTCTCCTCACTTCTCACACACACCTCCTTGTGAAGGATCTCTCTCCTCTAGTATTATTCCCCATGGTCTCGGATTAGCGAGATACATGTTCCGTGGCTTTATCTGAAAGGAATTGCTGCTTCGCTACTTTGCTGGAGCGAGGATGGAGGTTGTCGGGTACCGGACGTGTGCGATCACGGATGCACCGCTGCTTTGCGGTGCTGGACTTGGTGGTGCTAGAGCTGGATCTGATGGACGTGCTGGAGCCAGACCTGCTGGACTTCATCACGATCTTGAGATCGGCAAGTGTACAACTACATCAACCACGAGTTCCTACTCGTTAACAAAACTTGTTGTCTTCGAGGGTAAGTTCTCTATGGATGTATGTCCACCCGTTGCTCTGTATCTAGTAGATAGATCTTGGCGTGTAGTTCACACCGTAGGAATTTTTTTGTTTTCTATGTCGGACCCAAAGGGTATCGAGCTGATCTATGCGTAGGTGCTTTGCATGGGTAGTACACATATGTTTATATGTGGGCGATGATGATCATGTTATTGCTTCTTTCATATATTTTGGATATTGGTGGCATAGTGGGATGAAGCGGCCCGGACCAACCTTACATGTCATCGTACATGAGACCGGTTCCACGACTGACATGCAACTTGTTTTGCATAAGTGGCTGGCGGGTGTCTGTCTCTCCTACTATAGTCAATATCTGATTTACAACGAGTTGCTAATAACTTAGTTATCCTCGTTGTGGTTCATGTTCGTAGGTAAGAACGGTTCTATCTCCGAAAGCCCTAAGCCACGTAAAACTTGCAATTGATAAATTAGAGGCGTCTTGTTTAGATCGTTGCTGGGCTAATGTCTTGATATGGTATTGTTGTAAGTAGATGTATGATATATACTCTTGCAACACATTCAACGTGTAAGTTCCATAGACCTTGGCCTTACACACAAAGGAATGATAGAGATCATACCACGATGCAAATGATATAGATCAAATGCATGGACCATATCATCTCACTTTACACATTAGATGTTAGCATCTTATACTGCTAGTTTGGCGCTTTCTGTAGCATTGTAAGATGATCCCTCATTTAAATATCAAGATAAAATGTGTTCTTCCTTAAGTATGCACCGTTCTATTGATTGTGTTTCGAGACATCACGTGATGATCGGGTGTTCTCAACTCTACGCTTTCATGCAACGGGTGTAAGACAGTTTTACACACGTGAATACTAAGGTTCTTACTTGGCGAGCCTAGCATATACAGACATGGCCTCGGAACACGGACCGAAAGGTTAAGCATGAGTCACATAGTTGATGTGATGACCATATTGATGCTCGCCTTTGAAGCTACACCGACTCATGTGATGATCGGACTTGGTGTAGTGGATTTGGTTCATGTAATCACCAAAAAGGCACGAGGGATGTCGTTTTTGAGTGGGAGTTCATTTCTAATTTGGATTAGTCGAACTCAATTTGTCATAAACTAAATCAAAGTGAATTTGCATAATTTGTTGTAGTCATTCGCATCTGTTCACTACCTTATACTTAGTTTTAATTGAGATAATAGAACTATAGAATTCTGGATATTTACTTTATGAACTGGTATCGTATTGTTTTGAATGTCAATTTAAAGTTTATAAGTCCTATTGCAAACTTTCAGCAAACTCTATTTACTCCATAAAGTTTAATAAGTAGTATTAAATAGAGAGTAAGAATTCCAATGTTAGTATCTAAAGTATCATGTTTGCCTCCATGATTATTGATATTCAAAAAGTTGTTTTAATATCAAGATTATATTAGAGCTGAAAATTGTTTCAGAAACCATCATGTGTGAAAGATATTGTGATATCTGAAACAATGTTTTTTGGTTGCATTATGATAGAGTATAATTTAGCAAAATACATGTTCTCATATTGTATGAGAATTTGTGAAGGATGGAGATGTTAGGCATCCGAATCTACCAAAAAGGTTTTGGGAACTGATATTATACTCGTGATTCTTCCTTATAGGCTATAGTAGCTTGATCATGAAAGTTGTCATGATAAGGATGAATAGAAGATGTAAGTAAATTTTTTACTACACTAATAGATTACTAAAGAATGGATTTTTGAAAGAACACCAAACATTTGATGATGGTGATCCACTTCAAAGTGCAAGTCCAAAGGTATTAGTATTTGACTATATACGCTTTGTACCATGTGTCATGTTGATGACACCACTATTGATGTTGATAGATTCTTTTAAAATAAAAGGAATTGCTAAAAGAGAATCTATAAAATATTTGGCAGAAAATAAAAGGTTGGAGATGTCCAACTTAGGTATATAGAAGATATACATGTTATGGCTATATTCCTTGCTTGTTAAACAATGTGGTTCTTAGGTATTGGATATCGGTATTGGATACCGAATTGGTTGGTATGAAGTGTCATACAGGACAACGCAATTCATGAACTACAATGGCCTAAGTAACCAGGAAGATAATGAGTGATGATGTTCATCGAAAACAAATAAAGTGTTATTGTGTTTTTCGTTGTCATCAAACCAAGCCTTCAAGATTTGTTTAAATAATTGTTATTTTGTTCCGGTATTATGAGAACAATGGCTGTTCAAATAATTACCGTATTCCATAAAGGATGGATGAACTTTTACAAGTCTAGATGGAGAAATCACATCCATAAACACTATTGCTAAAATGTCGCAAGACAAATGATTGAAAGATCACTTATGAAGTGACATCGCTGTTTAAATTATATTTGAAATAAAACATGAAGAAACTCCATGTTGATGGATTTTGGGAGCCTTTGATTTTGATCAATTGACGCATGTGAGACTTTCCTCGAGATAATTGAAACTCCGTCCATAGGCTAGAGAGGAACGGATGACTAGCTTATTGGAAATTGTGCATGCTGATGTGCATAGTCCATTATGTGTAGCCATATGCGATGGATCTTTTTGCTTCATATGCTTTCTCCGAAAATTTGAGTGAATATATTTGTATATTTACTTAATAAGGAAGAAGTATGAAACATTTGAAAGTTGTTCAAAGACTTTCAAGATGAAGTGGAAAATCATTGTAACGAGAAAATAAAGAGTTTATGATTCGATCATAAAGGAAGATATTTGAGTTACATGTTTAGCAAAAACACCTAAGACTTGAGGAATTGTTCCATGATTTGTGTTTCCCGATAAACCATAGGAGTATGGCATATTCGAGAGATAAAATCAAACCATGTTTGACATGGTAAGATCAAGGGTGTCATTTATAAAACTGCCATTATGTTTTAAGGATTGAAGATTTAGAGACTACCGCTTTTACACTGAAAAGAGCACCATCGTGATCCGTTGAAATGACACCATATGAGTTATGGTTTGGGATAAAACCCGAATTGTCTTTTCTTAAATTTTGGTATGCTATGCATAAGTAAAATGTTTACAACCAAAGCCGGATAAGCACGTCTTGGTAGGTTATCCCAAAGAATTTGTTGGGAATTTCTCCATAACACCGAGGACAAAAGAGTTTTTTACTTGGAACGTCAAGTTTCTTGAGAAGGAATTTTTCGTGAAAAGTTAAGTGGGAGGACAATAGAACTTTGATAAGGTTGTTGAACCTTAGCTATATGTGCTAAGTAGCGCAGCGTCGGAAAGTGTCCCGGTGGCGGCCACAATGCTCATGGCTCTCGTGATTACAAAAGGTGTGATCTCGGAGATTAGAGTTCCTATAGAACCGTGTGGGTCGGTAAGAATCAAATAGTAAGATTTGATAAGCAAGTCGTTATTGTTTTGACAATGATGAACTGACTACATGCAAAGAAGCGATGATGAGCCCTGACTCCATAAAATGACTAGAAGTCATAGAATCTATGATAGTATCCATACACGAGAAATCAAGTTTCTAAACTTGGAAGACCCTCCGGAAAGGCGTGAAGCCTATCGGTCGTGTTTGGATCTATAAAGAAATAGACATGGATGTTTGACATCTATTAAATAGTCGACATGTCGGAAAGAAGTTTACGGCAATGTTCAAGGAGTTGACTATGACAAGATATGGTCTTTCATAGCGATATATAGTCTTGACGGATTAATGTAGCAACCACTACATATAATTTGGTATATGGTAGTTGAATAAACAAAACAAGGTTCTTCTAATAGAACGGTAACCTAGGACATGTACATGACATGGTCCGAAGGGTTTTGTTAATTCAAAGGGTGCTAAAAGATCATGTAAACTTCAATAGTTGAAGTGAGCATAGCAGAGTTGGAATCTTCACCATGATGAAACTGTTAAAAGAGTTTAAATTCATCGGAGATGATGAAGATGCTTGCATTTGCAAGAAATTAAGTGGGAGCGCTGAGACATATTTCTAATACATTATGTAGAGGACATATTGTTGATTGGAAATGATGTATCTTGAATTGACACAAGTTAAGGATTTCATTAAAATAAGATTTCGATGAAAGACTTGGGCAAACCCAGAATATTAGGCATCAATATCTATATGGATAGATTAAGGCGCTAATATGGTTGTGCCAGACATACATATATAAGATATTGAAAGGGTTCAATATGAGATATTGAAAGGGTTCAATATGGAAACAACAAGAAAGGTTCTTGCTGCATGGAAAGGATTGTATCAAGATTCAAGTGTTTCAACACTTGGTGAGTAAAATCACATGAAAATTTTGATCGATTATACCATGATATGTATATATCCAGAATGTCCTATGCTCTAAATGTTATGAGCATATACCAGAATGATTCATAAGATGATCATTGGACAATGGTAAAGATATTCTTATGAGCTTTGGAAGAACTAAGAATATATCATGTATAAGTGACAAATAGTTAAAGGTAGTTCATTGTAAAGTGTTACATTGATACTAGTTTTGTCACAAGATACAAATTAAATTTATCTCAATTTATACTATGGGTGGCACAATATAATGGAAAGGATGTTCCATGATGGATTTGGATGAGTTCCAAAGTTGAGACATTGTGACGGATACTACAACAAAAGGCTAAGTATATGACTGCTATAGTAGCAGCAAAGGAGGGCATTTGTGTTAAGTAGTTTGGGGGTGGTTCAAAGTGGGCTAATATTATGAAGATATATTGTGTGACAATAATATCAACATATTTTGAGCTGAACCAACTAAAGGTCTCACCAAAAGACCAAATCTATACAATGCCATCTCATTTGAGAATGAGTGATGCGTAGAGACACAGAGACATGCAAATACACACGGACATGAAACTGTCAGATCCAGAGATTATGTTAACCACTAGCAATAGCGTATATGCAACACCAGAAAGCCATAGGTGTTCAATACGCAAAGTTTTTCAAACTAGATTATTGACTCTAGTGCAAGTGGGAGATTGAAGGGAATATGCCCGAGAGGCAATAATAAAGTGGTTATTATCTTATTCCATGTTTATGATAAATGTTTATTTTACATGCTAGAATTGTATTGATCGGAAACATCAATACATGTGTGTTTAATAAACAAAAAGGGTTCCTAGTTATGCCTCTCTTATAGACTAGCTTGTTGATTAACAAGATGATCAAGGTTTCCTGATCATGGACATTGGATGTTGTTAATAACAAGTCCACACCATTGGTGGAATGATGTGATGAACATTCATCCGAAGTATAGCATTACGATCAGAGTCATTATGTTTATATTGCTATAACATCATACGAAGTAATCTTAGTCCTTAGACCATGAGATCATGTTAATGGCTAACACCGGAAGAGTATCTTGATAACATCAAACGTCACACCGTAACAGAGTGACTATAAAGGTGGGTTCAGTGCTACGAAGGTGTTATGTTGAGGCTCATGGATCAAGAGTGGGATTTGTCCATCCCGATGACGGATAGATATACTCTGGGCCCTCTCGATGATATCACATTGAAATAGCTTGCAAGCAAGTGATGTGATCACTAGAATGTTATATCACGGGAACAAGAAAAGAGTGCATCTCGGTAACGAGATCAAACTAGATATTTGGATACCGATGATCGAATCTCGGACATGTAATATATCGTGAGACAAAGGGATTTAGTTACGACGTTAAAGGTTGACACGATCACAAGAGTCATCGTTGAATGTGTAGGAGTCAGTATGGATCTCCAGGTCCCGCTTCTGATTATTGATCTGAGAGGGGTCTCGATCATGTCTGCATTATTCGCGAACCGTAGGGTGACACACTTAAGGGATACCGACACCATTTGGAGCAAATATGTTTCAGATAAAGATTTAAGAAAGCGCTGGAATTATTTCAATAGACATCAAACTTCGGTGAAAATGCTGAAATTGGTTCGCATGTAATATTGAAATATTGGGGTTTTATGTGAATGTTTGTTAATTAAAGTAATTAACAAAATTCTGAATAAAATAATAAAAGAGTTTTATTAATGAGAGAGCATTAAATTTGGAGAAATTTAATGCATTTAAAGTGGAGACTTTAAAAGAGAATGTGAAGGGCAAATTTATGTGGAGGAGTTACCACCACATGAATGAGAAGGTGAGGGTCACCCTTGGGCGCTGCCATGGGAGGGGTACCCTCCTCCTCCTATAAAGGCCCCCTCTCCTCACTTCTCACACACACCTCCTTGTGAAGGATCTCTCCCCTCTAGTATTATTCCCCATGGTCTCGGATTAGCGATACATGTTCCCGTGGCTTTATCTCGAAAGGAGTTGCTGCCACGCTGCTTTGCTGGAGCGAGGATGGAGGTTGTCGGGGTGCGGACGTGTGTGCGATCACGGATGCACCGCGCTGCGGTCTGGACTTGGTGGTGGAGCTAGATCTGATGGACGGCCGAGCCGGACCTGCTGGACTTCATCACGATCTTGAGATCGGCAAGTGTACGACTACATCAACCACGAGTTCCTACTCGTTAACAAAACTCGTTGTCTTCGAGGGTAAGTTCTCCATGGATGTATGTCCACCCATTGCTCTGTATCTAGTAGATAGATCTTGGCGTCTAGTTCTCATCGTAGGAAATTTTTTGTTTTCTATGTTGCGGACCCAACAATGTTGAGGGCGAGCAACCCAGGAAGAGGGTTCCTGCCAAGGTGATGTGGTATGCTCCTATATACCACGGTTGAAACGTTTGTTCAGAAATAAAGAGCATGCCAAGTTGTTGCGATGGCACATGGAAGACCGTAAGAAAGACGGGATGTTGAGGCACCTCACGATGGTCGGCGTGGAGAAAAATCGAGAGAGACTTCCGGACTTTGCTGGTGACGCAAGGAACTTATGGTTTGGTCTAAGTACCGATGGCATGAATCCTTTTGGGGAGCGAACTGCAGTCCACAAAGACCTGGCCCGTGACTCTATGTATCTACAACCTTCCTCCTTGGTTGTGCATGAAGCGGAAGTTCATTATGATGCCAGTGCTCATCCAAGGCCCGAAGCAACCCGGCAACGACATTGATGTGTACCTAAGGCCATTAGTTGATGAACTTCTACAGTTGTGGGCCAAACCAGGTGTACGTGTGTGGGATGAGTACAAACAACAGGAATTTGACCTACAAGCATTGCTTCAGAACCATCAATGATTGGCCCTCTTAGTAACATTTCAGGATGCATTTAACAAAGGATACAATGCATGCACGCACGGTTTAGATGAGACTGAAAGTATATATCTGGATAAATGTAGAAAGAATGTGTACCGCATACAATCGCTGCTTTTCTTCATACAGTCATCCCTTAAAGAAGAAAGGCAAGCATTTCAATGGCAAGGCAGAAACCCAGACGAAGCCTGTCCCCCGTAGTGGTGCTGATGTATTTGGTGTGGTCAAGGATTTCGATGTAATCTTTGGAAAGGGTCCTGGAGGACAACCTGTTCCGAAAGACCCCATTATCGGACACGCACCCATGTGGAAGAAGAAATCTATATTTTGGGAGCTACCCTATTGGAAAGTGCATGAGGTCCGCTCTGCAATCGACGTGATGCACCTGACGAAGAATCTTTGCGTGAATATTCTAGGCTTCCTGGGCTTGTATGGGAAGTCAAAAGATACCCCGGCAGCACGGGAGGACCAGCAACATCATAAAGGACAAGACGGCAAGCATCCAAGGCAGTTTCAAGGGCTTTCTAGCTTCACTCTTACGAAAGAAGAGAAGGAAATCTTTTTTGAAGTCCTTTTCAGTAGCAAGGTCCCGTCTGGCTTCTCGTCGAATATAAAGGGAATAGTAAATATGAAAGAGAAAAATTTCAAAACCTAAAGTCTCATGACTGCCATGTGCTTATGACGCAATTGCTTTCGGTTGCATTGAGGGGAATTCTACCAGAAAATGTTCGACTAGCCATTGTGAAGGTATGTGCATTCCTCAATGCAATTTCTCAGAAGGTAATCGATCGAGAAAGTCTATCAGGGTTACAGATTGATGTGGTCCAATGTCTAGTCAGCTTCGAGTTGTTGTTCCTGCCATCCTTCTCCAATATTATGACGCACCTCCTAGTTCACCTAGTCGAAGAGATTAGAATTCTCGGTCCTGTGTTTCTACACAATATGTTCCCCTTCGAGAGGTTCATGGGAGTCTTAAAGAAATATGTTCATAACCGTGCTAGGCTAGAAGGAAGCATCTCCGAGTTTTGTGTTGACTTTCTTCCTGACCTTAAGCCGATTGGTGTTCCTGAATCTCGGTATGAGGGGAGGATGACTGGAAAAGGCACACTAGGAAGGAAATCAATGGTATGTAGGTACGGGCATTCTTTCACTCAAGCACACTACACAGTTCTACACAATTCCACCGTGGTGGCTCCGTATATCAAGAAACACAAGAATATTCTACGCTCCGAAAACCCGGGGAAGCCTGAAACCTTGATTAAAGGGGAACACGAGAAGAATTTTGGCAATTGGTTGCAGACACATCTCATGAATAACGCCACTGTTGGATATGAGTTGTACTTGTTGGACAGGTTACCATCTTCGACTATATGTACTTTCCAAGGGTACGAGATAAATGGGAATACATTTTACACTATCGCCCAAGATAAAAAGAGCACCAACCAAAACAGTGGTGTCCGCTTTGATGCAACAGATGACAATGGGCAAATTGACACATATTATGGGTACATAGAGGAGATATGGGAACTTGACTATGGACCTACTTTTAAGGTCCCTTTGTTTCGATGCAAATGGGTCAAGCTGACAGGAGGCGGGGTACATGTAGACGAAAAGTACGGCATGACAACAGTGGATCTCAACAATCTTGCGTACATGGATGAACCATTCGTCCTAGCCAACGATGTGGCTCAGGTTTTCTATGTGAAGAACATGTCTACCAAACCGAGAAAAGGAAAGATAAGCAAAAGAGTACAGGATACGATGAGCCAAAGCGCCACATAGTTCTTTCAGGGAAAAGAAACATCGTGGGAGTGGATGACAAGGCAGACATGTCAGAAGATTACAATAAGTTTCATGAAATTCCGCCCTTCAAAGTGAAAACTGACCCAAGCATCCTGTTAAATGATGAAGATTCTCCATGGCTACGGTGCATAAGAAAACCACAACACTAGATGTTGGTGATGTGTAATAATGTATTAAACCTTTTATTTGAGACATAAATCTATGTAATTAAACCTTTTATTTGAGACATAAATCTATGTAATGTATTAAACCTTTTATTTGAGACATAAAGGTCCCCTTTCATGTAATACATCTTGCTCAATCAAACTAGACGTTACGAGCATGAGGTGACCACACAAAGAGAAGGAACCATCACAAGAGAAGGAACCCACAAACACTAAGGATACATAGCACAACTAAAAATTAAGAAACATGCCTAATGGTTGGAGTGATTCAGTCATGCTCTTGCCTAGCCCTATAATACGCGCCACTGTAGTCGTCATAGTCGCCGGCGCCATTGTCGCTGTCGTCGTCGGGGTCGCCGTAGTCGAACCATGAAGGTTGGGCACGCGTGCGCTGGATTTGAGGGTATCGCAGGCGGGGGTTATTGCCGGTCGTGTTGTAGGCCATGACACTCTGGAGAGTCCGGCCGCACCACCACAGCTGACGGCCGGCCTCGTTGAAGTTCGAAGGAGGTGGGTCGTCCTCCTCGTGCCTGGCGAGCGCCCTCTCACGCCGATTGATGAAGAAGTCTTCCCAAGTCAGGAAATAGTCGGGATGCCAGTTGGGATTCCTCCGCTGCTCTGGCGTGAGCTCGAGGTAGTAGTGGTTCGTGATGGCCATCCGGCGCTCCACACCTAGAGGGGCAAGGGTAGTTCAAGGCGCAAAGCGCCTCCGCCTCCTGGGTGGTTAGAGATACGATGGAAGCCATGGGAAGAGAATGATGAGTCTAGATGTGATATGTAAATGGAGGCCAAGCGTACATATATATACTGAAAAAATGGCGGGAAGACAGAGGTGGGAACCGGTGGAAACAGGAACGCAGCGATGCTGAAACTTTCATCCCGGTGGGGGCTCAAACCGGGACAAAAGATGGGGGCCTTATCTGGGGAGGCTTATCCAGGAGGGCCTTATCTGGTGGCTAACCTTTAGTACCGCTGGTGGGTGCAACCGACTAAAGGTGGTTTTTGTGTCATCTAACAAAACTGTCGGTGGGATAAGGACGTGGGTAACCTTTAGTACCGTGGGGGCTCAAACCGGGACTAAAGGCATCGGTAGGATAAGGACGTGGGTGGACGACCGCTCGATGAGATAAAGCATGTAGCATACGGCATACGCCTGGGAGGAAGAAGACAAAGTAGAAGCGGCGATGTGCCTATAAAAGGAGCATCGATACGCCATGGCAAGCAACTCAACAAGCCAACATGGATGGAGAGTTTCATCCCCATGGATGGAGGAAAGGGTTGGGAAATCTCTCGTGGCGGAACTTCTCGAAGATGCCCTTGGTGCACACGCCCTATGGCATCTTTGGAAGTTCCACCTCGGAAAATATATTCCTGCTAGCCCGTGAAAGACTCCATCTCCGCCTCCCTGGGGTTACAGGTATGGTGGAAGCCATGGGATAGAGTGGAGAGAGGCGGCAGATATGAGTCTAGATGTGCTATGGCAACGACCAAGCCAACATGGATGGAGAGTTTCATCCCCATGGATGGAGGAAAGGGTTGGGAAATCTCCCGTGGCGGAACTTCTCGAAGATGCCCTTGGTGCACACGCCCTATGGCATCTTCGGAAGTTCCACCTCGGAAAATATATTCCTGCTAGCCCGTGAAAGACTCCATCTCCGCCTCCCTGGGGTTAGAGGTATGGTGGAAGCCATGGGATAGAGTGGAGAGAGGCGGCAGGTATGAGTCTAAACCCTAAACCCTAAACCCTAAGTCAGAGGAGGGAACCCTAAACCCTAAACTAAAAACCCTAAACCCTAAACCCTAAACTGAAAACCCAAAACCCTAAACCCAAAACCCTAAACCCTAAACCCTAAACCAAAAACCCTAAACCCTAAACCCTAAACCCTAAACCAAAAACCCTAAACCCTAAACCCTAAAGGGGCTACGATCCTAAGAGAACCAAGGGAAAAATAATAAGGCGGGTGAGCGATTGATTACAGGGTTTCGCTGGAGGAAGACCACCGGAGCGTCGGAATTACATGAAAATGGCAAAATGGTTAATAGTTTGACTAGTTAGAATAATTATTTTATAAAACAGAAAATTGATTTGAATCACTTATTTAAAAATATGCAAAATATAATATTTAATGCATTTTTAAATTGAAAATGGCAAAATGGTTATTAGTTTCACTAGTTAGAATAATTATTTTATAAAACAGAAAATAGATTTGGATTAGTTATTCAAATTCAAGAACTTTTCATGGTGAAACTTTTCTCGAATTCATAAGTATGCAAAAACTGTAAAATTCAAATGTTTAAATAATATGCTAATTGAATTTTTTTTAAATAGACGCACCAGGGTGATTTTTTTTTGAAAAGGGGACCTTTAGTCCCGGTGCGTGCTACACACCGGGACTGAAGATGTGGCATTGGCGCGCGCCTGTTGGGCTGGGCCGAAAACCCTTTAGTCCCGGTGGGTGGCACACACCGGGACTAAAGGGGGGGGGACCTTTAGTCCCGGTCCGTATAACGCACCGGTACTAAACTTTAGTCCCGGTGCGTTATACGGACCGGGACTAAAGGCCCCACTATACATTTGGCGCGTCGCGCGTCCCTTCTTCTCCCCACGCAGAGCACTCCCCGAAGGGCGACTGAGGCAGCCAGTGCCGATTCTCCGGCCGCCACCACCCCAACCACCCGCCACCGCTAACGCCACCGCCACTCCACCAGCCCGACCTCGCCAGTACCCACGCCCCTCGCCGCTCCCCATCCGGCTCTGTGACGCCAGCGATGTCATGACAGCAATCACATCAGAGATGACAGGCAGGCGCCCATGACGACGTGCTTCTAACGAGCCAAGGCACCCGTCGGCCATTTTTTGTTTTTTTATATTTTTTGTATTACTAGTATTTCTAGTGTATTTTTTTGTAATAGGTAGATAGAATTATTACTTGTTTTTTTATATTTTTTGTATTACTAGTATTTCTAGTGTATTTTTTTGTAATAGATAGATAGAATTATTAGTAATAAATAGATAGAATTATTACTTTTTTTTATATTTTTTGTATCACTAGTATTTCTAGTGTATTTTTTTGTAATAGATAGATAGAATTATTAGTAATAGATAGATAGAATTATTACTTGTTTTTTTTATATTTTTTGTATTACTAGTATTTCTAGTGTATTTTTTTAGTAATAGATAGATAGAATTATTACTTGTATTACTAGTATGTTTTTTGTAATAGATAGATAGAATTATTACTTGTATTTCTTGTATCTTTTTTATATTGTAATATTTATTACTAGTATATAAATATAGTATATATATATGTTTGTGTATATATATTTATTACTAGTAATAATATATAGTAGTATATTATATAATATGTAGTATTATAGTGTCGATTGAGAATGCATACATCAAGTGCTAAATAAAGATAAGCTAAAGAAATAACTACCCTAAGTCCGGTGGTGCTCGCGGGCCGCCCGGACTTAGGGTTAGGGTGGTAGTGCTCGCGGGCCCCCGGACTTAGGGTTAGGGTGGTGGTGCTCGCGGGCCACCCGAACTTAGGGTTAGGATGGTGGTGCTCGCGGGCCACCCGGACTTAGGGTTAGAGTGGTGGTGCTCGTGGGCCCCCATAGATAGGGTTAGGGTGGTGTGCTTGCGGGCCGCCCGGACTTAGGGTTAGGGTTAGGGCATCACTAGAATTTTGCTATTGTTTAGTATTATTGTAACAAATTGCGTGTTCATATTATTGTTTAGTGTTATTTTATGCAGCAATATTGAATGAAAAATGTTATTCTGTGCATTTTGTAGAAAACTATGGATCCAATCTAGAGAGACCTAGCACAGGAAGAAATTCTCGAGGATATGATCAATGACACCCCCCATGTTGATCCACCCGAATCTCCGTCGATTTATCTGAACCCCTCCGGTGAGGGAGAGGAGGTCGACCGAATTGATCAAGGAGAAGCCGACGGCTCCGGTGGTGGAGAAGCCGACGCCATCGACATAAGTCTCATGAGTTGCTATTGTCTATAAGTTGTTGAATTCATTGTCTATATATAAGATGTTCATTTTTTCAGTTATTCAGTTCATTGCATGTAATTATCCTAATTATATCCTTTTGTACTCTATTATTATGCAGAATGAAGATCATGGAATGTAAAATAAGGTCAATCTTCAGTGTGGGGTTCATTGACCCAGATAAAATACATTGTCAGACGCTCAAGAAAAAACCCGAGGAAACACAGGAAAACCTTCTAAGGTTTCTAACGGAGCAAAATTTCTGTGACCACATACTGTTTCCTTACAATTTCGCGTGAGTGTCTTACTCTATTGTACACATTCTCTTTTGCTTACTCGATATTAAGTGTAATTGATGAGTTACTGATGTATATATAAACGTGTACAGTTTCCACTGGATTCTCATGGACATTCAACTTGATAAGGGAAGAGTTGAAGTTATGGACCCATTAAAGAGACCCCTGGAACAGTTTAGTGACATGCAGGACATGCTCCAGAGGTAATTTTTGCGCTACAGCGGTCTCTTTCGTTGATTTTCTAAGATATCACGTAATAAATAACTCATTCATTTTCTTTACCGGGTAGGGTTTGGAACCAGTTCAAGAGTGCGGTTACGGGTGACTTTCTTGAGAAGCTGATGTTTAAGCCGGTATCGGTAAGTAGTAGGCGCATCTCTTTACTTCTAGTTTCAATACAGTTATGATGCATGATTATTATTTTGATTGAATTCTATTCTCGTAAAGTGCACGAGGCAGCCACCGAAGACGAATCTATGTGGATTCTATGTTTGCGAGTTCGTTCGCACGTTTACCAGTGAGCTGAATGATTATAGAGTCGATGTAAGCAATACATTCATAACATTATTTTTAGTACTGCACTTTTGTTATCATGATTGATATTCATATTGATCTCCTTTTCTTATATAGTTCGAGAAAATGCGGATCAGCTCCTACCACAGCAACGTAGTAGCAATTGTGAAGAATGGCAGGATTCTTGATGAACGAGATGATAGATGACGCCAGAGAGAATTTAGTGTGAATAGGCGCCGATGATCCCCGACCGTGTAATTGAATAGACGGGCTCTAGTCCCGATAATTGTGATCTCCATGTGTAACTATCATGTATATATTTGTATGCTCGATCTTAAGAGAAGTTATCTTATGTATGCACGAACATGTACGGTATGTGGTAGCGTAGAAAACTATTTTGAAATAAAAAAAGAATACAAATTAAATTCTCTGCCACGGCAGAGAAAGTGCCTAAAATGCTGCAAGAAGAACCATTTGTCGGTTCGTCTGAATGGGGACTAATGGGGGGCACCCAGCGCCCGCAGAGACAGCCACGTGGATGCCCATTAGTCCCGGCTGGTAAGAGGGCCGGGACTAACGGGTGGGCCTTTAGTCCCACCCCTCCAGCCCGGTTACCAGGGCCGAGACTAAAGCCCCTTACGGGCCGGGACTGGAGGCCCGTTTTCCACTAGTGAGCTCTTGAGATCTTCCATGGTGACTGCACCTCCAACCGCACTCCCTTCATCTCCACCGTTACCCATACTCTCTTAGGCGATAAAGCCCGAATAAAGATCCGAGGTTCTGATACCAATTGAAAAGGGATCGTATGGGAACCTAGAGGGGGGTGAATAGGTGATACTCCAAGTTTTAGTTCCTTTCACTTTAGGCTTGACATAAAGATAAATTCTCTAGATATGCAACTAAGGTGAATTTACCTATATGAGAAACTATCTACTATCAAGATATAAGAAACGAGTAAAGAGCGGTTAAAGGATAGAGGTAACTGAGAGTGAACCACACGGAGAAACATGATATGATTTCCCGTAGTTCCTTCCTTTTGAGGGGAAGTATGTCTATGTTGGAGGGGTGTGCGGTACTAGGACCACCATGCCACAAAATACCTCACCCTATTCTCTGGTAAACTCTCTGTGCCTTCGAAGGAAATTTCTTGATGGCAAAGATAACTATACGACCGGAACTATACGGTCAGAATTTTTATTCCCGCTGCATAGTTGGTCGTTAAACCATCAGTAAACATCAAAAAAATTATATTTCTTCGAGGATGCCTTCTTATCCCATAACTTAGCGAAATACCTAGTTTTTAACAGAAAAATGTCAGTAAAATCTATTGACCAACATTAGCATATTAAAAGCAAAATTTTAGCTTCTGTAAATAGAAAACTCAAACTTTTATTCTTATTATTAATCTCTACTCATTCAATCGATGTTTGTACTAGCTTTTGACAGCTGCATCTTCACGGGTGCGCTTCCACAAGAATGTCTGTTAAAAAGTGGTAGGAATGCGATGAACTTCTTATTTTCTAATCTATCTAATTGACAAAAATGGGTTAACTCCCATTAAGCATTTATTAAGAATGGTTGAATAACTCAACGTCTTCTCCCTTCTCGAATTCTTACCTTGGGTTGCCCCTTATCAAAGGAACTTACCAGATGAACTCGTTTTGCCGACGGAACATATCTTTCTCCTGCTTTTAGCTTCTTTGGAAAATACCGGATGATTTCAGCATCATAAACATTGAAGATTATCTTTCCTTCAGCACAATCTACTGATGCACCTACAGTACTGAGGAAAGGTCTTCCAACTATTATAGATAATCTTTCATCTTCTGGCATTTCAAGAATAATAAAATCTGTTGGAATGACATGCTCATCTATCCTAAGTAAGACATCCTCAATCATTCCAACGGGTTGTTTAGTGGACCTGTCAGCCATCTGTAAAGTGATAGTAGTAGGAGAATACTCCCCTAATTCTAACCTTTTATAGAGGAAGTATGGCACTGCACTAACTCCTGCTCCTAGATCACACAAGGCATTGTGAATATCAGTTTTACCTATTGAGCATGAAATAGTTGGTATTCCGGGAGCTCCAGACTTAGACAATAACTTCCCATTAGCAGGATAGCTAGTTACCATGGCAACAGTTTCAGTTATTTATTTCTTTCTACTAAGAATATCACGGAGGAATTTACATAAGTAGGAACTTTGATTGCACCCGCAAATGGAATTTCCAGACGAAGGTCACTAAGTGCCTTTGTAAAAGAATTATAAATTACCTGATCCGGTGCTTTCTTTTTTCGATCTAGATAAGGAAGCTTTTTCTCACCTGACTTACTGTTCTCTTTTACCTTTTATGGGGGCTCAGGCTCTTTCGTTGCTTTCTTCTGTTGTTGCTTATTGCTTTTCTTCTTTTCAACTATAACAACTTCATATTCCTTGCTTATTTCTTTATCTTCTCTTAGATCAACCGTCTCTGCATCAGAGTCATAGCGGTCATCTTGTGCATCATTTTGGTCCTCTTTGGTTTGATCTTGCATTTCAGTTTCATCTTGAGGATCCACCAATGTATCATCTTCTTAGCTTGCTTCGAGCAAGGCTTTTTCCTTTTACTCTTTCTCAGCTTCATATTCTGGTGGTCCTAAGGGTCCTATAAAAACTGCACCTCTTATTGTGACAACATTAGCAGAAACAGGAATATCTTCGTCTTCACGAAGAAACATTTGATAACCAGATGCTATTTGTTCACACTGGGTTTCAATCATACTAAGATAATTATGAAATAATTTTATTTCTTGTCCTATCTCATCATAATTTTCAGTGAGTTCCGCCAAAATCTTTTTTTGTTTTTGGGAATGCTTATGCAAGTTATTATGAGATTTTATTGTCAATGTTTTAATTCTTGAAAAACATTTCTAGTTTCATCTTCTTCAGTTAAAACTTGTAACAAATCTACTTTGTTTTCCTTAACAAGTTCAGAAGGTATACCTTTTTCTTTCATAGTTTTGCGTACCTCGGGCATAAGATCATGAGTTATGCGAAGTATCCCTTTTTCCGGCTTAGTACCAAAATCAGGATTATATAAAGAATCATTCTTAGCTCTAGTAGACATTAATTCCAAACATTCTTTAATAGTCAAAGTATTTATGGATCCTCCTACTGAGAAGTCAAGTAATTATCTACATTGAGTATTGAGACCGTGGTAAAATAAATGGCAAATTGCTAGTTCAGAATAGCCATGATTAGGAATACTATTGATCATTCCAAAAAATCTTTGCCAAGCTTGTGGGTAGTTTTCTCCCACGTTCTGACTAAAGTTGCCTATGTTCTTTCTTAGTTCAGTTACCTTTTAAAAAGGAAGAACCTTGTTTATGAATTTAGTAATGCATTTTTTCCAACATTTAATGTAATGGCGAGGGAGAGAATATAACCAGTCTAGTGCTTTACCTTTAAGAGACCATCGAAATAATTTAAGACGATAGAAGTCTCTTGGCAAACCTTTTGGTCCAAGCAATGTTATCACATCATCAAACTCTCTAATATGTCTTCCTGAGTCTTCATCTTCCCTTCCACTGAAATCTTTCTCCTGCAAAATTTTAATAATTCCAATATCAAATTGATATTCTCTAACTCTAGGATTAGGGAACTCTATTGGTTGTTTAAGAAATTCAGAACTTGGAGCACATAATTCCCTGAGAGTTTTCTCAGGTTTCATAGGAGTTATCCTGTATATAGACATGATTTCCATAATATCACTCAGGTTTTCAACTTCAACTTTATTTGATCTTAAAAGTTTTTCAATAATTTCTTCGTGCCTCTGAGCAAGCACGTGCTCAATATAATCCGGCAGGTAGGTCCTACCAGAGCGTGTAGACCCTTTGTCTCCTAAGGGGAACATTTTGTAGTAGCAACACCTGAAATGTCAAAAGACAAACACTTAGCACTTAGCTCCCCGGCAACGGTGCCAGAAAATAGCTTGATGTCTGCAATAGCATAGATCGTTTGTAGCTAGTTTCGAAGTTCAGATATCAATCCCATAGGGAGCCCAAGGGTAAATGTTTATAGGTGAAGTCTTTGTCACACCCGAAGTTGTCACATGTCTTCGAGTGAATTGACTGCAAGTGTTGAAAATAGTAATGGGGTTTTGATTAAATGAGATGTATTTAAATAGAACTAAAATGTAAACTTCAGAAACATGAAGCATAAAACTAAAGAGCGGCTTTGTTGTTTGTTGTTTCCTGCAGATGACGAAAGAAGGCACGGGGAGATTCAGTTCATGGTGATAGTGATTGTGCTAGGTGGATGTGTGGTAAATGTAACAATTATAATCTTACAGATATATGTGTAGGCGAGCAACCCATAATTAGTCGGAACTCCTCTTGGTAGATTTCATCCCAACTTCATTAATCCTACTAGCCTGCTACCAAAACCATGGTCAAACACTAGACGATTAAGACCCTTCAGGTTTCTTAGCGATTAAGCTCCTTGGATCGAACTAATGCAATAAGCATAGTGGTTACTCGTTATCCTCGAGACAACTAGCTTTCCATTGATATCCCCATGTCACCCGAGGTTCGCCGGTCCACTAGCAAATCTTATCTATGTAGAACAGTGTATCATGTTTTCTGGGCCCTTAATTGGACAACAAGCATTAGGCATCCCACGGATAGTTAAGCACACATAATATAGTAATTTGAATTAATCACAAACTAATAGAAAATATAAAGGCACATCACATCTCACCTATCCCCTACATCTCCCACGCCCAAAGGAGTTACTCACACATGAGAGAAGAACAGATCATCATTATAATTGAATAAAGGGAATTCGTCTTTGTATTACCGTGGAGATCCACAATAAGAATAGAAAAATATCCAACACAATTCAAGATGGGAAGAAACAATCTCAAACCCTAGTCTTGCAAGGTGGAGATCCCTCTCTCTCTCTCAAGTACAAGTAGTGGCTATGGGGGTGTATTGGCTTGGAGGTTGAAGATCGTGGAGCGAGATGAAGAACGTCTTCCCCTTTGATACGTCCATTTTGCATCACTATTCTATGTCTTAATTCACTATTATTCATTGATATATTTCATATTGAGAGGTGATACTTATGTTATTTCATCTGTTTTTGCATGGTTGATGACTTTTGGAGCATGGACCGATGCAGTCAGGATTCTGATGGAAAAGGTGCTATTTGGAGGCAAAATTCGCGAAGATCAGAAAATCCGGGAAAATATACGGAAAATCCTATTTTTCCAGAAGACTAAGGATGTCAGAAGACGGAGTGGAGATGGGCCACAGGGGGCCCACACCACCCCCTGGCGCGGGCAGCCCTAGGTCGCGCCTGGAGGTGGTGTGGCCACCCTGTCCCACTCCAGCCTCTCCCCTCTAGCGTATATCATCCTCCCGAAACCCCAAGACTCAAGGAGAAACCACAGAAAGATTCCGCCGCCTTTGTGGGGCAGAAAACACCGAGAGAGAAAGATCTCTCCGGCAGACAGATTTCTGCATGGGGAATTCCTTCCCGGAGAGGGGAGATCGTCGCCATCAACACCACCATCAAGCTGGACTTCATCGGGATCATCATCATCATCATCACCACCATCAACACCATCAGCACCCTCATCACCATCTCCATATTACTGTAACAATTGAGTTGAATCTTGCATTAGTTCATAGGGGAAACTTTCCCGGTGTTGATTACTCTTTGTAGTTGATGCTATTGAGTGAACCATTGAATTATTGTTTATGTTCAGATTGTTATACATCATTATTCCATCACTGATCATGATCCATATGATGTCTTGTGAGTAGTTCTTCTTGTTCTTGAGGACATGGGAGAAGTCTTGTTGTTAGTAGTGGAGTTGTGTTGAGAAAGATTCAATAGATTGTTATTTAAGTTGTGGTGTACTTCTTCTAGTGGTGTCATGTGAACATCGACTACATGACACTTCACCTATATGGGCCTAGGGGAATGCATTGTGTATTTGGCTACTAATCGTAGGGGTTGCCGGAGTGACAAAAACCTGAACCCCCATTAGGAAACCATTGCACAAGGGATGTAAGTGTATTAGAGTTTAAAGTTGTGGTTAGGTTTCTACCTTAATTACTTTCTTGTACTTACGGATGTTTGCAAGGGGTATAATCACAAGTATGTATTAGTCTTGGATGGGGCGGTACATTAGCATAGGTTCACCCACACAACACTTAGCAAGCTAAAGAAGATTAATCAACTATATGAAGCGAAAGCACTTGACAGTCTTCCCATGTGTCCTTGAGAACGTTTGGTCATCTTAAGTAATACAACCGGCTTGTCCTTTGCTATATAAAGGATTGGTCCACTTGTTGCATTTATTCCTACTTTCTTTTATTTAATAGTACTTTGTTTACTTGCTTTATCAAAAAACCCTAAAAATCCGTTTGCTAAGTATTTGCAGAGAATTCCTGATCCATACCACTAGCCAGCACCTTCTGCTCCTCGTTGGGTTCGACACTATCACTTATCGAAAATACTGCGATACACCCCCTATACTTGTGGGTCATCAAGACTATTTTCTGGCGCCGTTGCCGGGGAGTGAAGCGCTATTGGAGAGTGGAACTGGTAAAGGAAACTTCTATTGTGAGTATTGTTTACTTCTGTTCGTTGCTTTATTTTCGTTATGGATAATTTGCTGAGTTTCTTATTTGGTAATGCTACTACCACTGCTAAGGTAGTAGATAAGCCACCACCTGCTGAGAATGATGTTTTCAAAATACCTACAAGAATTATTGATCGTGTTATGGATAACTACTATGTTGGGGATGGAACTGTCCATCCTGGTGATCATTTACTCTTTATACACAAATTATGCGGGTTGTTCAAGTGTGCAGGTATTACTACAGATCAAGTTAAGAATAAGTTATTCTCATTATCGCTGAAAGGAAGAGCCGAGGAATGGTATAAGCTGCTGAAGAATGGTCAATCTCTGGAATGGGAGGAAATAGTGCCTCTCTTTTATTCAAAGTTTTATCCTCCTAATGAGATTCATAAAGATCAGAACCAAATATACAACTTTTGGCCTCTTGATGGAGAGAGTACAGCTCAAGCTTGGGGTAGATTGAAGTTACTAATGCTCAAATGTCCCATTCATGAGCTCCCGAACAATATTATTATCAATAACTTCTATGCAAGGCTTCCTCTACATGATAAGAATTTAGTGGATGCTTCTTGTGCTGGATCATTCACTCGCATGAAAGAAGAATCTAAATGGGATCTTCTGGACCGTATTCAAGACAATGCTGAAGCTTGGGAGAATGACAAAGGTAGAAAGTTAGGTATAAATTATGATTATGAATGCATTGAATCTTTTATGGGAACTGATGACTTTCAAAATATTAGTAATATTTATGGTCTTGGTTTGCAAGTTATTACGAATTGCTTTAGAGCTTTTGCTTCCTATATAGAAATTACAAAAAGGGGATGGAACAAATACCATGCACCTTACAAAGATATTGTTGACTATGCTCCTATTGGAAGTGCTGAGTATTGCATTATTGATCCCATCTTACCCGAACCTTATATCGAGAAGATTCCCTTCCCCTAAAAGGTAAAGGACCATCCTATGATAACTAATGTAATCACCAAAAGTGAAAAAAGAACTATAAAACCTGATGAACAAATAAACATTGAACCTGTGGTAGCAATTGTGAAAGACCTTGTCACTAAAAGCGTAGAAGATGGGCACATAGTCTTTTGTGAGGATGCTTCTAATATTGTTTCACATCCCAATAGAACTAAAAAGTTTAGTGTTCCTGCTTTCTGTTAGAATTGGTGATCATTGCTATTATGGTTTATGTGATATTGGTGCAAGTTCTAGTGCTATTCCTTATGAGCTTTATAGAGAAATTATGCATGAAATCAGTCCTTGCGAGTTGGAAGAGATTGATGTGGTTATTCACCTTGCTAATAGAGAGACCATCTCTCCAATTGGTATTGTACGAGATGTGGAAGTTCTTTGTGGTAAGATTAAGTACCCTGCTGATTTTCTAGTACTTGGTTCGGCTGCTAGTAAAACCTACCCTATCGTTTTTGGTAGACCTTTCTTGAGAACCTGTGGATCTATTATTGATTGCAAGAGGGAGAAAATCTTGACTAAGTTTGATGGGGAATCTTATGAGTTTAATTTTTCGAAATTTGCTAAAGAACCTTATGAAGAGGAAACCCATAATGAGGATTTTAGGGTTGAAGAACTTGCTTCTATTTCTCTTGCTCCTAACAATGCTTTACAGCAATTTATGGAAGATCATGAAAGTGAAATCTTCATGGAAGAAAGGAATGAGATTGATAGGATTCTCCGTGATCAACCTATGATGCTTAAGCACGACTTGCCTGTAGAAGACTTGGGTACCATGATGCCACCTAAAAAGGATCCGGTTTTCAAACTAAAACTTCTCCCTGATGATCTTAAATATGCTTATATTGATGATAAAAAGATATATCCTATTATTGTTAGCGCTAAACTTTCAGGGAAGGAAGAAGAAAGGTTATTGGAGGTTTTGAGGAAACACCAAGGAGCTATGGGCTATACTCTAGATGATTTAAAAGGGATTTCACCTACTATATGTCAGCATTCTATCAACATAGAACCAGATGCGAAGCCAGTAGTGGAGCACCAACGACGTTTAAATCCTAGGATGAAGGAAGTGGTAAGGAATGAGGTACTGAAACTCCTTGATGCTGTTATTATTTACCCTATTGCTGATAGTGAATGGGTTAGTCCTATTCATTGTGTTCCTAAAAAGGGAGGTATTACCGTTGTCCCTAATGATAATGATGAGCTTATTCCTCAAAGAATAGTTGTAGGCTATAGGATGTGCATCGATTTTAGGAAAGTCAATAAAGTTACTAAGAAAGATCACTACCCGCTTCCTTTTATTGATCAAATGTCGGAAAGGTTGTCTAAAAAGACCCATTTTTGTTTTCTTGATGGCTATTCTGGTTTCTCTCAAATTGTTGTTAAACAACAAGATCAAGAAAAAACTAATTTTACTTGCCCTTATGGAACTTATGCTTATAGACATATGCCTTTTGGTTTATATAATGCTCCTACTACTTTCCAAAGGTGCATGTCTGCTATCTTTCATGGTTTTTGTGAGGAAATTGTAGAAGTGTTCATGGATGACTTTTCTGTCTATGGAACTTCTTTTGATAATTGTCTGCACAATCTTGATAAAGTTTTGTAGTGATGTGAAGAAACTAATCTTATTCTTAATTGGGAGAAATGCCACTTCATGGTTAATGAAGGGATTGTTCTTGGGCATAAAGTTTCTGAAAGAGGCATAGAAGTTGATAGAGCTAAGGTTGAGGCAATTGAGAAGATGCCATGACCAAGAGACATCAAAGGTATTCGTAGTATCCTTGGTCATGCTGGTTTCTATAGGAGGTTTATTAAAGACTTTTCTAGGATATCAAAACCTCTCACTAATCTTCTTCAAAAAGATGTACCCTTCGTTTTTGATGATGATTGTAGGGAAGCTTTTGAAACTCTTAAGAAGGCTTTAACTACAACCCCTATTGTTCAACCACCTGATTGGAGTTTACCCTTTGAAATAATTTGTGATGCTAGTGATTTTCTTTGTAGAAATTGTCCTTGGGCAATGTATTGATAAAAAGTTAAACGTTATCCATTATGCTAGTAAGACTCTAGACGCTGCTCAAAGGAATTATGCCACTACTGAAAAGGAATTTCTAGCTGTTGTTTTTGCCTGTGATAAGTTTAGGCCCTATATTGTGGACTCAAAAGTAACCATTCATACTGATCATGCTGCTATTAAATATCTTATGACGAAGAAGGACACTAAGCCTAGGCTTATTAGATGGGTACTAATTTTACAAGAGTTTGATCTACATATAGTAGATAGGAAGGGTGCTGAAAACCCTGTAGCTGATAATTTATCTCCTTTGGAAAACATCTCTTTTGACCCTATGCCTATTAATGATAGTTTCCCAAATGAACAGTTAGCTGCAGTAGGGTGAGCTCGCGAGGAAGCCCTTGGTATGCTGATTATGCTAAATTTATTGTCTCCAAGTATTTGCCTCCAACTTTTATAGCTCAGCAAAGAAGAAAGTTCTTCTATGATTTGAGGCATTATTTTTGGGATGACCCACACTTATACAAAGAAGGAGTGGATGGTATTATGCGAAGATGTGTTCCAGAATATGAACAAAAGGAGATATTGCGTAAATGTCATGGTAGTGCCTATGGAGGACATCATGCAGGAGATAGAACTGCACAAAAGGTACTACAATCAGGTTTCTATTGGCATACCCTTTTTAAAGATGCAAGAAAATTTGTTTTATCTTGTGAGGAATGTCAGCGTGTTGGTAATATTTCTAGACATAATGAAATGCCTATGAACTACTCTCAAGTTATTGAACCTTTTGATTGTTGGGGATTCGACTTTATGGGTCCTTTCCCTCCTTCGAAAGGCTACACTCATATCCTTGTTGCCGTTGATTATGTTACTAAGTGGGTAGAAGCCATTCCTACAAAGAGTGCTGACGGGGAGATTTCTCTAAAAATGCTTAAGGATGTTATCTTTCCTAGGTTTGGGGTGCCTAGGTATCTCATGACTGATGGGGGTTCTCATTTCATTCATGGTGGTTTTAGGAAGACCCTTGCTAAATATGATGTTAATCATAGAATTGCTTCAGCTTATCACCCCCAAACTAGCGGGCAAGTAGAGTTATCAAATAAAGAAATTAAATCTATCTTGCCAAAGACTATTAATAGGTCTAGAAAAAACTGGGCTAAGACGTTGAATGATGCTTTATGGGCTTATAGAACTGCTTACAAAAATCCTATGGGAATGTCTCCTTATAAAATGGTTTATGGGAAAGATTGTCACCTACCCTTAGAATTAGAACACAAAGCTTCTTTGGGCGTTGAAAGAACTAAATAGAGATTGTAAGCTCATTTGGTGAGAAAAGATTATTTGACTTAAGTTCTTTAGATGAATGGAGGAGTGAAGCCTATGAGAATGCTAGGCTCTTTAAGGAAAAAAGTTAAAAGATGGCATGACAAGCGAATACTTAAGAGAGAATTTCATGTTGGTGAGAAAGTTCTATTGTATAGGTCTCGTCTCAGATTTTTTGCAGGTAAGCTACTATCAAAATGGGAAGGACCTTTCATCATTGTAGAAGTATACCGTTCAGGAGCAATAAAAATTTCTTATCTAAAAGATAATACTACACAAGTAGTGAATGGATAGAGACTCAAACACTATATTGCTAGAGATTCTTACAATGAAGATGTTGATGCCTTTCAAGTTATAACTCCGGAGAAATTCATCGATGACCAAATTTAGAGACCTGCAGAGTCTGTTTTCAAATAGGTAACAGTTCTGGTAAGAAAAGTTCTGCAAAAATACAATACAACTATATTTTTGCAGTTTTCAGTCGATAAGGAAAGTTACAAAGCGAAAAAGGGACGGAACCGGAGCCGGGGTAGCCCACACCACCCTGTGGCGCGGGCCCACCCCTGGCCGCACCACCAGGTGGTGAGGCCACCCCAAACTCCGCCTCCGACCCATTTTCACCCAGTACCTTCCTTTTAATATGAAACTTCGTAATATATAACCCCCCGGATCCCCCGAGGTCTGTATATCGTGTTTTCATCGTGTTATTGTTTCGATCTGTTTCTGCCAGGTAAAATCCCAGATTTGTAGCCTCAATGTCTTCCACTAGATCAGTTGAGGGAGATTCCTTGGAACATATCATCAACCCATACATGAGAGAATTGAAGATTCATCTCAAGGAGTTATTGCTCGAAGGTGGGGAGGTTCGGATTAAAGAGGTTCAAGGCCCTAAAGGTGAAGGAAGTCTGGAGGACAGGATGGAAGCATTGGAGCAAGAAGTCTTTAGGTACAAGAAGATGGCGGAGCGCGAAGTGGATATCATCCATAAGATTTGTTCCGAACTCATCACCGAGCACCAAAAGGAGACTGCTGAACTCAAAGACGAAGTCCTCTCACTCCGCCAAACAACCAACAAACTGAAAGCACAGTTCTATGATGTTCAAAATCAAAACTGTGAGTTTGAGGCTAGATTTAAACTCATAAGTGATGCTGCAAGTTTCAGGATGTTGGAAACCACGATGTCCTTTGTTGATGGGAAGCCTTCACCCTGGAAGATGGACGAAGATGAGAGGATACCACCACCACAAAAGGAGTAATTCGTCATCAGGTTTGGCATCCCCTTGGTTTGTTCCAAGCTTGGGGGAGTGTCGCGGTATCACATCACTATCTTCTATCTTTTTGCCTTTTTAGTCGAGCCATATCTTGAATAGAGGAGTTATTATGTAGGATGGTTTGCATTATGGAAGTGTCCCCTCTCTCGTTAGATATGTATCCCTTGGTGTGAGTTTGCCGTTATGGAATATTAATGAGAAGTTCTATCATTTACTCTTTTGCATAGCTTATATTAGTTTTCAATTCGTGGTTATATGATTGATATTGTTGTTAGTATTGGTATCACTTTGGGATCATTGAGTTAATTTAGTTGGTTTTGGCAAACCTGGCTTGGTCAGTAGCACCACTATTTTTGAGAGTTGAATGAAAAAGATAGAAGTACTCTAAAGAAAAATAATTTCATCATCTTTCTTTCTTGATTTGCTCATAAGTCTAGTATTCTCTAGTTGAGATCTTTTGTGCTTCCAAGGAATATTGCATGTTTGCCTTTATCACTTGTATGTTTGTTTGTTTCCTTCAACTCTTATACTTGCTACCCAGCCTTGCTAGCCAAAAACCTGTACTGAGAGGGTATTCTTCTCGTGCATCCACCTCCTTAAAACCAAAACCTTTGCCATTTGTGTCCACCATACCTACCTAGTAGCATTATTGCTATTCCAAGTAAATTCTTGTTTTATCTACCTCCCAAATTAAACTTGTTATGTGAAAATTAGTGATTAAAGCTCTCACGAACTTGATGGCACACTTTACTTTCTTGCATTTAATAAACTTTAACCATTGTGCTCACCTATGTTGCGTATATGCTTACACTTTGTAAGTTGTGGATTAGCAGAACCATGCTGTCATGGGGAACGCTTTCAACATTGCATTGGTACTTCGTACCTAGTTGATATCATGTTCTTTTGTCTATGGATGTCGTCGGTGTGAAATGAAAGGGGAGCTTGTAAGTCCATGGAGTTATGCATATGTGTTAGAGAAATGCCTGGGCCGCTGGTCTAATCCATGCTGACATGGTGGAAACCTGCAGCGTAACCATAACAAGTATCTATGAAGCATTCTTCTTATAAAAAAGAGATAGAGATTGAGAAAAAGAGAAAAGAAAAAAAAGAGATATTATGAAAAGAGGAAAGAGATAAAAAAGCACCATATTCCCATGGTAAATAAGAAGATTGCTGAGATACTTGTTTTCTGCTTGCCTTGTCATTTTGATATGGGGATTCCTCCTTATCATCGGGCAAGGGGTACCCCGTTGGCGGTTCTCTATGATACACATATGCTTACGATGACAAGAACTTACAGGTGAGTAAACTTGAGTAGCATGAGGAGCGGCCCTTGTATTCAAGGGACATGAGATTCTCAATTTGCAAGAGCCACAGTGCCAGCTGCCTGTTTTCTGCTGTTTTTGGTTCCAGGAAAGTCGAAAAATGAATATTCTCGGAATTGGACGGGACAAAAGACAAAGTGCCTATTTTTCCAGAGTCATCAGATGCCAGAATACGAGACGGAGAGGGGCCAGGGGCCACCACACCATCTGGCCGCGTGGCCCAGCCTGGCCCGCACCAGGGGGTGGTCTGGCCAGCCCTGGCACCCCCTCGGCCTCCCCTTTTGCCTATAAGATGCCCTTGGGACGAAAACCCTAATTACGCGATCAAAAATCCACGAAAGAGTCTGTAGCCGCCGTCATCTCCATCCCTAGATCGGGAGGGATCTGAAGCTCTTCCCGGCACCCTGCCGGAGAGGGGAATTCACCCTGGAGGCCTTCTTCATCATCATTCAAGCCTCTGGTGTGATGCGTGAGTAGTTCATCCTTGGACTACGGATCCATGTAGTAGCTAGATGGCTGGTTCTCCTCCTTTGTGCTTTCATGTCTAGATCTTGTGAGCTCCGTTCATGATCAAGATCATCTATTTGTAATTCTACATGTTGTGTTTGTGGGGATCCGATGGATATTGAGATGCTATTTCAGATTGATTATTGATTCTATCATGTCTTTGTTATTTGTGATCTTGCATGCTTTCCGTTGTTAGTAGCTATCTTGGCCAAGTAGATGCTAGCAACTCCAAGAGTTAGTATTTATGCTTGATAGTGGGTTCATGCCTCCGTAACTGGGAAGTGATGAAATCTCTAAGGTACTAGATGTGATGTTGCTACTAGGGAGAAAACAACAATCCTTTGTTCATAGAACAATCATATTGTTTACTTTACACGCAGTTCGTAAAGCAATAATCTGTTGCTTGCAACTTAATACTAGAGGGGGTTCGGATGATAACCTGAAGGTGGATTATTAATCATAGATGCAGTTGGATGGCGGTCTATGTATAATGTTGTAATGCCCAATCAAGTTCCAAAGGAGTCAAGATGATTAGTATATGCATGTATTGCTTTCTCGATGTTTGTCAATTGCCCCGCTGTAATTTGTTCACCCAGCATGTTATCTATCTAAGGAGAGCCACCTCTAGTGAACTATGGATCCTGGTCCTTGTCTTTTACATACAATCTATAAAGTGTTTACTACTTTGTGTTTACTTTCTCCAAACTATTACTTCCTTCCATTCGATACGTTTAATCCTTTGTTTTCAGCAAAACACGGTGAGATTGACAACCTCATCACAAGTTGGGGATAGAGTTCTGTGGTTGTGTTGTGCAGGTCTCCACGTTGCTACTAGCACCGGTAGTGCGCCCTGCCAAGGCTCAGCTAGCAACAACTTTGGGGTGTTTCCTTGCTCATACTGGTTCGATTAAACCTTGGTTTCATAACTGAGGGAAACTTGCTGTTGTTCTCATCATACCTTCCTCTTGGGGTTCCCAACGAGCTCTACATCAACACCACACCAGCATTTTTCTGGCGCCGTACACTGATACATTGCAAATGTATCTATAATTTTTGATGTTCCATGCTTGGTTTTATCTACTTTCTTGTGTTTTGTTCCAACTTTGGAGTACTTTTCATATGATTTCTTGGACTAACCTATTAACAAGATGCCACAGTGCCAGTTGCCTATTTTCTGCTGTTTTTGGTTCCAGGAAAGTCAAAAAATGAATATTCTCGAAATTGGATGGGACAAAAGCCAAAGTTCATATTTTTCTGGAAGACTCACAGAGCCAGAAGACGAGACGGAGGGGCGCCACAGGGTAGCCACACCACCCCTTGGCACGGTCCATCCCAGGCCACGCCAGGGCATGGTGTGGGCCCCCTGGCCGTCCACCTACCTTGCCTCTCTCGCCTATAAGAGCCTCCCGATGCAGAAACCCTAAATAGTCAATCATAAATCCACGAAAAGTTCCACAGCGCTGCCTCCACCGAAGGGGAGATTCGGGGGACAGAAAGTCTCTGTTCCGGCACCCTGCCGGGACGGGGAAGTGCCCCCGGAGCCATCTCCATCGATCTCCATCACCATCTCCATCACCATTGCTGATTCCCATGATGAGGAGGGAGTAGTTCTCTCTCGAGGCTAAGGGTTCTACCGGTAGCTATGTGTTCATCTCTCTCTATGCATGATCATATTGTGATCATGAGCTTGTAATCTATAGATCTACCTTGCTACTCAAGTGCTTAAATAGATCTCTGCTCTCCCCATGTGTGTGAAGTTGACAGTGTGCACACCATGGTGGCACTTAGGCTAGAGATTACAAATACTTGTTATGAGTTATATTTGGAGTTGGATGTCTTTATGAAATTGTGGTGTTTGTTGGAACCATCTAGTGCTCAAGGTGACAGTGTGGGGTTATCTAGATGGGAAAGGCTTACTTTGAGGTGTGCTGTTATAGCCCTACCATCGATTAGAGTGTCCAACCAGAGAGTAGTTAAGAGTAGTATCATGAAGATAATATATCTATGAGAGAGTGTTCACTAGTGAAAGTATGATCCCTAGGCCGTGTTTCTAAGCATTGATACACCGTTTGCAATTAGATCTGTTACATGTTTGTTTGCTTCCATCTTTATTTCAGTTTGCCTATAGTCTTTAACCCGCCATCAAGCTATCTTCTATCATCGCTACCACTTATAATTATCTATACCACTTGTATTTCACTATCTCTTCGCCGAACTAGTGCACCTATACACCTGACAAGTGTATTGGGTGTGTTGGGGACACAAGAGACTTCTTGTATCTTGATTGTAGGGTTGCTTGAGAGGGGATACCTTTGACCACTTCCTCCCTGAGTTCGATAAACCTTGGGTGATCCACTTAAGGGAAAACTTACTGCTGTTCTACAAACCTCTGCACTTGGAGGCCCAACAACTGTCTACAAGAATAGAAGTGCGTAGACATCAAGCTATTTTCTAGCACCATTGCCGGGGAGGTAAGGTAAAAGGTATACACACCGGAGGATTAAAGAAGAAGAACATCCCACGGCAAACGCTTATTTTTTGGCGCCGTTGCCGGGGAGGTAATGTAAAAGGTACTCACATCCTCCGGTGTGAGTGCTCGAAGTTATTTCCTTTAGATTCTGCAATTTTGTCTTTTTGTTTCTTGTTTTCACTAGTTAGGCTTAATGGAAAACAATAACAAAATTAGAGAGCTTTATAGTATTTATCTTGAGTTAGGACATGAAGTGTTTGAAGAGAAAATTAAAAAACCTATGGAACTTTATTTGCATGCTAATATCAATGTTGTTAGTATTAATTCTTTGGACACCATTATTGCTAATGCTATGGAAAAGTCTAAGCTTGGGGAAGCTAGTTTTTATGAAAATGATCTATTTAGTCCCCCAAGCATAGAGGAGAAAATTTACTTCGATGATACTATACCTCCAATATATGATGATTACAATGAGGAATATGATATTTTCAGTCCACCTACTATTGAGGAGAAAACTAATGACTACAATATGCCACCTATATTTGATGATTATGGTGATGAGAATAATAATGATAGCTATTTTGTTGAATTTGCTCCCACTACAATTAATAAGAATGACTATGCTTATGTGGAGAGTAATAATGATTATATGCATGTGGCTCATGATAAGAATGTTTCTTGTGATAGTTATATTGTTACTTTTATTCATGATGCTACTGAAAGTTATTATGAGAGAGGGAAACATGGTTTTATGCATCTCAACAATATTAAGTTTCCCCTCTTTATGTTGAAAGTCTTGAAGTTGCACTTGTTTTTCCTTACTATGCTTGTTTCTTTGTGCTTTCATGACTTGTTTCTTTTCAAGATTCCTATGCATAGGAAGTGGGTTAGACTTAAATGTGCTTTGAATTTTCTTCTTGATGCTCTCTTTTACTTCAATTCATATTTCTTATGAGAGCATCTTCTCAAACTATCATGCCTAACTTAAAGGCATTAAAGAAAAGTACTTATTGGGAGATAACCCAAAAGTTTTAGATGAGTCTTGGAAGTTATTACTTCAGTAATAACCGCTCCTTATCCTTTTTATTTGCTTTTTGTGCCAAGAGTAACCTCTAATGAGAGAAAAGTAATGATTGGGAAAGTTGCTGTCCCGAAACTGATTTATGTGCTTCACCGTAAAAATTCGTGTAAAATGTCTGAACGTCCTTTTGAGGCGTGAATTTTTGTGCTTCTGCCCCAGGTTGTTATTTAACTTTCGTTAGTTCAACACTTTTTGATTTGAGCAACAGAAGGTCTTCGAAAAAAAATCATCTTTACCTGCTGGTCAGTTTTGACAGATTTCTGCCATTTTCTGCATTTGCTTCTTGTTGGTTCCTTTTTGAGTTCCTTTGGGGAATTGAGATTTTTGAGGGAAGTGCTTCAGTAGCTAGTGTTCGAATGGAAGTTTATTTGGTGTTAGAACTGAACCTTAAGACCAATTATCTTGAGTGCACTAATGTTGCTAATAAAGATTATGTGAAGTTTTGTATGGAAGAAAAATTTCAGGTATATGGAAGGAATGAGTAATGAGATGAAGGATGGACTAAAGCTCAAGCTTGGGGATATATGTCTTTTTGATTCCGTCTAAAATCGATTTTACGGTATAGGCGCTTATGACCTCCCCCTCTATGCCTTGCGGTAATGATTCCTCTGGAATTACGACCTTTACCACAACGGTGCCGTCCATGGATCAAATTATTTCGTGGATTGGATTTCACTTGCCTGTCTATGGTTCCCTTGCGTGTGCTAGGGATAGGTGTTTTGTATAAATGTTTCGCCGTATTATTAAGTATTCTCCTTTAGTTTTTTTCTCTATCTAGAAGTGGAATAGAATAAACCCGGTTGAAGGGTAATGATCATACGTCTGTAATGCATTGTATGTCCCAGAATAGGTCCTATTCTTCTACCCTTTCCATGTAGTCGATGGCTATTCACAGCTACTACCTTAACACCAAAGAAGAGTTCGACCCAATGCTTGATTTCTGTCTTAGTGAATCCCGATTCGACATTAAAAGTATATTGATTCTTTCCCAATAAACGAAGACTTTTTTCTGTAAATACGCGTGTCACCCCAAGAAATATCCAAGAAGTACAAGCATAAAAGCTTGGGGATGCCCAAGGCATCCCCTTCTTCATCAATAAAAATCCCAGGTTTCTTCCAAACGCTTCATTTTTATTGTTTCATGCATAGTTGTGTTTTTCTTGGAGAGTCTTCTTTTTCATTTTCGTTTTGGTTTTTCATTTGATTTGGTTTGCTTAGTTTTCTGAATAAATTGTTTGGACCCCTTGTTTCATACATTGGTTTGCAAATAGTTTGGTTTGGTTTGGAAAAGAGTAGGAAAGTTCATACTTATGTGGTAAAAAGAGCTCGTTTTTGACTGTGGCCTATGCTCTGTCATGCCATGCTTGATATTGTTTTGGCTTTATGCTTAGTATTCTTTGCTATAGCATGACTTGTTATAAACAATTGAGATTGCTTAATGTGCCTTGGATGAATCATGTGTTGTTTTAGAATATTAAAGCATAGCACAGTGGTATTCTCCTTTGATGCTTTATTTGGGTTGACTTGGCGCATGCTCACACCATGTATCTCAAGTCACCATAGCCTTTATGATCCTTTAGTTTTCAACTTGTAGTATCACTTTATGCTTTGATCAATGATGTTTTGTCGCTCTGCATGATTATGGCCATTATTGCTCTCTTAGTTTGTCGCTCCCAGTCTTTTGCTAGCCTCCACAACCAAGTATGAGTTCCACTCATGCATCCAACTCCTTAAACCAAGTTATTCCAAAGAGTCCACCATACCTACCTACTAGCTTATGCTATTCCAAGTATATTCATGCCTTTGTTTACCTTCCAAATTAAACTTGTTATGAGAAAACTAGTGATTAAAGCTCTCACGAACTTGATGGCACACTTTAGTTTTCTTGCCCTTAATAAACTTGAACCATTGTGTCGTCTATGTTGTATATGCTTGCACTTATTTGTTGGGGATTAGCAGAACCATGCTTTCATGGGGAACGCTTTCAACATTGCACTTGGTACTTGTACCTAGTTGATATCATGCTCTTTTGTATATGGATGTCGTCGGTGTGAAATGAAAGGGGAGCTTGTAAGTCCATGTAGTTATGTATATGTGTTAGAGAAACGCCTGGGCCGCTGGTCTAATCCACGCTGACATGGTGGAAACCTGCAGCGTAACCATAATGAGCTGTCTATGAAGCATTATTCTTATTCAAAAACGAGTCCTATATTGAGAAAAAAGAGAAAATAGAAAAAAAGAGATATTATGAAAAGAGGAAAGAGAGAAAAAAGCACCATATTCCCAAGGTAAATAAGAAGATTGCTGAGATGCTCGTTGTCTGCTTGCCTTGTCATTTTGATATGGGGATTCTTCCGTATCATCGGGCAAGGGGTACCCCATTGGCGGTTCTCTATGTTACACATATACTTACAATGACAAGAACTTACCGGTGACTAAACTTGAGTAGCATGAGGAGCGGCCCTCGTATACAAGGGACATGAGATTTCTGACTTATACTTCGTCAAGCATGTACACCATAGTTTGTTCACTTTAACCTTAATCACTTCAAGATGCTTATGATAGGGGAAATGAGAGATGAAAGCTATAAGTACCATAATTTTTGGAAGCTCTTTATGAGACTAGAATCCCTACTTCCTTTTTTAAAAAGGCCTTTCTTCCACTTATATATTGAGTCTCCACCTTCTATCTTTATGCACCTACTTTGAGAGCATAGTGGCCATTCTTAGTTCTATGTGCATTCTCCCAAGACTAGTTGATTGATGCATAACTTCTTATTGCTTGTTTTAAACTATTTGTATCTAGTCACTCTTATGAACTTTGAAGGTGTCCTATGCATTTATATTTGCTACTCTATGAGGGACAAGCTGAATACTATTATGCTATGTTTTCTTTATGTGAAACAAACAAATGTCTTGCAAAGCATTGTTATTCATGAATCTTTTGTTTGTGCATTTTCATGTTGCATCATAGTTTCTTTGTCTTATTGCTAGAACTTTGTCTTTCATGTTATGATTGAAGTACTATGATCCAAGCTTTGAATGTTTTACAAATACTTTGGTCAAGTCTTTGATGGTGCATGTCACCTCAAAAATTATTCTTTCTTTTTATTTCTTTACCTACTCGAGGACGAGCAGGAGTTAAGCTTGGGGATGTTGATACATTGCAAATGTATCTATAATTTTTGATGTTCCATGCTTGGTTTTATCTACTTTCTTGTGTTTTGTTCCAACTTTGGAGTACTTTTCATATGATTTCTTGGACTAACCTATTAACAAGATGCCACAGTGCCAGTTGCCTGTTTTCTGCTGTTTTTGGTTCCAGGAAAGTCAAAAAATGAATATTCTTGAAATTGGACGGGACAAAAGCCAAAGTTCATATTTTTCCGGAAGACTCACAGAGCTAGAACATGAGACGGAGGGGGGGCCACAGGGTGGCCACACCACCCCTTGGCGCGGGCCAGCCCAGGCCGTGCCAAGGCATGGTGTGCGCCCCCTGGCCGGCCACCGACCTTGCCTCTCTCGCCTATAAGAGCCTCCCGATGCAGAAACCCTAAATAGTCAATCAGAAATCCACGAAAAGTTTCACAGGGCCGTCTCCACCGAAGGGGATATTTGGGGACAGAAGAAAGTCTACATTAAGCACCTGGAGACAGAAGTGCCGAGCCATGTCCATCGATCTCCACCTCCACCTCCATCACCATTGTTGATTCCCATGATAAGGAGGGAGTAGTTCTCTCTCGAGGCTAAGGGTTCTACCGGTAGCTATGTGTTCATCTCTCTCTCTCTCTATGCATGATCATATTGTGATCATGAGCTTGTAATCTATAGATCTACCTTGCTACTCAAGTGCTTAAATAGATCTCTGCTCTCCCCATGTGTGTGAAGTTGACAGTGTGCACACCATGGTGGTACTTAGGCTAGAGATTGCAAATACTTGTTATGAGTTATATTTGGAGTTAGATGTCTTTATGAAATTGTGGTGTTTGTTGGAACCATCTAGTGCTCAAGGTGATAGTGTGGGGTTATCTAGATGGGAAAGGCTTACTTTGAGGTGTGCTGTTATAGCCCTACCATCGATTAGAGTGTCCAACCGGAGAGTAGTTAAGAGTAGTATCATGAAGATAATATATCTATGAGAGAGTGTTCACTAGTGAAAGTATGATCCCTAGGCCTTGTTTCTAAGCATTGATACACCGTTTGCAATTAGATCTGTTACATGTTTGTTTGCTTCCATCTTTATTTCAGTTTCCCTTTAGTCTTTTCCACGCCATCAAGCTATCTTCTATCACCGCTACCACTTATAATTATCTATACCACTTGTATTTCACTATCTCTTCGCCGAACTAGTGCACCTATACACCTGACAAGTGTATTGGGTGTGTTGGGGACACAAGAGACTTCTTGTATCTTGATTGCAGGGTTGCTTGAGAGGGGATACCTTTGACCACTTCCTCCCTGAGTTCGATAAACCTTGGGTGATCCACTTAAGGGAAAACTTGCTGTTGTTCTACAAATCTCTGCACTTGGAGGCCCAACAACTGTCTACAAGAATAGAAGTGCGTAGACATCATACACTGAGCCATCAACCCTTTGTGAAGGGATCTACCAGATTCTTAGACGTTTGGATATAATCCAACACGATAACTCCGGAGTTTCTCATTTTCCTGACAAATTTCAATCTCCTCTTCACATGTCTTGAGGACTTCATGTTATCCTTAGAACTGTTCACTTTAACAATCACAGTTTGATTATCACAGTTCATTGGGATTGCGGGTATAGGTTTCTCAACCACAGTAAGTCCATCAAGAGTTCATGAAGCCACTTTGCCTCAATAGTGGCTGTGTCTAATGCTGCAAGTTCTGCTTCCATAGTTGACCTTGTTAAGATGGTCTGCTTGCAAGACTTCCAAGAAACAGCGCCACCACCAAGTGTAAATACATATCCACTTGTGGCCTTTATCTCATCAGCATCAGATATCCAGTTTGAATCACTATAGCCCTCTAGCACCCTTGGGTACCCAGTATAGTGAATGTCGTAGCTCGCAGTGCCTTTCAGATAGCGCATGACTCTCTCAAGAGCTTGCCAATGATCATCTCCAGGATTTGAAACAAACCGACTGAATTTGCTCACAGCAAAAGTGATGTCAGGCCTTGTAGCACTGGCTAAATACATAAGCGACCCAATAATCTGAGAGTATGTCAATTGATCTCTAGTAGTACCTCTATTCTTTCGAAGTAACACACTAGGATCATATGGTGTTGGAGAAGACTTGCAGTTGCTATACCCAAAGCAACTCAATATATTTTCCACATAGTGAGACTGAAGCAGTGTGATCCCACCATTATCATCTCTCAATATCTTGATGTTCAAAATAACATCAGCTACTCATAGATCCTTCATCTCAAAAGATTGAGATAAGAAATCCTTGACTTCCTTAATCACATTAAGATTGGTCCCAACAATCATATGTCATCGACATACAAACATAGAATGACTCCTTCGCCCCAACCATAGAGATAGTACACACATTTGTCAGCTTCGTTTACAACAAAGCCTGTAGTGGTTAGGGTTCTCTCAAACTTCTCGTGCCACTTCTTAGGTGCTTGTTTAAGGCCATATAAAGACTTCAACAACTTACACACTTTTCCTTCTTGGCCACTCACTATAAATCCATCTGGCTGGTCCATATAAATTTCCTCGTCCAACACTCCATTTAGGAAAGCCGTCTTAACGTCCATTTGATGAATGAGAAGACCATGTGAGGCAGCCAAAGATAGTAGTACGCGAATGGTGGTCAATCTGGCTACAGGTGAGTAAGTATCAAAGAAATCCTCACCTTCTTTTTGGGTATAACCCTTGGCTACAAGTCTTGCCTTGTACTTCTCAATAGTACCATCAGGCCTAAGTTTCTTCTTAAACACCCATTTGCATCCTACAGGTTTGCACCCATAAGGACGATCGATGATCTCCCATGTTCCATTCGCTACGATGGAATCCATCTCACTACGAATGGCTTCCTTCCAGTAGTCAGCATCAGGAGATGCATAGGCTTCTGAAATAGAAGTAGGAGTATCATCCACAAGGTACACAATGAAATCATTACCAAAAGACTTTGTAGTCCTCTGTCTCTTACTCCTCTTAGAAATTTCATTATCATCCTCCTCAGGTTTTTCTGAGAGTTCAATAGGAATGGTATGTTCAGGAATTGTGGGTATTTCCTGATTCAATGAGTCAGGTATCTCCTGATTTGATGAGTTAGGTATATCCTTCATGGGAAAGATATCCTCAAAGAAAGTCACATCATTTGACTCCATGATAGTAGCAACATGCATGTATGGTACTCTAGATTTTATTATCAAGAATCTATAGCCGATGCTATGAAAAGCATATCCTAGAAAAACACAGTCCACGGTTTTTGGTCCAAGTTTGTGCTTCTTTGGGATTGGCACATGAACCTTTGCCAGACAGCCCAAAGTTCGCAAGTAAGAAATATTTAATCTTTTATTTTCCCATTCTTCAAATGGAGTAATCTCTTTGTTCTTAGTGGGAACTCGGTTTAGGACATGACATGCAGTCAGTAATGCCTCCCCCCACCATTCCTTGGAGAGACCCGATGTGTCTAACATGGCGTTAACCAAATCTGTTAGAGTACGGTTCTTTCTTTCGGCTACCCCATTTGACTGGGGTGAGTAGGGAGGCGTCCTCTCATGGATTATACCATGTTCCGCACAAAAAGAATCAAACTCGTTGGAAAAGTACTCTCCACCACGATCAGACCTAAGCCTCTTAATCTTTCGATCAAGTTGGTTTTCTGCTTTAGCTTTATAGATTTTGAAGAAACTCAAAGCCTCATCTTTTGATTTCAGAAGATACACATGACAATATCTCGTAGATTCATTGATCAATGCCATAAAATATTTCTTTCCACCTTTTGTCAACACACCATTCATCTCACAAAGATCTGAATGTTTGAGCTCTAGTGGTGCCAAATCTCTCACCTCTACAGTCATATGTGACTTGCGAGGTTTCTTCGCTTGCATAGAAGTTTGGCATTTAGATCTCTTCATAGTAGTGAATTTTGGGATTAAATTCATTTTAGCTAACCGTGTCATGCAACCAAAATTAACATGGCAAAGACGTGAATGCTAGACATTTGATACAAGATCAGATGAAACATGATTCATGACTTTATTACACACATCTGATAGTGATAGGCGGAACAAACCTCCACACTCATAGCCTTTACCAATAATGTTCCAAACTTAGAAAGTACAAATTTATTGGACTCAAACACAATCTTGTAGCCATCATGACATAGAAGTGATCCACTAACAAGATTCTTATTTATTGAGGGAACATGATGCACGTTCTTCAGGCGCATGGTCTTTCCCGAAGTGAACTTTAGATCGACCGTACCAACACCATGAACAGAAGCATGCGAGTCGTTCCCCATCAGCATGGACTGAGTCCCTCTGACCTGATATGAAGAAAACATGGAAACATCAGAATAAACATGTACATTAGCGCCCGTGTCAATCCACCAATCAGGAGAATGACATAATGAAAGAACAGTAGGTAATATACCATACCCAACATCTTTCATCTTGATGTCGCCCATGACAACATTAGCAGTCTTGTTGCCTTTTCCATGCTGGCGCTTGTCAAAGCGGTTGGGGGAAGCAGGAGCCCAATGATCAGGATCACCGCACACATGACAAGCACCTTTCTTCTTATCAGTATTGTTCTTGAAACTAGTAGACTGTGAGGCCTTGTTCTTTCCATCGAACTTTCCTTTTCCATCAAACTTTCCCTTATTATTGAACTTGTGAGACTGGAAGTTCTTTTTCTGTACCAGGTTGGCACTTGAACCTCCCTCAGCACCTCGAGCACATGTGTCTTTTGCTCTCGCCTTCTCTTCCACATCAAGAGTTCCAATGAGATCTGATACGGAAAACTCTTGTCTCTTGTGTTTTAGGGAAGTAGCAAAGTTCCTCCACGAAGGGGGAAGTTTAGAAATAATGCCCCCGGCAATGAACTTGTCCGGTAACACACAAGGGAAGTGCTCAAGCTCCTTGGCCAGTGATTGTATTTCATGAGCCTGCTCAACCACGAAGCGGTCATCAGTCATCTTGTAGTCATAGAGTTGTTCCATGACATACAGTTCACTGCCAGCGTCCGAGACCCCAAACTTAGCCTCGAGCGTAGTCCACATGTCCTTGCCATTATCAAATGACATATAGGGTTCAACAATATTCTTCCCGAGAATAGACAGCAAAGCAGCCTTGAACAGGGTATCAGTTTTTCGGAAAACTTGTTCCTGAGCAGGAGTAAGCTCTCCCTCAGGCATGCGAAGAGTGGCGTCATAGCAATTCATGTTCTGGAACCAGAGAACTGCTCTCACGCGCCACCTCTTATAATGCGTACCCTCAAAGACAGGTGGCTTCATAGAAGCAACAAAACCACTTGGAGCAAATTGCCTATAATAAGGTTTTTGGATTGTTGAGTAAAATAGCAATTTTCCAAGAGATTTAACCATAGCAAAAGATAGATAAAACACAGGCAGAATAATAGAAAATGACCAGAAGATATGACAGACTATCTGAATATGATAAACAAGACTAAGGAAGATGATATAAATCATAGTAGAGGAACCACCGGTGTTCGCGTTAGCGTTGGAACCATCACCAGCCATGTTGTCGAGGAAAAGGTTGTTGATGTCGGGGGGAAATCGTCGTTGGGGAAGACGTCGGTGCAGTCGCTATCCGTGAAGGAGTCCGTGATGAAGCCAGATGGTAGCGCGCTCCCCCAAAAACCTTATCGCCCTTCTCCCGTACAGGACTCGAAGCAGGGGTCTCAGAGGCCTACTGTCCCAGCTCGTGGTGCACGCTGCAAGATGGGATGGGGAAGATCTAGGCAGCGCGGTGCTCTGGAACTGGAGGCGCAAGGGTGTGCGTTGGTATGTATGAGGAGAGGAGCGACCTCTCACTCTTATAGGCACGGGTAGGCAGGCGAACAATCGCTGTTGGGAGAGGAAACGAATAGGAATCGACCGAAGCCGAATAGCCTCCACTAAGCTCGAATTAAATCTCCACTGAGTTCGTATTAAACATCCACTCACGCAAACTATTCAAATTATTATCCATTCATGCGTGGCAAAAAGAAAGAGAAGCTCTCGGCTTGAGGCATTCCCGCAACCCGCGGCACGTGCGCATCATGACGAGGCGTGACGAGGCGGGCGGCGAAGGAGGAGGAGAACGTGTGTATATGTCTTATCTTCTCAAGCTCGTACAAGTGGTGGAAGAGCTCACCTTATAAGCTGGTCCAACTTCCACTCAACTAGCAATGTGGGACTAAACTTTTGTCTCACCTCTTGCCTTGCATGAATGGGCCAAGTGGGCCTCTAGGATTTTAGGAATTGTTGAATAATAATAAATGGGATGGGCCCTTATTAGGAAAAATTCCAACAGAAAGAAGGCGCGGGAAGATTCAGTTCATGGTGATAGTGACTGTGCCAGGTGGATGTGTGGTAAATGTAACAATTATAATCTTATAGATATATGTGTAGGCGAGCAACCCATAATTATTCGGAACTCCTCTTGGTAGATTTCATCCCAACTTCAATAATCCTACTAGCCTGCTACCAAAACCATGGCCAGACACTAGACGATTAAGACCCTTCAGGTTGCTTAGCGATTAAGCTCCTTCGGTCGGACTAATGCAATAAGCATAGTGGTTACTCGTTATCCTCGAGTCAACTAGCTTTCCATTGATATCCCTATGTCACCCAAGGGTCGCCGGTCCACTAGCGAACAAGATCTTATCTATGTAGAACAAAGTATCATGTTTTCTGGGTCCTTAATTGGACAACAAGCATTAGGCATCCCACAGATAGTCAAGCACCCATAATATAGTAATTAGAATTAATCACAAACTAATGGAAAATATAAAGGCACATCACATCTCACCAATCCCCTACATCTCCCACGCCCAAAGGAGTTACTCACACATGAGATAAGAACGGATCATCATTATAATTGAATAAAGGGAATTCGTCTCTGTATTACCGTGGAGATCCACAATAAGAATAGAAAAATATCCAACACAATTCAAGATGGGAAGAAACAATCTCAAACCCTAGTATTGCAAGGTGGAGATCCCTCTCTCTCTCAAGTACAAGTAGTGGCTATGGGGGTACCTCGGGCATAAGATCAGGAGTTATAAGAAGTATCCCTTTTTCCGGCTTAGTACCAAAATCAGGATTATATAAAGAATCATTCTTAGCCCTAGTAGACATTAATTCCAAACATTCTTTAATAGTCAAAGTATTTATTGATCCTCCTACTGAGAAGTCAAGTAATTCTCTACATTGAGTATTGAGACTGTGGTAAAATAAATGGCAAATTGTTAGTTCAGAATAGCCATGATTAGGAATACTATTGATCATTCCAAAAAATCTTTCCCAAGCTTGTGGGTAGTTTTCTCCCACGTTCTGACTAAAGTTGCCTGTGTTCTTTATTAGTTCAGTTACCTTTTTAAAAGGAAGAAACCTGTTTATGAATTTAGTAATGCAGTTTTCCCAACATTTAATGTAATGGCGAGGGGAGAGAATATAACCAGTCTAGAGCTTTACCTTTAAGAGACCATCAAAATAATTTAAGACGATAGAAGTCTCTTGGCAAACCTTTTGGTCCAAGCAATGTTATCACATCGTCAAACTCTCTAATATGTCTTCCTGAGTCTTCATCTTCCCTTCCACTGAAATCTTTCTCCTGCAAATTTTTAACAATTCCACCATCAAATCGATATTCTCTAACTCCAGGATTAGGGAACTCTATTGGTTGTTTAAGAAATTCAGAACTTGGAGCACATTATTCCCTGAGAGTTTTCTCAGGTTTCATAGGAGTTATCTTGTAAATATACATGATTTCCATAATATCACTCAAGTTTTCAACTTCAACTTCATTTGATCTTAAAAGTTTTTCAATAATTTCTTCGTGCCTCTGAGCATGCACGTGCTCAAGATAATCCGGCAGGTAGGTCCTACCAGAGCGTGTAGACCCTTTGTCTCCTAAGGAGAACATTTTGTAGTAGCAACACCTGAAATGTCAAAAGACAAACACTTAGCTCCCCGGCAACGGTGCCAGAAAATAGCTTGATGTCCGCAAGGGCACAGATCGTTTGTAGCTAGTTTCGAAGTTCAGATATCGATCCCATAGGGATCCCAAAGGTAAATGTTTATAGGTGAAGTCTCTGTCACACCCGAAGTTGTCACATGTCTTCGAGTGAATTGACTGCAAGTGTTGAAAATAGTAATGGGGTTTTGATTAAATGAGATGTATTTAAATAGAACTAAAATGTAAACTTCAGAAATATAAAGCATAAAACTAAAGAACGACTTTGTTGTTTGTTGTTTCCTGCAGATGACGAAACAAGGCATAGGGAGATTCAGTTCATGGTGATAGTGACTATGCTAGGTGGATGTGTGGTTAATGTAACAATTATAATCTTATAGATATATGTGTAGGCGAGCAACCCATAATTATTTGGTACTCCTCTTGGTAGATTTCATCCCAACTTCAATAATCCTACTAGCCTGCTACCAAAACCATGGTCAGATACTAGACGATTAATACCCTTCAGGTTGCTTAGCGATTAAGCTCCTTGGATCGGACTAATGCAATAAGCATAGTGGTTACTCATTATCCTCAAGACAACTAGCTTTTCATTGATATCCCCATGTCACCCGAGGGTCGCCAGTCCACTAGCGAACAAGATCTTATCTATGTAGAACAAAGTATCATGTTTTCTGGGTCCTTAATTGGACAACAAGCATTAGGCATCCCACAGATAGTCAAGCACACATAATATAGTAATTAGAATTAATCACAAACTAATAGAAAATATAAAGGCACATCACATCTCACCAATCGCCTACATCCCCCACGCCCAAAGGAGTTACTCACACATGAGAGAAGAACATATGATCATTATAATTGAATAAAAGGAATTCTTCTTTGTATTACCGTGGAGATCCACAAAAAGAATAGAAAAATATCCAACACAATTCAAGATGGGAAGAAATAATCTCAAACCCTAGTCTTACAAGGTGGAGATCCCTCTCTCTCAAGTACAAGTAGTGGCTATGGGGGTATATTGGCTTGGAGGTTGAAGATTGTGGAGCGAGATGAAGAACGTCTTCCCCTTCTTCTCTGGATCTCTTTTTTCTCCCTTCTAGATGGTGTGGCGGCTGTTGCGTTGTGTTTTTTGTCCCCCATCTCTTCACGGAAGTTGTCCCTTTTGACAAGATAGAGGCGGCGGCAACTATACCACGGGAACTATACAGCCAGAAAAATGTTCCCGCCGTATAGTTGCTCGTTAAAGCTTCTGTGAACTCCCCTTGCGTGCTTCCAAAGTGAGACTCGCTTGTTTTCTCTAGAATATCGTATTTCTCTAGTAGAACCCCTTGTTGACGTTCAGAACCTGAAACACACATTAAAAACCAAGTTTTCTTTGCTAATGAAGTATTAGCGTTAGGTAAAGCTAGAAAACGATCAAATCCGGGAGAAAACCATCAAATAAAGCCATAAAAATGTGTCGAATTTCATAGCTATCAACTGCCAGAGGAGAGCGCCATCGCGGGAGGAGAACACCATCATAGTCAGGTGCGCGGGAGTCCATGGCCAGACCATAAGAAAGCAGAGCGACATGAGCTTGAGTAGAAAGGCATAGATGACGGTGATGCAGGCACTGCATAAAAGAGGATCTCAGTCCTGCACAGTTTCCCTTGTTGGCTGCTGCTACTCGTGTGTGTACTAGCCGGTTAGAGATTTTGCGTACGGAGGAAAATGCGGTGATGGAAGGGCGAGCCAGAACCTACGACCGCACGGAGGCGGGAGGCCATGGCTAGCACAGGAGGCAACAAAACAATGAGAGCTCGACGGTGTGCGCGGGCACGAACCGGGTGGGGATCGAATGGATGATTTGGTTCTGGCCAACCCTCGTCGAATCTAAGAGATAAGGTAAAGATAAGGTAAGAATAGGATAAGTATGTGGCGTGTATTTTCGCGAATGGTCTAGAGCTAGGGTAGCATAGGTGCGGCATTTCGCGGGCGGCCTAGCACTAGATTAGGTCGTAGGACGACGTGAGTACCCGCGCGCCACGCGTTTTCTTAGAGGATTGGCACGTTTCTAAGCCTAACAGACTGCAGTTTTATAGCAGCAAAATTTGGCCCATAGAAATCTTTCCGCTGGGAGTAAATCGACCCGCATCAATTCTCACCAAGCGCGGTTCCACCCACGCACGCTGACGGTGGGCCCATGCCGCACATGATGTCCACCATATGGTGACTAAGGGTTACACGGCGAGCACATGAGGCATCCATGGTAGGGAATCTTGCGCCCTGACCTGCATCAGGGCCCACCTCACAGAATAGCAAGGCTCTGTTGCGACATCACCACATGTCCTTTTCAGTGTCCATCCCATGGTTGAAAAGAATCAGGACAACCTGGATAGCAGTTTTGAGCCGAAACAATCTTGCGCTATTATTTACTTTGATTGTATTATGTTCATATATTAGCATATCTTAATTCTTCATACTTTTTCTCTAGATGCAATGTCTACTTCCTAGAACTCAGTTACCTATTGGAAGTTGTAATTGGAGCAAACGTTAGTTTACTTAGTATATTGTCTTTGCTTTCTTTAAAGTGATTAAAGTTTCCCGTTTAGTGTTAATTCATAGTTGATTGTTCTAAGTTATTGGTATTATTGATAAATTAACTAAGGATCCACCTTTTTCTTCTAACTATAAACTTTATTGTGTGATTCTCAGTAGATCTTATCCTTGGTGGATATTGTGGTTAGGGCAAATTATCGTCGTCCAGCCCAAATTTTCGTCTGTCTGGTTTTTGTCCGTTTTGCCCTCCCACCAATCCACATACTATGCACAACTAGTTGAATGTCCGTGCGTTGCTACGGTTTATCAAAGTTTTTATCGCCGCACATGTAAGTTTTTATCAAAGTTTTTATCGCCGCACGGGTTAAAAATCATATATGATTTAAAAATAGACGTAATATTAAAAAATTATAGAATTTCATCTTAACAAAAAATTAATAATTTGATAAAAAGTTAAAATTCTATATCATAGGAAGCAATAACCTAACAGTTATCTCTTACATTTAAGTGCAAGTGAGTCACAAAATAAAGTATACAACCTCCATAAAGTTGTTCAATTTGTTTCGTAAATGCGCACATGACACGACCACACTAATTCTTATATATTCCTCACTTTTCGGTGACTATCGTACTCATTCTTGCATCCTCTTGTCTATCCTCACGATCTCACATGAAGGGACACGTCTTGTTCATCAGTTCTTCCCAACAGCTACATGAGCTATAGCTTCAAATTATGTTTCAATTAGGAAGCTCTAGTCAAGCGTTCAAGCTAAGACTGCAAAACTCCCATCAGTGAAATTCAGCTACTCCCTCCGGCCCATATTAATTGACTTGGATTTGTCAAAATTTGGATGAACCTATATACTAAATAGTGTCTAGATTCATCCAAATCTAGACAAATACGAGTCAATTAATATGGGTCGGAGGGAGTATAATAAGCCGAGTTATTCTTCACACTCCCCATCGAAAGATTATATGCATATTCACATAAGTTGGCTCGAAATATGAAAACGAAAAACAGTGCAAAAATATGGTTCTGATTATGAATCACATCAGATTCGCCAATGAAAAAAACTAATATGCGCTTCATTCAGAAATTATTTTTTATGTCGCAATTATATTCTTAGGAGAACTCAGGACGGATATCAAACTTCTCATATCATATCATTCATGCTTATTAATATCTGTCACACATACAAGTGGCAGGGACCAATAGAATCATAATAATCATCATAAGTCAAATAATATTGACCAAACACCTTAACAGCAACTCAAAAAAAAGTATGGATATATCAAACTTGGGAGTTCATCATTCGTACTAATTTAGAACTGCCATCCATAAAATTCAGATACATGTGTATATACACTAAGACAAATGTGTATTTTATCACACAAGTTGCAGGCACTGCGAAAGAAATCCTGGTAATCAAAAGTCAGATAATATTACTTCTGTAGTCTTTTCGTAGTGGCAATGTGATGTGATGTACATTTAGTTGGCCTTAGCATCAACCTCTTTTTCCCATTGTCTCAGCCTATTGTTCCCCTCTTCTTAATCGCCATAAAGGCAGACCTCTTGCCTAGTTTCAAAGCGGAAGAGATCTGCAATCAGGATGCAAATACCTATTGCAGATGGGCGAAGGGAGACTACTCCAAGTTCTCGCTAGAATACTTCTGATACACCACCTTCAACTTGCTCCCAGGAGCAGTTGAGTGTGCGGCCACCGGGATCTTTGCACAATCCCTGGAATCATCACAAAGAAGGTTGGTTGGTCCCTGAACATAAAATTTTAAGCAAAGAGAGATTTCAGTACTATGCATGCTTACAGTAGCTGTGATTCAGTATAGCCTATGTGGTGCTTTGAGGGTGTTGGTTCAGAGAACATTCTTGAGGTGATCCTGGCTGTGTAGATGGCAGTAGCAACCATGGAGGAATTCAATGTACAATGCGTATTGCACAAGCGCCAGTTCAGCGTCAGTGAAAAATAACGCCATGTTCCCCATCTATATTCAGAAAGTTTGGAAATCTAGCCTGAAGGAACACTTGGATTATACTTGACTGAGCACATAATGTCTCCCTCTCGGCTAGCTTCTTATAAAATTTTGTGGCTTCAGCTTCTTTCCTTAAGTGGAATGCACATATTACTTTAAGAACTAACAACATAAGTGCTACTAATCGTCTGAAAATAATACATGCAAAATCCCCATGGTATGTTCAGTGCGAAGAACAAATATGGAAGAGAATCGACAATTGAAATCTTTGACTGTTTGGTTTACATTTAAACTACATGGGGATAAACAGAAAATCCAATTCTATTGCTGCACCTAAAAGGGAGGATGTATGAACACTCCTTTTCTCTGAGGGACAAAGGATTCTATTGCATGATTATTTCAAAGATAATACATACTTGCCCCAACAAAAGGATGAATGAATTCAGGTACCTGGTTGTACCATATGCCAGTGACTCCATGTTGCCATACGAAGACAACTAATTCATGCACACCTTTTTTCCTATTCTCCGATCATACTCAGCTCTGTTCTCCCGATCTTACTCAACTCCAGGATATATAATGAAAAAATCAGGAGGTTTTTCTGTTGGATTTGGGAACTAAATCAGGTAGTTACCTTCTTACTGAAATTCAAAGAAGGGTGGTCATCAAACTTCTTATCCATGGTTAAACAACAGTGACCGCAAGATCTTATGCTCCTGGAACCTAAGTAAGCACCAAATTATGGAAACATTTGTGCCAAAACAACATAGAATTGATGGGTATGTAGTGCCCAAATCAAGAAATTTAACATGGCAGCAAGTTGTACGCATCAGGCCAATGATGCTAGGGTACCTGCAATTGTGTTCACCAACATGTGAGGTTACGGCCTAGTCCTGGCCGGAAGGCAAATATTGACATTTGTGCCAGAACCACCGATGTCTGAAGCAACCACAAAAATAAATGTCACTGAATATTGCATAGAGACATAGTGTCTTTTCTAATAGAAGGAACAAAGGTAAAGTCCACGACATAATCTAATCATTTTCCTCTCAGCATTTCGAATAACATCCCTTCAAATTATAGGCATGAGGTGAGGTCTACTCGCATATCAGAATTAGGGTGTATAGCATATACATATAACTACTCAGCCTAGTTCAGAACTTTTCAGTAAAGAATTGAGTAGCCAAATTCTCTCTGAGTTTGTGTACAGGAAACAACTTCAGGATTCTCTCCGAGTGAATCAGTAGTATCCACATGAGAAGAAAATACAAACAACACTTCAGTAGCCAAAATAAAATTATTTATTGGTTACAAAATAGTTTAACGAGATCCATTGAGCTTAAATTGAGATCATCTGCGTTCAGAATTTCCTAGCATTTTGTGTACGCTCCAATTATGAACAATAATTTAACACTTCTCTTTCCAAAAACCCATCAGACCTTCCAATTATGAACAATAATTTAACGCTCAGACTGGGGGCATCATACAAAAAAATCATGTAAAAAAAAGCAAAAATATTTCAGGGTGAACTTTAAATACAGTGAATCAGGTACACGTAGTTTTTCCCTGTGCAGATGAACTTCTTGTGAAGACTTGGCTCACATCGGCCAACACTGAGGGCCTGTTGAAGCGCATATATTCTTCTGAAGATCTTAGGATTCCCTACTCTTTAAAGTATGCACATAATATATCATTCACCACTTGATGCAAGTAGCCGGACGGTAACAATATATAAGCTATTGTTGAAACTGTTAGAAAGATTGTCATAGCTTAAAAGTAATAGGATATGACGCTCCACATATCGACATACTACTTCATGAACACATTATAGAATAAAGAAATTCCCTCGCGGGACAACACAATATGTAAGACTTTCTCAAAGTCTTCTGCATGCTGAATCATAGACGTTTTAGCACATCAGAATGAAACTATAAAGAAAAAATGCCAAAGTTTAGCTTTGTTGAGAAACACAACATTAATCGACCCATTCCAAGTACTAAGTGTACCTGAATGTCATCGCTGAATAGGTCTTCGACAGATCTCAAATAGAGACTTGACAACAACAAGAGCATGGTTTCTCTTCCACACTCGCATGACTTGACCAGGATCATAAGTGGCTCTACAAGCCTCGATTAGCAACCCTGTCTTCCTCGCAAGATTTTCCTGCAGTAATGGTTGTGTAAGGAAACAACATAATACCAAAATATAATTGAATGTCAACTAATTAACAATCTCAAACAGACCTAAATGACTTCCCTAAGCAATTTAGATGAAATTATATATGGATCAGACGGGAGCGGTATACTTGAGTTACAACCTGCTGAAGATCTTGCAAATGAAGGGATGGTTGTTCCAAATGCTTGGACGTGGCTAGAGGCCACGTGAGACCTGGCTGCAGTCGAGGGCCTGTGTTGCTGCTGCCAGTGAAGGACCATAGGTGAGGTACGGTGCCGAATCCCGTGCGTACCTATCCAGATCCGACAGAGATGGCACCGTCATCCTCGGCGCTCCTCCGGCCGGCGTGATGCTATGACCGACACATTCGAGGCGGAGATGAGATGGAGAAGCGGAGCAGAAAGCTTCCCACGCGGCGAGACAGATCTCCCGAGGGATGAGGCAGGCATGGTTGCAGCGACCTCGAAGCAATTTTTGAGGTTTGATCTGCTCTGACCCGACGAGGAAGGCCAGGAACCACTGGCTTCGGTGCCCTCGCCGGTGACGCCCGCGCTCGCGAGCGGATCTTGGCGGCTGGGCTCAGGGGAAGAACCGTCGGGGTCAGAGGCGGGGATAACTGTAGGCTTGAGGAACGATGCGTGATGACTGACTGACGAGGCCTCTTAGCGGTGGTATACATCGTAAATTGTTTCAAGCCGAGGGGTAATTTCTCAGCGACGTACCACCATCTTGTCGTCTTCGCCTTTAATAAGTAGTAGAGATATGCCCCTGTACCGCTTCGTCCCTTTTCCTCTCCCTGCTCCCTGACTAAACGACGCCGCCCTCTGGACCGAAAAAAGTTGTGCCACCCTCCTCACTTTCGCCGTCCAAAGCGGCGAGGCGTCACAGTGGAGGGCGAGGTAGAGCACGCGCGGGTCCCGACGGTGACGTGCAGCTAAAGCTCAGGAGGATGCCGTCCATCTATATTCAGTATTTTGCTTCTAGCCACCACTCGAGGGTGTCCGTGATAGGGGGCCTCAGCCGACGGATATCTGGCGGCGGGAAGGTAGTGCCGGAGCTGGACAAGGTGCGGCCGGAGATGAGAAATATAGAAGGGGCTGCCGACGATATGGGGTGCCATATCTGGCCACGTAAGGAGAGGTAGTCGGCGGACGGAAGGGAGTACCAGGCGGCTGTCGTGAGGTCGAGCAGGGCGGCGCGTGGGGCAGCTGCTCAGCGGAGGGACTACTTGTAGAAGGAGGCGCTCAGAGAGGGGATCCACTGGTGGTCGCGAGAAAGCAGGGTGGTGGAGGACGACATTGAGCCGCTGACAGAGGGGAGCTCGAGCTAGGCTGCCGAGAACGGCGGCGGGGAACGGATCAAGCGCAGGGACAGAGAGGAGCGATGGGGGTTGGTGGGCTGGGGACCTGATCGCGAAAAAGAAGTGGCTGCTGAGGAGGTTTGTGCAAGAAGGACTGGAAGTGGCCGCTGGGTAGATGGCGTGCGTGCATTTGTGGTGTGTCTCCATGTGTGCGGTCTGTGTGCGTTGGCCTGGGCCGATAGGTGGGGTGGTAGGTGCTATGGACACCGGCTGGGCAGCCTCATCTATTAACCTTTTTTGTGTATTTGTTTTAAATAATTTACAAGCAAATATCCAAAAACCTGGGTTTTAATTTGAGATGAAAAATAGGAAAATAATATACAAACAAAATAGGGTTTAAATAAAATATTTGTAGAGACAAAATAGGGTATTTGCATCAAAATAACCTTAACTTGAAAGAAATTCACAGATTAAACTTTGGCCGAAAGAATTTTACTAGATCTATCCCTTTTTGTAGCGCCGTATAGAGTGGCGCCGCACTCTATAGTGCAACGCCATGACTCACGGTGTTGCACTGCGTTGTGCAACGCCACGATAGGTGGCGCCACACTTTAAAAGTGCAACGCCATGAACGATGGTGTTGCACTGTAGAGTGCAACGTCACTCTATACGGCGCTGCAAAAAGGGTTAGATTTAGTAAAATTCTTTCGGCCAATGTTTCTACTAGTATCCCTACAGGTGATAGTCCACGTTTGATGATGAGAGGCGGTGTGTGACCCCTCATTCGTTTATGAAGTGAAGAACCGGTGTTTTCATTACTTTTCTCTCTTATTTATCTTTGAGTCTAGTAGGAAGCACCGCACTATTAATAGGGGTTATCTCGATGCGCTCTTTGGCGATGTTCTACACCATACACACATCATATTATCTTTAGCCACACACCCACTCGAGGATAGACAGAAAGTCGCTATGGAAAATGAGCTAAAAAGAGGGTCTTGCGAAATCGTCAAGAATTCCGTCGACGCCGGAGTGGCCGTCAGAATTTCCGGTCACCACCAAAAATTCCCAGCGCACACCGAAACAGGTGACTATATAGGGTTTTGTTTCTTCACTGATTCTCGGTTGCTTGAGCGATCGATAGAAACCACCATCACGATCAAGGCCGAATTTCTGGCGCACGTTTTGGCTCCGCCGGACTTATTGCTAGTTCTGCCGCAGGACCCTCCAAACGGCTCCTTTTCACCCCAAACTATATATACCCCTTTCTTCTCCACTAAGAGTTAGGCATTCCATTACATACTCATTCTTGAATCTCTCTCTGCCCATTGTTGAACCACAATTCCTTGAGGATCTCCCATTCTACCCAACCATTTCCAAATCCCTTTGGTAGAAAGCAAGAGGAGGTCCCGGTCTATGTTTCCACCAAGACAAAGTTCATTCCCCCTTGAGTTCATCGAGTTAGCTTGTTACTCCTGGGTTTGGGGAAACCCTAGGTGGCTAGGGTTGCCCGGAGGCATTCAGCTTGTGATTTTCTCTGTGGAAAGTTTGTGAGGGTTTGGAGACTACCTTAAAGTCTACCACGAGTAAGTGAGCTATTCCTTCATGGGATAGGTTCGGAGAAGAAGGTGAGCCTTCGTGGCGTTGGGGAGTCCTTCGTGGAACCTCACACCTCTTCAACGTCATGTCCCCCTTCCCAAATATGGTGAACACAGGAATACATCTTCGTCTCCGCGTGCTTCGGTTATTCCTTAACCAATCTCTTACTTGTGTTGTTTACTTTGTGATAGCATTCGTGCTTGAAGTATCTTGTATCATCATCTACGTTCCCTCACCTAGTTTGCATTTAGGCACACATATATTCTACAGAGCCTAAAACTTGCAAAAGATTACAAAGAAAGTTGTAGAAACCTATTCACCCCCTCTAGGTAAACCATCTTACACATGCAATTGGTATCAGAGCCAAGGGTTGTTCTAAGGGATTTACCGCCTAAGAGAAAAGATGGTTTTCTCTGATGATGAGGAGGACAAGACTTATTCGGTCAAGGAGCTTCGTGAACTCTTTGCCAAAAGGCCCCTTTAAAAGGCTAAGGCGGATTCCAATCTCCTTACTCGAATAAGTTTCCTTGAAGGACGTTTTACGGGGATGGGCGAGGGGTCATGCTTGCCAGACCTTCGGTAGTACCTCATGGGAGGCTGCTGGACACCGGTAAGGAGGCCGTGAACGAGTCCTCTAGTGAGAGTGGCCCGATGAAAGCCTCCATGCCTCCTAATCCATTTCCGTATATATATCCTAAGCAAAAGAACATCATGCCTCATATTAATGGTTCGGGTTTCGCACCTCATTATGATGGAACTCAATTCTCTCATTGGAAAGTTTCTATGGAATCTCATCTTCATAGCTATAGTGTGGAGATTTAGGACATTGTGGGCAAGGGCTTCTATCCACAAGATCCCAACAACCTCACTCTAGGAGAGTACTATGACCGTCAACTAAATGCAACGGCTTGTGGCAAGATAAGGAGTGCCATTCACCGCACTCTCCATGATCAAGTTAGTGACATCCCCATTGCAAAGGAGCTTTGGGATAGGATTGTCATTCTCCAATAGGGAACTCCCCTTATCCAAAAGTCCAAGTATGAAGCTGCCAAGTCGGAGATGAACATGTTCATGAACCACGATGATGAGTCCATCACGTAAGCATACAAGAGACTTGTTGCCCTCCGTGTGAAGATTAATGGTCTTGGTTGCGACAAGTCTAATGATGGGTTCAACTTGAATGATGAGCTCATAAAATCCAATATTGTCTCCATGATTGCATCCACCGACAAGAAGCTTGCCTTGAACCTGCAACTCCTAGATTCAGCTCGTCACTTCTCTCCCGATGATCTAGTTTCATATCTTGTTGCCATGGATAACTTGGCGGATGAAGGACAAAAGATCAAGGAGATCAACCATGCTATTGGGGCTTCTCACTCCCTAGCATTGAAGGACAAGCATGTGCAAGAAAGTGTTGAAAGTGAAGAAGATAATGATAGTGATGGAGTTGATGACATGCTCTCTCAACTTGCACTCTTCACCAAGAACTTGAAGTTTCAAAGAAGAAGATGTTCAACCAGACCAAGTGAGAAGAAGAGGACTTGCTACAACTGTGATGAGTTGGATCACTTTGCCGACAAGTGCCCATATGAGAAGAGACTTGATAAGCCCAAGTATGAAGAAGGCGCCAAGCCAAGATTGAAGCCAATCCCCTATCAACGAGAGATACAAGAGGAACAAGAAGCGTGATGGCAAAGGCTTCCTAGGACAAGAATACTTATCTGGTGCGGAGACTGAAGATGACGAGAAGGTTGTGGGAGTGGCCGGTTTGGATTTTGCCAAACCCGGGTCACTCTTCACATATGACTATACCAAGGACTATGCCGATGACTCCATCACTCCCAAGGTCGCCGGTACTTTTCTCATGACACGAAGCTCCAAGGACACATGCGATGTGGAGATTGAGTATAGGGATGAGGTGTTTGGTGAGCCTAGTTTGGTTTACACGGAACCCGGGTCACTACTCACCTATGACTACAACAAGGACTACATCGATGATTCTCCTACTCCCAAGGTCGTCGGCTCTTGTCTTATGGCAATGAGCACCAAGGTAATCTATTTTGCTCCATATCTCTCTAGAATCTTGGATGATCATGTTAGTACCAATTATAGTGACAATAATGAATTTGATGAAAACTATATACAAGAAATGTATAAAATCATGAAGTCTCTTCCTAGCAATGCTCGTGCTAGATTCAAGCAATTAATGGACCTGGTCAACTCACGTGACGAGACCATTGATAGCTTGGAATCTCATATTGATGATGATAAATGGAGATTCAATCTCCTTGAGCAAGAGCTAAGTAAGGAAAAAGAACATTGCTTCTCTTCTTAAAGAACAAATTGAAATCTATGAACTAGATAAGGCAAAAGATGTGGATACCCTATATAGAGCTATCACCTTGTCCCAAGAGCTTGATACTTCAAAGAAAGAACTTGAGATTGCTCATGCTTCTCTCACCAATGACCTTGAGGACCTTGAGAAAGCTAATTTTCTTATCAAGCGTGAGCTCATAAAACTTGGGGAGAAACATGATCAACTTCAAGTATCCTATGAAAAGGCTCTTGGTACATTGAAGGATCCAATTATTGTTGAGAATATTACTTGTGCTTCTAACTCTACCTTGGATCAAGCTTGTCTCCTTGAGGAGAACAAGAGGTTGAAGGAACAACTTGAGAAGGAGCTTCTCAAACCTACCTCAAAGGGAAAGATTCTTGATGAGATTTTTGCTCGCCAAACAATGAGAGATCCAAGGCAAGGTATGGGGTTTGACCCCAATAACACCAAGAATTGTGCCAACCCACCTAAGAAGATTAACTTTGTGCATGAAGGTCACAAGGTGGTTGACCAAGTAAAGGAGAATTTTGTGAATGGGGGGGCCACAAGGGCCAACCCCAATCACAAGTTTGCGGGAAAATCTAATCCATCCTATGTGCTATGTAAGGGCACCCAAGGAGATGTGTATGCCAAATATATTGGCCCTCGCAATGGTTATGCTTATAGGTGGTACTCAATTTGGGTACCAAAAGATCTTGTTGCTAATGCTAGGGGACCCATTACTCAATGGGTTCCTAAATCAAAGAATTGATTTTGTAGGGGTATGCCTCTGGTGGTTCAAAGTGGGTGTTTGATAGTGGATGCACCAGTCATATGACCGGAGGTAGAAGTGCGCTTGACCAATTCATCCATGATGTTAATTCAACGTCAAGCATCACTTTTGGAGACAACTCTAAAGGAAAAGTACTAGGTTATGGAAAGTTGGTGGTCTCCAAGGCTTTGACCCTAGAGACCGTCATGCTTGTTGAGAACCTTGGTTACAACTTACTTTTAATTAAACATCTTGCGGATGCCTGTTATGATTCCTATTTTTCAAGAACATTTGTGAAAGTATTTAGGAGTGATAATATCAATTTGGTCCTTGTTGGACATGTGGAATACGACCTTTACGTGGTCGATCTCTCGCAAGAGAACCAATCTCTTTCTGCATGTCTAATGGCTAAGGTTGACAAGGGATGGCTTTGGCATCGCCGCCTTGGCCATGTCAACTTGAGAAATCTTAAACAACTCCAAAAGGGTGAGCATATTGTTGGACTAACCAGTGTGTCTTTTGAGAAGGATCGTGTGTGTAGTGCTTGCATTTCAGGAAAACAATGTGGGGAGAGTCATCCATCAATATCCAAGGTGGCCACGTCAAGACCGTTAGAGCTTCTCCATTTGGATCTCTTAGGGCCATGAACATATGACTCTCTTGGTGGAACAAAGTATGGCCTTGTCATCATTGATGATTATTCAAGGTACACGTGGGTCTTTCTTCTCAAGTCAAAGGAGACCTACAAGTACTTCATGATCTTCGCCAAGCAAGCTCAACGTACCCATGAAGTGGAGACCAAGACCATTAGGACTGAAAATGGCACCGAATTCAAGAATTACACCATGCAAGAGTTTGTTCAAGATGAGGGGATCAAGCATGAATTCTCGACTCCATATACCCATCAACAAAATGGTGTTATTGAAATGAAGAACCAGACTATCATTGAGATGGTAAGAACAATGTTGAGTGAGTTCAAGTCACCCCACAACTTTTGGGGAGAAGCCATCGCTATCGCGGTTCACTACTCGAACCGTCTCTTCCTCTAAGCTCCCTTTGACATGACTCCGTACGAGATTCTGACAAAGAACAAGCCCAACGTCAACTACTTCCACGTCTTTGGGTGAAAGTGCCTCATCAAGAACAAGAAAGAAAAGTTCAGTAATTTCAAATCTAGAACTATAGAGGGTATATTTGTTGGTTATGCGGAAAAATCTCATGCCTATAGATATTACAACAAAACCAATGGTTGTGTTGAAGTATCTTGTGACGTGGAGTTTTTGGAGGATAATGGCCCCCGGGAGGGTGTGGCGCCCCGCAAAACCACTACTAGAAAATCGCGGTGTTTTTGTGCATTGCATTATCATGACCTAATGCTCATGTCATCATGCCACATTGCATTTGAGAATCGTCATCATCATGCATGATTTGTCTCAAAACTATTTTCGAAAGCCTATTTTTGTTTTCTAAATATCCCGTCTTGATTTCAAACTATAAAAACCGATCGTCCGGATATTTTTGTTTTATCTACAAACGGATTACAAAAGCCTCGTTTTTAATAAATAAAATAATTATTTATTTTTGAGAGGCAGCCCGCCAGGCCCGAAAGACTTGCCGGCCACCTTCAAACCCTAACCAACCCTAGCCCAACCCGTCCCCCACCCACATTATTAGCAGCTTGGCCGACCGCCCCCATCTTGCGCTGGTCGCCTCATACCGATCCCACCTAGCTACCGCTGCACACAACGACGCACTCACCACGACACGCCCTATCTAGTGTACGCGCGTGCAAGCGAGACCCCACGCAAGCACACACGTACACACTTCCGGTGGCCACCAACCTCCTTATTTGTTTTGCAGATGCCCCCTTTCTTCTTCTTCTGAAAGCGATCAGGTCCAAGCCCAACCACCTTCTCTGCTTCTCCTTGCACGCAATGGGGCAAGCTCCCGATCGAACCCTGCTCTCCTTTGACTACAATCGGGCCGCCGCCATACCCCAACCTCCCGTCGCCTGCCAGCGCCGCCACCCGAATGGTGCTCCCCTTCACTTTTGCCTCCCTAACCCGAGCAGCGTTGCTGAGTCCTCTCGGAGCCGCCTGCAAGCGCACGTCTGCCGGGGCCGCTGGCCTACCTTGCCTCCGGCCACACCGCTGCAGCCACCAACCGCCGCCGCTTGGACCTCGCCGCCATGCCAATCCTGCGAGCCACCACCGAGGCCGCGCCTTACCTCTACTTCCACTAGCGCTTCCACGCAGCCTTGCCCAGCCCGAGCTCGCTTTCTCCTCCTGCCGTCAACATCCCCGAGCCACGGTTTCGGCCTGTCTCGCCAGCCACCCCTGTCTTGCAGCCGCCTCGCCGCTTTCGCCCCCATCGCCGGTCACCGAGCTCGCCGACGTCATGTCCTTCTCGAATCCGTGGCGCAGCGTGTCCCACCCATGCCGCCTCCTCGAAAGCCCTTGCCGCCATGAGCCCGCCGGTGTCATCCCCTCCACCTGTGGCCACGGCTGTCCCATGGCCTACTCGCTGTCTCCATGCTCGTCGAAGGGCCCCTGCTACCTCTGTTCCCTGGCCGTGTGCACGGACGGCTGCCAGATGCGTCAAGGCCACACAGTCGTCTCATGGCTTCCTGCTGTGTTTGTGACGATGTTGTAGTTTCGACATAAGTGACTCCTTGTTCTGGTACAATTTGATGTGCTGATTTGTTGGTGAGGTGAAGTGAAGTGATGCTTCAGTGGCGTATCGGATGATGATGCATGGACGCGGTCATACGGATGAGGTGATGTCCGTGAGAAGATTGTGTCACTCCGCTCGAAGATCCCGACACACGAACCCAAGTTCGCCGTCGATACCAAAGATGCAATCGCGAGGACATTCGACATGGCCAAGATCTACCGATGACCCGAACCCCGCAACCCAAGTCCGGCACTGACAAGTGAAGTCGGAACCAGCAAGACCTTCGTCGCGGAACGCCAAGATCTCCAATCGGAACCCGAGGACGCCGAGACCCCGGTACGACAAGAACTCCTTCCCGCACCGATGCTCGAGGACCGGATGCCAAGGTCGCTTACACGGAACACCGAGTTCTCCACCGTGAACGCCATGACCGTCTACACAGACCCGAAGACCACCGGTACCCGATCCATTCAAGTTCGCCATCGACTACAAGGTCGACCGCTTGGAACCCAAGTTCTCCGTCTCATCATGACAAGTTCTTCATCGTGTATCTGAACCTCGCCGTTCCGTCCAACCCTAAGACCGGACCCCGGACCCCCCCAGAACCCCAAGATCTTCCGAACCCAGATGTGTGAACCTTTTCCCGAGCCCCTAATTTATAAATGCTATATATAAAACTTGTTGCATATTAATTGTTCATCTCGCATGCATATCATGTGGGTTGGGGGCATTATGCCGATTCACCTCATAATTAAATATGGAGTCAATATGCGGGATACTTTTGTCTTATTCTGGACTCCATTTAAATTGCGTAGCGAACCGATGCCATGTTTTGCCCTGTTAAGACAACATTTAAATTGCGGGGTAGTTAAATAACTCGAACCGTTTAATTAATTGTCGGGACCCTGGTTCCGCTTAATACTGCCTAATTGCACCGCATCTGTGCCATGTCATGCATCATATCATAATCATGCCGGATCTTCTGCCGTAGTATTAAATATTGCATCCGGTGTTTCTTTTAGTGTTTGCTTCTTCGCGGATTAGGCCGATGAGTGGATGCGAGTATCCATAAGTTCTCCGGATATGATCCTTCGGCAGTGTTTCCCAGGCGAGCATCTCTCCCCCCTTCTACCTATTTTGCATTTATAGTCTTTATTTCCTCCTGTTGATCTATTGCTAACCGTGTCGCGATGCTTTAGTTCCATGCACCAGTTATATCCCGTGCAACCTCTATATTGCCTTGGACACCTCCTATTATCTGTTGTTTGGTAGATAGCTGGCCTTGCGAGTCGTAGTTGCTTGCTCAGGTGCGATCTTGTGTTGTCGAGTACCACAGTTGTTGGAATGCTGACAGATGCTTAATGGTGGAGATGTTTAATAGTGGAGATGATCATGACTTTAAATACAACTATTAAATTGCTAGGATAACTAATGAAAGAGGCACCGGTGGGCAATATATGCTATTTGGTTTTTATGCCCACTTGTGTCCCGTAGAACCTCGAGTACTTGATACCTGTTCCTTGATTTTTCGCACTATCCACATCCGGGAGGCCTTGTGGACCCCCCTGAGCCAGAGCTTGATTCATTTCTATTTCTTGGGGCCACAAAGTAGTTTGGGACTTTATTACTATCATGTACTTATGCCATGCTTTACTGCTTTATTTAATATTGTGCGTGGAGCACCTGTACTGTTTTGGATCGTGGAATGTTTTCGCGATATTGGTAAGCCCAGTCACACTTTCGGGTTCCTAGTCGTTTACAGCCATTGACACAAACCCTGGGTCCGTTCCGGAGCCGGCCAACTCCGTTGCGGGTAGCTTAGTGGGGTGGCCCCCTGAAATATTTATGAATCCTGTGATTGCTTTGTCGTGGAAGCCTCGTTGGGTTTTGAGTTGGTTTTTCCGAGGTTGATCGAGTGTGTGTTGCTATTTGTGCACCCCTGCAGGGTAAAACTTTCTGAAAGCCGTGTCCGCGGTTATGGACGACTTGGAGCACAGTATCTCGATCATAGACAAGCATAACTAAAGTAGTGATATAAACTTGACTTAATACATGACTAGTAATCAGATTCAACTATCACAGAATGGATAAAAATGCCAATAGCTGGTGGATCTGGGTTGTTCTGTGTCATACTATACCTGCCTAGTAAGTATTGCAACTCCAATGGAATGTGATAAAAGTGCCAACAACTGCTGGGTTTTAGGATTCCTCAGGACAATTATATCTGACTAGTAAATATTCCAACTGCAACGGAATGTTAACTAAAACTGCCCACTACTTATGCTATCAGGAGGACTCATGCTAATTATATCTGATTAGTAATTGCTGCAACTATAACGGAATGAGTAAAATTGCCAACTATGTGAGTTCCTTGGTCTGACTTCCTCGTTTGGTCTCGAGGGGGAAATACCAGGATGGGTTTGTTTGGTGTTAGCTTCAGGGTGGATCCGAATAGGTCTTTCTTATCCCTCTCTGATCACCGCCAATTGTATCGAGTCTCTATAGGTTGTTTAGTCTTGCTACTTGCCGCTTGACCCACCATACCTATGTGGCGAGAGCCGCCAATTCTAGCCTCGCTGTCTTGGCCTCGATCTTGGCTCCTCTTTTTCCTTTGCCCTTTGTCGACACCCCTTTTGTTTTAGCAGGTTCCGACGTCGTTAGCAGGGTTACCCTTCCGGCTTGGCCTGGGCAGGGTTATGGACGCCATTGATTATTCTTCAAGGCTCTCAGCCCCATTTGCATCTTGTCCATAGTCGGAAGCTCTATCCTTTTCAAGGTGATTTGGATCTTTGTATAGTATATCAGTATTCTTGACTCATGGAGTCGCTGTTGTATATATATATCTGTTCTGTGGGTCCCATCGAGGACTGTTGTGTAATGGTATTACTTCGTTTTCCACCCGCACGCAAGTGCCTGGTGGGCGTCCTTAAATCGTTTCTATGCAGGTTTGGCGGGAAGCGCTAAAACTTGCATAGGGCCGATTTGAGGGTGTTACAGAGTGGTATCAGAGCTCAGCAGTTGCGATAACCCACAAGTCCAGCCTGTAGGATAACCTAGCTAACGCCCGAAGTAGAGTGTCCAAACTATTTTGCAAAATCGGTTGGATAGCTCTGATTAGGTCTGTTTTACTCCTTACCCCTCTGCTAATCTCCTCTTACCTCTGCGTGTTTTGAATCTGCTCTCTTCCCTTTCTTCGAGTCCAGGAATTCTCGTGGTTGGGTTTCCGTCGTACCTTCAGGGTTTCGCTTCCTCCTTTTGTAACGGTGCTTCTACATCCGGTCTTCATGCTATCTAAGGAATCCTTCACCTGTTGGACTTCTCTTTGTTCCTTGTTGTGTTTTCCGGTGTTTTCTGACGCGACAACCTCATCTACGCCAAATCTGATGCAGAGCCTGCATCATTCCTTTGTTCCGAACCTTGCTTGTCGAGATCTTCAGTCTGAATTCCGAGAGTTGGTTGCATAATTCTCCTATTCATGTGCAAAGTAATGCTTTAAGTGTGGGATGGAGTATCTACCATACCACTACTTTTATCATTCTCTTTGTACATTGAATTGGTGGATCCAGCAATTTTACTCCGTTCACGGAAGTTAGAGGTCGCTTTATTTGTGGATACCTTTACCTTCGTCCTTTGATTCCCGGAGTGTTCTCTCTCGACGACCACGGACAACGACCTTTGTTAGTGGTGTCGCGAGCATCTACATGAAGCGAGAAGATTCAGATCGCCGACCTTCTTCCCGGTACCATGAGGCGGATCTCGAGGGCGAGATCCATTGTTAGTGGTGTCGAATTGTGGCGCCCCACAAAACCACTACTAGAAAATCGCGGTGTTTTTGTGCATTACATTATCATGACCGCATGCTCATGTCATCATGCCACATTACATTTGAGCATCGTCATCATCATGCATGATTTGTCTCAAAACTATTTTCGAAAGCCTATTTTTGTTTTGTAAATACCCCGTCTTGATTTCAAACTATAAAAGCCCGATCGTCCGAATATTTTTGTTTGTCTACAAACGGATTACAAAAGTATCGTTTTTAATAAATAAAATAATTATTTATTTTTGGAAGGCAGCCCGCCAGGCCTGAAAGACTGGCCGGCCACCTCCAAACCCTAACCTACCCCAGCCTAACCCGTCCCCAGCTCCACACAGCCGCCACCGCCGCAGCTGGCTGACCCTGCCCCCATCCCGCGCCTGGTCCGCCCTGCGGCCCGATCCCACCTAGCCAGCTGCACACCGCTGCACACAACGCACGCACTCAGTCACGTACACGCCCTATCTAGTGTACGCGCGTGCAAGCGAGACCCCACGCAAGCACACACGTACACACTTCCGGTGGCCACCAACCTCCTTATTTGTTTTGCAGATGCCCCCTTTCTTCTTCTTCTGAAAGCGATCAGGTCCAAGCCCAACCACCTTCTCTGCTTCTCCTTGCACGCAATGGGGCAAGCTCCCGATCGAACCCTGCTCTCCTTTGCCGCACTACAATCGAGCGCCGCCGCCATACCCCAACCTCCCCGTCGCCCTGCTGCCAAGCGCCGCCACCCGAATGGTGCTCCCCTTCACTGCCTGCCTCCCCCTAACCCGAGCCGCGTTGCTGCGAGTCCCTCGCCTCGGAGCCGCCCCTGCAAGCGCACGTCTGCCCGGGGCCGCTGCGGCCTACCTTGCCTCCGGCCACACCGCCTGCAGCCACCAACCGCCGCCGCTTGGACCTCGCCGCCATGCCAATCCCTGCGAGCCACCGCTGAGGCCGCGCCCACCTCCTCTACTTCCACCAGCACCCCTGCAAGCACGACGCCCCGCGTCGTCAGGCCCGAGCTCGCTGCTCTCCTCCTGCCAGTCAACATCCCCGAGCCACGGAAGCTCGGCCCTGTCTCGCCCCGGCCACCCCTGTCTTGCAGCGCCGCCTCTGCTCGCCTCGTCCCCATCGCCGGTCACCCGAGCTCGCCGACGTCATGTCCTTCTCGAATCCGTGGCGCCTGCAGCGCGTCCCACCCGTGCTGCCCCTCCTCGAAAGCCCTTGCCGCCATGAGCCCGCTCCGGCCGGTGTCATCCCCTCCACCTGTGGCCACGGCTGTCCCATGGCCTACTCGCTGTCTCCATGCTCGTCGAAGGGCCCCTGCTACCTCTGTTCCCTGGCCGTGTGCACGGACGGCTGCCAGATGCGTCAAGGCCACATAGTCATCTCTTGGCTTCCTGCTGTGTTCGTGATGATGTTGTAGTTTCGACATAAGTGACTCCTTGTTCTGGTACAATTTGATGCGCTGATTTGTTGGTGAGGTGAAGTGAAGTGATGCTTCAGTGGCGTATCGGATGATGATGCATGGACGCGGTCATACGGATGAGGTGATGTCCGTGAGAAGATTGTGTCACTCCGCTCGAAGATCCCGACACCCGAACCCAAGTTCGCCGTCGATACCAAAGCTGCAATCCCGAGGACATTTGACATGGCCAAGATCTACCGATGACCCGAACCCCGCAACCCAAGTCCGGCACTGACAAATGAAGTCGGAACCACCAAGACCTTTATCCCGGAACGCCAAGATCTCCAACCGGAACCCGATTTGAGGGTGTTACAGAGGGGCAAGTTACTCCACGTGTTGTAGGTGATGGAGATTCTTCTCAAGTCATTAAGTTGATGGGAATTGGGCATATTTTGCCCACTGAATATCATATCCATGATCAAGAAGTTGATGGGGGAGGATCAAGACCAACTCAAGAAGAGCCTAGCTCTACTCAAGTTGAACCATCAAGTGCACCACATGACGAACAACTCTCGCAAACCAAAGAACAAGAACCAAGCCCTCAAACCGTTGAGCAAGACCAAGAAGACGGACAAGTTCCTCAAACCCAAGGTCAAGCTCAAGAAGTTGTAAATGATCAAGGACCACAAAAGATGAATTTTTTGATCATGAAGGGACAATCCGGAAGATCAAGTCAGCCTCTATTGCAAGTGGACTCCAAGTCAATAGTATACTTGGAAGCATATCAAGAGGAATCGAGACTCGCAACAAGAAGAAGCATCTCACTACCTTTTGTGGTCATCATGCATTTGTGTCCAACTTTGAGCCACTCAAGGTCCATGAAGCTTTGGAGGATCCGGATTGGTCATTGCCATGCAAGAAGAACTCGAGTGCTTCACCCGCAATGAAGTTTGATCTCTTATGGAGAGGCCTAAAGATCATCACATCAATGTCATTGGGACAAAGTGGGTATTCAAGAACAAGCAAGATGAGAACGGAACCGTCAGAAGAAACAAGGCAAGGTTAGTGGCACAAGGGTATGCCCAAATAGAAGGTATTGACTATGAGGACACCTTTGCGCCCATTGCTTTCCTTGAAGCTATTCGTCTCTTGCTTGCATATGCATATTTTCATAACTTCAAGTTTTATCAAATGTATGTGAAAAGTGCATTTCTTAATGGTCCCTTGAAAGAGGTTGCATATGTAGCTCAACCCTCGGGTTTCGAAAGCACACGCTATCCTAACCATGTGTATCTACTCCATAAGGGGCTCTATGGACTAAAGCAAGCTCCTTGTGCTTGGTATGAGCACCTTAGGATTTCGTACTCATGGAAGGTTTTAGTGTGGATAAAGTCGATTCCACCCTTTTCACCAAACGGGTTAAAGGGGGTGGCTTATTTATTGTTCAAATTTATGTTGATAATATTATCTTTGGTGGAGCTAATGAATCTCATAACAAAGCTTTTGCCGAGTTGATGACCAAGAAATTTAGGATGTCCATGATGGGGGAGTTGAAGTATTTCCTAGGCTTCATTGTGAAACAACTTGCTTAAGGCACCTTCATCTTCCAAGAGAAGTATGTAAAGGACATGCTCGCAAAGTTTGACATGACCAATGCCAATCCTATGAAGACACACATGCCACTCAATGGGAAACTTGGTCTTGGTGTAGGTGAGAAGGACATGGACCAAAAGGTATATCGCTCCATGATTGGTTCCTTGATCTACCTTTGTGCTTCTAGGTCGGATATCATGTTAAGTGTTGGAATGTGTGCTCGTTTTCAATCTGCTCCCAAGCAGTGCCTTTTGATGGTGGTCAAACGGATTTTTAGGTACCTTCTTCTCACTCCTACACTCGGGCTTCGGTATCCAAAGGGGTGAACCTGTGAACTTGTTGGCTATTTGAATTCCGATTGGGCAGGTGATAAGGTTGACTAGAAGTCGACCTCTGGGGCTTGCCAATTCCTTGGACGGTTGTTGGTGAGTTGGTCATACAAGAAACAAAACTCCACCGCCCTATCCATCGCCGAAGCCGAATACATTTCTGCGGCATCTTGTTGCGCTCAATTGTTATGGATGGGGCAAACCTTGAAAGACTATGGTGTGTCTCTTGGTATGGTGCCTCTTCTATTTGACAATGAAAGCGCAATAAAGATCGCCAACAACCCCGTCCAACATTGTCGCACCAAACAAATTGACATCCGCCACCACTTCCTACGTGACCATGTCGCAAATGGTGACATCAATCTCACTCATGTGGGAACGATGTTCCAATTGGCGGATATTTTCACGAAGCCTTTGGATGAAGCGCGGTTTGTTATGTTGAGGCAAGAACTCGGTATTCTAGATCCTCAAAACTTGGATTGGACTTGGATTGATTTACTCGAAAAGAAAAGAAAAATTTCCTTGCCAAAACCCAGTATTCCGGCAAAACTTCTAGTCTCGCTGGATGGGTGGCCAGAATTTCCGGCGATGACCGAAATTTCCGGTGACAGACCAAACTGCCATACAAAGCTCAGCTTCGGTCTGCCACCGAAAACTTCGGTCGCCACCGGAAGTTTTGGTGCTAGGATCGGTCTGTCGGCCCTCCTGCAGGAATTTTCGGCTGCCACTCCGGTTGTACCGAACTTATTGCTAGTTTGTTTTTCTAGGGGTATTTAAAGCCTACGCATGGGGGCAGTTCCAGATTTCTTCTTCTTCCTCCCCCGCACCCTCCCCTCCTCCATGGCCACTGCCCCAAGCTTCCCCACCCTGCCATAGGCCCTTCCCTCCACCCAAATCCCCCCAAACTCCACCAAGTTGTAGATCGGGACACTACAAGTCTTCTTACTGAAGTTTTTGCTCTCTACTTGCTCGTATTGGGAGATCAGGGAATTTTTCTCCTTATCCTCGTGTGGTCTTCTTCTTTGCCCATCTTTGGCAAGGGAGGGCATGGCTTCTTCGGGCTCTGATGGTAATGTGTTTCCCCATCTTGCTCTCTCTCTCTCGTTCTAGTTTTCCCCTATCCCCATGGTAGTGAAACCCTAGTTATGCGACTTAGTTCCCTTTTTGCCCATAGTTTCCTCTAGCCACTTCCTTCCCTTTACTTTTTGAAAAATTATATTTGTGCATGTTTTTGAGCCATGGATAGCAACCTGTTGACATGACATACCCTCCTGTGGTTTCGGTCTCAGATCCGGTTCTTGCTGACCTAGCCACCAAAATTTTCGGTCACACTCCCGGTTAACCAGACTGGCCGTCGAAACTTTTGATCGCCGTTCCGATCCATCGAAACTAGCGCCGGTTTTTCTGGTGGCTGCGCCGGCGCTACCGGACCTGGCACCGAAACTCCCTGTCACCAAGTCTTTTTCTCCATGCACTTACTCAAACATAATTTTTGGGTTCTTGTTGAGGTCTCCTATGGCATATACACTCATTTGCTTGTTTGGCTCTTCATTTTTGTGTGCTCTTTGTGTAGCTTCCGATCATGAGTTTGGCCCTGACACCGCCAAGAAGCGGAAGTTAGTTGTGGCTCAGGCTCCTCCTCCTCCGTCTGGCCATACCAGTCTCCGTCTTACCAAGCGCCAAGAAGCAGCTGCTAGTGTTGCTGCTGCCGTAGGTGGTTCAGGTTCAGCTCGTGCTCAGAGGGGCTCTAAGAAGAAAGTTTCTACTGGTCGGGATGCTGCCAAGGTCAAGGCCATTCTTGGTCCTACTGAAGAAGAAGTTCCTCCCAACTACAACACCTATCAGGACATCACAGTGAAATAGTGGAGGGATCTTAGAAGGGAGAATCCGTATCGCTTCCATGACCGCACCTATCAAGGTTATGACAAGTACTTCTAGACTGACACTCAACGATGCTTCTGGGATGATTTCTACAATGAGCCTGCTTGCTTGAAGAGGGGCGTCATTGTTTCTCCTAGGTAACTTAATGAAGATCACTATGAGGGCTACCTCAACATAGATTTTCAGCATATTGATGCGGCTCTGAAGAATATGGATGTCTATGATCTCACCACCATCAATGTCAAGCTCATGCCTGAGGCTCTCACTTGATTCCATTGCACCAGTATGGCATTTCGCTCTATCACTTGGATGACTGGTACCAAGCCATACACGACCACTTTTGCTGACTTCTATTCTGCTTTGGGTTACCCTCCTGAGAGAGCCTCTGGATTCCGTATTCACTCAGAGAAGGCTTTCAGTTATGACCACATTCTCTAGTGCTACCCTAGTGACCCAAGTCATGCTACTCCCAGTCTTACTGGTATGTACTACTATTCATGGTCCTTGGCAAGTTATTTTGTCACAATCTTGTGAGCAAGGTTGGTGATGTTGTTGATGTTTGTGGTCACCACAAGAATCTGATGTACAATTGTGACCCTCGCCGTTTGTGCAAGATTGATGGTTGTGACTTCATCTATTCTGAGATTCAGCGGTCCGTTGAGAAGCGCATGACTCCCAACTATTGTCAGTACATTCACGCTTCAATGCCACTTGTTCACCTTTCTGACCTATTCAATAATTGTGAAGAGATGGACATCTACACCTTGCCTCTTCGGGGTACTCATGTTGACCTCTGTAACATCCCAGCGTTTAGGAACCAACAAAGGGTAGAAATAAAAGTTTGTGCATTTGCATGCATTCATCTATAAAATCAAGGTAAATTTTTCGCCAAACAAAAAATGGGGAGATCAGAGTTTCTTTCACTACTTTGAGTTAGGGTTTAGCTCTTAGGAGTGTTTGCTATGAATTCTGACATGAACCTTAGGAGATATTATGAATTTGGCTGAATAATTTGAATTCATATTTGAATAATGTAAAAAAAATAGTTAACTAGAAGTAATAATGTTTATTTGATTTCCAAAAAGATTTAGTTCCTATTATTGTTTGAATATTAAACAACTATAAAACAATAAAGGAAATTGATACCAAAATAAATGTTTAACTTAAATAGTTATTTCTGATTTCTTTCCTTTATTCCACAAATAACAAATGAATACAAAGGATTATGAGGAAAGTACTTTACTGAGACAATACTGAAGGAAATAAAAGCTTTATTAATAATAAACACATATTACATTGTCTTTACAAAATAGGAAAAGAAAAATATTATAATTGAAAACTAACAGACTATTCCTAACTAAGCCTAGTCTAAATCTTCTTAATCTTCACCTGAACTTGTACCTGCAAATAAGATAGAAATAGAATAAAACAAAGTGAGGGGTTAGTATTAGATTGCTCTTCATTATTAATAGTGAAGTGCACCGTTTTTCAAACATCATTGAGCCAAATATGTTTAGAAAAAGGGACAAAACCAGCAAGTGTACTATTTGTTTATTTCACAGTATAAGCCTCAGTACAACCTCATTGGCAGATAGGGGCAAGTTTCACCAGGAATGGTAATAGTAAAAGGTGGGGGGTTAAAACAAGATCACTTGATCTCATCCATAGCCAAAGCAATAGTGAAGTTGCTCACACACCTAAATGCATGCATTGTGGTGTCGACACCAGGGAACACGTGATAGGTTTAAAACCCAACAACATAGTGCAAAGTAGGGTTTTGCTACCCATTCCATAGAGCCAAACACCATTTTATCACAGCCTACACAAGATGTCAACACCCAGATTTTTAATCCCAGATGCCTATTATGCCATACATCACAATCCCAGGATTACCATTTTTGCGAGACATAACAGATTTGGTACCATAGTACATCATCCATTACAAACCATAATAAGGTCTTACACAAATAAAGGATCTCATGATTCAGTCTTAATACAAACAAGCATCGGAATAATAAGCATAGTAGTGGGCTCCATCTTCAGGGTCACAGGCAATGCTGACGATAGGACATGATCCTAGTTGTCATAGACTTCCTGCTGTCCATCTTCCTGGTAGTCCTTCTCATAGTCTGGCCACGGGAATAGCCGGGGACAAAGCCATGAGTACTCTTTAAATACTCGCAAACTATCACTAACAAGTAAGGTAGTTCTAGTAGGAATCTTAAGCTCTAGGTTTATTTGCAAAAAGCCAGATTTATCTAAAACTGAGTTTAGAAGCAAAGAAAACTAAGTTAATGTTCTAAATCACTTAAGTGGGAACCTAGCTTTCATGTTCACACCCCTGTTGTGGTCAAGTCAAATATCATAGTTCACTTCACAAGTCATTTTGAAAACATCTGACGACGGAACAGTATGGCCACTCCAACTGTCCATGACCGTGGACGCGGCTATTTGAATAGTTTGACACTCTGTAGAGGTGGTACACTTTCACCACAAAATTCGATACATCCGTCAGGGATAACCTTGAATCAATCATACTTAGTATGCGGATAATCAATCATAACCTTTCAAATACACACTCTAGTATAGGCACCTCCCCTATGAGCTTGGCCTCCCAGCCATGGCCATCTGCCATCCTAGGCACTGCATAGGTGGACATTCACACTCACTAGGTAGCCTCATCTCAAACCTCTTCCGCGAGGGAACCCATACTAAGGCATATAAGCTTCCAGCTAAGCCCTACCCAATTCAGGTATTGTGGTTGGACGGTAAACTTGGAATGGTATCGCATCCGAACCCAACCATCAGTTTTTATAAAAGGGCTAAGTTATCAAGTCCTTTTGTGTCGATAGCACATGTCAAAACATTTCAATAGAATGAAGCATCATTCCAAGGTTTCCATAATCATTTTCACCAAGTATTCCCATCTAAAGTGATCAAGTTTTATGCTTAGCACTAGCCACTAAGTTAAGAGTGTTCATTAATGAGGGGTGACAATCTTCAATCTCATGCCATAGAATGACATCTAAGTATAACTAGAGAGGCCTAGTTTTATACTCTTTATGCTATCTATACTACTCTTTCAAGACTAACTAAAAGTAAAGAACTTTGGTAAAGTAAAAGAGTAAAGCTTGCAAATAAAACTTGGGCTTGGTATAACTCAAATATATATAACCAAAGCATGCCTAATGCATCTTGCTTAAGTTATCTTGTAATTAGTGATGGCTTGCCTTGAGTAGAGCAGTGGTTGAAATTCTCCTCCTCTTCTTCTTGGTAGAACTCCTCCTCGTATCCAGGGTCGGTACTATCGTCTATAAATAAATACGGGATACACAATCACCAAACAATACTTAACTAGCTCTATTACTAAGGCTCACACTTGATGATATAGTATCATCACAATCATCACATGAAATAAAGAACTAGTTTTATTTATCTTATTTGAGAAAAGTAATTTCTACTCATTGAAACTAATTAAGATTTAATATTCTCCAATTAAAATATGGGATCATGTGGACACATGTCATCACCACATATTCTAATACATGGGAATGTGATATAAAGGGTTTGTCACATTTTATAAAGTGTAAGATTATTATTTAATAGATTTAAAGTGACTAGAAATTCCCTAATAGCATTCTTTTGGTACTAGTCCAATGTCACTACATGCAAACCTTGATATTTTTACATATTCAGATAGATATTATCAAATGTGATTTTTGAGAGTTGGAATCAACTCAAAAGCATTTATGGTTGATTTTTGAAAAATGTTTGAAGTTGCAAAAGTCTCTGTCTTGTTATTTTTACTAAAGATTATCTCTAACTCCAAATGATTTAAATCCAACGAGCTTGGATAGATAATTTAAATAAATTTCTAGCAAAATTTGAAACATGCAATTTGGTTTAGTGAAACTCTCTGAATTGATTTTTGAATCTATGGACAGAAACTAGTTTAAACTAAAATGGAAAAATCCATATTTGAATTTGCAGGCCAGCGCGGGAAGTTAAACGGGCCGGCCCAGCTACACTACGTGGCGCAGCGGGCTGCTGACAGATGGGGTCCACCAGTCAGCGGGACTAACTACGTGAAGCGGTATCTACGGATCTGAGCCGTGCGATTAGAAGACAGATCAACGACTGGGAGTCGACGTCGACGACGAACTACTCCGGCGAGGAAAATGACCTAGCGCGGCGGTGGGGGTCTGGCTAGGATCACCTAGGCTCCAACTAGGGTCGGTGACAGGGGCGATCGACGTGGTAGACAATGGCGAGTCGAGGCGTGGTCACGGCAGGGCTTGGGGTGGTCGAAATCAACGACGCCCTTTTCCTCCAGCAGCGGCGGGCTCCAGCCAAATTCTGGCGAGAGAGAGCTCGCCTTGCTCCAGGAAGAAGTGAGGAAGGCTCAGTGAGGAGTGGTGAGGGTGTTGGTGTGGAGAATGGAGGCGAGGGTGGCCTCCTTTTATACTACGGCGAGGGGACCGAACGGTGCGGGCGCGAGCTCGTCGGTGACGATGCTACAGGCGGCTATCGGCGTGGCGGAGGCTAGTGGATGGTGCGTGGTTCCCTGGTGGTTCTCACGGGCGTAATGGCAAGGCATGGGACAGTGTGGTTTGGTCGGGATCGTGGCGGCGCAGGGGTTGTCTGATGGGTTGCTGTGATCATGGCGGGTATGAGCATGCGCGGTGAAGGCAAGGCGTAGTCTATGCGAGCTGGCCGGGCGCGGCGAGCTGGCGCGCTCTAGACATGGTGTAGAGGCACGGTGCGCAGCGTAGCTAGGGTGGTCCATGGCTCGGCTGGGGTCGAGGCTGGGACAAGGGGTGGCGGTGGACCGAGGCGTGTCTGGTGCGTGTCGTGGGAGAGGCTGGCATGGCTCCTAGCGTGCTGCCCAATATCGGTCGGCGATGAACAAAAATGGGCGGCGCTCCACTGTGCATAACAGCCAAAGGGGGATGGTCTGGGTGGTGCTCGACACCAGAGGGGACAAGGGAGTGAAGTGGAGACTAAATGGTCGAGGATCACTATGCACAACAGTGAAGTTAGGCTAGAGGTTTATCTGTGTAGCAAGGTGTTTGTACAAATGGCCACATGAAACTTGCTTTGGAAATTTGGATTCAAATTTTTTGAGTGATCTTAAGTTAAGCTTGAGAGTCTATGTTTGCTTGGGGAGGTCAAGGGGAATTGATTTGATAGGTTTTTGAAAAAGTGGGATCTTAACATCTGAACTAGATTCAATTTTCAACTTTCCATTAAATTGATTTGAAAGATGTTTTTGTAAGTTTGTAAAATGGGCCTTGATACACTTTTACTTGATCTAGCAAGGGGTGAAAAGAAGTGGAATTGTTTCTATTTAAAATCTTCTTCTAGGAACACACAAAGTGACCTAGTGGTTAACTTTGGCCAAAATGACCATTTGTTTTATTTATTCATATTTGATTTCCTTTTCTTTTGGTTTTGTTTGTAAATGTCCTAGATGATGTAGCATTCACCTTTAAACCATTTCACATCATTTGTAACAATCAAGCATAGCATTTTCAATCAATTTTACACTAATGCAAACACACGTGCATTCATATTCATTTTCTTAATAAAAGTTTTTGTTAATCCTAATTTTGGGTGATTAGAACTTGATAATCTTGATTAGAAGTTTTGGGGTGTTACAAATCTTCCCTCCTTAAACAAAATCTTGTCCCGAGATTTAAGAAAAACTAGGAACTAAAGAGATCTGGAAACTCAGTCCTAATGTAATCCTCTCGCACCCAGGTAGCTTCTTCTTCGATATGGTTGCTCCATTGGATCTTGAGAAACTTGATACTCCGGGTCCTGGTGGTTCTGAAGGCTTCTTCCAAAATACGAATGGGTACTTCATGATACGTCAGATCCTTGTTGATATATATGGCCTTGTGATCGATGTTCTTGAAAACTTCAGTCTTCTCTAGAACTTCTAAGCATTTGCGGAGTAACGAGATATGGAACACATCATGGATGGCTAACATCTCCTCTGGCAGTTCTAGTTGATAAGATACTTCTCCTCAGCGATTCAAAATCTTGAAGGTTCCAATATATCTAGGAGCTAACTTTCCTTTAGAAGAAAACGTTGCATTCCTTTCAAGGGTGATACTTTGAGATACACAAAATCTCCGACATTAAAGGTCAGGTCTCTACGTCTCTTGTCAGCATAACTCTTCTGTCTGGATTGGGCGGTCTTGAGGTGCTCACGGACTTTGTGAACCTTCTCTTTGGCTTATCATAGGATGTCGGGTCCGAAAATATGACTCTCTCCTACTTGCGACCAATTCAAGGGGGTACGACACTTTCTTCCATATAAAAATTCAAAGGGGGCCATTTGCAACTGGCTTGATAACTGTTGTTGTATGAGAATTCTGCGAAAGGCAGACAATCTTCCCATTTTGATCCATACTCTAGCACACAAGCTCTCAACATATCTTCTAAGTTTTGGTTGAATCTTTCCGTCTATCCATCGGTCTGTGGGTGGTAAGCTGTGCTGAAATTCAACTTGGTTCCTAATCCTTCTTGGACTTTCTGCCAAAATCTTGAGGATAATTGGGTTCCTCGATCCGACACTATGGTCTTAGGGGTTCCATGCATACTAACAATCCTAGCAATGTACAACTCTACTAGCTTCGGACTCTGGTAGGTTGTCTTGACAGATATAAAATGGGCTACCTTGGACAGTCTATCAACTATGACCCAAATAGAGTCATTTCCCCTACTAGATGTAGGCAAACCGGTGATAAAGTCCATTCCAACAGAATCCCATTTCCATTCTGGAATCTGCAATGGTTGGAACAGTCCTACGGGTCTCTGATATTCCGCTTTGACTCTCTGACATATATCACACTTAGCTATGTAGCTTCCGATTTCTCTCTTCATCTTGTGCCACCAAAATTGCTCCTTCAAATCCTGATACATCTTTGTTCCTCCGGGGTGGATAGAATAAAGAGTATCATGAGATTCTTGCATGATAACTTGCTTCAGCTCCGAATCTGCTGGCACACAGATACGTCCTTTGTACCACAAAACTTCTTCTTCATCCTCGGTGAATCCGGGTACCTTCCATGTACCAATATGACGCTTGATTCCGTCGATACTTGCATTTCCCTTCTGCGCTTCCTTGATCTGACTGATCAAAGTGGGTTGAAGTTCAATGCTAGCTAGAAATCCTTTGCTAACTAGCTTTGTTCTGAACTGGTCCAACTCCTCATGCAAACTTGGCTGGTTCTATTTGATCATGGTATTTAACCTACATGGCAATCTACTAAGAGCATCCGCTACCACATTGGCTTTGCCGGGGTGATAGTGAATGTCAAGGTCATAATCCTTGATTAACTCTATCCATCTCCTTTGCCTCATATTCAGCTCCTTCTGAGTGAAAATATACTTCAGGCTCTTGTGATCCGAATAAATCTCACAGTGGTTACCCATGAGGTAATGACGCCAGGTCTTCAAAGCTAAAACTATAGCTGCTACTTCAAGGTCATGGGTCGGGTAGTTTTTCTCATGCTGCTTCAGTTGTCTGGACAGATATGCTATGACTTTGCCTTCTTGCATCAACATACATCCGAGACCAATCTTGGATGCATCACAATACACATCAAAAGGTTTCTTGATATCCAGCATAATCAAGATTGGGGCTAAAATCAATCTCTTCTTGAGCTCTTGAAAACTTGCTTCACATTTATCCGTCCATTCAAACTTCTTATCTTTCTTCAACAATTGGGTCATCGGTCTTGCGAAGCTCGAAAATCCTTCAACAAACTTGCGGTAGTATCCCACTAATCCGAGAAATGCACGGACTTGGGTTTGAGTGGTTGGGGCTTTCCATGCTTCAACATCTTTGATCTTGGCTGGATCAACAACGACTCCTCCTTCCGACACAATTGTCCGAGGAATCCTACTTCCTTCAACCAGAACTCACATTTGCTAAACTTGGCATACAACTGATGCTCTCTCAGGGTTTCAAGGATGGTTCTCAGGTGTAGCTCATGGTCTTCTTCTAACTTGGAATAGATTAGAATATCATCGATAAAAACAACGACAAACTTATCCAGAAAGTTCATAAAAATCTTATTCATGAGATTCATGAAATAAGCGAGGGCATTGGTTAATCCAAAAGACATGACCATATACTCATACAATCCATATCTGGTGGTAAAGGCGGTCTTTGGAATATCCGTTGCACGAATCTTGAGTTGATGATAGCCAGTTCTAAGATCAATCTTAGAGAACACTCTGGCACCAGTCAACTGATCAAACAAATCCTCTATGTTTGGCAGTGGGTACTTGTTCTTGATGGTGACATCATTCAGCTTCCGGTAATCCGTACAAAAACGTTTACCTCCATCTTTCTTATCCACAAACAAAATAGGCGATCTCCATGGCGATGCGCTTGGCTGAATCAGACCTTTCACCAACATTGCATCAAATTGCTTCTTCAACTCCACTAGTTCAGAGGGGTTCATACTGTAAGGTCTCTAGGCTTTGGGTCCAGTTCCAGGGATCAGTTCAATAATGAACTCAATATCCCGATTTGGGGGCATACCGAGCAATTCATCTGGGAATACGTCGGGGTATTCACAGACTACTCTAACTTGGTCTAGGGTTGGTTGGGCTAGACTCTTGTTGCATTTGAATTGACGGGGCAAGGTCTCCGATACATGCTCTACTGATACTCCAGAGCTACTGGTCATGGTTATGGCTTTCTTGGCATAGTCGATCAATCCTTTATGTTTCAACATCCAATCCATTCCTAGTACTACTTTGAAACCTTTGGTTCCAAGTACTATTAAATTAGCATAAAAATCTATTCTATGGATTCTGATAGGTACATCCTTGCAAATTTTTCTAGCTTTGGTGGTTGAACCAGGTATTTGAACTATCATAACATGCTTCAGTTTTGTTGGTTGAATCTTACTAGTGCATGCAAATTCTTCTATAACAAACGAGTGCAATGCTCCAGAATCAAACAACACTCTTGCAAGTACTGAGTTAACAGAAAACATACCCAGCACGACATCTAGCGCTTCCTGGGCTTCTTCAACATTCATGTGGAACAAACGGTCGTTGCGGTTGAGCGAATTCCCTGGGGCAAATCTCCTTCCAGGCTGAACACGGCATTGTTGTTGAGTGGGTGCATTCACATTGGTGGTGGCTGCAAGCTTCTTGGGACACTCGTTGGAGTAGTGACCCTTGACTCCACACTCAAAGCAAGTAATCTGGGACTTGGCTTTGGCTGCAACAGGCACAACATTGCTTCCAGTCCTTGGGGCAGTATTGTTGTTGTTGGACTTGGGCGGTGCACGGTTGAAGTGGTTGGAGTTGCCGGGGTTGTTGTTGTTTCTTCCTCCATACTTCAAGTTTCCTCCGCTACGATTGGGGTAGTTTGGACGGGTCATCGGGGGTCTATTGTTTCTCGGGGCGTATACTGCAGACGGGTTGGGGTGATACTTCTGAGCATGGTGGGATCCAGGCTGGTTCATCATCCTGCGCTTGTGATTGTCATTGGCTTGGTTTATCTTCCCTTCCATCTGAATGGTAGAGTCGACTAGCTCTTCTAGATCTTCAAAGCAGATGTTGACTAATACAGTCTGCATCTCATCATGCAATCCATTTAGGAACCTTTCCTTCTTCTTGGCTTCAGTGTTAATCTCATCAGGGGCATATCTAGCTAATGACAAAAATTTGTCATGATACTCAACTACTGTCATCCTTCCCTACTTTAGTTCTCTGAACTCATCTCTCATTCTGGTGACCAAACCTTGTGGCACATGGGTGCGGCTGAACTTGATCTTGAATGCTTCCCAAGTCATCATCTGACCGTGGTTCATAGTACGGGTGCTATTCCACCAGGCTCTTGCATTTCCTACCAGATAATGGGTGGCAAACAGTACTTTCTCATTGGCTTCAACTCCTGCGACCTCCAGATTGTTCTCCATAGTTTGTAGCCCATCATCCGCATCCAAGAGATCCTCAGACTTATTAAAGATTGGGGGATTGGTATTCTAAAAGTTCTGAAGTTCGGATCCATGGTTGTCTTGGTTTCCGTGGCCTTGATTATTGTGGGCCATCTGAGCTATCTGTTGCAGAGTGGCTAGATTGGCTTGACGTTCAGCTCTACTAGCTTCACGGTCAGAAACTAGCATTTGCAGAATCTGCAACATCAGGTCCTGCGATGAGCTGCTTCCTCCTTGGTTTCCACGAGGCATCTGAAGATTGAGATAGATAAAGAGATAAGAGGGAAATTCTAAGGTTCATGGTTTTGTTCAAAAAGCTTTTAACTTTGAGTTTGACTCAGGTTTGGCAAACTAACAACTTCTTCTCATTCATTCTTGCAAGGCACACCATACAAACACACACCACACAGAAACATACAACAGATGGTTTTAAGAACCATTCTGTGAAGCTAAGATACAGTGGGACCGATACAACTCATTCCTACGGCAGTGCTCAAGTGCATCTAATCATCATCAATGAAGTCGGAATCATCATCATCAGTGTGGAACTCCATGGCATCATCCTCCAGGTAGTCATCATCATCACTGAGGTAAGAGTAAAGATCTTCGTGGATATCTTCACCTTCCTCCTCCTCCTTCGCTTCAAGCTGGACTTCTGTTCACAGACGGTCTTCTCGAGATCTGCCACCTTCTTGCGAAGATGATTGATGGTGCGATCCTTCTTGTCGCGTTGACGATGAACTGATTGGTGCTCCCTGGCGAGAATGGCGAGGGTCTGGTCCTTCTTGATGGCAATGGCAATGTTGTGGTTGGCGTAGGCTCGGGCGTTGTCCAACTCCTTCTGCCTATCATACAGCATGAAGTCAAGATTGTCCACCTGGTGCTTCAACTCTAGGTGTCCTAGCATCTCCAGTGGCATTCCCATAGAATCACGCCTTGCAAAGTGAGCAAAGCGAGTTCCCTGGATCAAGTTGATATTTTGCCCACACAGACGGGCAAGAGCTTCATGCATAGCCCTGGCTAATCCATCTAGCCAGTTGTTCTCTCGCAGGCTGAATTGGATCTTCTCAGAAGCGGGCATTTCCATCTTGCCTTGGAGATCTGCAACTATCAGCCATTGTAGATCTCCTCCTATGTGATCGTTGAGTTGGGCCCCGCAGAATTCCGGATGCGGGCGCTCAAGGTACTCCGACAGTGCTTCTAGATCCCTCTCAAAGATCAGGTGACCTCCATTTCCCAACTGGTAGAACTTGCAGTACTAGATTTCCATCTACAAGAATTTAGGATGAGTAAGTTAGTGAGGTGATCAAGTGTGTCAAATTTTTATGTAGAAGTGCAAGAATTTTTGAGGAACATGAAAGTTTTCCAAAAGAATCTCAAGGATAAGAGGGGAATATGTTTTCACAAATACTCACTTCTTTTGTTTTTGAAACTAGGTTTTTTGTTCGGACGTCCATTCTAACTAGGGTCTCCTATGGTCAGGATGGCTCTGATACCAACTTTTCAACACCTGGATTTTTAATCCTAGATGCCTGTTATGCCATAGATCGCAATCCCAGGATTACCATTTTTGCGAGACATAACATATTTGGTACCACAGTACATCATCCATTACAAACCATAATAAGGTCTTACACAAATAAAGCATCTCATGATCTAGTCTTAATACAAACAAGCAGCGGAATAATAAGCATAGTAGTGGGCTCCATCTTCAGGGTCACATGCAATGCTGGTGATGGGAGATGATCCTAGTTGTCATAAACTTCCTGCTGTCCATCTTCCTGGTAGTCCTCCTCATAGTCTGGCCACGGGAATAGCCAGGGACAAAGCCATGAGTACTCTTTAAATACTCGCAAACTATCACTAACAAGTAAGGTAGTTCTAGTAGGAACCTTAAGCTCTAGGTTTATTTGCAAAAGGCTAGATTTATCTAAAACTGAGTTTAGAAGCAAAGAAAACTAAGTTAATGTTCTAAATCACTTAAGTGGGAACCTAGCTTTCATGTTCATAACCCTGTTGTGGTCAAGTCAAAAATCATAGTTCACTTCACAAGTCATTTTGAAAACATCTGATGACGGAACAGTATGGCCACTCCAACTGTCCATGACCGTGGATGCAGCTATTCGAATAGTTTGACACTCTGCAGAGGTGGTACACTTTCACCACAAAATTCGATACATCCGTCAGGGATAACCCTGAATCCATCATACTTAGTATGCGGATAATCAATCATAACCTTTCAATTACACACTCTAGTATAGGCACCTCCCCTATGAGCTTGGCCTCCCAACCATGGCCATCTGCCATCCTGGGCGCTGCATAGGTGGACATTCACACTCGCGAGGTAGCCTCGGCTCAAACCTCTTCCGCGAGGGAACCCATACTAAGGCATATAAGCTTCCGGCTAAGCCCTACCCAATTCAGGTATTGTGGTTGTACGGTAAACTTGGAATGGTATCGCATCCGAACCCAACCATCCGTTTTTATAAAAGAGCTAAGGCTCATGCCTCAACATTTTCATCATCAAATCCTTTTGTATCCATAACACATGTCAAAACATTTCAATAGAATGAAGCATCATTCCAAGGTTTTCATAATTATTTTCACCAAGTATTCCCATCTAAAGTGATCAAGTTTTATGCTTAGCACTAGCCACTAAGCTAAGAGTGTTCACTAATGAGGGGTGCTAATCTTCAATCTCATGCCATAGAATGACATCTAAGTATAACTAGATAGGCCTAGTTTTATACTCTTTATGTTATCTATACTACTCTTTCAAGACTAACTAAAAGTACAGAACTTTGGTAAAGTAAAAGAGTAAAGCTTGCAAGTAAAACTTAGGATTGGTATAACTCAAAGATATATAACCAAAGCATGCCCAATGCATCTTGTTTAAGTTATCTTGTAATTACTGTTGGCTTGCCTTGAGTAGAGAAGTGGTTGAAATTCTCCTCTTCTTCTTCTTGGTAGAACTCCTCCTCCTCGTATCCGGGGTCGGTATTATCATCTATAAATAAATACGGGATACACAATCACCAAACAATACTTAACTAGCTCTATTTAGCACACTAAAGCTCACACTTGATGATCTAGTATCATCACAATCATCACATGAAATAAAGAACTAGTTTTACTTATCTTATTTAAGAAAAGTAATTTCTACTCGTTGAAATTAATTATGATTTAATATTCTCCAATTAAAATATGGGATCCTGTGGACACATGTCATCACCACATATTCTAATACATGGGAATGTGATTTAAAGGGTTTGTCACATTTTATAAAGTGTAAGATTATTATTTAATAGATTTAAAGTGACTAGAAATGCCCTAATAGCATTCTTTTGGTACTAGTCCAATGTCACTACATGCAAACCTAGATATTTTTACATATTCAGATAGATATTACCAAATGTGATTTTTGAGAGTTAGAATCAACTCAACAGCATTTATGGTTGATTTTTGAAAAATGTTTGAAGTTGCAAAAGTCTTTGTCTTGTTATTTTTACTAAAGATTATCTCTAACTCCAAATGATTTAAATTCAATGGGCTTGGATCGATAATTTAAATACCTTTCTAGCAAAATTTGAAACATGCAATTTGGTTCAGTGAAACTCCATGAATTGATTTTTGAATCTATGGACAGAAACTAGTTTAAACTAAAATCGAAAAATCCATATTTGAATTTTTAGGCCAGCACGGGAAGTTAAACGGGCCGGCCCAGCTACACTACGCAGCGCAGCAGGCTGCTGACAGATGGGATCCACCAGTCAGCGGGACTAACTACGCGAAGCGGTATCTACGCATCTGGGTCGTCCGATTAGAAGACAGATCAATAGCTGAGAGTCGTCATCGACAACGAACTACTCCGGCGAGGAAAATGACCTAGCATGGCGGTGGGGGTCTGGCTAGGCTCACCTGGGCTCCAGCTAGGGTCGGTGACGGGGCGATCGACATGGTAGACGATGGCGAGTCGAGGCGTGGTCACGGCAGGGCTTGGGGTGGTCGAAATCGACGGCACCCTTCTCCTCTAGCAGCGGCAGGCTCTGGCCAAATTCTGGCGAGAGAGAGCTCGCCTTGCTCTAGGAAGAAGTGGGGAAGGCTTAGTGAGGACTGGTGAGGGTGTTGGTATGGAGAATGGAGGTGGGGGTTGCCTCCTTTTATACTACAGCGAGGAGACCGAACGGTGCGGGCGCGAGCTCATCGGTGACGATGCTACAGGCGGCTATCGAGCGTGGCGGAGGCTAGTGGATGGTGCATGGTTCCCTGGCGGTTCTCACGGGTGTAATGGTGAGGCGTGGGGCGGTGTGGTTTGGTCAGGAGTGTGCGGCGCTCCGCGCGGATGCAGAGGTGTTTGCGGCAGCGTGCGGCAGCTGCGGGTCACGCGGCGGTGAACGGGGTTGTCTACTAGGTTGCTGTGATCATGGCAGGCATGAGCATGCACGGCGAAGGCAAGACGCGGTATGTGCGAGCTAGTCAGGGGCGGCGAGCTGGCGCGCTCTGGACATGGTGTAGAGGCACGGTGCGCGGCGTAGCTAGGGTGGTCCAGGGCTCGGCTAGGATTGAGGCTGGGACAAGGGGTGGCGATGGACCGAGGCGTGTCTGTTATGCGTCGTGGGAGAAGCTGGCATGCCTCCTGGCGTGCTGCCCACTGTCGGCCAGCGATGACCAAAAACGGGCGGCGCTCCACTGTGCATAACGGCCAAAGGGGGGATGGTCTGGGTGCTGCTCGACACCAGAGGGGACAAGGGAGTGAAGTGGAGTCCAAATGGTCGAGGATCACTGTGCACAACAGTGAAGTTAGGCTAGAGGTTTATCTGCGTAGCAAAGTGTTTGTAGAAATGGCCGCATGAAACTTGCTTTGGAAATTTGGATTCAATTTTTTTGAGTGATCTTAAGTTAAGGTTGAGAGTCTATGTTTGCTTGGGGAGGTCAAGGGGAATTGATTTGATAGGTTTTTGAAAAAGTGGGATCTTAACATATGAACTAGATTCAATTTTCAACTGTCCATTAAATTGATTTGAAAGATGTTTTTGTAAGTTTTTAAAGTGGGCCTTGATACACTTTTACTTGGTCTAGCAAGGGGTGAAAGGAAGTGGAATAGTTTCTATTGAAAATCTTCTTCTAGGAACACACAAAGTGACCTAGTGGTTAACTTTGGCCAAAATGACCATTTGTTTTATTTATTCATATTTGATTTCTTTTTCTTTTGGTTTTGTTTGTAAATGACCTAGATGGTGTAGCATTCACCTTTAAACCATTTCACATCATTTGTAACAATCAAGCATGGCATTTTCAATCAATTCTACACAAATGCAAACACACATGCATTCATATTCATTTTCTTAATAAAAGTTTTTGTTAATCCTAATTTTGGGTGATTAGAACTTGATAATCTTGATTAGAAGTTTTGGGGTGTTACACAAGAACACTACAGGTTCTTGCAAACCACCACTAGAACAGTCACTTTTCAACACAACAAACCCAGGAAAGCACCAGGTAAGATGGTGACATGTGGAGAGGGTGGATTAAGGTGGATAGCAAGGCTGCAAAGGAGCTGAAGCACCAGGTGGAGCAAGATCAAGCCAAGGAGAAGGCAACATCAACCAACACCAGGCTACAAGGGTATAACCCAACCCTTCTTAATGAAATAGTTATTCATGGCATATTCATATATGAAATCATATAGATCTGATCATGCAAGTACATGATAAAAACATAAGCATTGAGCCATCAAGTAAAGAATCATGTAGTTTCTACTTGAGGATGGTCTTAGACCAGCATCACAGACCTGGGATCTAGTTCTAACTAGATCAATACACATCACCACTATTAGTACACGGCACATCCCCAAACTGGGTAGCACCTCTGTACCAACAGATCTACCATTTCTTGAGAATAAGCCTACGGACCACTTTTAAAAACATTTAATCATTTTCCTAAATGAGTTAGGAATCATCTATGGCAGTATTGCAACATCTATCATAAGGCAGAGCCTTTGATCATAAAAAGTTTTACACTATCAGCTTAAGCAATATCAGCTAACAGTGCACCATCACTCAATAGGAGTGAAGTTCACAATCATAGCCACAGAGTTAGCCATACTAACATAATCATGTTCAACAGCATGTTCTCTGACAAGAGAACTAAGTGTCTGTATTTAAAACAACAAGGGTTAACTAACAGAGTAACCATTCATACTCAATAGAGAGCATCCCAACTCTAGCATAACAGTGAGTCACAACCCAATAAAATGCACATCAGTTGCAATATGAGCATCAACATAAAAATTAAGTATGTTTTTGCAGTAGGTTCTCTGATAGAGAATAGGATAACACCAACAAGTTCAGTAAAGTGAACACTGACAGACTAATCAAGTCATTCTCAATAGGGGGTGTAACAAGCACCACTAACAAGCCATTATCCAGGAGAGTAACACAATCATCTCAACCCTAGAAACATAACTGAACATCACTATAAGGGGCCACAACCAAGGTTCAGAGATGAACCCTAGTATAGGGTAGTCACAGTAGTAACACATGGAATTTCATACTAGAGCACAGAGAGGAGCACAGAGGGTAGCACATAAAACTTACTCAAGGTCCTTGCAAGAAGATTGAAGAGGAAGCAGAGGAGTGGCCGACGATAGAGAAGAAGCGGTGGCATGGGGAGCACCCCAAAGGCGCGCTACAACCCACGCCTGCATCGCATTGGAAGCGGTTGGAGAAGAAGGGGAACACGCCACAAGCAGCCTAGCACGTCGACAAAGAAGCACAGAGGCGACCAACCCTAACCCTAGCCTCGGGCAGGGGTCAGAGCAGCTAGAAGAAGGCACCAGTGACGAATCGGCTTGGACAGTGTTGTGTAGCGGCATCGACTTAGTCGTCCGGCACCGTGGCGACAGGACTTGGATGGAATCATGCGCGGTAGTGGCGACAGTGGCGGCATCGAGCGCTAGAGAGGGTCGTGAGAGAGATAGGGTGAGGAAGAGAGAGTGCACGTGGGGGTACTGGGCTAGTGGGCTGCCCAGTATAGCCCGGGTGGTCTTTGACCAGGCGGGGTGGGCCGGGTATGGTTGGGCCGGGCCAGCCCAGTGGATCGGGCCCATGTCTCAAAAGACTTATCTAAAAATAAATATTTACAAATATTTCCCTGAAACAAAATCAGCTCTAGAAAAATAAATAAAAATCCTAAAAATATAAATAATATATTTATGAACTCACAAAAGTATCCTTTACCTAATAAAAATAATAGATAGTAATTTTAAGGAATTAAATCTAGGTCTATTATAATTATTGTATTTATTCCTTTTGGAATTTTATAAAAATAAATAAAATATATAAAATTGAATAAAATTCACTTTTAAGATCCTAAATGGATTTGCTATGATAGAAAAATACTAAACTGTATTTTTGAAAAGTAAATTAAGTTTGTTAAAAATAAATCTTTATTCCTTGATGGAATTTTAAGAAAATACTAGAAAGAGTTAAAAATTAAATAAATACATTTTCAAACTCTTAGAATCATGCTAGTTATCATAAAATACTAGATAAAAGAATTATGTGAATTTAATAGTCTTTGAGTAATACATTTCTCTTATTAATTAAAGAAATTAGTAAACCTTTATAAGGTGGGTAAAACACGCAAAGAAGAAGAAAATAATAAATCATTGCATGACATTACTATGCATTGCATATTGCTTCTTTAAATTATGTCCTTACCGGGAAATAATGGTCTTCTATAGAAATCAGAGCTCAAGGTCAAGTGGAAGCATCCGACTTCACTAGCTTGCAGTCACAAGGCAAATTCATCACTTGCTCATGACCTTTGAGAGTATTTATGAAAGTATTTGAAAATTGTGTGTTATCACCTATGTTCTAAAGGAGACTAAAAACTAAGTATTTGCCCAAACAAATGAAATGCTATTATCATCCTAAGTGATGATAAATACTATGAATGACAACGGAATCTAGGATTTCGCTTGCCGAACAATTAGGACTTAACAACCCCTGACATCAGTGATTCTAGCGATGTATATTACGTGTTAACCATAAGATTTGGAATGGGACAGAGAAGTCAGCTGGATCTTCTTCCATTCGCATGGATGGATGACCTAATCATGAGGTTGTGGATTCTCGCGGAGAACCAAGCACATGGGTGGGACCACTTAGCTCCCCATGATTCTAGTGTCTAGATTATCTTGAGAGGCTGCTAGTGGTATAGCCCGTCCTTTTAGGGAGCTTTCCAAGGCATAACCGTCTGATAGAGTCTTCGGGTGCCTACCAGAGTTATAGCTGGTCCTATATGGGGCTTAACAGAGGTAGGGCATGTCCTGGAGGGTCGTGTCTTCATGCCAGGTCGTGGAGAAGGGATGTGATTGGCTTAGATCAACTCATGGGCCCCACATCAAGGAATTGTGGACAAGAAAGTATGCCCGGTTGTGCAACAAAGGACTTGGTCTCTTATGGGTAAAGCAACAGACCTCTGTAGAGTGTATAAAAGAGTGACATGTTACTCCCTATTTCGGGAAGGAGCTATGAACACGACAGGAAAGGAACTGCATGAAGTTTTGTTCAACCTGTGAAGGCTGATGGGCATAGTTTTTGATAATAAAATTAATCTTTGAAGAAATGTTTACAAAAACTGCATAGTACCAAGGACTTATAGTCTGAGGTGGTAGTTAGAGCATCAGACTTCCCACCGTGCATATAATGAACTTGCTGGGTAATGCTGTTACTCACTCTTTCCTTTGAACCCCTTGCTAGACTCTAAGGAGTAGATGGATAACCAAGTGTATGCTATAGAAGTCCAGAACGATGTCTACTATGAAGAGTCGGACCTGTCCGGTGGACTCGAAGAGGTGTAGTACGGGATATACTATGGAGCTGAAGATAACAAGTCAGAGTAGTTGTCAGGCCGAAACTTAATTATCTAGGTTGAGCTCAGCAGCATGAACCCTATAGAATATGCTGTTGAGCTCACGTCTTTCTTATCGTTGTGTATTTCGTTCTTCCACTGAACTTATTAAGTAAGTTATTTGGTTTGTAAGTTTGAACTATTCAAAGATCTTGATCTTTTGGTATTGTAATGATAATATGTGAATGTTTGTAATTTGGACCCACAATGTTGCTATTGTAACACTCTGAGGGATGTAATATTTGTGGATGGTGTTCCATGAGTGTTATGTCAACGACTATAGTATACTACAACATGCAGTGGTATGCTGGGTCACCGCAGCTGGTATCAGAGCAATTGCTTTGACCTTAGGTTGGAAACCTAGTAAAGGGAATTACCTGTAGGAGTCTAGGAGCAACGGTAAAGAGTTCTCTAGATTATATGATGAATATTCAATCTGGAATACTTTGTTATATATTTTAGTGTGAATTATTTATTATGATGCACCGTTACTAATTATAAATATTTTGTATACAACTAGAATGGCGCCAATATTTCCTAAGCAGACTTGTACTATGGTGGAGGATAGTCTTGATGATTATCAGGGAGAGATGGTGGATCAGCTCCGAGAACTTTTGAGAGTTTTTGGGTGTGAATCCAAGATTCCAGTGAAGAGTTTCACATACTTTGATGATCAAATGATTGCGAAGTACCGAGTCAATATTTGTTTACTTGAGAAGCTGAGACCAACCCCAGCCTTGCCACATGGTGAAGGTCGTAGTCATACCGTGGCATTTAATATTGCGCTAGTGGAAGCACTCGCCACTATTAGGAGCACGAGGCCGAATTACCTACAGGGAGCACATACACTGTGATTCCTCATGATTCCATGGACTCAAATTTAGCTGTGAATCATCTTCAGCTAGTCATGGAGCACCCAAGGTTAGCTTCTAAGTACATGGATCAATATCGGTTGTTAGTAGTCTTTCTACAATGCTCATCGTCTAATAGTGGAAGGCAATGATAGCATGCTGGAGGATCTTACTAATCCTAAGAAAAGAGATTTTTGGTGGCTAAGTTAGAGAAGGAAGCAGGAGGTGAAATAAGTCCACTATCCAAGGATATACCTATAGATCCAGTATCATATACATCATATCCTTATTCACCTATACCAAAACCCACAAGATATCCGGATGAGGGTACTAGTTATCCAGTACCACAGAATTCTCGGGGAATCAAAGATTCAGAACTTCCTATTGGAAATTCTAAAGGATGGAGAAGGGGATCTAGTTGGACCCAGATGCCAGAGGATGGTCCTAACAGGGAGGTCGGACAATCTAGTTGGATGGGTGAGAGAGATAATGTTGCATATGATAATGATGCAGTGTTTGGAGATGGAGAGGACAAGGAGGAAGATCCTGAAGAAAGGGTGTTTGAGTCACCGGAACATTAACCTACCCTGGATAACATGCACTATCCAATTATTGTTGAGGACTATCGTACCCAACAGAGTACTTGGGGGGCAACATAATGGGAATATTCTGTTGATTACACTGTGGCCAGGATGTGGGAGACACTTGGAGAGGATAGTGAGGAGTATGTTTCCGAAGACACCTCAGATGAGTTAGAAGGTATGGACGTACTTCAGCTGGATGACGTGTCGAGTCCAAATACTTCTGATACTGAGTACCATCCATCTAGGAGGAAAGTTGTCCCACAGACTGTGTGTCGAACTTCACATCAGCACGGTTGGACTCTGGGTATGTACGATGAATGTCGTGGCTTCTGGGGAGCATGACCACTTGAGGTGAAGTATCATAAATTGGGTAATGCATATTGTAGAGTTTGAGAGCTTGATGTGATTAAATAAGTGACGTAGCACTCACAAGAAGATGTGGCACTTGTATAATATGGGTTGTAATGTACTATGCCACCTATGTGAATGTAATGTATATTATGTGTTCTGCATATTTGGTTCTTATTTGGATCTTGATTTCCATTGACTAGTTCTGGGCATGAAGTTGAGCTCAGAAATCATGGCATGATGTAATTATGAGTTTCGCTTGATGTTACAGACCTAGGGGGGGGGTATGTAAATGGGTGTAGAGGACGAGACTGAACAACAGCGCATGGAGGACGAAGCTAAGGGAAAGGTGGATGAGGACGCTAGAATGCAGGTAGAATTACCACCACCACTAATGTGGCCATTGATGGAGCAGAATTTCATGCAATATATGCAGATGATGCAAGAATCCCAGAACAAGTTTATGGAGGGGTTAATGGACAGGTGTAGGACACCAAAGGGAACCTGAAGGTCGTGGTGTAAGTCTTTCGGATTTCTAGAGTGCAATACCATTACCTTTTGCAACAGCTCCACAACCAATGTATGTAGAAGATTGGTTGATGGATATGGAGAGAAAGCTCAAGACTGTAGGGTGCAATGAGGATGAGAAGTTAAGGTATGGGACATATCTTCTATTTTGACCTACAGCATCTTGGTGGGAGAATCAGTTGGCAATGCAACCTCCAGGAAGGGAGTATACCTGGGAGGAGTTTAAGCAGAGGTTCCGGGAATACCATGTTCTGGATAGTGTTATTGAGTTAAAGCGTAGGGAATTTGAAGAACTGCAGCAAGTCAACTCCAGTGTCATGAAGTACATCCGGGAGTTCAGTGATTTGTCTCATTACGCTGCTGACGAGGTAAGCACGGAAGAGAAAAGCAAGAACGGTTCATGCATGGACTGAATCCTTTTGTGAAGATGCAGCTGAGGCTTGCCAACAAGACAACTTTCCAGCAGTTTCTAGATGCAGCTATCACTTTTGAGGATGATTATAAGAATGTCCAAGAGGATAGGAGGAAGAGGGCGAAGAAACAAAATAAGAGAGTTCAAGCCAGTAAGCCCAAACCTAATATGGAGTTCAAAGCCTGAAATAGGTCCTTTAACAATGGTACAATCCCAATCATGGTGCAACCACAACCAGGAGGAATGTCATTTGTCACAATTGTAAGCTTCCAGGGCATATTAGCAGGGATTGCTAGAAGCCAGTGATCATATGCAATGGGTGTGGTCAGAAGGGGCATATGAAGCCTGACTATCCCAATAAACCACCCGGTGGTTGGTCCACATCAGGCGGTGGTCAAGCAAGAGGCGGAGGTGGACATCCTGACAGGGGTGGAATATGTCAAGAACAACAATGGCAAGAGGAGTAACCCTACCGGAAAGCTGAATTGCGCAACCTTGGAGGAGGTGGATAACTCGGATCAAGCGGTGATAGATATGCTCAATATTCTCACCAACCCTAGAAAAGTTCTATTTGATACTGGTGCAACTACTTCATTCATATCTGAAATTTTTGCGATAAGGTCGGGATTAGACGGGCACCGTTAGAAAAACCTATGACCATAGTTATCGCTGGAGGGATCGTGGTAGTGAGAAACATTAAATTAAACCAAGTTATCTCAATCTGTGGTCAAACCTATTATGCGGATCTTTATGTGATTCCATTAAGGGAATAGCAGTAGTTTTGGGAATGGATTGGATGACTGAGCATGGAGCCTAGATCAATTGTGAAAACAAGACTGTCTCAATAAGGACTCCAGGTGGAGGAAGATTGGTTTACCAAGCTGATAAGCACTCACATATAGAGGTAGATCTACCACTAAAATCCATGAGTGAGGTCAAGTTGGAGGATATTCCTATGGTAAATGAGTTTCTAGATGTATTTCCAGCACAATTACCAGGAATGCCACATGATAGGGAGATAGAATTCACTATTGACCTAATACCTGGTACAACACCTATTGCTCAAGCACCATACAAGATGTGTACTCAAGAGCTGAAGGAGCTTAAAGAACAAATTGATGAGTTGGTTGGGAAAGGATTCATTTAGGAAAGTGTATCCCCATGGGAAACTCCAGTGATGTTTGTTGATAAAATATATGGAGGACGATGGATGTGTGGAGATTATAGAAATCTGAACAACATCACCATAAAGAACAAGTATCCTTTGCCAAGAAGTCAGGACTTATTTGATCAAGTCAAGGGAGCCGGAGTGTTTTCCAAGATTGATCTACGATCAGGCTATCATCTAATCAAGATTAAGCCTAAGGATGTTCCAAAAATAGCATTTGTGTCAAGATATGCACATCATGAGTACTTGGTCGTACCTTTTGGGTTGACTAATGCACCAACACTTTTCGTGAATCTGATGAACAAGGTTTTCATGCCATATCTGGACAAGTTCGTCATAGTATTCGTTGATGATATTTTGATATACTCCAAGGATAAGGAGGAGTATGCTGATCACTTGAGGATAGCGTTACAAATACTAAGAGAACACAAGTTGTTTGCTTGGTTTTATCTACTTTCTTATGTTTTGTCCACACTTTGGGGCACTTTTCATATGATTTCTTGGACTAACCTATTAACAAGAGCCACAGTGCTAGTTGCCTGTTTTCTGCTGTTTTTGGTTCCAGAAAGTCAGAAAATGAATATTCTTGGAATTGGACCGGAGAAAAGCCAAAGTCGTTATTTTCCCGGAAGATTCACGGAGCCAGAAGGAGAGACAAAGGGGGCCACAGGGTGGCCAAACCACCCTAGGCGCGGGTCCCCCAGACCGCGCCAGGACATGGTGTGGGCCCCCTAGCCGCCCACCAACATTGCCTCTTCGCCTATAAGATGCCTCCCGATGCAAAAACCCTAAGTCGTCAAGCCTCCAGCCAAGAAAAGTTCCACAGCGCCGCCGCCACCGAAGGGGAGATTCGGGGGACAGAAAGTCTTTCTTCCGGCACCCTGCCGGGATGGGGAAGTGCCCCCGGAGCCATCTCCATCGATCTTCACCACCATCTCCATCATCGTTGTTGATTCCCATGATGAGGAGGGAGTAGTTCTTCCTCGAGGCCGAGGGTTCTACCGGTAGCTATGTGTTCATCTCTCTCTTTCTATGCATGATCATATTGTGATCATGAGCTTTGTAATCAAGTAGATCTACCTTGCTACTCAAGTGCTTTAATAGATCTCAGCTCTCCCCATGTGTGTGAAGTTGACAGTGTGCACACCATGGTGGCACTTAGGTTAGAGATTACAAGTGATTGTTATGAGTTATATTTGGAGTTGGATGTTTATATGAAATTGTGGTGTTTGTTGGAACCATCTAGTGCTCAAGGTGACAGCGTGGGGTTATCTAGATGCGGAAAGTGAACTTTGAGGTGTGCTGTTATAGCCCTACCATTGATTAGAGTGTCCAACCGGAGAGTAGTTCAGAGTAGTATCATAAAGAGAAGATATTTATATGAGAGTGTTCACTAGTGAAAGTATGATCCTTAGGCCTTGTTTCTAAACATTGAAACACCTTTTGCAACTAGATATGTTACATGTTTGCTTGCTTCCATCTTTTTGCCTTTAGTCTTTTCCATCCATCAAGCTATTTTCTGGCACCGTTACCACTTATAATTATCCATCCCACTTGTATTTCACTATCTCTTCATCGAACTAGTGCACCTATACACCTGACAAGTGTATTGGGTGTGTTGGGGACACAAGAGACTTCTTGTATCTTGATTGTAGGGTTGCTTGAGAGGGATACCTTTGACCACTTCCTCCCTGAGTTCGATAAACCTTGGGCAATCCACTTAAGGGAAACTTGTTGCTGTTCTACAAACCTCTGCACTTGGAGGCCCAATAACTGTCTACAAGAATAGAAGTGCATAGACATCAAGCTATTTTCTGGCGCCGTTGCCGGGGACTGAAGAAGAAGAAGCTCCCACGTCAACCACGCGCCAGCAAGTATTTTCTGGTGCCGTTGCCGGGGAGGTAAGGTAAAAGGTACTCACATCCTCCGGTGTGAGTGCTCGAAGTTATTTCCTTTAGATTCTGCAATTTTGTCTTTTTGTTTCTTGTTTTCACTAGTTAGGCTTAATGGAAAACAACAACAAAATTAGAGAGCTTTATAGTATTTATCTTGAGTTAGGACATGAAGTGTTTGAAGAGAAAATTAAAAAACCTATGGAACTTTATTTGCATGCTAATAGCAATGTTGTTAGTATGAATTTTTTGGACACCATTATTGCTAATGCTATGGAAAAGTCTAAGCTTGGGGAAGCTAGTTTTTATGAAAATGATCTTTTTAGTTCCCCAGCTTTAGAAGATAGCTATTCTATTGCTTATGATGATACAAAACCTGCAATATATGATGATTAAAATGATGAATATCATATTTTCAGTCCACCAACTATTGAGGAGAAAATTAATTATGATTACAATATGCCTCCTATATTTGATGATTATGGTGATGAGAATAATAATAATAGCTATTTTGTTGAATTTGCTCGCACTACAATTAATAAGAATGACTATGTTTATGTGGAGAGTATTAATTCTTTTATGCATGTGCCTCATGATAAGAATGTTTAATGTGATAGTTATATTGTTAATTTTATTCATGATGCTACTGAAAGTTATTATGAGAGAGGGAAACATGGTTTTATGCATCTCAATAATATTAAGTTTCCCCTCTTTATGTTGAAAGTCTTGAAGTTGCACTTGTTTTGCATTACTATGCTTGTTGCTTTGTGCTTTCATGACTTGTTTCTTTACAAGATTTCTATGCATAGGAAGTGGGTTAGACTTAAATGTGCTTTGAATTTGCTTCTTGATGCTCTCTTTTACTTCAATTCATATTTCTTACGTGAGCATCTTCTCAAACTATCATGCCTAACTTAAAGGCGTTAAATAAAAGTACTTATTGGGACATAACCCAAAAGTTTTAGATGAGTCTTGGAAGTTATTACCTCTGTAATAACCGCTCCTTATCCTTTTTATTTGCTTTTTGTGCCAAGAGTAACCTCTAATGAGAGAGAAGTAATGCTTGGGAAAGTTGCTGTCCCAAAACAGATTTCTGTGCTTCACCGTAAAAATTCGTGTACAATCTCTGTACATCCTTTTGAGGCGTGAATTATTGTGCTTCTGCCCCAGGTTGTTATCTAACTTTCATTAGTTCAACACTTTTTGATTTGAGCAACAGAAGGTCTTCGATAAAAATCGTCTTTACCTGCTGGTCTGTTTTGACAGATTTCTGCCATTATTTGCATTTGCTTCTTGTTGGTTCCTTTTTTAGTTCTTGTGGGGAATTGAGCTTTTTGAGGGAAGTGATACAGTAGCTTGTGTTTTAATGGAAGTTTTATTGGTGATGAAACTGAACCCAAAGACTTATTATCTTGAGTGCACTAATGTTGCTAATAAAGATTGTGTGAAGTTTTGTATGAAGGAAAAATTTTAGGTGTATGGAAGGAATGAGTAATGAGATGAAGAATGGACTAAAGTTCAAGATTGGGGATGCCACTTGTGTCACCCCAAGAAATATCCAAGAAGTACAAGCGTCAAAGCTTGGGGATGCCTGGGCATCCCCTTCTTCATCAATAAAAATCCCAGGTTTCTTCCAAACACTTCATTTTTATTGTTTCATGCATAGTTGTGTTGTTCTTGGAGCGTCCTATTTTTCGTTTTCTTTTTGGTTTTTCATTTGCTTGGTTTGCTTAGTTTGCTGAATAAATTGGTTGGACCCCCTCTTTTATACATTGGTTTTCAAATAGTTTGGTTTGGATTGGAAAAGAGTAGGAAAGTTCATGCTTAAGTGGTAAAGAGAGCTTGTTTTTTACTGTGGCCCATGCTTTGTCATGCCATGCTTGATATTGTTTTGGCTTTAGGCTTAGTATTCTTTGTTGTAGCATGACTTTTTATAAACAATTGAGATTGCTTAATGTGCCTTGAAAGAATCATGCGTTGTTTTAGCATATTAAAGCATAGTATTGTGGTATTCTCCTTTGATGCTTTACTTGGGTTGACTTGGCGCATGCTCACACCATGTTATGACTATCCCAAGTCACCATAAGCCTTTATGATCCTTTAGTTTTCAAATTGTAATATCACTTTATTCTTTGATTAATGATGTTTTGTCGCTCTGCATGATTATGGCCATTATTGCTCTCTTAGTTGGTCGCTCCCAGTCGTTTGCTAGCCTCCATAACCAAGTGTGAGTTCTACTCATGCATACAACTCCTAAAACCAAGTTATTCCAAGGAGTCCACCATACCTACCTATTAGTATTTTCTATTCCAAGTATATTCATGTTTTTATCTACCTTCCGAATTAAACTTGTTATGTGAAAATTAGTGATTAAAGCTCTCACAAACTTGATGGCACACTTTACTTTCTTACAATTAATAAACTTGACCCATTGTGTCCATCTTTGTTGCGTATATGCTTGTGCTTTATAAGTTGAAGTTAGCAGAACCATGTATCATGGGGAACGCTTTCAACATTGCACCTGTACTTTGTACCCCGTTGATATCATGTTCTTTTGCTTATGGATCCTGGCGGTGTGAAATAAAAGGGGAACTTGTAAGATCATGGATTTTGTATTTGTGTTAGAGAAACGTCTGGGCCGCTAGCCTAAGCCATGCCTAATCATGGTGAAAACTTGCAGCATAACCATAACGAGCACTCTATGAAGCATCCTCAATAAAAACCTATGCAAATAGCAAATAAAAAGATCACTGAGATGCTCATTGTCTGCTTGCCTTGTCATTTTGATTATGGGATAGCTCCTGTATCATGTGCCAGGGGTAACGCGTTGGCGGGTCTTTATGATACATATGTACTTACAATGACAAGAGCTTACTTGTGACTAAAGTTGAGTAGCATGAGGTTCGGTCTTCGTAAGTAAGGGGCATGAGATTTTAGCTTATAACTTGTCAAGCATATCCTCTTAGTTGTGTCACTTTAACCTTAATCACCTAAAGATGCTTATGCTAGGGGCAATGAGAGCTGAAAGCTAATAAGTACCATAATTTTCGGGAGCTCTTTATGAGACTTGAATCCCTCCTTCCTTCTATGAAGGCCTTTCTTTTACTTTTATGTTGAGTCTCCACCTTCTATCTTTATGCACCTACTTTGAGAGCATAGTGGCCATTCTTAGTTCTATGTGTATTGTCCCAAGACTTGTTGATTGATGCATAGTTTTGATATTGCTTGTTTTAAACTGTTTGTATCTAGTCACTCTTATGAACTTTGAAGGCATCCTATGCATTTATGTTTGCCACTCTATGAGGGACAAGCTGAATGCCACTATGCTATGTTTTATTTATGTGAAACAAACAAACGTCTTGCAAAGCATTGTTATTCATGAATCTTTTTGTTTGTGCCTTTTCATGTTGCAACTTAGTTGCTTTGCCTTATTGTTAGAACTTTCTCTTTCATGTTATGATTGAAGTACTATGATCCCAGCTATCAATGTTTTACAAATACTTTGATCAAGTTTATGATGGTGCATGTCACCTCAAAAATTATTCTTTCTTTTTATCACTTACCTACTCGAGGACGAGCAGGAGTTAAGCTTGGGGATGTTGATAAGTTGCAAACGTATCTATAATTTTTGATGTTCCATGCTTGGTTTTATCTACTTTCTTATGTGTTGTCCACACTTTGGAGCACTTTTCATATGATTGCTTGGACTAACCTATTAACAAGAGCCATAGTGCTAGTTGCCTGTTTTCTGCTGTTTTTGGTTCCAGAAAGTCGGAAAATGAATATTCTCGGAATTGGACCGGACAAAAGCCAAAGTCTTTATTTTCCTGGAAGATTTACAGAGCCAGAAGGAGAGACGAAGGGGCAACAGGGTGGCCAAACCACCCCTAGGTGCGGGTCCCCCTAGGCCGCGCTAGGGCATGGTGTGGGCCCCCTAGCCGCCCACCAACCTTGCCTCTTCTCCTATAAGATTACTCCCGATGCAAAAACCCTAAGTCGTGCCTCGCAGCCACGAAGGGAAGATTCGGGGACAAAAGTCTCTGTTAGGCACCTGTAGGAACAGTGTGCCAGAGCCATCTCCATCGATCTTCACCACCATCTCCATCATCATTGCTGATTCCCATGATGAGGAGGGAGTAGTTCTTCCTCGAGGCTGAGGGTTCTACCGGTAGCTATGTGTTCATCTCTCTCTATGCATGATCATATTGTGACCACGAGCTTTGTAATCAAGTAGATCTGCCTTGCTACTCAAGTGCTTTAATAGATCTCTGCTCTCCCCATGTGTGTGAAGTTGACAGTGTGCACACCATGGTGGCACTTAGGTTAGAGATTACAAATGCTTGTTATGAGTTATATTTGGAGTTGGATGTTTCTGTAAAATTGTGCTGTTTGTTGGAACCATCTAGTGCTCAATGTGATAGTGTGGGGTTATCTAGATGCGGAAAGCGAACTTTGAGGTGTGCTGTTATAGCCCTACCATTGATTAGAGTGTCCAACTTGAGAGTAGTTCAGAGTAGTATCATAAAGAGAAGATATTTATGAGAGTGTTCACTAGTGAAAGTATGATCCCTAGGCCTTGTTTCTAAACATTGAAACACCATTTGCAACTAGATCTGTTAGATGTTTGCTTGCTTCCATCTTTTTGCCTTTAGTCTTTTCCTTCCATCAATCTATTTTATGGCACCGTTACCACTTATAATTATCCATCCCACTTGTATTTCACTATCTCTTCACCGAACTAGTGCACCTATACACCTAACAAGTGTATTGGGTGTGTTGGGGACACAAGAGACTTCTTGTATCTTGATTGCAGGGTTGCTTGAGTGGGATACCTTTGACCACTTCCTCCATGAGTTCGATAAACCTTGGGTAATCCACTTAAGGGAAACTTGTTGTTGTTCTACAAACCTCCGCACTTGGAGGCCCAACAACTGTCTGCAAGAATAGAAGTGCGTAGACATCAAGCTATTTTCTGGTGCTGTTGCCGAGGACTGAAGAAGAAGAAGCTCCCACGTCAACCACGCGCCAGCATTTGCTAAGTTCAATAAGTGTGAATTTTGGTCGGACAAGGTTGAATTCCTTGGTCATGTCATTAGTAGGGATGGAATTGTAGTCAATCCATCCAAGGTTCCATTAGTGTTGGATTGGAATGCACCGACCAATGTTAAACAAATCAGAGGTTTTCTTGGAATGGCAGGTTACTATTGGAGATTCATTGAAGGTTTCTCTAAGATGGCAGGACCAATGACCAAACTACTAAGAAAAAAAATACTCCATTTGTGTGGGATGAAAAGTGTGAAGCCAGATTTCAAGAATTGAAGACTAAGTTGACTACAACACTAGTCTTAGCTGTACCAGAAACCGGAAAGGATTACACGATTTATTGTGATGCATCTAAGGAAGGCTTAGGTTATGTTCTAATGCAAGATTGCAAGGTAATTGCTTATGGGTCTAGATAACTCAAACCTCATGAAGTCAACTACCCAACACATGATTTGGAATTAGCGGCAGTAGTTTTTGCTTTGAAGAGTTGGAGGCATTTTCTTTATGGAGCAAGGTGTGAACTATACACGGATCATAAAAGTCTCAAATATTTCTTCACTTAGAAGGAGCTAAACATGAGGCAGAAAAGATGGTTGGGGTTGATTAAGGATTATGACCTTACAATAAAGTATACTCCATGAAAAGGCAATGTAGTAGCAGATGCTTTAAGCTGGAAGAGCGCAGATGTTCAACTGACAAATCACGAGCTACCAAAGGAGTTGCAAATGGATTTGGAATAATTAGAAACACAATTTCTAAGGATAGAGGTTCGTGTAGGCTTAAGGGTTATGGAAGATCAAAGCAGTGATCTTCGTCATGAGATCTATCGACATCAACTTGATGATCCATTCATTGCTGAAGAAATCCGAAGAATTTCCGAGGGTCAAACACCAACATTTCACCTTGGAGATTATGGATCTTTATGGTTTCAAAATCGTCTTTGCATACCAGATGTACCGGAGATTAGAGAGATAATACTCCGAGAAGCACATGAGACGCTGATGTCTACGCACTTCTATTATTGTAGACAGTTGTTGGGCCTCCAAGTGCAGAGGTTTGTAGAACAGCAGCAAGTTTTCCCTTAAGTGGATTACCCAAGGTTTATCGAACTCAGGGAGGAAGTGGTCAAAGGTATCCCCTCTCAAGCAACCCTGCAATCAAGATACAAGAAGTCTCTTGTGTCCCCAACACACCCAATACACTTGTCAGGTGTATAGGTGCACTAGTTCAGCGAAGAGATAGTGAAACACAAGTGGGATGGATAATTATAAGTGGTAATGGTGATAGAGAATAGCTTGGTGGCATGGAAAAGACTAAAGTAAAACTGAAATAAAGATGGAAGCAAGCAAACATGTAACAGATCTAATAGCAAACGGTGTTTCAGTGCTTAGAAACAAGGCCTAGGGATCATACTTTCACTAGTGAGCACTCTCATATAAATATATCATCTTCATGATACTACGCTGAACTACTCTCTGGTTGGACACTCTAATCCATAGTAGGGGTATAACAGCACACCTCAAAGTAAGCCTTTCCCATCTAGATAACCCCACACTATCACCTTGAGTACTGGATGAGTCCAACAAACACCACAATTTCATAAAGACATCCAACTCCAAATATAACTCATAACAAGTATTTGTAATCTCTAGCTTAAGTGCCACCATAGTGTGCACACTGTCAACTTCACACACATGGGGAGAGCAGAGATCTATTAAAGCACTTGAGTAGCAAGGTAGATCTATAGATTACAAGCTCATGATCTCAATAAGATCATGCATAGAGAGAGAGATGAACACATAGCTACCGGTAGAACCCTTAGCCTCGATAGAGAACTACTCCCTCCTCATCATGGGAATCAACAATGGTGATGGAGATGGCGGTGGAGATCGATGGAGATGGCTCCTGGGGCACTTCCCCATCCTAGTAGGGTGCCGGAACAGAGACTTTCTGTCCCCCGAATCTCCCCTTCGATGGCGGCGGCGCTACGGAACTTTTCGTGGCAGGAGGCTTGATGATCTAGGGTTTTGGTATCGGGAGGCTCTTATAGGCGAAGGAGGCAAGGTCGGTGGCCGGCCAGGGGCCCCACACCATGCCTGGCTGGCAGCGCCAAGGGGTGTACCCATGTCCCTCTCCGACTCTCCTTCAGCTCCGTGAGTCTTCCGGGAAAATAGTAACTTTGGCTTTTGTCCCGCCCAATTCGAGAATATTCATTTTTCGACTTCCTAGAACCAAAAACAGCGAAAAACTGGCACTGTGGCATCTTGTTAATAGGTTAGTCCAAGAAATCATATGAAAAGTACTCCAAAGTGTGGACAAAACACAAGAAAGTAGATAAAACCAAGCATGGAACATCAAAAAGTATAGATACATTTGCAATGTATCAACATCCCCAAGCTTAACTCCTGTTCGTCCTCGAGTAGGTAAGTGATAAAAATAAAGAATAATTTTTGAGGTGACATGCACCATCAAAGACTTGATCAAAGTATTTGTAAAACATTCGAATCTGGGATCATAGTACTTCAATCATAACATGAAAGACAAAGTTCTAGCAATAAGACAAAGAAAACATAGCATAATAGTATTCAGCTTGTCCCGCATAGAGTAGCAAATATAAATGCATAGGACACCTTCAAAGTTCATAAGAGTGACTAGATACAAATAGTTTAAAACAAGCAATATCAAGTTATGCATCAATCAACTAGTCTAGGGATAATGCACATAGAACTAAGAATGGCCACTATGATCTCAAAGTAGGTGCATAAAGATAGAAGGTGGAGACTCAATGTAATGGTGGAAGAAAGGCCTTCATAGAAGGAAGTAGGGATTCAAGTCTCATAAAGAGCTTCCAAAAATTATGGTACTTATAGCTTTCATCTCTCATTGCCCCTATCATAAGCATCTTGAAGTGATTAAGGTTAAAGTGAACAAACTATGGTGTACATGATTGACGAAGTATAAGTTAGAAATCTCATGTCCCTTGTATACGAGGGTCGCTCCTCATGCTACTCAAGTTTAGTTACCGGTAATTTCTTGTCATTGTAAGTACATGTGTATCATAGAGAACCGCCAATGGGGTACCCCTTGTCCGATGATACGGAAGAATCCCCATATCAAAATGACAAGGCAAGCAGACAATGAGCATCTCAGCAATCTTCTTATTTACCATGAGAATATGGTGTTTTTTTCTCTCTTTCCTCTTTTCATAATCTCATTTTTATTCTCTTTTTCTCTTTTTTCTCAATATAGGACTCTTTTTTTATAAGAAGAATGCTTCATAGACAGCTCATTATGGTTACGCTGCAGGTTTCCACCATGTCAGCATGGATTAGACTAGCGGCCCAGGCGTTTATCTAACACATATACATAACTCCATGGACTTATAAGCTCCCCTTTCATTTCACACCGACGACATCCATATACAAAAGAGCATGATATCAACTAGGTACAAGTGCCAAGTGCAATGTTGAAAGCGTTCCCCATGACAACATGGTTCTGCTAATTCCCAACAAATAAGTGCAAGCATATACAACATATACGACACATGGTTCAAGTTTATTAAGGGCAAGAAAAGTAAAGTGTGTCATCAAGTTCATGAGAGCTTTAATCACTAGTTTTCTCATAACAAGTTTAATTCGGAAGGTAAACAAAAGCATGAATATACTTGGAATAGCATAAGCTAGTAGGTAGGTATGGTGGACTCTTTGGAATAACTTGGTTTAGGGAGTTGGATGCATGAGTGGAACTCATACTTGGTTGTGGAGGCTAGCAAAAGACTGGGAGCGACAAACTAAGAGAGCAATAATGGCCATAATCATGCAAAGCGACAAAACATCATTGATAAAAGCATAAAGTGATATTACAAGTTGAAAACTAAAGTATCATAAAGGCTATGGTGACTTTAGATAGTCATAACATGGTGTGAGCATGCGCCAAGTCAACCCAAATAAAGCATCAAAGGAGAATACCACTATACTATGCTTTAATATGCTAAAACAACGCATGATTCATCCAAGGCACATTAAGCAATCTCAATTGTTTATAACAAGTCATGCTACAAAAAATAATACTAAGCATAAAGCCAAAACAATATCAAGCATGGCATGACAAAGCATAGGCCATAGTCAAAAATGAGCTCTTTTACCACATAAGCATGAACTTTCCTACTCTTTTCCAAACCAAACCAAACTATTTGCAAACCAATCTATGAAAGAGGGGGTCTAACCAATTTATTCTGCAAACTAAGCAAACAAAAGCAAACGAAAAACTAAAACAAAAACAAAGAAAAAGACGCTCCAAGAACAACACAATTGTGCATGAAACAATAAAAATGAAGCGTTTGGAAGAAACCTGGGATTTTTATTGATGAAGAGGGGGATGCCTTGGGCATCCCCAAGATTTGACGCTTGTACTTCTTGGATATTTCTTGGGGTGACACGCGTGGCATCCCCAAGCTTGAGATTTAGTCCATCTTTTATCTCATTACTCATTACTCATTCCTTCCATACACCTGAAATTTTTTCCTTTCGTACAAAACTTCACACAATCGTTATTAGCAACATTAGTGCACTCAAGATAAATAAGTCTTAAGGTTCAGTTTTAACACCAAATAAACTTCCATTAGAACACTAGCTACTGAAGCATTTCCCTCAAAAAGCTCAATTCCCCAAAATAACTCAAAAACGAACCAACAAGAAGCAAATGCAGAAAATGGCAGAAATCTGTCAAAACAGACCAGCAGGTAAAGACGAATTTTTTCGAAGACCTTATGTTGCTCAAATAAAAAAGTGTTGAACTAACGAAAGTTAGATAACAACCTGGGGCAGAAGCACAAACAATCACGCCTCAAAAGGACGTACAGAGATTTTACACGAATTTTTACGGTGAAGCAGAGAAATCTGTTTCGGGACAACAACTTTCCCAATCATTACTTATCTCTCATTAGAGGTTAGTCTTGGCACAAAAAGCAAATAAAAAGGATAAGGAGCGGTTATTACTGACGTAATAACTTCAAGACTCATCTAAAACTTTTGGGTTATCTCCTAATAAGTACTTTTCTTTAACGCGTTTAAGTTAGGCATGATAGTTTGAGAAGATGCTCACATAAGAAATATGAATTGAAGTAAAAGAGAGCATCAAGAAGCAAATTCAAAGCACATTTAAGTCTAACCCACTTCCTATGCATAGGAATCTTGTAAAGAAACAAGTCATGAACGCACAAAGCAACAAGCATAGGAAAGCAAAACAAGTGCAACTTCAATACTTTCAACATAAAGAGGGGAAACTTAATATTGTTGAGACACATAAAACCATGTTTCCCTCTCTCATAATAACTTTCAGTGGCATCATGAATAAAATTAACAATATAACTATCACATAAAACATTCTTATCATGAGCCACATGCATATAATAATTATTACTCTCCACATAAGATAGTCATTCTTATTAATTGTAGTGGGAGAAAATTCAATAAAATAGCTATCATTATTATTCTCATCGCCATAATCATCAAATATAGGAGGCATATTGTAATCATAATTAATTTCCTCCTCAATAGTAGGTGGTCTGAAAATATCATATTCTTCATTGTAATCATCATATATTAGAGGTATAGTATCATCAAAGCAAATTTTCTCCTCTAAAGATGGGGGACTAAAAAGATCATTTTCATAAAAACTAGCTTCCCCAAGCTTAGACTTTTCCATAGCATTAGCAATAATGGTGTCCAAAGAATTCATACTAACAACATTGCTATTAGCATGCAAATAAAGTTCCATAGGTTTTTTAATTTTCTCTTCAAACACTTCATGTCCTAACTCAAGATAAATACTATAAAGCTCTCTAATTTTGTTGTTGTTTTCCATTAAGCCTAACTAGTGAAAACAAGAAACAAAAAGACAAAATTGCAGAATCTAAAGGAAATAACTTCAAGCACTCACACCGGAGGATGTGAGTACCTTTTACCTTACCTCCCCGGCAACGGCGCCAGAAAATAGGCGTTTGCCGTGGGAGGTTCTTCTTCTTTAATCCTCCGGTGTGAATACCTTTTACCTTACCTCCCCGGCAACGGCGCCAGAAAATAGCTTGATGTCTACGCACTTCTATTCTTGTAGACAGTTGTTGGGCCTCCAAGTGCAGAGGTTTGTAGAACAGCAGCAAGTTTTCCCTTAAGTGGATTACCCAAGGTTTATCGAACTCGGGGAGGAAGTGGTCAAAGGTATACCCTCTCAAGAAACCCTGCAATCAAGATACAAGAAGTCTCTTGTGTCCCCAACACACCCAATACACTTGTCAGGTGTATAGGTGCACTAGTTCGGCGAAGAGATAGTGAAACACAAGTGGGATGGATAATTATATGTGGTAATAGTGATAGAGAATAGCTTGGTGGCGTGGAAAAGACTAAAGTAAAACTGAAATAAAGATGGAAGCAAGCAAACATGTAACAGATCTAATAGCAAATGGTGTTTCAGTGCTTAGAAACAAGGCCTAGGTATCATACTTTCACTAGTGAACACTCTCATATAAATATATCATCTTCATGATACTACGCTGAACTAATCTCTGGTTGGACACTCTAATCCATGGTAGGGCTATAACAGCACACCTCAAAGTAAGCCTTTCCCATCTAGATAACCCCACACTGTCACCTTGAGTACTAGATGAGTCCAACAAACACCACAATTTCATAAAGACATCCAACTCCAAATATAACTCATAACAAGTATTTGTAATCTCTAGCCTAAGTGCCGCCATGGTGTGCACACTGTCAACTTCACACACATGGGGAGAGCAGAGATCTATTAAAGCACTTAAGTAGCAAGGTAGATCTATAGATTAAAAGCTCATGATCTCAATAAGATCATGCATAGAGAGAGAGATGAACACATAGCTACCGGTAGAACCCTTAGCCTCGAGAGAGAACTACTCCCTCCTCATCATGGGAATCAGTAATGGTGATGGAGATGGCGGTGGAGATCGATGGAGATGGCTCCGGGGGCACTTCCCTGTCCCGGCAGGGTGCCGGAACAGAGACTTTCAGTCCCCCGAATCTCCCCTTCGGTGGCGGCGACACTGTGGAACTTTTTGTGGCAGGAGGCTTGATGATCTAGGGTTTTGGTATCGGGAGGCTCTTATAGGCGAAGGAGGCAAGGTCGGTGGCCGGCCAGGGGGCCCACACCATGCCCTGGCGCGGCCTGGGCTGGCTCGTGCCAAGGGGGTGTGGCCATCCTGTGGCCCCTCTCCGACTCTCCTTCTGGCTCTGTGAGTCTTCCGGGAAAATAGTAACTTTGGCTTTTGTCCCGTCCAATTCTGAGAATATTCATTTTCTGACTTCCTAGAACCAAAAACAGCAGAAAACAGGCAACTGGCACTATGGCATCTTGTTAATAGGTTAGTCCAAGAAATCATATGAAAAGTACTCCAAAGTGTGGACAAAACACAAGAAAGTAGATAAAACCAAGCATGGAACATCAAAAATTATAGATACATTTGCAATGTATCAAACACCATATTTAATTCATCCCGAAAGTATAAAGATGTACATGGATCTTAAAGAGCTATTTTGGTGGAATAATATGAAAAGAGACATTGCCAAGTATGTATCTGAATGCCATACCTGCCAGAGAGTGAAGGCATAACATCAAAGTCCAGCAAGACCACTACAACCACTACAAATTCCAGAACGGAAATGGGAGGAAATTGGTATGGATTTCATTACAGGATTACCGATGACTCCGAAGAGGAAGGATATGATATGGGTAATAGTTTATAAACTTACCAAAAGTGCACATTTCATTCCAGTGAACCAAAAGGATAATGATGAGAAGCTGGTAGAGGTATATGTCAAGGAGATTGTAAGTAAGCATGGAGTACCCAAAAAGATTGTATCGGATAGAGGGTCTATGTTTACTTCAGCATTTTAGAAACAGCTACATGAAGCACTTGGGTCAAAACTAGATTTCAGAACAGCTTATCATCCAGAGACCGGAGGTCAGATAGAAAGAACTAATCAAATCTTAGAATATATGTTGAGAGCATGTGCCTTAGATTTTGGAGGTTCATGGGAAGATCATCTACCTTTGGCAGAATTTTCTTACAACAATAGCTATTAGAGTAGTCTGAAGGCAGCACCATATGAGGTACTTTATGGTTGAAAATGTACATCGCCAATATGTTGGTATGAACGAAGTATTAGCAAAGATTTTGCACCTGATTATATTAAGGAAAAGCAAGACATCATCGATATCATCAGCGATCGACTGAAGATAGCTCAAAGTCGTCAAAAGAGTTATGCAGATCAGAGTCGAAGAGCATGGCATCCAGAAGTGGGTGATATGGTATATCTCAGGGTTAGCCCAATGAAAGTAGTTAAAAGATTCGGAGTAAAAGGAAAATTAAGGCCAAGATATATCAGACCATTCAAGATACTGAGCCAGAATAGAAATATTGCATATGCTTTAGAGTTACCAACAAGGCTGGTTCAAGTTCATAATTTTTTCCATGTATCACAACTCCGGAAGTGTCTTAAAGTTCCTGATGATGCAATCATGCATCAAGATATTGAATTACAAGAGGATTTGACTTATGTTGAGGAACCCTGTAAGATTTTGGAAGAGAACTAGAAAAGGTTAAGGAATAGAGCTATAAAGTACTTCAAAGTACAATTGGCACATCATCTTGAACAGGAAGCAACCTAGGAGAAAGAGGATAACATACGAGAAGCCTATCTAGAACTATTCAGGTACACACCAGTAAAACTTAGGGATGAAGTTTTAAGGGGGGAAGACTATAACATCCTAGCATTTAGGAACCAACGAAGGGTAGAAATAAAAGTTTGTGCATTTGCATGCATTCATCTATAAAATCAGGGTAATTTTTTCACCAAACAAAACCCTAGGGAGATCATAGTTTCTTTCACTACTTTGAGTTAGGGTTTAGCTCTTAGGAGTGTTTGATATGAATTCTGACATGAACCTTAGGAGATATTATGAATTTGGCTGAATAATTTGAATTCATATTTGAATAATTTGAATAATGTAAAAAAATAGTGAACCAAAGTAATAATGTTTATTTGATTTCCAAAAATAATTAGTTCTTATTATTGTTTGAATATTAAACAACTATAAAACAATAAAGGAAATTGATACCAAAATAAATGTATAACTTAAATAGTTATTTCTGATTTCTTTCCTTTATTCCACAAATAACAAATGAATACAAAGGATTATGAAGAAAGTACTTTATTGAGACAATATTGAAGGAAATAAAAGCTTTATTAATAATAAACACATATTACATTGTCTTTACAAAAGAGGAAAAGGAAAAGATTACAATCGAAAACTAACAGACTAGTCCTAACTAAGCCTAGTCTAAATCTTCTTAATCTTCACCTAAACTTGTACCTGCAAATAAGATAGAAATAGAATAAAACAAAGTGAGGGGTTAGTATTAGATTACTCTCCGTTATTAGCAGTGAAGTGCATTGTTTTCAAACATCATTGAGCCAAATCTGTTTACAAGAAGGGACAAAACCAGCAAGTGTAGTATCTCTTCATTTCATAGTATAAGCCTCAATACAACCTCATTGGTAGATAGGGGCAAGTTTCACCAGGAATGGAAATAGTAAAAGGTGGTGGAGTTTAAAACAAGATCACTTGATCTCATCCACAGCCAAAGAAACAGTGAAGCTGCTCACACACATAAATGCATGCATTGAGGTGTCGATGGCAGGGACAAAAGAGAGGTTTAAAACCCAGCAACACAGTGCAAAGCAGGGCTTTGCTACCCATTCCACAGAGCCAAACACCAATTTATCATAGCCTACACAAGAACACTACAGGTTCTTGCAAACCACCACTCGAATAGTCACTTTTCAACATAGCAAACCTAGGAAAGATAGTGACCTGAGGAGAGGGTAGATTAAGGTGGACAACAAGCCTGCAAAGGAGCTGAAGCACCAGGTGGAGCAAGATCAGGCCAAGGAGAAGGCAGCAGGAACCAGGACCAGGCTACAAGGGTATAACCCAACCCTTCTTAATCAAATAGTTATTCATGGCATATTCATATATGCAATCATATAGATCTGATCATGCAAGTACATGATAAACACATAAGCATTGAGTCATCAAGTAAAGAATCAAGTGGTTTCTACGTGAGGATGGTCTTAGACCAACATCACAGACCAGTGATCTAGTTTTAACTAGATCATTACACATCACCACTATTGGTACATGGCACATCCCCAAACTGGGTAGCACCTCTGTACCAACAGATCTACCATTTCTTGAGAATAAGCCTAAAAACCACTTTTAAAAACGTTTAATCATTTTCCTAAATGAGTTAGGAATCATCTATAGCAGTATTGCAACATTTATCATAAGGCAGAGCCTTTGATCATAAAAGTTTTACACTGAAAACATCAGCTTAAGCAATATCATCTAACAGTAAAGCACCATCACTCAATAGGAGTGAAGCTCACAATCATAGCCACAGAGTTAGCCATACTAACATAATCATGTTCAATAAAATGTGACAAGAGAACTAAGTGTCTATATTTAAAATAACAAGGGTTAACTAACAGAGTAACCATTCATACTCAACAAAGAGCATCCCAACTCTAGCATAACAGTGAGTCACAACCCAATAAAACGGATTCACATTAGCTGCAATATGAGCATCCACATAAAAATTAAGTATGTTTTCATTGTAGGTTCTCTGACAAAGAACAGGATAACACCAACAAGTTGAGTACAGTGAACATAGACAGACTAATCAAGTCATGCTCAACAGGGGGTGTAGCAAGCACCACTAACAGGCCATTATCCATGAGAGTAACACAATCATCTCAACCCTAGAAACTTAACTGAACATCACTGCAAGGGGGCCACAACCAAGGTTCATATATGAACCCTAGTAGAGGGTAGTCATAGTAGTCACACATGGCATGGCATACTAGAGCATAGAGAGGAGCATAGAGGAGAGCACAACAAACGTACTCAAGGTCCTCGTAAGAAGATTGAAGAGGAAGCAGAGGAGTGGTCGGCGACGGAGAAGAAGCGGCAGCACGGGGAGCACCCCGAAGGGGCACTACAACCCGCACCTGCAGCATGTTGGAAGAGGCCGAAGAAGAAGGGGAACATGCCATGAGCAGCCCAGCGCGTTGACGAAGAAGCACAGAGGTGACCAACCCCAACCCTAGCCTCGGGCAAGGGTCATCGAGACCAGGAGAGGACACCAGCGATGAATCAGCTTGGACAACATTGTGCAGCAGCGTCAACTTAGTCGTCCTACACCGTGTCGGCAGCCATGGCGGCCGTACTTGGCCAAAATCATGCGTAGCAGCGGCGGCGGCATCGAGCACTGGAGAGAGTCGTGCGAGAGAGATAGGGTGAGGAAGAGAGAGTGCGCGTGGGGGTGCTAGGCTGATGGGCTGCCCAGTACAGCCCGGGTGGTCTTTGACCAGGCAAGGTGGGTTGGGCCAGCCCAATGGGCCAGGCCCATGTCTCAAAAGACTTACCTAAAAATAAATATTTACAAATATGCCCCTGAAACAAAATCAGCTCTAGAAAAATAAAAAAATCCTAAAAATATAAATAATATATCTATGAACTCACAAAAATATCCTCTACCCAATAAAAATAATAGATAGTAATTTTAAGTAATTAAATCTAGGTCTATTATAATTATTGTTTTTATTACTTTTGGAATTTTATAAAAATAAATAAAATACATAAAATTGAATAAAAAATTCACATTTAAGATCCTAAATAGATTTGCTATGATATAAAATACTAAATTGTATTTTTGAAAAGTAAATTAAGTTTGTTAAAAATAAATCTTTATTCCTTGATGGATTTTTAAGAAAATACTAGAAAGAGTTAAAATTTTAATAAATCCATTTTTAAACTCTTAGAATAATGCTATTATCATAAAAAATACTAGATAAAATAATTATGTGAATTTAATAGTCTTTGAGTAATACATTTCTCTTATTAATTAAAGAAATTAGTAAACCTTTATAAGGTGGGTAAAACACGCAAAGAAGAAAAAATAATAAATCATTGTGTGACATTACTATGCATTACATATTGCTTCTTTAAATATTGTCCTTACCAGGCAATAATGGTCTTCTGGACAAACCGGAGCTCAAGGTCAAGTGGAAGCATCCGACTTCACTATCTTGCAGTCACAAGGCAAGTTCATCACTTGCTCATGTCCTTTGAGAGTCTTTATGAAAGTATTTGAAAATTGTGTGTTATCACCTATGTTCTAAAGAAGACTAAAAACTAAGTATTTCCCTGAACAAATGAAATGATATTGTCATCCTAAGTGATGATAAATACTATGAATGACGATGGAATCTAGGATTCCGCTTGCCGAACAGTTAGGACTTAACAACCCTTGGCATTAGTGATTCTAGCAATGTATATTACGTGTTAACCATAATATTTGGAATGGGATAGAGAAGTTAGCTGGATCTTCTTCCTTTCGCATGGACGGATGACCTAATCATGAGGCTATGGATTCTCACGGAGAACCAAGCACATGGGTGGGACCCCCAGCTCCCCATGATTCTGGTGTCTAGATTATCTTGAGAGGCTACCAGGGGTATAGCCGGTCCTTTTAGGGAGCTTGTGAGGGCATAACTGTCTCATAGAGTCTTTAGGTGCCTACCAGAGTTATAACTGGTCCTATATGGGGCTTAACAGAGGTGGGGCATGTCCTGGAGGGTCGTGTCTTCATGCGGGGTTGTGGAGAAGGTCAGTGATTGGCTTGGATAAACTTCTGGGCCCCACATCAAGGAATTGTGGATGGGAAGTATGCCTGGTTGTGCAACAATGATTTGGTCTCTTATGGTTAAAGCAACGCACCTCTGCAGAGTGTATAAAATTGTGACATGTTACTCCCTATTTCAGGAAGGAGCTACAAACGCGGCAGGAAAGGAACTCCATGAAGTTCTGGTCAACCTGTGAAGGCTGATGGGCATAGTTTTTGATAATAAAATCAATCTTTGAAGAAATGTTTATGAAAACTGCATAGTACTAAGGACTTATAGTTTGAGGTGGTAGTTAGAGCATCAGACTTCCCACTGTGCATATAATGAACTTGTTGGGTAACGTTGTTACTCATCCTTTCCTTTGAACCCCTTGCTAGACTCTGAGGAGCAGAAGGATAACCAGGTGTATGCTACAGAAGTCCAGAATAACGTCTACTACGAAGAGCTGGACCTGTCCGGTGGAGTTGAAGGGGTGGACTACGGGATACACTATGGAGCTGAAGACAACAAGTCAGAGTAGTTGTCAGGCCGGAACTTTGTTATCTAGGTTGAGCCAAGCAACACGAACCCTATAGAATAAGCTGTTGAGCTCACGTCTTTCTTATCATTGTGTCTTTCATTCTTCCACTGAACTTATTAAGTAAGTTATTTGGTTTGTAAGTTTTAACCGTTCAAAGATCTTGATCTTTTGGTATTGTAATGATAATATGTGAATGTTTGTAATTTGGACCTGCAATGTTTCTGTTGTACCACTCTGAGGGATGTAATATTTGCGAATGGTGTTCTGTGAGTGTTATGTCAATGACTATAGTATACTACAACATGCACTAGTATGCTGGGTCACCGCAACCTCCCACAGATGATGTTGTCTGAGCAACAGAACAAGCTTCTTCATGACCCATTCCTTGCTGGTTCTAGCTCTCGTCGTGCTCTTCCCTGCAAAAAGGGGCTTGCCAGGTTCTTCAATGGTCTTTAGGATATGTGCAAGTCCTCCTATGATGTTTCCCATTGCAGTCTCAAGCTCAGTCAAGATAATAGGAGGCAACACAATGCCTTCTTGGCAGAGCATGATTGCCAAGTGCCCGATATGGGAAATTCTCTGACTCCTGTGCCCTATGCGAACTTTGAGAAGCCACCTCTGGACGATGACATATTTCGGGGCTTTGACACGTCTATGTTCCCCGGGTTTGCTACTTCCAGTTCCTCTCAGCGTCGGTCTGCTTCCCCTATGGGAGATGATGATGAGGCTGAAGACGAGGACAAGGACGAAGAGAAGGAAGAGGAAGAAACCGAGGAGGATGACGATGATCCATTTGGTGGCTATATCTTTTCCTCCACTCTATCCTTCCTTTTTGGGTCTCGATGCCAAAGGGTGAGAACATAGTAGAGTCCACTTTTATGCTACTTACCTTGTGCACAAGCCTCACTATGTTTATTTGCCTCTTATGGGATTGTGATCCCATTTGCTTTATCAGACTATTTGTTGTCGTGTGTGTGTGGACAAGTTAGTTTTATCATTATTATACTTGGATATCCTTTGCTTATGAGCTTACTATCTTTACTATTATGTGCTAGTTATCCTTGTCTTTACCTTGTCATGCCATGCTTGCTTCCTAAGGGCTTTGGGGGAGCTCTCCATATACCTAAGTAGGTGCACCTTGCATTTAAACGCAACATCATCCATGTGCACACCTTATGGGGGAGCTCTCTTAAAATCTTCCAAGGAATTGTCTATTAAAATCCTATTATAATCTGTGTATGACTCTAGCTCGTTTTGCAATCGTTAACCAAAAAAGGGGAGATTGAAAGGGCAAAATGCCCTTACCTAGTTTTTGGTTAATCATGACAACGGAGTTCGAGAGCAGACTAATGTTTCTACTAGTATCCCTACAGGTGATAGTCCACGTTTGATGATGAGAGGCGATGTGTGACCCCCCATTCATTTATGAAGTGAAGAGCCGGTGTTTTCATTACTTTTCTCTCTTATTTCTCTTTGAGTCTAGTAGGAAGCACCGCATTATTAAGAGGGGTGATCTTGATGCGCTCTTTGAGGATGTTCTACACCATACACACATCATATTATCTCCAGCCACACACTCACTCGAGGAGATACAGAAAGTCAATGCGGAAAATGAGCTAAAAAGAGGGTCTTGCGAAATCGGCAAGAATTCCGGTGCTGCCGGAGTGGCCGCCGGAATTTCTGGTCAGCGCACACCAGAATAGGTGACTGTATAGGGTTTTGGTTCTTCGCCAGAATTCTCGGTTGCCACCGGAATGATCGGCGCAGAAACCGGTCCGCTAGAACTACGGCCGGAATTTTTGGCGCATGTTTCGGCTCCACCGGACTTATTGCCAGCTCTACCGCAAGACCCTCCAAATGATTCCTTTTTCACCCTGGACTATATATACCCCTTTCTTCTCCACTTAGATTTAGGAATTCCATTACATACTCATTCTTGAAGCTCTCTCTCTCCCCCCATTGTTGAAACACGATTCCTTGAGGATCTCCCATTCTACCCAACCATTTCCAAATCCCTTTGGTAGAAAGCAAGAGGAGGTCTTGATCTACATTTTCACCAAGACAAAGTTCATCCCCCTTGAGTTCATCGAGTTAGCTTGTTACTCTTAGGTTTGTGGGAACCCCTAGGAGGCTAGGGTCGCCCGGAGGCATTCGTCTTGTGATTTGCTCTATGGAAAGTTTGTGAGGGTATGGAGACTACCTTAAAGTCTACCGCGAGTAAGTGAACTATTCCTTCATGGGATAGGCTCGGAGAAGAAGGTGAGCCTTCGTGGCATTGGGGAATCCTTCGTGGAACCTCACACCTCTCCAACTTGACGTAGCCCCCTTCCCAAAGGTGGTGAACACGGGAATACATCTTCGTCTCCGCGTGCTTCGGTTATTCCTTAACCAATCTCTTACTTGTGTTGTTTACTTTGTGATAGCCTTCGTGTTTGAAGTATCTTGTATCATCATCTAGGTTGCCTCACCTAGTTTGCAAATAGGCACACTTATATTTTGCAAAGCCTAAAACTTGCAAAAGATTACAAAGAAAGTTGTAGAAACCTATTCACCCCCCTCTAGGTAAACCATCTTACACTTTCATAAAGGATTTGTGCCTATGATTTCTTCTTAGTAAAAGAATCATGGTATTTGATGATCTACCGGTGTAGTGCAGCACAATTCCTGCTACAATTTTACCCTTCCCTAGATCCAGATGATCCCTAGCTACCAATTTACCTATAGCTACAATTCTACCCATTCCTAATGTTTCTGGGCTAAACCTTTGTAGATTCCTAAATGTGCATGTTGAAGATCCGTAGTTGCTTATCCTTCTTCCTCCTCCTGATCTTGAAGTGTTCTTCAAGTTCTTCCTTGACTTATAGCTTCCTCTTTATCCTAGATCTCTCTCTCTAACTAGTGTGCATGTGTTTTTTTGTCTGAGCTAGACATGTGAGTTGTGAGCTCTAGGGTCTGGGATACCCAGCCATTTATAGTTCCCAAATCCATGAGGTGTTGACACCTAATACATGCATTTAGGAGATTCACCTACTTGGGCACGTGTGAAACCATCTTTATAGCTTAACTTATGTGTAGGTGGCACTTCTACTTTCGGTGGTTAAGCCCATACTCGTTAAACTATAGTGAATTTATCAAATTTGGAACATGGAACCTGTTGTCCTTTAGTATAGATACATTGTATCTACATATGCCTATTTGGGCATGTCGGTTTCGTTTTTCTTATCCTGGCCCTGGATAGTGACAAGTGGTTTTCTATTATTTTTATTATTTGTTGGGTTTATTTTACTTGTGAGTTCTTACAATTACCTTTGGTCGAAACTTACTAGAAGTTGTTGCTCTACACTTTGATTGGATAAGTTGTTAGATAAGCATTCAATTTACTTTCACGGTATTTTATGTTTTCCAAGATTTCATGGCTTGAAGTTATTTCTTTGGGGTCATTTTGTTCCTAGTTAATCTTAGAGTAGTTCTACCGATTTACTTTTGCTACTTGAACAATATGAAAATTGGGATACTTTACTAGTACTTGGTCATTTCTAATACTCTTTGAGTTTTGGTTTGAAGTGATGAACTGCTTAGTGTTCCTCCTCCAAGACTTTGTGTTTTTATAAGGAATCCATGGCTTGGAATTTTCCTGGTTCTTCTCTACTACTGTTGAAGCTTTACTTATCCTAGAGGTGTACTACTCGGTACCGTGATGTTCATGGTTCACTACCGAATCATTCTATTGGTTTTCATTTTGTATATGTGGTACATTGATTGTGCTCTAAGTTACTATCCTACTACTGCTAGATGTTGTCTTATTCTCTATTGGCTACTACTACTAGGATCTACTATTTGATCTAGGTTTGATGTCAACTTAGGATCTGGTACTATGGTTCTTATGCCTATTGGTGATGTTATACTATTCTCTACATGCTACTCTTGGTGATCCTATCAAGCACTACTGTTCTTACTTTGGGTTCATGTACACTTGTTTTATATTGCCATTTATCTATTTTCTAGGTCTAGGATATTAGGACTAATTCCCGATGTTCTATTATGGATTCCATATAGAATGGATTCACCTCAGGTGAATCCAACATTTTAACCTAATGTTGGTTTCTTTTGTTTTGTTTGCAGGTTTCATCAGGATCAAGATAATAATATGGAATAGAGCTGAGATAAGAAAGATACGAAGAAGATGGAGATGTAGTTAGATTTTAGTTTCTAGGTTTTCTTCTTTTGTATCTTTTTAAACTCTTTGTAATATTCAAACTTGTATCCATTGCAATATGAATAAAGATGTCTTTGAATATTACCTGTGTCAACTTTTATTTTTGAAATGTTCTTATAGTTTTTGTACTTGATGTCAAGTTTGACTAATTCAAACTTCCATTTTGAAATCAGTGATTTGAATTTTGATCTAGTTATAATCTTCTTGTCCATGCGTGTGTATATGATTATGATCACTTGTTTTAGGGTGATTTGTTTTGATTTGAAATGACTCATAATCAAAATTTCCCTTGAAATTTTAATTTCAAATCCTAGTGTTGACTTGAGTCAAACTCAACACTAGACTCAAGATTTAAGTACTTAACCTTAAAAACACAAAAAGTTTAAATTCTCTCTCAGTTTTAAGATGCATGAGATACAATGCATAGTTTCTTATTCTTCGGGATGTTACAGGGTAATACACTGAATATATGTTCTTAGATGTTGTAATGGATGTTCCCAGACTGGGATACAAAAATTATTAGTGAAAACCCTTTGAGTTGTGCTTAAAAAGTTGTATGAATTCTTTCTGAATTAGTCATGGATAATGCAGTCAATATATGTTTTGGGACGTTGTAATGGATGTGCAGGATGTGCAGATGACGCATCTTATCTACAGTGAGAACAAATTGAATATTGCAATCTGCTATGTGATACGCACGTAAAATGCATCTATAATATTTGTAGTTTATTGTGCTATACTATTTCATTATTGAATCATATAAGATGTTATAATCATATTTCATAGTGATTTTTAGGATTTTCCTAAAACATGCCTTACACATGTATTATAACTCTGCAGACAAAAAAACCATGTTTTGCATATTTTGACTTTCAGTGACCTTCGCGAACTCAAAAGAACCTGAGATTTTTTATACTGAAGTTTTTCATCAAAGGAAGACCTAGAGAATTTGGGCCTCACTTGGGACCAGAGAGGGTGCCCCAAGTGGCATGATTCCATCGCCGCGTGGGAGGGCCTCTTTCCCCCTCATGGCTCCGATGCCATTGATTCTTTTGCCACATATTTTTATTGACCTAAAAACACGTTTAAAAGGGACCCCAATTGCTATCGTGGATTGCAGCACATAACGAAGATAGAAACATGAAGCAGACGTTATCCTACAAAAATTAGAGGGGGAAACACCACCGGAACACCACTGACACGCATCTCCAGCCTCTCCAACAACATCTGCATCGACACTATGATGAAGAGGGAGTAGTCCACCCGGACTATGGTTCTATGGAATTAGCTTGCTCTATATTTTTCTCATGCTATCAATGTTCTAGTGCCATATGAACTGCCCAACATGATTATGACCATCTATATGTAATCATTTGTTGTGGATCTTTGGAATTTATGATTTCAGTATTTGAGATTGGAATATTTAGATTGTGTCTTATGTATGAGTAGATATATATTATGTACCCAGTTTTTTATTACTTCGTTCTGATCAAATTTGTAGGATGAGATATGAGAGCGGGAATATGTGCATTTGATATATTAACATGGTAATATGTATGGTGTCAAGTGGGATCCCACTTCTAGTTCATTTTGATAATTCTAGTGTAAAATTTGGACAAATTTTACACAACAAATTTTAAAATGAACTAAAAGTGAGATTTTGGTAGGATCCCACTTGACAACTTGTTAGAAATAATGGGCTAAACTAAATAGGCCCATGTAGATTTCAGATTTCCCTAAATCTCAAAGCCCATGTTTGTGGCAACTCACATGTGTTTTGGCCCATGTTTGGGGCAGCTCACATGGGTGTGGAGTGAGAGCTAAAGTTTAGTCCCACATGGAAAGTTGGAGGAGAGTTGCACCATCTTATAAGGTGGAGTGTTTCATCACCTAGTAAAGTGAGTGAGAAGAGAAGAGCTACATGCATGCTCCTCCTCCGCCGCCGCTGCTCGCATGCGCATGCACGCACGGCCCGTCCGTCTTGTCATGACGCGCACGCGCCGCTGGTTGCGGGAATCTCACCGAGCCGAAATTTATTTTTGTTGCTCAGGAAAACTGTGAGGTTTTGATAGACGTGTCAACAGTAAGCCTATTCGGGCCGCTCCCGGATTGTGGGCTACTATAACCGACCAAAACATGTGCAACATGGACTCTACCCACGTTCGCTTCCGTTAGGGTTTCCTGAGCTGCTCTATATAAAGTCCTGTGCGGCTACCACCGCAACACACCAAAACCAATCTTGGGTTTTTTCAACCTCTCTGCTTGCGCTGCCACCATAGTCTACTCCATCCCGAGCACCGGCATGCACCAAAAAACGGGAGAGCGGGTCTCTAGAACCGCTCGTCCTTGTGATCCTGTATGGGAGAGGGTGAATAAGGTTTTTGGGAAGTGCTCTGCACGTCTTCTCAAATTCTTCATCATGGCTCGTGTTCCTAGAAGATCTGCGAGACTTCGGGCTCAGTATGTTCGACGACATTGATGCCATCTCCATCAACAGGCCGTCACCACCACTGCAACAATGGCTACAGTCAACCAGTATGTATACTATAATCTGATCTACTGTCTACGTATAGATGTTGTTGCGTTTACAATGTTACTATTCATGTTGATCAATATGTCTAGTATATTCATTTGGCACATGTTAGTAGTGATTGTTGTCATGCTTAATATTCTGAAATTAATCATGCAAATTGTTCCTAATATTCCAACAATCCAAAAACCTTATTATTCTAGGCAATTTCCTGAGTTAAACATGGGACACATGGTTGATGCTATGAAGCCATAAACTTTTACCGGTGTGTATTTTAAGAGGTGCCGGTATAAGACCATTATCTAGATGCAAGCTCTAAAAATATTCGAGACTAGTGAGGGTTCACCTGAAGGAACTATATCTGAGGAGGATTAGAACAAGTTCAAGGAAACTAATCTAGCCTTTGTGGGATGTGTTCTTGATAACAAGCTATTTGACATGTATATGCACATCAAAAACACAAAATAGCTCTGGGAGGCATTGGACGCTAAGTTTGGTGTAGCAGATGCTAGCAGTAAACTGTATATCATGGAGAGCTTCCATGATTACAAGATGGTTAACAACTGTTCTGTAGTCGACCAGGCTCATGAGATATAGTGCTTTGCCAAGGAGCTTGAAATCCTTAAGTGATTCTTACCCAACAAGTTTGTGGTTTGGTGCATTATTCCAAAGTTGCCTTCTTCATGGAGGAACTGTAGGGTTTCGTAGCATGGAAAACAAAAATTTTCTACCGCATACAAACAAACAAGCCAAGATCTATCTACTAGATTGTAGCAACGAGTCGATGGAGGAACTCACCCTCGAAGATTCCAAAGCGGTTAACGAGAGCAGATTCTCGTGGGTGATGTAGTCGTACTCTTTCCGATCTCAAGATCGCGTAGACGATCCTTCCAGCGCCACGTTCCAGCAGCGCTCCCGCAGTCGGTCACACATTCGATTTTCGTGAAGACCTTCCTCCCTTGTTCCAAAGAAAATGAGGTTGTAGCACTCTCCTCACGATTCCTAAGCACAACGGCGTGGTACCGGAAGTAGAGGGGAGATCCCGCAGGGCTTCGCCTTAAGCCGGTGCGAGTATGGTGGAGCTTATGAGAGAGGCTATTAGTGGTCTAGTAATTAGACACACCAATTAGAAGGCTCTAAACCAATTAGAAGGCTCTAAACCGCTGGCTAAAGCAATTAGAAGCTCTAAACCAAAACGGCTCTAAACCGGAGGTAGAAGATAGGAACTTGTGTGTGCTAGGAGGGGAGCCCTGCCCCTCCTTATATAGGTGGGAGGGCCGGCCAAGGGAGGAGTGGAGGTCCTCCCCAACTCGGCCTTGAGGTGGGGCGCCGGCTTGGGGAGGAGGGAATCCCTCCCCAACTCGGTTTCCACTTCTCCTCCTCTTTCCACTTTCCAAAACTTGCCGTTTGACTTTCAAACTAGCCGTTTGACTTTTTCAATTTAGGATTTAAATAAACCCTTTATTTTGGACAGCGAGAACACTTAGTACATGATGCAATCATTCCAACTTACAATGACACATTCATGTACCCTTCCCTCGAGTGCCGGACATTCGGGACCTTCTAGAATGTTCCCGATGAAAACACTAACCATTCCCCAACTCCGAAACGGGACTTTCCTTATATGAATCTTATTCTCCGGACCATTCCGGATCACCTCGTGATATCCCGGATCCCATCCGAGACTCCGAACAACATTCGGTCTCTTTCTCATAATACCATAACTACTCAAACAACGTCGAATCCTTAAGTGTGTCTCCCTACGGTTCGTGAATTATGCGGACATGATCGAGACACTTCTAACAATAACCAATAGAGGAATCTGGAAATTCATATGGCTCCACATATTTCTACGATTACTTTGCGATCGAATGAACCACTTACATACGATACCAATTTCCCTTTGTCTCACGATATGTTACTTATCCGAGGTTATGATCGTGATCTCTGCATACCTAGTTCAACCTCACATCGATAAGTACTCTTTTCTCGTTCCCGTGATATGTGATCCCTTGTGAGCCAGTCACATGCTTGCAAGCTAATTGGATGACATTTCACCGAGAGGGCCCAGAGTATATCTATCCGTCATGTGGATGGACAAATCCCACTCTTGATCCATGTGTTTCAACCAATACTTTCCGAACACTCAATGCCACCTTTATAGCCACCCTTACGGTGTGGTGTTTGATGACATCAAAGCATCCATCCGGTGAAGGTGATATGCATGATCTCATGGTCGAAGGAATTAGGTTACTATGTATCAGAAAGCATATAGCAATTGAACTATTGAAATGACTTGATCTTTATGCTACGCTTGTCTATAGGAGTATGTCCACCATATCATTCTCCTAACGATATGATCTTGTTGTTGATAACATCTTAATGTTCATGATATGGAAACCACAATCATCAATCAACCAACAAGCTAGTGAAGTATAGAGGCTATACTAGGGACTTCAAATTAAGTTTACAAATCACACAAGTATTAATGGTTTCCTTGTTAATACTATTATAGCATGAATGTAAACATTTATCATAAGTATGAAGATATGATAATAACCTACTTTATTATTGCCTCTTGGGCATATCTCCAACAGTCTCCCACTTGCACTAGAGTCAATAATCTAGTTTCAAACCTTTGTGTTTTTAACACCTATGGCTTTCTGGTGTTGTATGTACACGATTGCTAGTGGTTAACTAATCTCCGATCGACACTTCCGGTCAGTGTCCGTGTAATTGCATGTCTTTGCGTCTCACGCATCACTCATTCTCTAATGAGATGGCTTTGTATGATTTGGTCTTCGGTGTGACCTTTAGTTCTTTGGGGTTAAAACATGTTGATAATATTGTCGCACAATATATCTTCATAGTATTATCCATGTGAACTACACCTAGTTTGATAACAAACTACTTGACACAAATGCCCTCTTTGCTGCTATAATAGCAGTCATACTTAGCCTTTTGTTGAAGTATCTCACAATGTCTTAACTTTGGAACTCATCCAAATCCATTATGGAACTCACTTTCCATTATATTGTGCCACCCTTAGTTTAGATTGAGATAAACTTAATTTGTACTTTGTGACAAAGCTAGTATCAATGTAGTACTTTTACAATGAACTAACCATCTATTTGTCACTTCTACAAATAATATACTCTTAGTTCTTCCAAAAGATCATAAGAATATCCTTACTATTGTCCAATGATCATCTTACAAATCATTACGTATATGCTCACAACATTTAGAGCATAGGACATATCTGGATTTGTACATATCACAGTATGATTGATATAAACACTCTTTGTGATTTCATACATCAAGTATCAATCTATACTTGAATCTTTGTTTCACTTACCAAATGTCAATACACTTGAATATATCATCAACATTGAACTCTTTCAATCCTTTCTGTGCGACAAGAACCTTTTCTTGTAGTTTCTATATTGAACTCATTCAATATCTCGTCTATGTACTTCTGGCACAACCATATTAGCGTCTATTGATGCCAAATATTTGGGTTTTGCCTAAGTCTTTCATCGGTATGAAATTCTTAATATGTGTTAATAAAAGATACATTATTTCCAATCAACAATATGTCTTCCACATAATGTATTAGAAACATGTCTCAGCGCTCCCACTTAATTTCTTGCAAATGCAAGCATCTTCATTGTCTCCGATGAAATTAAACTCTTTTAACAGTTTCATCATAGTGAAGATTCCAACTCCGCTATGCTTACTTCAACCATTGAAGTTTGCATATGCTTTTAGCATCCTTTGAATTAACAAAACCCTTTGGACCGTGTCATGCACACGTCCTAGGTAACCATTCTATTAGAAGAACTTGTTTTGTTTATTCTACTACCACATAACAAATTATATGTAGTGGTTGCTACATTAATCCGTCTAGACTAAATATCGCTATGAAAGATCAGATCTTGTCATAGTCAACTTTGAACACTGTTGTGAATTCTTTCCCAACATGTCGACTATTTCATAGATGTCAAACATCCATGTCTACTTCTTTATAGATCCAACCACAACTGCAAGGTCTTACACCTTTTTCGAGGGTCCTTCAAGTTCAAAACTTGATTTCTCGTGTATGGAACTATCACGGATTATATGGCTTCAAGCCATTTGACTGAGTCAGGCCCATCATTGCTTCTTTGCATGTAGTAGGTTCATTATTCTCAAATAATGATTCAACCCTCAAATCTTGGTATTTGATTGTTCATCCGACCTACTTGTTTCAATAGGAACTTGGATCTCCGTGACCACAACCTTTGAGGTACGTGAGCCATGAGTTTTGTTGCCTCCGGAACACTTTTCAAGGCGCAACTCTGCACATATAGCTAAGGTTCCTTTAACCTTATCAAAGTTCTATTGTCCTCCCACTTAACTTTTCACGAAAAATTCCTTCTCAAAGAAACTTGACGTTCTAAGCGACAAACACTTTTGTCTCCGGTGTTTATGGAGGAATACTTAACATTTATACAAAGACAGGTTTATCCGACTTTGGTTGCACACATCTTTCTTATGCATAGCATACCAATGTTTTAAGAAAGGACTACTTGGGTTTTATCCCAAACCATAACTTTATATGGTGTCATTTCAGCGGATTATGATGGAGCTCTTTTCAGTGGAAAAGCGGTAATCTCCAAAGCTTTTAATCTTTAAAATATAATGGCAGTTCTATGAATTACACCTTCGATCTTACCATGTCAAACAAGGTTTTAATTACATATCTCGAACGCTCCATACTCTTATGGTGTTTCGGGAAATGCAAATCCACAGAACGATTCCTTAAATCTTAGGTATTATGCTAAACTTGTAATTCAAATATCTTCCTTTATGATCTTATCATAAACTATTCATATTCTTGTTACAATGATTTTGCACTTCATCTTGAAAGTCTTTTGAACTTTTCAAATATTTCATACTTCATCCTTATTAAGTAAATATTCATATATTCACTCAAATTTTCGGAGAAAGCATATGAAGTTGAAATCCATCGCTCTTGACTACACATAATGGAGTTCGTACAACAATATGCACAAGTTCCAATAAGCTAGTCTTTCGTTCCCTTTTGGCCTATGAACGAAGTTTTAATTATCTCTAGGAAAGTTTCACAAACGTCATTTGATCAAAAATCAAAAGACTCCAAAATTCCATCCACATGGAGTTTCTTCATGTTTTCTTTCCAGTATAATTCAAACGGCGATGTCACTTCCTAAGTGATCTTTCAATCAATTTGTCTTTCGACAATTTTAGCACTAATTTTATGGATGTGATTTATCCAACGAGATTTGTGAATCATCCATCTTTTATGGATTACGGCAATTATTTGAACAACCCTTTTGTTCTCATAATACCTGATAAAACAAATCCTGAAGGCAAGCTTTTGATGTTTAACGAGCAACACAATAACCCTTTATTTTTGTTCTCGATGATCATCATCACATATTCTTTTGCTAGTTACTTAGGCCATTGTAGTTCATGAATTGTGTTGTTTCGTATGACGATTCATACCAACAAATTCAGTATCAAAATACTTAAGAACCACATTGTTTAATAAGCAAAGAATATAGCCATAACACGTATATCATCTATATACTTAAACTGAACAATTCTAGTCTTTTCTTTTCTGCCATAAACTTATGAGATTTTCTTTCAGCATTTCCTTTTCTGTTTGAAAGAATCTATCAACATCAATAGTGGAGTCATACTTATGACACATAGTCCAAAGCGTGTATAGTTAAATACCAATGTCTTTGAACTTGCACTTTGAAGTAGATCACCATTATCAAATATTTGGTGTTCTTTCAAATTCCTTTCTTTAGTAATCTCTTGGTGTAGTAAACATTTTACCTACATCAAATATTCACCCTCATCATGGACTTATCCATGATCTAGCTACTTTTAGCTTGTAACGGTGAATCACGAGTATAATGTTGCTCTCCAAAACCTTTTGGAAGATTAGGACAACTAGTGTCTCCAACCTTTTGCAAATTCTCATCAAATATGAGAACATGACTTTTGCCATATTATACTCTATCATGTTGTAACCAAAACTTCGTTTTAGATATCACAATATCTTCCACACATCATGGTTTCTGAAACAACTCTTTCAGATCCTAGATTACCTTGATATTAAGACAATCCTTTGAATATCAAGAATCATGGAGATAAACATGATACTTATATACTAACATTTGGAATTGTTACTCTTGATTTAATACTAATTATTAAACTTCATGGAGTGACCGGAACTTACTGAAAGTTTGCAATAGGACTTTTAAACTTTAGATTAACACTTCAATACAATACGATACCAGTTCGTAAAGTAACTAACCAGAATTCTATAGTTCTATCATCTCAATTATAACTAAGCGCAAGGTGGTAAACGGATGCCAATGACTACAACAACTATGCAAATTCACTTTGATTTAGTTTATGATAAATAGAGTTCTAATTAATAATTAAATTAATCTAGGTGAACTCCCACTCAAAACAATATCCCTCACATTGTTTTAGTGATCACACGAACCAAATCCACCACATCAAAACCGATCATCACGTGAGTTGATGTAGCTTCAATGGCGAACAATCAACATGTTCATCATATCTACTATATGACTCATGCTCTACCTTTCGGTAATCCGTGTTCCTGAGGCCATGTCTGTACATGCTAGGCTCGTCAAGATCAAACCTTAGCTACCGCATAAGCAAATCTGGCTTGCTTACGTTGTATTCACCCGCGGAATCAAAGACACCCGATCATCACGTGGTGCTTCGAAGCAGCAAGCTTTGGCAACGGTGCATACTAAGGGTGAACACTTTAGAACTTGAAATTTATGTGCATGAGGGATCATCTTATAATGCTACCGTCGTCTACTAAGCAATACAAGATGCATAAAGGATTAACATCACATGCAATTCATAATATGTGATATGATATGGCCTTTCTTCTTTGTGCTTCCGATCTCCATCTTCAAGCACGAACATGATCTCCATCATCAAGCATAGCATCAAGGTCAATGGCGCTTCTTCATGGTTGTAGCCCACCAGCTTCAACTATTACAACTATTTTGAATAGACACGCAGGTCTTAACAGAAATTAAAGACAACCATATGGCTCTCGCGGTTGCCAACTTACAATAAGGAACATTGCATACATCAAATATAATCACAATCATGGCCATATCACATCATCAAGACACCCGCAAAACAAAGTTAGACGCTTCTACTTTCTTTGCATATTTTACGTGGTTTGGGGCTTTCAATAAGTGTCGTTCTAACTTAACAAGAACCACAACATTGATACTAGCATTGTTGATCACCCGTTGTAAATTGGATCTTTACTATGCTAGGAGAAACAGCACCATAAAGCCACTTATGCAATACAAGTTGCATGTCAAGCGTGGAGCAAGTCTCATGAACGATGTCATGTAAGGTTAGCCGGCCGCTTCATCCCAACATACCGCAAGATGCAAAGTACACAAAAGCAATCTACAATAAAGCATCAATGCCCACAATGACCATTGTGTTCTACTCGTCAACAGATCTACATATAGACACGGCTCGATACCTTTGTAGGGTTTAGAGCATGGAAAACAAAATTTTCTACCGCATACAAACAAACAAGCCAAGATCTATCTACTAGATTGTAGCAACGAGTCGATGGAGGAACTCACCTCGAAGATTCCAAAGCGGTTAACGAGCTGATTCTCGTGGGTGATGTAGTCGATTCTTTCCGATCTCAAGATCGGCGAGACGATCCTTCCATCACGTTCAGCAGCGCTCCCAGCCGGTCACACATTCGGTTTTCGACGAAGACCTTCCTCTCCTTGTTCCAGAAACGGAGGTTGTAGCACTCTCCTCACGATTCCGGAGGCAACGGCGTACTGGGAAGTAGAGGGAGATCCATGAGGCTTTAAGCCGGCAAGTAGTATGGTGGAGCTTATGAGAGAGGCTATTAGTGGTCTAGTAATTAGACACACCAATTAGAAGGCTCTAAACCAATTAGAAGGCTCTAAACCAGCTAAAGCAATTAGAAGCTCTAAACCAAAACGGCTCTAAACCGGAGGTAGAAGATAGGAACTTGTGTGTGCTAGGAGGGAGCCCTGCCCCTCCTTATATAGGTGGGAGGGGCTGGCCGGCCAAGGGGAGGGAGTGGAGTCCCTCCCCAACTCGGCCTTGAGGTGGGGCGCCGGCTTGGGAGGAGGGAATCCCTCCCCAACTCGGTTTCCACTTCTCCTCCTCTTTCCACTTTCCAAAACTTGCCGTTTGACTTTCAAACTAGCCGTTTGACTTTTTCAATTTAGGATTTAAATAAACCCTTTATTTTGGACAGCGAGAACACTTAGTACATGATGCAATCATTCCAACTTACAATGACACATTCATGTACCCTTCCCCCTCCGGAGTGCCGGACATTCCGGAACCTTCTAGAATGTTCCGATGAAACACCTAACCATTCCCCAACTCCGAAACGGGACTTTCCTTATATGAATCTTATTCTCCGGACCATTCCGGATCTCCTCGTGATATCCCGGATCCCATCCGAGACTCCGAACAACATTCGGTCTCTTTCTCATAATACCATAACTACTCAAACAACGTCGAATCCTTAAGTGTGTCTCCCTACGGTTCGTGAATTATGCAGACATGATCGAGACACTTCTCCGAACAATAACCAATAGAGGAATCTGGAAATTCATATGGCTCCACATATTTCTCGATTACTTTGCGATCGAATGAACCACTTACATACGATACCAATTTCCCTTTGTCTCACGATGTTACTTATCCGAGGTTATGATCGCTTGATCTCTGCATACCTAGTTCAACCTCGTTACTGATAAGTATTCTTTTCTCGTTCCCGTGATATGTGATCCCTTGTGAGCCAGTCACATGCTTGCAAGCTAATTGGATGACATTTCACCGAGAGGGCCCAGAGTATATCTATCCGTCATGTGGATGGACAAATCCCACTCTTGATCCATGTGTTTCAACCAATACTTTCCGAACACTCAATGCCACCTTTATAGCCACCCTGTTACGGTGTGGTGTTTGATGACATCAAAGCATCCATCCGGTAAAGGTGATATGCATGATCTCATGGTCGAAGGAATTAGGTTACTATGTATCAGAAAGCATATAGCAATTGAACTATTGAAATGACTTGATCTTTATGCTACGCTTGTCTATAGGAGTATGTCCACCATATCATTCTCCTAACGATATGATCTTGTTGTTGATAACATCTTAATGTTCATGATATGGAAACCACAATCATCAATCAACCAACAAGCTAGTGAAGTATAGAGGCTATACTAGGGACTTCAAATTAAGTTTACAAATCACACAAGTATTAATGGTTTCCTTGTTAATACTATTATAGCATGAATGTAAACATTTATCATAAGTATGAAGATATGATAATAACCTACTTTATTATTGCCTCTTGGGCATATCTCCAACAGGAACTTCATCACAACTCTCAAGCAATAAGAGGCAAGAGATATCGGTTGAAAACCTGATATCATCCCTGGATGTTAAGGAGAAGGCTCGATCCAAGGACACTACTGAGAAAGGAGTCGAGGATCATTCTAGCGCCAATATGGTGCAAAAGAAGACCTTCGGCAAGAACAAAGGGAACAATAAGCCCTCCTTCAATAAGCCTGAAAAGACTACAACCTTCAAGAAGAATAGGAAGCCAAACAAGGCCGAGCTAGGTTGCTTTACCTGTAGAGAGCTCGGACACTTTTGCAAGGACTACCTAGAACATGCAGATCATAGAGGGAAAAAGGGGAAGGCTATCAATGTCGTGACCGCTAGATGTTGATGGGTATGGTAATCTATTTGTTGTTCTTTCAGTTTTCAATCACCATGTTAGTGGATTGATACGGGTGCTAATGTTCATGGTGCTAACATCTCTATGTTCACTTCTTATCAAGTCACTCGGTATTCATCCGTCCTAATGGGGAATGGGTCACATGCTTCTATTCGTGGTGGGGGCACAGTGTATCTGAAGTTCACTTTGGGAAAGATCGTGCAGCTGAAGAACGTGAAGCATGTCCCTTCCATGAACAAGAATCTCGTTAGCAGCTCCCTTCTATGCAAAGATGGGTTTAAGGTTGTTTTTGAGTCTAATAAAGTCATTGTGTCGATACATGGACAATTTATTGGTAAAGGCTATGAGTGCGGAGGGTTGTTCCGCTTTTCACTTTCAGATTTTTGTAATAAGTCCGTAAACCATATTTGTGGCGGTGTTAATGATGATACCAGTGTTTGATATTCTCGTTTATGTCACATTAATTTTGGTTTGATGTCCAAGTTGTCCAGTATGAGTTTAATTCCGAATTTCACTATTGCTAAAGGTTCCAAGTGCCATAGTTGTGTGCAATCAAAGCAACCTCGAAAGCCTCACAAGGCAACCGAGGAGAGAACTTGGCACCTCTGGAACTCATACATTATGATCTTTGTGAGAAGAAAGGTGTGTTGACAAAAGGTTAAAAGATATATTTCATGACATTGATTGCTGATATGACTAGATACTGCTATGTTTATTTGTTGTGCACTAAATATGAAGCTTTGGACTATTTTAAAATTTATAAAGACGAAGTTGAAAATCAACTAGAGCGAAAGACCAAACGTCTTAGGTCAGATCATGGTGGTGACTATTTCCCCAAAATCTTTGACGAATTCTATGAGGAATGTGGCCTTATTCATGAGAGGACGCCTCCCTACTCGCCCCAATCAAACGGGGTTTCCGAGATGAAAAACCGCACACTGACTGACTTGGTGAATTCCATGTTAGCCAATGCTGGTTTATCTAAGGCATGGTGGGGGAGGACTTGTTGAAAGTGTGTCATGTCCTGAATAGAGTTCCTAACAAAAATAAAGATAAAACCCCCTACGAGGAGTGGGATGGGAGAAAACCATCACTTTCTTACTTGCGTACTTGGGGGTGTTTGGCTAAGGTCAACATACCAAATCCTAAGAAACACAAACTTGGACCAAAGGCAGTGGATTGCATCTTCTAGGATATGCTCTGCGGAGTGTTGGCTATAGATTTTTAGTAGTTAAATCTGAGGTACCTGATATGCATGTTGATAGTATAATGGAATCTCATGATGCAACATTTTTTGAGAATATGTGTCCTATGAAAGATATGCATAGCACAATGAAGATCCTACACGGAGTAAGAGACAGAGGGTTACAAAATGCTTTGGAGATGATTTCATTATCTACCTTATGGATGGTACTCCCATTTCCATTGTAGAGGCATATGCATCTCCTGATGCAGATGATTGGAAAGAAGCCATTCATAATGAGATGTACTCGATTCTTTCTAATGGAACTTGGGAACTATTAGAATGACCCCATGGCTATAAGCCTCTAGGCTGCAAGTGGGTGTTGAAAAATAATCTAAGGCCTGATGGTACTATTGAGAAGTACAAGGCATGGCTTGTAGCAAAAGGCTACACCTAGAGAGAAGGCGAAGATTACTGCGACACCTATTCACTTGTTTCTAGACTGACCACCATTCGAGTACTACTGTCCCTAGCTGCCTCTTATGCTCTTATCATTCATCGAATGGACGTGAAGACAACTTTACTCAATGGAGAGATGGAAGAGGAGATCTATATGGATCAGCCTGATGGGTTTGTAGTAAAAGGTGAAGAGATAAAGGTGTGCAAGTTGTTAAAATCTTTATATGGCCTAATGAAGGGTTCCGTAGCAGAAAACAAAAAAATTCTATCTACTCGAACACTAATACCAGGATCTATACTATGTAGACATAAGTAACGGAGAAGGAATACAGTATTCATACCTTTGCAAACAGAGGCACGCCTTACACAGGAAGGCGTATATTGATGAAGACGAACAGCACCCCAAGTGTGGTGCCTCTGAAGTTCGTCACACGTCCAGTGTAGGAGACGTCAACCGGACTCCGATCCAGCCGAGCAGCGGAAGAAGTAGATGTCGGATCGCCTGATCACACGACGGTAGTGTGAAGGTGGAGAACTCAACTACGAGGTCCTCCCCAATATTACGGGGAAGTCCTCAGAAGATGAGAGAGAGAGAATGAGAGGAATGGGTGATTCCAAAGGCAGAGGGGGGTACCCTTTATATAGTGGGAGGGGGCGCACCACCCAGGGGCCAAGCGGTGTGGGACTAATCCCCACACCCGCCGGCCACCTTGGGGCAGCCGACGGCCCTAGGTGGGCCCCACTGGGGCGGCCCATCACCCCTAGGCCGGCCAGCTCCCACCTCCTAGGCGCCTTGCCCTCTTGGGCCTCCCTTCGGGTGAGGCCTATTAGCAATATGGAGCCTTTAAAAATAAAATAAAATGTATATTTAATATTAATTCTCTAATTAACATTCAAATACATATATTATATTATCGCTTTACTCCGGAACACCTTCCGGACCCCTTTCCGATCTTCATCGGATGTTACCGAAACTATTCCGGTTTCTCTCTCTCTATTTCTCATACGATACCTCATCTACCCTAAGCGTCCCTACCCTTAAGCGTGACATCCTTCGGTTCGGAAACACTCCGGACATGATAGAGACCACTCTCATATCCATGATCAATAGAGGGACCTGGATGGCCATGTGACCCCCGTGCGTTTCATGAATACAATCGCTCGAACTGTGAGATAGTCGTTCCCCATTCCCTTTGTCATTCGATACCTAATTCATCTGAGACTTGATCTACGGTATCTGCATACCTTAGTTCGAGCTTGTTACTGATGAACTTGTTTTCTCGTTCTCATGTCGTTGCATTCCGTGACCTAGTCACATGCTTGCAAGCTTCATCAATACAACGTCACCGAGATGGCCACATGTATCTGTCTGTTACACAGACTAGACAAATCCTGGTCTTGATATGTACTCCTCTACGCATCCCTTCGGAAAACCTGAGTGGCACCTTTTTGATCACCCAATTACAAGATGACTCTTGATAACCATCTAAGCTTCTTACGGAATGGTGATTTGCATTACCTCACAGTCAAAGGATCGGGTTGCGAGGTCCTCTATGTTTTATCATCAATGGTGAACTTTGTAACTAGATCTCATTAAGATATAACGGTCGGATGTTTGTCTATCATGTTATTCAACTAATAACATGACCTCATTGTCAGTTGGCATAAATGCCCATGGTCTTGAAACACAGACCATCCTCATGACCAATGAACTAGTTCACTAGAGGTAACTAGAGACACGGTTTGTTTACATACGACACGTGTATTAACATTTCGTATTAACACAGTTATAGCACAGTATGAAACATATTATGAACATACAGGAGATATATCAAATAATACACTTTATTATTTGCCTCTAGGGCATAACTCCTTCAGTCTCCCAGTTGCACTAGAGTATAAACAAAACTTGTTTACAATAGGCAGGAACCTAACACCAATGGAATCTCGGTGTTGTTCATGCTTGTCTAGATGGAGAGCTTTCATTAACGGATCTGCTACATTCAGTTCCGTATCTACTTTGCAAATCTTTACTTCACCTTTGTCAACGTTCTGCCGGATGACGTGAAATCTAAGTTTGATGTGTTTGGCTGTGGAATGAGTTCTTCGTTCCCTTGTATTTGCAATAGCTCCCATGTTATCACAATAGATCGTCACGGGGTCTTGCGCATTGGAAAAAACTCCCAGTTCGATGACGAAATTCTTTAGCCAAACAGCTTCATTTGCTGCATCAGCTACAGCAATGTATTCAGACTTCATTGAAGACTGTGCCACCACCGGTTGCTTCTTGATCTTCCAGCTTACCGCCCCACCATTCACCAAGAAAACAAATCCTGTCTGAGACTTCGAGTCATCATGATCTAAATTCCAGTTCGCATCTACGTAACCTGTTACGTTTAGAGCTTCATCATTTCCTCCATAGATTAGGAACATATCCTTTGTTCTTCTCAGATACTTCAGGATATTTTTCACAGCTGTCTAGTGATCCGGTCCTGGATTGCTCTGATATCGGCTCGTCAAACTAAGAGCCAATGCCACATCAGGTCGGGTACTAAGCATTGCATACATGATAGATCCTATGGCTGAGGCATAGGGGATGTAAGACATCTTCTCTCTATCATCGTCTTCTGCTAGGACATTGAGTCATACTCATTTTGCAATTCTTCATCATAGGTGTAAAACCCCTCTTGGTGTTTTCCATTTTGAACCTCTTCAAAATCTTATCTATGTAAGTACTCTGACTCAATGCTATTAGGTGTCTTGATCTATCTCTATAGATCTTGATTCCTAATATATATGCAGCTTCACCTAGATCCTTCATGGAAAATTGGTTGCTTAAATATGTTTTCACGCTTCTCATAAGATCCACATCATTTCCCATGAGTAATATGTCATCCACATATACTACTAAGAAAACAACTGAGCTCCCACTCGCTTTCTTGTAAACATAGAACTCTTGTTGGTTTTGGATAAATCCAAAACTCTTGATCACTTGATCAAAACGGTGGTTCCAGCTCCGAGATGCTTGCTTCAATCCATAAATGGAACGTTGAAGCTTGAATACCTTTCCAGCATCCTTAGGATTAACAAAACCTTCTGGTTGCATCATATACAACTCTTCATCAATGTGACCATTGAGGAATGCGGTCTTGACATCCATCTGCCAAATTCCATAGTCGAAATGTGCAGCAATTGCTATTAAAATCCTGACAGCCTTAAGCATCACTACGGGAGAATAAGTCTCGTCGTAATCAACTCCTTGAATTTGTCAAAAACCCTTTGCGACAAGTCGAGCTTTGTGAATGGTCACATTACCATTCGGATCTGTCTTTTTTCTTAAAGATCCATTTATTTTCCACGGCCTTGTGGCCTTCTGGAAGATCCATCAAGGTCCAAACTTGGTTTTCATGCATGGATCCTATTTCGGATTTCATGGCTTCTAGCCATTTCTCGGAGTCAGCACTATACATAGCTTCTTTGTAGTTTACAGGTTCTTCCTGATCATCTAAGATGACAAACATCACAAGGCTACTATACCAATCTGGAGTGGCATGAACCCTGGTAGACCTGCGAACCTCAGGAGTCTCGATGTCATTGTTTTGATCAGCATCAATGGGCTCTTCCTCCATGTTGGAGAGCGGTTTTGGAATAGCTTCCGTTGCGCTACTCGGAATACGGAGAGAAGGGTCAACAATTTCATCTAACTCATTTTTCCTTCCACTCACTCCTTTTGCAAGAAACTCTTTCTTGAGAAAGGTGCCAGTTTTTGCGACAAACGTTTTGCCTTCGGCTTGGTTGTAGAAAGTATACCCAACGGTTTCCCTTGGGTATCCCACAAAGATACATTTTTCTGATTTGGGTTCGAGTTTGTCAGGCTGCAGTTTCTTAACGTAAGCCTCACAACCCCAAACTTTTAGAAACGACAACAATGGCTTCTTGCCATGCCATATCTCATATGGGGTTGTCTCCACGGATTTGGATGGTGCTCGGTATAAAATAAAAGCGGCGGTTTCTAACGCGTATCCCCAAAAAGACACAGACAAATCAGTTAAATACATCATGGACCGTATGCTATCCAATAGGGTTCGGTTACGACGTTCCGACACACTATTACGCTGTGGTGTTTCGACTGGCGTAAGCTATGGTATAATCCCACAGTCCTTCAAGTGCATGTTAAACTCATAACTCAAATACTCGCCTCCTCGATCTGATCGAAGGTGCTTGATTTTCTTGTTAAGTTGATTCTCTACCTCTTTCTAAAATTCCTTGAACTTTTCAAAGGTTTCAGACTTGTGCTTCATTAAGTAGATATATCCATATCTGCTCAAGTCGTCAGTAAAGGTAACAAAGTAACGATAACCATTCCGTGTTGAGACACTCATTGGTCCACATACATCCGTGTGTATGATCCCAAGTAGGTCTACAACTCTCTCCACTATTCCGGAGAATGGTGTCCTGGTCATCTTGCCCATGAGGCATGGCTCACATGTATCAAGGGATTCAAAATCCAACGATCCAAGAAGCCCTTCTGAATGAAGCTTCTGAATGAAGCTTCTTCATGCGCTTTATGCCAATATGACTAAGACGGCAATGCCATATGTACATGGAATTATCATCACTGTGCTTACAACATTTAGCATCAACACTATGGATGTGTGTATCACAATCAAGATCAAGTAAGAATAAACCATCACGTACAGGAGCATGAACATAGAAAACATCATTCATATAAATTGAACAACCATTTGTTCCTGATTTAAACGAATAACGGTCTTGCAATAAGCAAGACCCACTCACAATATTCATACTCAATGCGGGTACATAATAGCATTTATTCAAAATCAACAATATTCCTGACGGTAGACACAGATGCAGGGTGCCGACGGCCATCACTTCGACTCTCGAACCATTGCCGACGCGCATCGTCACCTCGTCCTTCCTCGGGCGCCTCCTACTCTGCAGATCCTGCTGAGAGTTACAAATGTGAGCAACTGATCCGGTATCAAATACCCAGGTGTTACTCCTGGCGCTCGTAAGGAATACATCAATAACATGTATATCATATATACCTTTGTCCGGAATGGCTATCTTGCTAGCTCGCTTGCCTTCAAGGTACTTGGGGCAATTGCGTTTCCAGTGCCCATCCCCTTTGCAGTAGAAGCATGAAGTGCCGGGCTTAGGGCCAGGCTTGGCAGTCTTTGAGGTGCTGGGAACAAACCTGCCATCCCTCTTAGACTTCTTACCCTTGCCTTTTCCCTTTTGCCCCGGTTTCTTAAAGTTGGTGGTCTTGTTGACCATCAGCACTGTGTGCTCCTTCTTGATTTCAACCTCAGCAGTTTTGAGCATGGCGAACACCTCAGCAAGGGTCTTAGTCATCCCTTGCATGTTGTAGTTCATCACAAAACCCTTATAGCTAGGGGCAGCGAGTGCGGCACCCTATCTATAGCAAGCTCCTCCGGGATTTTGCAATCCAGGGTGTTTAAGCGTTTAACATAGCCAGACATTTTGACCACGTGCTCACTAATACTGCTGTGCTCTTCCATTTTAGCAGAGAAGAAGAGCTCGGAAGCATCATACCTCTCTGCACGAGCGTGTGGAGCAAAGACAACCTTGAGATCCTCAATGATCTCAAAAGCATTCATCTTCTCAAAACGCTTTTGAAGCTCTGGCTCCATGGCATAGAGCATTCCACTCTGGATGAGGGAGAAATCATCCACCTTGGACTGCCAGACATTCTTTTCGTCCTCAGAGGCGGAATCTGCAGGCTTAGCCGAAAGCTCAGCCTCGATGACATAAGTCAACTTGTAGGGGACTAGGAGGATCCTAAGATTGCGGAACCATGCGGTGAAGTTGGTTCCATCAGTTTTTAGCTTGTCCTTCTCGAGGAAAGTGCTAAGGTTGAAGGTGGGTGGGCGAGACATCTACAAAGGATTTGCAAAGTGTTTATACTATGTTCATAATAATGAGTTCAAGTTTTAACTAAAAGAACTCCCACTTAAACGAACATCCCTCTACTCGTTCAGTGATCACATGATCCCTATCCTCTGCACCTCCCCCGATCGTCACGGCCATCAGTGCAGTATCAAAGGTGGACATTCCCTAATGTCGATCACATCAACCATGTGATTCATGCTCGACCTTTTGGTCTCTTGTATTTCGAGGCCATGTTTCTCTAACGTGTTAGGCTCGCCAGTCCTAACTCGTGTGTATTCCTAGTGCAACATGGCTTACACCCACTATATGCGAACATAGATATGTCTGACACCCAGGCTTGTAACCCTGGATCGCCTCATACCGAAGAACTTTCTTGGTGGTGCACATACAAGGGGAATACGATAACTGGAATACTATGAGGGATTATCTTATTATGCTATCGTCTAGTAAGTATACTAGCACAATAAGTAATACTTCTAAAAGTAAAGTGTTATGACATGGTTTGTAGCTTTATGATCATCATCAACAGCTTTAATAAGAGTTTCGCAAACTCATCATTGCCATGTTATAATACTTGCCCCTATGTAATAAAGAAGATAGACGCTTCTATATTAACTATTGCATGTTTTACGCGGCTTTAGGGCTTTCACAGTAGAATCCCTTCCCACCTACGAACGTCGAGCCACAACATGGATTCAATGATTGCCGTTCTTCTTCCCTTTGCAGGGCCCTCTAGTATCAATGCCATATCAACTACTGCAGAGAGACAGTCACCCCCCTAAGCCACTTTGATTTGTGGACCAGTCTCGTGAATCACCACGTGAGGTCGGTTGGGGGCCGCTTCATCAAACAGTGCCGCGATATAAACACCAATACTAAAAGAGGGTAGAAACTAGAGAATCAATGCCCACATATCACTATGTGTTCTATCCGTACGACATGTCTACCCATAGACCCGCTCTGATACCACTGAAGGGTTCCGTAGAAGAAAACAAAAAAATTCTATCTACTCGAACACTAATACCAGGATCTATACTATGTAAACATAAGTAACGGAGAAGGAATACAGTATTCATACCTTTGCAAACAGAGGCACGCCTTACGCAGGAAGGCGTATATTGATGAAGACGAGAAGCACCCCAAGTGTGGTGCCTCTGAAGTTCGTCACACGTCCGGTGTAGGAGACGTCAACCATACTCCGATCCAACTGAGCAACGGAAGAAGTAGATGCCGGATCGCCTGATCACACAACGGTAGTGTGAAGGTGGAGAACTCAACTACGAGGTCCTCCCCAATATTACGGGGAAGTCCTCAGAAGATGAGAGAGAATGAGAGGAATGGGTGATTCCAAAGGGGGACCCCTTTATATAGTGGGAGGGGGCGCACCACCCAGGGGCCAGACGGTGTGGGACTAATCCCCACACCACCGGCCACCTTGGGGCAGCCGCCAGCCCTAGGTGGGACCCACTGGGCGGCCCATCAGCCCTAGGCTAGCCGGCCCCCACCTCCTAGGCGCCTTGCCCTCTTGGGCCTCCCTTCGGGTGAGGCCCATTAGCAATATGGAGCCTTTAAAAATAAAATAAAATATATATTTAATATTAATTCTCTAATTAACATTCAAATACATATATTATATTATCTCTTTACTCCGAAACACGTTCCGGACCCCTTTCCGATCTTCATCGGATGTTACCGAAACTATTCTGGTTTCTCTCTCTATTTCTCATACGATACCTCATCTACCGTAAGCGTCCCTACCCTTAAGCGTGACATCCTTCGGTTTGGAAACACTCCGGACATGATAGAGACCACTCTCATATCGATGATCAATAGAGGGACCTGGATGGCCATGTGACCCCCGTGCGTTTCACGAATACAATCGCTTGAACCGTGAGATAGTCATTCCCCATTCCCTTTGTCATTCGATACCTAATTCATCCGAGACTTGATCTACGGTATTTGCATACCTTAGTTCGATCTCGTTACTGATGAACTTGTTTTCTCGTTCTCATGTCGTTGCATTTCGTGACCTAGTCACATGCTTGCAAGCTTCATCAATGCAACGTCACCGAGATGGCCACATGTATCTGTCCGTTACACAGACTAGACAAATCCTGGTCTTGATATGTACTCCTCTATGCATCCCTTTGGAAAACCTGAGTGGCACCTTTTTGATCACCCTATTACGATATGACTCTTGATAACCATCTAAGTTTCTTCCGGAATGGTGATTTGCATTACCTCACAGTCAAAGGATCGGGTTGCGAGGTTCTCTATGTTTTATCATCAATGGTGAACTTTGTAACTAGATCTCATTAAGATATAACGGTCGGATGTTTGTCTATCATGTTATTCAAATAATAACATGACCTCATTGTCAGTTGGCATAAATGCCCATGGTCTTGAAACACATACCATCCTCATGACCAATGAACTAGTTCACTAGAGGTAACTAGAGACACGGTTTGTTTACATACCACACGTGTATTAACATTTTGTATTAACACAGTTATAGCACAGTATGAAACGTATTATGAACATACAGGAGATATATCAAATAATACACTTTATTATTTGCCTCTAGGGCATAACTCCTTCACCTAAAACAAGAACCCAAATGGCATGAGAAGTTTGGTAGAACATTAACTTCTATTGGATTTGTCTTTAGTGAGGCTAACAAGTGTGTTTACTATAGCCATGGTGGGGGCGAAGGTGTTATATTATGTTTGTACATGGACAATATTCGTATCTTTGGTATAAACATGAATGTGATAAATGAAGTCAAGTCTTTTCTGTCAAAGAGCTTTGATATGAAAGATCTGGGAGAAGCTGATGTGATTCTGAACATCAAGCTGATTATGCATGATAGTGGGATCACTTTGACGCAACTACACTATGTTGAGAAGTTCTTGAGCCGTTTCGGCTTCATTGATGGCAAGTCTTCCCCAACACCTTATGATCCAAGTGTGACATTACGAAAAAACAAGAAAGAGCCGAAAGAACAATTGACATACTCTCAAATCATTGGCTCACTCATGTACTTAGCTAGCGCGACAAGACCCGACATCTCTTATGCTGTGAGCAAGTTGAGTAGGTTCATGTCTAACCCGGGTACTGAACATTGGCATGCACTCGAAAGGGTCATGCGCTATCTATGTGGTACAATGAGTTATGAGATTCACTATTCGGGGCATCCAGTGGTGCTGGAAGTGTGTAGTGATGCGAATTGAATCTTGGATGTATATGAACTCTACACCACTAGCTGGTATGTATTTTCCTTTGGGGATGGTGCAGTATCATGGAGATCTTACAAACAAACCATACTGGCAAGGTCAACTATGGAAGTAGAACTTGCTGCTTTAGACACAACCACTTTAGAGTCAGAATGGCTGCGTGAACTCTTGATGGACTTGCCTATGGTTGAAAAACCTAAACCGGCCATCCTCTTGAATTGTGACAATCAAACTATTATTGTCAAAGTGAACAATTCAAAGGATAACGCGAAGTCATCAAGACACTTCAAGGGACGTTTGAAGTCTGTCAGGAAATTGACAAACTTCGGAGTAATTACTGTTACGTATATTCAAACTGACAAAAACTTGGCAGATCTCTTTACGAAGGGACTATCACGAAACGTGATAGAAAGTGCATCAAGAGAGATGGGTTTGAGACCCATGGATGTTACACAGTAGTGGTAACCCAACCTTTGTGATCAGAGATCCCATGAATTATGACCTAGGAAGAACAACTAGTGGTGTGATAGAGGAGAGTATTACATAACCCTCTCTATGTGAAGATGCACAACTCTTTATAGTTGTAAGGAAGGTTGGCAACACGCCTTAGTGTGTTTCGGTTGGCTATGATTAGCAAAGATGTTGTCTTACATAGCATTCTTGAAAGAACACACATATATGAGTTTTGATTGTTAAACGTTGCAATCTATGAGATTTGGGTGATCTCTAGTAAACTCATGAAGAGAACACGTAGTATGATGCATATGCTACACCCGCGGGGTAGGCTACTGGAAGCCATGTACTAGTTATGATTTTGTGTGAAATTTAAAAGCACCAAACTTGCAATTTAAGGTTCTTCTATTGTTCAAGTTGCTGATAGACGTAACTCAAGATTCTAGGAGGAAGTTCAACTTAACAGGCTCTGCTGAAATACTAGTATATAAACAAGTAGCGAGGATTGATAAATCTTCAAATCGGCATTTGAGATCTGGTGGGGGATTGTTAGAAATAATAGGCTAAACTAAATAGGCCCATGTAGATTTCAGATTTTCTCTAAATCTCAAAGCCCATGTTTGTGGTAGCTCATATATGTTTGAGCCCATGTTTGGGGCAGCTCACATGGGAGTGGAGCGGGAGCTAAAGTTTAGTCCCACATGAAAAGTTGGAGGAGAGTTGCACCACCTTATAAGGTGGAGTGTTTCCACCTAGTAAATTGAGTGAGAAGAGAAGAGCTATGATGCGCGCGCCGCGGGTTGCGGGAATCTCGCTGAGCCGAGTCTTATTTCTGTTGCTTAGGAAAACTTCCTGCGCGGCTAACGCCGAAACCAATCTAGGGTTTTGGCAACCTCTCTGCTGCACCACCACCGTAGTCTACTCCATCCCGAGCACCGGTGAACGAGAGAACAGGTCTCCGGATCCACTCGTCCTTGCGATCCTATATGGGAGATGGCGAATAAGGTTTTGGGGAAGCGCTCTGTCCGTCTGCTCAATTTTTTTTATCACGGCTCACTTTTCTGAAAGATCTGCGGGACTCCGGGCTCAGTACGTTCTACGATATCAACGCCGTCTTCGTCAACAGGTCGTCACCACCGCTGCAACAACGGCTACAGTCGATCGGTACGCATGCTGTAATCTGATCTACATTCTACGTATGGATGTTGTTGCGTTTACAATGCTAATGTTCATGTTGATCAATACGTCTAGTATATTCGTTTGTCACATGTTAGTGATGATTGTTGTCATGCTTAATATTCTGAAATTAATCATAAAAATTGTGCCTAATATTCCAACACAACTTAGTATTATGAAAGTGGACGAGATCACAAGGAACAATGTGACGCAATATTCATGGGTTCCATTGACGTAATATTCCCGACTTGTGCCAATTTGAGCTATCAATCTTGTGTTCGAGAACAAATGCGCGGACGGGTGCAGCACACTGCACACCCACACCACACCTGTACAGTATTTCAAGCATGTGCTGTCCACTAGCCTAATATTATCACTTGAGCCCCCCTTTTCGAAAAAAAATATTATCACTTGAGCCTGAGAAGCTAACAGCGAGTTCTCTTCCGACTACGTGCTGTTCCAGCAGCGTGGCCTATCGACCTGCTGATAACTCATAAACCATCACGTTGAATCACTCGACAATTCCCGGATTGCTATCCGATTGTCGACATAAGAAGACGACGCCGAAGATCCAAACGGACAAAACCTCTCCTGAAAACAGCAGTCTCGTCCTGCATGGGCACGTCTCCATCGTCCGGAAAACGCCAAGAACTCCCCAACGATCTCCGCTGAATCACTCGACAGTTGGCGTGCTTAAATCCAGCCCACACAGCTGTCCCCGCCCCACCAGAAATCATCATATCGCCGGAGCCGTGGCCAACCATCCAGATTCCAGCCAGCCCGCAGCCGCGTCCCTCCGGCCGGTATGAAACGGGACGCGAGCGCGACAACGGCGGTACAGTACAGGTGCCGCTCCGGCCGTGGACAACTGTACGTACCTGCCGCTGCCGCTCGCTCGCCGTCCCCATCCGGCGCTCCGGCCGCGCGTACAGGTGCCGGCACGGCAGCGTCTCGATTTTGCAGGGCCCTCGCGCAACCGTGTGGAACGTGACGTACATTCCTACCAGTACCAGGCGTGCCGTACCATTTCCCGGAAAGCAACGGCGGTTTGCGCTTGCGCCAGCTCGGCCGGCCCCGGCGCCGCGTGCGTTTACTACGGTCTCCGGGAAGGCTCGGCCCAGCACGGCACAGGTGTGCGTGCAGCTCAGCGCCCCGCCGATGCAGCGCATGCGCGCACTCGCCTTCCCGCGATATTCCGCCCGTACACGTCGCCCTTTTTTCCGGTAAAAATGGAGAATGGCAGTTGAAAGCGGAGTATTCTTATGGCTCCGGTGGGCACACGGGGCGCCGCCCTTGTTGTCTGGTTAAATTAGAATCTAGAACCTTGAGCAGTACTACTACTAGAGTAGGTGATCCCTGACCTTATCTTGGAATAGATCCGACGTACTCTAGGTCACGTAGAAGCTGTGTGCCGTGGCTTCTTTTAGTGTGTGTCACTAGTCAAGGGACTCTAGGTAGAAAGGGAGGACACACATGAAGGACATGATGCGAGACTGTGGAAAAGGGCTGCATGCACCACGAATCACCCTATCTTTGGTACTAGCTTAACGTAGGATATACAAAGGGTTCCGCTTAGTTCTCGTGTCAGCTCCTGGGCGCGCCGGACGGTCGCCTCCAAAAAGTAGGATACCATCTCCTGCTTCCTGCTTTCGAACCCCAGTCTATATTTGGATTCAGCAAAGATGGGGGCCAGCCTATACTAACTAGCTGGTACGTGTTCTTGCCTGGCCAGATGCTGCTAATTGATCACCGTACCTTCTGATTTTTATTTGACTTGTTTCTCTTCCAAATAAAACAAAGTTCTACATTACTCCTACGTACTAGTGTAGTTCTCCTACTCCATCGACTTATGTAATGATTACCGTCTAATTGAAGCGTTCCGTGAGGTAGAAGCGATTTCCTTTTCATCAGCCAAGTAAGGAAAACAATCATGACCAGAATGTATATCGATGGATATAGGAAACTTGCTAGAGTCTTAATATATATAGCGGAAAAATCCACGCTCCCTCCGACTTGCAAGTGGTACAGTGATCTCCCACCAGTTCGTACGCACTAGTACGTGTTTTGCCTGGACGTTTAGGCAACTGAACAAAGTTTACTTGTACACATTACTGTAGCTGGTCCATCCTTATACATACAGTCAAATTGAGTGGTTTCGTGAGCTAGAAGCGATTCCGTTTCATATGAGCCAAGTAAAGGAAACAGTTTGCATGTGGTATGCATATATGTTCACTGTCAGTGATCTCCCACCGGTACGTACGTTTTGCTTGGACGTTTTGGCAACCTTTTGTTTTTCTTTCGTGGAAAAAAAAAACAGTTTGATAAGCGTGTACTTACAAACGCATTGCGTTCTCTCGACCCCTTCCCAAAACATTCCATGATGAAATCACGAACTTTCTGATAATTGGTGTGACATAATAATTGGTATACGGGGGGGCCATGGCGTCTTGAATCCGTCCGCTAATGGCCAAACCATCACACGTCAAGATCTCGTTATGCAACGGCACCCATGTGAAGAATTTACGTTTTGGTTCTGCGCCTGCGCTGCGCTCTCCAAACCTTTCTCCTTGTGGCAACGTGCGGGGCCTCTGAAGCCGACGGAGCCGACTTGCCTCTGTACGTACCGTCCATTATCATTCCCCTCCCCATGATCGTCCGTCCAAATCACGAGATTAGGATGGTAACCGAGAAATACCTAGTGGATTACTGGTGGCGCGCTGCGCTTGGCCCTCGGCTCTCGGAGTTTTACATACACGAACACTAGCAACGGAGCCAAAAGCAGAGGGAGATCACATGCTATACGTGCATTGCACCTCTGCTTTGTACCGACGGTGCCCATCTTTTTCCACGGATTCTTAAACATGGCCGGCACGACCCGATGGAGAACGAGATTAGCGCGGCCGTGAGACCGACGGATCGATCGATGGCAACCCTCCGCAGTTCCCATTACTGATTACCCGGCCGTAGAGTACCGTACAGTGTCTATTTTTTTTTGCGCGAGGAAATTCCAGGGCTTTTATTTTTTTTTGCAGGGAAAGAGAGTGTTGATTATCAAATAGGAAGATTACATTCCGCCATGATCGCGTCAGCGATTTCCGGCGGGAAGTTTTGCAGCCAGGTGGCCGTTCTCTCATGTACTCTCCCTAAAAAGGTCAAACCGTGGCTGGCGTTGTTTGCCTCCCGGTTCACCTTTGCAATTACAACATCTCTCTCCTTAAGTCTATCGTGAATAATACTAATTCTCATGGCAAAGCGTGAGAGGTTTGGGGTCTTCGCCGCCACCAGACTAATAGCTTCGGCACTGTCCGTTTCCAGGATGATTGGCGCCTGCGTCCAGTGGAGTGCAAGGTCGAGCCCCTCCTCCATCGCAGCGACCTCCGCCTCGAGAGGTTCAGCACAGGATCGTAACTGTCTGCAGGCTGCAAAGACAACTGCTCCGTTAGAATCACGCAAAAGCATACCAGCCCTTGCTCTGCCGTCAGAGGAATATGCACCGTCCACATTTAGTTTCATTACTCCCGCATCCGATGGCCTCCATTTGTGTTTCACTTGAGGGCGTTCATCATCGTGATGCTTTGTCTTTCCCAGGCCACGTCCAATATCCAGAATCGGCTTGCCCTTTTCTATGTCCGCTGCTGGGTGTTGCTCAACAATCATCAATGACTTCAAGTAGCTTTCCAAAAAGCGTCGTGATGCTATGAAAGGGCCCGGCTTTTTCTGGTGGATTATCTCGTTATGGACGTGCCATATCCTCCAGAGCAACATCAGGAACGGCCCTGTTGTTCTTCGTCTAGACGCGCGAGGGCATGCATATTGCATAAACCAGTCCGGATTACCCTCAAGCAGTAGTTCATCCGGAGGGAGATCCCATACGCCCTTCATTGCATCCCACAATCCTCGTGCATGGGGGCATCTAACCAGCGCATGGAAGGTGGTCTCATTTTCATGTCCACTGATCGTACACATAGGTAGAGTCTTTAGGCCCCGCCTTACTTGAGTAGCCAGGGCATTCCTCGCCAGCTTCCAGGCAAAGGTACGTACCTTGGGGGGAACCGGGCTTTTCCAGATCATTTTCCACTCAGGTCGATTGCCAAAGGGGCAAGAGCTACTAGCCGGACATCCTGTCTCTCTCAACTGCTCTTCGAATGCTAACCAGTATGCACTCCTGACAGTAAAATTTCCAGACCTCTCGGGATTCCAGGCAATGAAGTCAGAGTCATTCCGCCTCGACGTGCGGATTTTCACGATCTCATGTACATCCATAGGCATAAACCATCTCTTCAGCAGCAACTCATTCCATGACCCATCCGGGTTTAGGAAATCGGAGACCCATCTATGCCGACATCTGCCTTGTACGGTGTATGGCCTAAGGTATGATTCCCGAGGGATCCAAGGCTCACGCCAAGCATGAACACTCGCGCCATTTCCTATGCGCCATATGTCTCCTTTCTTAATCAGCTCGAGCCCATACTCCAGCGCTCTCCAGGTTGCTGACGCATTGCCGGTAAATACGGTGTCCGTGAGTAAGCCCTGTGGAAAGTACTTGGCCTTCAAAACTTAGGCACATAGGGTGTTAGGTTGTTGTAGCAGCCGCCATGCCTGATGTGCGAGCAAGGCCTGATTGAAGATTCACATGTCCCTGAATCCGAGTCCCCCTTGGTCATTTGGCCGAAGCATGCTATCTCATGATACCCAATGCATCTTCCTTTTTCCATTCTCAGCCCCCCACTAGAAATCACGAATCATTTTTGTTAACTCATCCAATAGGACAAAAGGTAATTTAAAAATGCCCATGATATAAACCGGGATTGCTTGTGCGACGGCCTTAATCAACACTTCTTTACCTCCAAGCGATAAATAAATCTCTCCCCATTGTAGTAGTCTCTTGAGAAGTTTCTCTTGTAGACATTTGAATTTACCTCTACTCATTTTGCCTTCAGGGGTTGGAAGCCCGAGGTACTTTGTTTCAAACGTCTCTTGCGTGATTTGTAAGGCTTGTTTGACCCCCTCCTTATCCTCCTGGTTGCATGAGTCCCCAAATAAAATAGAACATTTACTCGGGTTAATGAGTTGTCCTGTACTAGTTGCGTAAGTGGTGAGTACCCCCTGAATTCTTGCTGCTTCATCTGCATTAGCCTGAAAGAACAGCAAGTTGTCATCTGCAAACAAGTGTGACACTCCAGGGGGCCTTCTACAGACTTTTAGCGGTTGAATAGTGTTCTCCTGTACCTCTCTTTGTAGCAAAGCAGAAAGACCACCAGCAACAAAAAGAAAGAGAAAGGGGGACAGAGGATCACCTTGTCGAAGACCTCGAGAAGGCGAAAACGAATCCAGCAGGGTTCCATTGAATTTAACAGAATATCTCATAGTGGTGACGCATGACATTATCCAGTCCACCCATCTATGAGCAAAACCCAGTCTTTCCATCGCTTTCTTTAGAAACTCCCAATCCACCCTGTCATAAGCTTTTGACAGATTCAATTTATAAGAACAAAAGTTCTTTTCTTGGTTACTATTTTCCTCTATGAAGTGTAAGCATTCAAAGGCGACTAGTGCATTTTCAGTAACGAGACGTCTGGGAACAAAGGCACTTTGGTTTATGGATATAATATCTCTGAGGATTGGCCGTAGTCTATTCACCAGACATTTTGCAATAATCTTATACACGACAGAGCACAAACTGATTGGCCTAAAATCTTTGAGAGTTTCTGGGTAATCAGTTTTTGGTATAAGCACAATTGCAGTATCATTGACACCAACATGCATGTTGCTAGTGAGAAAGAATAATTTAACTGCGTTTACTACCTCAGCCTATGTCCCAGTACCGTTGATAAAACCTTGCCGGGAAGCCGTCGATACCCGGAGCTTTCAACAGTCCAATTTGGAAGAGAGCATCCCCAATCTCCTCATCCGAGAACTCCCTGCACAGAGCGGTGTTCATGTCACCTGTGACACGGACCTGCAGAAGGTTACATAGCTCCTGAAAATTTAGGTTAGGATCGCGGGTAAATAATTCTTTAAAGTAAGAAGTTGCCATATTTTCCATGTTCGATGGAGCATCCTTCCAGACGCCATTCTCCTCTTTCAACCTCTTAATTTTGTTTTTCCTCGCCCTCCATACCGCCTTTTGATGGAAATATTTAGTGTTCCGGTCCCCTTCTTTTAGCCAGTTAATACGCGCGCGTTGCAACCAGAGCATTTCTTCATGATATAGAAGCTCGTTCATCTGGTCCGAGACACGTCTAATAGCATCGCGGTCAGCATTTGTACTCAGGAGCACCTCTAGTTCTTTCCTGCACTTCCCAGCTCGTTAAGTAGATTCCCGAACTTTTTCCTGCTCCAATCTTGCAGCACCTTCATTACACTGTCTAGGCTTTTCCGGATATTCAAACAATACCATCTCCATCAGTTTGGAGACTAGTAACAGCGAAACTAGGTGGAGAGTTCATCTAGCAGTCCGAAACCATCAAGGTGCAAGCATGCTTGGCACAGAGATAGGCTGGAACATTTGCTGATCTTATGACATGTTGAATTACAAACAAACTAAAAGAAAAGGAATGCCCCTCAATCTCTTGTAAAACAGGCGCTACTATAGCGCGGGAACCCGCATGCAAGTTCCGGAGGTACACAACCTCCTTGCAACCCATCTCCATCACCACTCGTGTCTACCCTCGAAGCTTTGCAAATATCACACTATCTCTTAACGCCAAAGCTTCAGCTATCATCAGATCGGTCACCCCTGGATAGGGTGTACTCCAAGCCACAATGAAACCAGAAGGATCTCTTGCAATACCTCATGTCGCCGCTTTAAAAGAATCAAAGGCAATGCTTGCATCGGTATTATTTTTTACCGAGCCATCCTCAGGTGGCCGCCATCCATATCCTGGCAGAATCTTAGCATGCTATCGAGGCAGGTCGAGCAACGCCAAGGCCTCCTTGGTCATCTTCATCAAATGAGCAGGATCTGAACTGCCCCTGTCATGAGTGATATTATAGCGCGATGTCCATATGGCCCACATGATGATGACAATTTTTGCACGATCTGTATCAGCAATTATCGGATCACAATGATATCCCGCGTCGATGTTACTGGATGAAGCACTGGTAACTTTATCTCAAAACATGAACGTGCTTCCCTGCTAGAAATTCTCTGCATGTGAGCACTTCATAGTGCATGTATTAAATACTCGTTCGCAGCTAAGAAAACTTTGCATCTAGCAAGTTCACCTATGTGTATGTGTTGTAGTGTACTCCCCATGTGCAAAATACCTCGGATCACTCGCCACCAGAACACGCAAACTTTAGGTACAACCTGTAGCTTCCAAAGAGGTGACCACAACTGTTTTTCAGAATCTAAGGTCCCCGTAGCCGTCCCTTCTGCTAGAGCTAAATGCTCGTTCTACATCATAGGAGAGTGATATGATGATTTAACAGTGTAATTGCATGACTTCTCTAAGATCTAGGCCCAAAATCTTCCCCACCTCCATGCCGAAGTGGTATGTTTAATATTGCATCTGCTTCTGGTGCAATGAAATTTTTATGAATCACCTCCACTTTCCATGACTAGTTTGCAGTATCAATAATATTTGAGACCTTGTTCAAATTAGTGTCTCGTATCTGAACCGATGGCATCGTCCTCGTGCCAGGTATCCATCTGTCGGTCCAAACAAAAACTAACGCTCCATCACCGATACGCTTAATCATGCCTCCTATTAGTGCTTGCCAACCTACTATAATAGCTCTCCACGTCACTGAAGCACCTCGAGGTACAGTCGCATGAAAGAAATCCACTTCTGGATAATATTTGGTTTTGAGCACTCGATAGCAAAGCAATGTGTCTGGCTGAGTTAAAAATCTCCAACCATATTTTCCCAGTAGGGCCAAATTGAAGAACTCCAAATCCTTAAACCCCATGCCACCTTTACACTTTGGGGTAGTATCCCACGCGATCCAGTGCATCGCACGGCGATCAAGGGTGCTGCTCCAACAGTACTTAGCCATGTATGATCTGAATTGCTTTATCACCTTCTTAGAGAGTAAAAACATGGCATACTAAAAGTTGGTGAAAGAGCATGTGGGCCCATGTGTGGTTTTGGTAATTAATGATAATCTCTATGGACTAATGTTTGTATTGAGCTGCACTTGTAGGATTTGTTCATTGGTTTCGCTTGGACCAAGCAATGAAGATGAAGAAGCATTGTCCAAGGGCATTGGGCATTTTGGTGTCATATGAAGTTAGGAGAAATTTTGTTCAATATCAAGATGTGTCATCTCTAGAAGATCTCATGCTTGAAGCTTGCCATTCTCGGTGGTCATGGATCGATGAAGACAAGGTCAAAGAAGTGGCTATCAAGCGAGTGCGTGCAAGAGCAATCAAGAAAGGTGTCATGCTCAAGGCAAAGGTATATTCTTGATAGATTTTCCCTTTTGCTAGTCTCATGTTGGTAGTTTGGGAGACTGATACGTCGATAACGTATCTATAATTTTTGATACTTTTATGCTAATAATATGCTTTTGACACTCCTTTTTGTATAAACTTTATGATTTATTTAGATTAACCTACTAATAGTTGCAAAAGTGCACAATGTTATTGTTTTATACTTTGATGTGTAGGAATTACCAAAAATACAAGTGGAAACCTTGCTAGAGTCAAATTGGGATTTTTCCAGAAATTTGTCTTAGAAATCTTTTTAAAGATCATCACGTTTTGGGTCGAAGACGGCGTCAAACGGAAAACTCTTCAACTACAACGTTGTTAGAAATTTCACGACAAACGTTCTGGACATAAAATTTAGTTGATTCCGAGTCCCGGCGAGCCTTCTAGGCCCGATTAACTGCAGCCCAAGATGGGGTGACCGGAATCCGAGAATCTATATAAAGGGAGAAAACCTAATTCGCCCAAGGCATCTCCACCCACGAATTTGCAGCCACCAAAGCCACGTTTTTGCCTCCCCCATGGATCCCATCTCCATGGGGGAGGGCTCCCAAGAAGCCATGAAGGAAGGGGGCTAAGGGACGGTGCTCCCCCATGATACCTGCGGCGGGGAAGGAGCTCCCGCGCCGCCGCCGCCGCTGCCGCCGCCGTATTCACCATCTTCACCGCCATCTCCATCACCTAATCCTCCTAGTATGCAGTGGTTCATCCTCATACACACCTCTATACCGTCCTATGTAAACATGATGTTTGATGCTATAAGTTATAATCCTATGATCTATGTTATGTTTGTGTAGTTTCTTTGTTCTTAGATTGAATGGTTGAACGTCTTTGGTTCATTAGAGTTGTATGTTGATATGGTACAATCCTTTGGTGTCTATTATATTTGTGCGCGCATGTATTAAACATCATAGGGTATGTAGTATGTGTAAAAGGAAGGGGGAGTTCTGCCGAAGTGACAGAAACCTGAGGACGCGAACCGGAACGTTGTATGTATGGGAGTAAGAGGACCATTAAACTTAAGGCTATGGTTGGGGAAACCTGAATGCATTGATTAGTACTTACGGATGTTTGCTAACAATCCAATCATATAGTACATGTAATTCCAAGTAGTGAAGCGCATGTGTATTTAACCTCTCCCACATAGAAAACTGCATCGAAGACAATGAACCTGATCTATTTGCTCTTTAAACTTGGACAAAGCCACCACATTTACCACCACTATTCCACACTCATGGTTCTGTTAGTTTAGTGTATTTTATTGCTACAGCAACTAGCTTTACTTTCTTGTTATTTATTATCATGCAAAGCTATCTCTATTACTCGTATTGTTGCTCTAGTTTTATTTCCTAGATAATGCAAACGTTTAGTGTGCGTAGAGTTGTATCAGTGGTTGATAGAACTTGAGAAAATATTTATCCTACCTTTAGCTCCTCTTTGGGTTCGACACTCTTACTTATCGAAAAGGCTACACACGATACCCTATACTTGTGGGTTATCAGAGACCGGGTTTAGGATAGATAACCGTACTATCAAGAGGGGCTCTCGAGTGAGTAGCTCGATCATATCTTTCGGAGAGAGCTCAAACCATTGCATTCTTAGCATCATCTTTCTTGGTTGTTTGTTGGATCTTATCCATGTTTGGTTCTAGAGCTTGTGTTTAATACAAGCTCTAGTTCGTCAAAAACGGATCTCCCCTTTATATCTTATTGTGTTTTTATCTCGGAGGTTTTATGGATCCTCAGCAAAGGAGTAACCTCATATTATAATATTTGATACTTCCCACTTGTTGGGTAGCTGTTGTTGTCCTCTTTCCAACAAAACTGGTTTTGGGTCAATCGAAGTTTCCTAACTCAAGTTATCGCTATTTCAATTTTCCTCTTATTTGATTTAAAAAGGAAAAAAGGTTTTCTAGGCCGTCCGGTACTACCGGGTTCAGTAACGGGCGGTACTGAACCATTCCCGTCGGCCTCTGTTCGGCCCGGCTGCGCTGACCAGTTGTACCAGCCCATCACAGTAGTACCGCTGGCCAGGCCGGTACTACCGGGCTGGCCCAACTCCTGTCGTGCAGTGCTCAGCGTGCTCCCGGCCCAGCTGCACTCCTTGCCTAGATGCGCTTGCTCGCAACCAAGCATGGCGCGCCCGATCCCTTCTCGCTCACCACGTGCTCCCATTGCTCCCGATCCAGCTTGCTCGCCCCGATCCCCTACTGCTCGATCGCCAAGGCTCACTCGTCCAGTTGACCTATACCTAGCACCGTTGGTTGGTCAGGGTCCGATAGTACCGTACCAGTACGGTACTACCATCCTAGTCCGGGAAAAAGGCCCCAACAGACAGAAATCCGGGCCCCTTTAAAAGCCTTCTTTCTCTCTCTTTTGAGTAGCTTCTTCCTCCTCTTTTCTTCAAGCTTTTGCCCCATTGTTCTAATCTCTTTGAGCTTGATTTATTTCTTCCCCTCCAATGATTCTTGCACATATTTGAGAGGAAGATTGAGGAGATCTAGATTTACATTTTGACCAAACCAAATCATCTCCTTGTGAGTGAATCTTTGGGATCTAGATGTTGGGGGATTTTGTGTTCTTCCTCTCTTATTCCCCTAATAGATTTAGTAGCTTTGTTGGAACTTGAGAGTGAAGGATTGGAGCATCTTTGTGGTGTTCTTGTCATTTGCATTAGGTGCATCGATTTGAGTCCTCCCCGGAGGATTTGCTTGGTGAAATCAAGAAGCTAGTCCCTCTTGGGTTCTTAGAACCCTAGACGGTTGTGTGGCCTTTGTGGCGAGTTTTTTGGGCGTTCAATTAAGTTATGAAACTCTCTCCAAGATTAAGGTCTTGGTGACAATTATTGGGATCCTCCAATTAAGTTGTGAAGATAGCCTCAATCTTGTATGGGTTTGTTGACCATCCTCAAGTGTCCCATAATGGAACGGGTGCTTGTCACGTGGTGGGTGCTCGGGAGAATAGGGAACGACCCCTCTTGTGGTGTTGGTGGTCTTAATACCGCCCATCCCTCTCTCCAGACGTACTCCCTTGTTGGGAGGAACTCGGTAAAATATCGGCGTCCCTGCGTGCCTCGGTTATCTCTATACCCGAGCTCTTTACTTATGCACTTTACATTGTGATAGCCTTCATGCTTGAAGTAATATATATTGCTATCACTTTATTGCTTTTCTTGCTTAGTATAAGTTATTGGTGCACATAGGTGAACCATAGTATCTAGGCTTGGTGCTTGACAAAAGAAAATGCTAGTTTTATTCTGCCATTATTAAGCCCATCTCGTAAAAGTTTTTAACCGCCTATTCACCCCCCCTCCTAGGCGACATTCGTGATCTTTAAGTTGGGATTGCTTGGATGACGGCTTTCATAAGAAGTTCTTTGCCCGCAGAGGACACCATCCTCTCCAATCATCCATTCATCTTGGTAAGCATTATTTCACTTAAGTGATCGAATGTACCACTGGATATGCGACCCACATCAGTTAGTAAACCCAAAGAGCATTCACTAAACGCATCTACTATGATGCCCACCACATCACTTGGTAGACCCAAAGAGCATTCACTAAATGCATCCACTATGATGTCTACCATAAGCTTCAGATTCTGTCGTGTCACATTAGAAGTGTTGTGACTAAAGTACATAGAGCTCTTTTCTCTATTCACACTCTGACCTGAGCACTCTCCATAAATTCTCAAAATCTGATTCAACCGTTGTGCACTTTGCTCTTTTGTATTCATGAAAATCAAACTATCATTCGTAAAAAGAAAATGATTAATCCACGTAGAGCGAGGGCTTACTCTTATACCTTTGTCAACAAATTGCCACCATAGTAATTTAGCAAAGACGTAAAGCCCTCTCCACATAGCAGGAAAAGGTAAGGTGGCATAGGATCGCCTTGTCGTAATCCTCGCGAGGGTCTAAAGTATGGTAAGAGCTCTCCTTTCACCTGCACAGTAAAACATATTGAGGATACACACTTTAGGATTAGCCGAAGAGAACCTGAACTGAATCCAAGCTTGAGCATAATAGCTTGCAAGTAGTGCCACTCAAATCAATCATACGCCTTCATCATGTCGAGCTTAACTGCAAACACATTGTTCCTGCCTCTCTTTCTTCTCTTCATCGCATGTACACTCTCATATGCGATCAAAACATTACCAGTGATTAGACGGACCCGTACAAACGCACTTTGTTCTTCTCCAATAATCTCCCCCATAAATCCTCTAGCTTTATTTGCAATACACTTCGCTGCTATTTTATAGAGCACATAGCAAAGGGAGATCATACGGTATTTAGAAATCCGTTGTGGGTAGTTAATCTTTGAAATAAATGTTATAGCAGTATCATTTAAACCTTCAGGTAACTCACCACCAATAAGGAAATCAAGAAAAACCAGCACAATATCAACACGTAAAAGCTCCCAGCACCGCTGAAAAAACCCTGTTGTGAATCCATCCGCCCCCGGTGCTTTTGAGGATACCATTTGGAACAAGACTATTTATCTAGTGCTGCATTCATCTCTGCTATCACTCAGGTAGGAACAACAGCAAGCGGATCATCCATCTGCCAAAAACCTTGGGACGTGTAGAGGTTTTGATAAAAAATTGAACTTCATCACAAGTCGCCTCCCACGAACCACATCTGCCGCCATCGGCACGCTCGAGATTTTTAGTCTTGTTGATTCGCTTCCGATGCACTGTCTCCTTACGGAAATAGGCTAGGTTACGATCTCCTTCCCATAGTCACTGAGCGCGGGAACACTGGCGCAACCACACCTCCTCCATCTTCAGTGTTTCCTGTAGCTGTTTTACTATCACCAACTCCTCATCAGTTGGACCACGTCCAATCGAACGGTCACTTAGGAAATCTAGTTTCTTTCTAAGTTTGTGAACCTTACATGTCAAATCACCAAACTCCTTCGCACCCCACGATGACAAACAGGAATGCATCTCATTCGGTGCATGTACCATACCACTGAGGCCACCAGAGCCTGCCTCTTTTCGCCAATTTTCAAGAATCAGCCGATCATAATTGTATGTGTATTCCATAAATCTTCATATCTGAATTGTCTCGGTCCCCTGATTCGCCCTTCAGCCTCTTGTACTCGGAGTTCCGTCAGTACGAAACAATGACCAAACTCGGTGGTAACAATGTGCCTCACACGAATGTGAGGGAATTTATTCAGGAGTTCATCGTTGCCAAAAGCTCTATCGAGCCTAGCTTTCACATTCGCTTCTCCTGTCTGTCCATTATCCAAAGTATATTCCACTCCCGACCATCCGAGGTCCTGAAGCAAACAATCCTAAATTGCCTCCCTAAAAGCTCGCATTTGTCACTCAGGCCTCGCAGCTCTCGAGAAGTTCTCAGTTGCGTACAGGGTTTCGTTCAAATCCCCCACGCATAGCCATGCCTTATGCTCAAACGAGTGCAGTGTACGTAAAGATCACCAACTGTGACGACGATCTTCCACTCTTAGGGCTCCATAAAATCTAGTGAACCTCCACAACAGACTCGCATCACAAGCTCTCTGCACCATAGCATCAATGTGACATGCACTGAGATTCTTGAAATCAGCGGAAACATCCACTAACAAAAATAACCCAGTACCACCTCTTAGACCATCACTGTCAACTGCAAAATGCTCGGCAAAACCCAGTGTATATTTTAAATCTTTTACTCTTTTCACAGAAATTTTAGTCTCCATAACAAACAGAAGACCGGTTCCTTCTTACTTCACGACATTGCAAAGCTCTCGAATAGCCCCAAGATTCCCAAGTCCTTGACCAAAATCATTGTGACGGGCAGGACTGATTTGCAGCCGTTGCCGAATTGTTTGAGCTAGTTGGAGTAGGTCTCTTCTTCTTAGGGTCCCTCTCCTCTTCCGCTACCTTCTCCGCCAACTCCTCAATATTTTCTTTAGATGGATCTTCATAAGACACCACCATCTTGTTGCTTCCCTCCGTAGGCTATTCCAGGAGCGGTTTCTCAACCTTCCTATAAATCTGATTCACTTGCAGCCTTACGTTTTCTCGAATTCTTCTTCTTCAGTAGAGACGTGACATTCGTCCCTGTCACAGCTGTAGTGCTCGAGTTCTTTGACTCAGCCTTACTATGAAAACTTAAGTTCTGGCCTCCCGAAGAGCCCTCACTATAAACTGGTTTCCTCCACTCATCTGATGCTCTCATCCCTTTCCCAAAAGGAAGATCGCCATTGTCATTACAATTCCCTAGCGTCGGACACAGAATATCAAGGTGTCCCAATCCCCACACGAGAAGCAAAAGTGTGGCACTTGTTCATATTGTATCTCGTGTAGGTCCATGGACTGTCTCCTTGCTGAATCAATCATCACCCACCTTCTCAAAGGACTAGCCACATTGATAGTGACTCTAGCCCTTAGAAAACCCCCAACATGATCGAACTGAACATCTTTCGCCCTCTTATCAATCTAAGTGCAATAGGAAGTCACCATTTTTATCCCTCAGATTGAACGGCAAATTCATCACCCTCACCCACATCGATAGCTGATCAAACTTCAGCTATGACGGCTGCATGCACTCCTCAAACTCCGAGTGGATCACCACATTTTTGCTAACATGCCACGACGAACCCTCTCACACACGGTCATGATCACGCTGATTTGCAATTTCGGCAACAAATATGTTTGCACCCACAGATCGGAACTACATGCCCCTAGGGTTTCCCTAAGTTGGCCTCAGCGCATTGGCAATGGTCTGGATATTCCGGTATACCTTCCCTGCCAGCAACCACTTTTGATTGGCTCCATCCCCCCGATCATCTACCACCAGAGGCGTCGTCTCCTCATCGGTAATATCAAGTTTCGCCCTTGCCGCACTAGGCGACAGCGCGTCCTTCTCCTTCTCATTGCCGCGATCAGACGAGGCCATTCCTCGTCCGCGAATCCTTCGATCACCCCGCCGATAAGATCTACGGACACCGCCAAACTCCACTATACCCTAGTCGTCTCCTGAGGGGCTCCGAGAGTTACGCGAGAAAACCAAGAAGCTGAACAACTTCCCGTACGCTACAGTGTCTCGTCACGCTTCGCATGCCTAGCCCACCATTCTAGCGCTCTGCAATACTCCCTCTGTTTCAAATTACTCCGCGCGCACGCTTACCTAGTGGCCTAGTATTCTCTCGTTTTTCATCAAAAAATTCTTAAAATTTTTGGTATACGTAGTACATATTTCATACTATCTATTCGAGGATTTTTTGAATGAAAAATGAGGGAGTACTAGTTCACCTACATAAGCGCGCCGGTGGAGTAATTTGAAACAGAGGGAGTACGTGATAATACTGTATATCTCTGCTTTTTTTTTTCTTCGGTCGACCGTCCTCGCTAATTAATTACTGCCAAAATATGCTGACGCCCTCCCACTTCTGCGCCGCTAATCTCGGCCACGATATGCACCCAAATCTCCGTTTACCAGTAAATCCGATTTGTCTAATCTCCTCTGCTCCTGATCCCGACCGCTGCCGCGCCACGTAGCGGTGCGAAGCCCGCGTGCGGTGATGCGCGGCGCGCCGCTGTCACATGACAGGCGCCGCTGCCTACAAAAGAAACGCGAGCCGGGAGCCCAGCCCAAAGCAGAGCGGCGAAAAGGTGCGTTTGCCAAGTGCCTGCTGCTGCTCCACGTTGTTCCCGAACCCTCCAGCGCCTCGTTAATACACACTACCATATCCCGGGCGGCGGCCCTAGCTCGGCAACGGCGACGCGGCCATTAAACTCGTCCCGAGCGGTTTCGTGGAGTAGGGTAGGATAGGAGTTACTAGTACCGATCCGACGCGCGCGCGTGTGGTGTTTGTTGGTCGGCGGCGATGGATCAGGTGCAGCACAGGAGCAGCCTGAGGTCCTACGGGTCGGCCAAGTCGCTGTCGCGGTCGGGCGAGCAGGACGTGATGTCCGACCTCGGCGAGCGGCGGGAGGTTGTTGTGAAGATCGACGGGAACGGGAACGGCCCCGCGCCCTTCTCCGTCCCCGGCGCCCCTGCTGCTGCCGCGGGCGGCGGCGGGGCGGCGGCGGGGAATGCGAGCTCCAACAACACCAGTTCGACGGCGAGCAGGAAGCTGTCGAGCGCCGGCAGCTCGCCGACCAAGGGGTGGGACGACGGGACCTACGACTTCTGGAAGAACGAGGGCGGCGGGAAAGGGGACGGCGCCGCGCGCCGCGTCGAGGACTTCAGCTTCAAGAACCGGCCGGCGCAGCCGCCGCCGTCGTCGCCGCCGCTGTCCCCTTCGCTCACGCCGAAACCGGCCGCCGCCGCGGTGGAGGGCGGCGAGGACCCGCCCACGCGCCTCATCGGGAACTTCCTCCGGAAGCAGATGGCGTCCGGGGCCGAGCTGTCGCTCGACCTCGACCTGGAGATGGAGGAGGACATCGGGAGGTCGTCGCAGCCGTCCTTATCCCGTGAACGGGAGGCGGCGCGTGTCTCCTTCAAGGACCACAAGAGCTCCTCGTCTTCTTCGTCCGACTCCGATGAGGGCGGCGGCAGCCGTAGGCGCGCCGCAGATGAAGGCGAGGTGATACGCTGCACCAACACTTCCACTCCGGCCGGAGCGGGGCCATTGCTGCGAGCCAAGACGCGCTCCCGGCTCATGGACCCGCCGCCGCAGTCACCCGTGTCCGCTCGTGCCATCGACGAGGAGCGCAAGTCGTCTGCCTTGCGGCCTCCCAAGTCCGGCCAGTTCCCTTCAGCTTCAGGGCGTATGACCGGCAAGTCCGGCCAGTTTCCTTCGGGGCGTAAGACCGGCAAGTCCGGTGTCGTCAGCAAGTCAGGTCCCATGGAGGAGGAGGAGGACGATCCCTTCATAGACGATGACATCCCCGACGACTTCAAGCGTGGGAAGCTGGACACTCTCACCATATTGCAGTGGATCAGCCTGGTGCTCATCATCGGGGCACTGGTGTGCAGCCTCACGATAAAGAGACTGTCCAGGAAGAAGCTCTGGGAGCTCCACCTCTGGAAATGGGAGCTCCTCGTGTTTGTGCTCATCTGTGGCCGTCTCGTCTCCGGGTGGGTCATCCGGATCGCTGTGTTCTGTGTGGAACGCAACTTCGTGCTCCGGAAGCGCGTGCTCTACTTCGTCTATGGCGTCCGGGGCGCAGTGCAGAACGCTCTCTGGCTCGGCCTGGTTCTTGCCTCTTGGCACTTCCTCTTTGACGAGAACGTCCAACGGGAGACCAACACAGCGGTCCTGCAGTATGTGACCAAGGTACTGTTCTGCTTACTCGTCGCCACACTCATCCGCCTTGTCAAGACGCTGCTGCTCAAGGTGCTGGCTTCGTCCTTCCATGTCTCCACATACTTTGATCGGATTCAAGAGGCATTGTTCAACCAATATGTCATCGAGACGCTCTCTGGGCCGCAACTAGTCGACGAAGACTATGTTCTTGCGGAGGTGCGTGAGCTCCAACGGGCAGGCGCAACCATCCCGAAAGAGCTCCGTTCCGCCTTGCCGGCCAAGAATCTATCAGGGCAAAGGAGCATTCGGATCTCAGGTTTAATTTCTAAAGGAGAAGGAAGCAATCAGCTGTCCAAGGAGAAAAAACAGCGTGAGCTTGATGAAGGGATCACCATTGACAAGCTCCATAGGCTCAATCAGAAAAATGTCTCAGCATGGAACATGAAAAGGCTGATGAAGATTGTTCGGTTTGGGACGCTCACCACAATGGATGAACAGATTCAGCAGGCAACAGGAGATGGGGATGAGTCAGGGACACAGATTCGCAGTGAATACGAGGCCCAAGTGGCTGCCAAGAAGATCTTCCATAATGTAGCGAAGCCTGGATCCAAGTAAGCATTTCTTTGTAGTCTTTGATGCTATCCTTATCTTTTAGAGTTGCGTCATCTTAAATTCCTATTGTCTATGTTCTAGTAGATCAGATAGCCAACTGTAGTGTATCTTTTTTATCTTTGCTGTAGGATTTTTCAGTTTATGAAGTATACACGTATGGGATAATCATTTCCTTAATCTAGAAACATCATGGTAACTGTTAGACTTATGTAGTGCTCTGCTTTGTTTAATCTTCATTGCAAGGAGGAATGAATTACAGAAATGAATAAGAATTCTTAAACCAAAATGCCCTCGTTTCAGTATTTCAAATGATATAGTTCAATGTATAGTGCCAACTTCTCAATCCATATCCTTGACGCGAATGAACGAATAATGCAGGTACATATACTTGGCAGACTTGATGCGCTTCATGAGGCAGGAAGAAGCGATCAAAGCTATGCATCTTTTTGAAGGAGCACAGGAGCACTGTCGGGTCAGCAAGAGGTCTCTCAAGAACTGGGTGGTAATGATCCTATCTAAGTTGCACCAAGGATTATCATTGACTTCGGACTTCAAGATACGTTTCCTAACATTGTCATATGGTTTCTTTTGTAGGTGAACGCATTTAGAGAGCGAAAAGCTCTTGCCCTAACACTTAACGATACAAAAACCGCAGTTAACAAGCTCAACCAGATGGCCAATGTTGTCGTTGGTCTCATAGTGTCTGCTCTCTGGCTTCTTATTCTTGGCATAGCGACGACACATTTCTTTGTGTTCATCAGTTCACAGCTTCTTGTGGCAGTCTTTGTATTTGGGAATACTATGAAGACAATATTTGAGGCCATCATCTTCTTGTTCGTGATGCATCCTTTCGATGTCGGTGACCGCTGTGAAATTGAAGAAGTACAGGTAATGTGAATATCTTCTTCGTGCTCGTGCTGCTTGTTTATTGAATTGAATATTGCGGTGGGTTCCTTGACTGAAGTTTGAGCACTTGAATTTCAGGTCGTTGTAGAGGAAATGAATATCATGACAACAGTCTTTCTGCGTTATGATAACCTGAAGATCTATTATCCAAACAGTGTACTGGCCACCAAACCAATCTTCAATTTCTACAGGAGTCCTGATATGGGAGAAGGAATCGACTTCTCTATTCATGTTGCCACACCCGTGGAAAAACTGGCCCTCATGAAGGAAAGAATACTACGGTACGCATACGTGCCTCTATTATCTCTGTTTCATGTTCGCAAATGGCGTAAACACACACAAGTTTGAAAATTTAATATGCTCAGATATCCATAACTTGTAGTGCCGTTTGCTGCTGGTCCCATGACATCAGACTAATGACCAATGTTTTCACTCGTGACTCCAGTTACATCGATTCCAAGAAGGAGCATTGGTACCCTGGCGCGATGGTTGTCCTCCGAGACGTCGATGAGACCAACAAGCTGAAAGTATCCATATGGCTCCGTCACACGCTCAACTGGCAGGACATGGGGATGAGGTTCGTGAGGAGGGAGCTGGTGCTCCAGGAGATGATCAGGGTGTTGAAGGACCTCGACATCGAGTACCGGATGTTGCCCCTTGACGTGAACGTGCGGAACGCGCCCCCTCTCCAGTCCACGAGGATGCCGACGACATGGAGCTATTCCTGAAGCCGCTCTGCTGGAGCGGAGACAACCTTGTGAGAAACCCTAGATACAACAGTTACCTTCCTCATCTAGGGGTGAGAAGCTGCAAGAGCCTGTTAGTAGCTAGCCTAGCGAGTAGTAGCTCTTCGTGTGGCTGCGCCGATCACTTTGTGCGGTCTGTAGTGATTGTGTTCTGTAGTATGAAAAACCTTTGGTACATTTTGATTATAGGCATACAGAGTGAACATTCGAAATGGTTGAAAGCAGTCAGTTGTATAATAGACAGGCATGCCCGTTGGCCGGGAATCTGTTCGTCTGAGTCTTGTGGGGATAGAAGTAGAACGAGACCACAGCTTCAGCCGTCTCCTCGCGGGTGCGGTACGCCAGCCTCGGGCGGAGGACGACGTCGTTTTGCCTCTTGCATGAAGCCTTGACCGCGCGTTCCTGACACCGACTGCTCAGGCCGGGCGGCACGAGCGCGACGGGAGGGAGGGCAAACAGCTCTTCCCGCTGCGAGGGCGACTGCACTGCTGTGAAGTCGCATTCGTGGGCGTTCGCATCAGGTCGTCTGATGCATCATGTATCTGATGCAAAGGCATGGTCCAGTGCCGTCGTCTTGTGGTGTCCACTGAAGCACCATCACTCCATCAGCCACCGCCTGATTCCTACATGGCGTTGTAATCGTGGGAATTCTGTGTGGTCTTTGGGTGGTACTTCAGGTCTCAGACCCCAGTGGTGCGTGGAGTGAAGAAATGTTGTTCTTTGTTCCGGAGCTGGGTTAGCAGATCCTTAGAATCACAGGTTTTACAATTTTCTCGCCCATCATGGTAACTGCTAAAATTCTCACATTGGGGGTGTGAAGTAACATTCCAATTAAAATTCTTGGACCCGCTGTAAGTAACATTCCACACCCCCAATGTGATCTATCCGAGCTTGATGCCCCTTTTTTAGAGGAGGAAGTGAAAGCCGCCCCAATGTGATCTATCCGAGCTTGATGCCCCTTTTTTAGAGGAGGAAGTGAAAGCCGCGATGGATGATACTTGATGGACATGCTTCAACATCTTGGCTTCCCAAGCAAATTTCGAGAGTGGATTTTGACGCTCCTATCCACCTCAACCTCAAGAGTGTTCCTTAATGGCTTGGCCGGTAACCCAATAAAATATGGGAGGGGTCTTAGGCAAGGAGATCTCCTCTTACCACTCCTTTTTTTATTGGCAATAGACCATCTACATCATATTCTTTGCAAAGCCACCGATCAAGGACGTCTACACAAGCTTCGTGGCCGTGCCCCTACGGTTAGGACTTCTCTATATGCCGATGATGCCGCCATCTTTGTGAAGTCATCAAAGACGACATCACCTTCTTGGCTTCCACGCTTGAGCTTTTTGGTGAGGTCACCGGACTTGTCACAAATTGCACAAAAATTCAAGTGGTGCCTATCCGTTGTAAGAACATCGATCTTGAGAACATCCTACAAGCTTTTCCGGCCGTGCGTACCTCCTTCCAAATGAAGTATCTTGGGCTCCCCTTATCGGTGACTCGTCTCAAAAGAATCAATTTCCAACCTTTGGAAGACAAGGTGGCGGCAAAGCTTGTGCCATGGATTGGAAATTGCTTACAAGTGTGGTCATCTACTTCATCACCGTCCTTGATGTCTCTATTGAGGTGCTAAAGAAGATTGATAGCTTGAGAAGAGCATACCTATGGGCGGCTTGTGATAAGGTTACCGGTGGCAAATGCAAAGTTAATTGGGACCTTGTTTGCAAGCCTAAGGATAAAGGAGGCCTTGGAATCCTCAACCTTAAAAAGTTTACGGCGGCCCTAAGAGCATCTCCACTCGCCTTCCTAGCACGCCGTTCCCATGGCATTTTTTTGGTCCGGACGCCGAAATTTGGCCAAGTCGCGTTCTCAGGACCCCGGTTTCGTCCGGATTTGGCCCAAAATACGTCTGGGCTTCCCAGGCCGTTCCCGGGGCGGCGGGAACGCGCTGGGAACACCGAACAAGGCGATTTCGGCGGAAAAAGAGCCGTTCGGCGAGTGGACCCGCCCAGTTAGCGGCAGAAGCCCAGTCGTCCTCATCCTCCCGCATCGGGACGCCGTGATGGTCCGCCGGGTATTAACCACCGGTCTCGTCGGCCACGCGTCGCCGTAATGGCGCGCCACCGTCGCCTCGGCTCCCGCGATGGACCGGCGGGCATTAACTTCCCGCCGCTTCCCCTTTTTCCCGCCCTCGCCGCTACACCCCTCCCGCCTTTGCTGCCCAAGCTCAGCCTATAAAACACGCCCTCACCGCCGGCTCGCAGCACACTTCCACCTCCAACCCGCACCACCCCCAAACTCTGGCGAAAGAGGAAGATGGCGGAGAGATACCCAGGGGATCCCGCGGCGGCGAACGGCTTCGGCCGGCGAACACTCTAGCTGTGGGAGGCAAGGATGCTCCACGACGCCGGGTACATGGCGCCGCCGGACTTCCGCTGCCCCCGGTGGAGGCTCAGCGCCGGCGGCAGACCGGTGCCGCTGGTGCCGGAGGACCACGAGCTGGTGGACGAGATCCAGGCCGCCATCACGGCGATGCCGGATCCGGAGCTCGCCGAGGACCCCGATAACCTCGCGTTCTGGGAGAACTTCTTCGAGGAGCGCCGCCTCGCTGAGCTCGCCGCGTACCCCTGTAACACCCCAAATCTTTTAATCAAGTTTATCAAGTTCCAACCATCCAATTTAGGGTTAACCAAAAACTTTTTATTAAGAAAATGAATATGAATGCATGTGTGTTTGAATTAGGATAGAATTGAGTGTATATGCCATGTTTGATTGTTCTAAATATTGTGAAATGGTTTAAAGGTGAATGCCACTGTTGGGTCCGTAGCATAGAAAACAAAAAAATTCCTACGGTGTGAACTACACGCCAAGATCTATCTACTAGGTACAAAGCAACGGGTGGACATACATCCAACGAAAACTTACCCTCGTAGAAAACGAGCTTTGTTAACGAGTAGGAACTCGTGGTTGATGTAGTTGTACACTTGCCGATCTCAAGATCGTGAGGAAGTCCAGCAGGTCCGCCCAAAGACGCCCATCGATCCAGATCCAAGAACACCAAGTCCAAGACTGCAGCGGTGCATCCGTGATCGCACACGTCCGCACTCGACAACCTCCGCCCTCGCCCAGCAAAGCAGCGGAAGCAAGAACTCCTTTCAGATAAAACCATCGGAACATATATCTCGCTAATCCGAGACCATGGGGAATAATACTAGAGGGGAGAGAGATCCTTCACAAGGTGTGTGTGAGAAGTGAGGAGGGTGGCCTTTTATAGGAGGAGGTGCCCTCCTTCATGGTCGGCGCATGGAGGGTGACCTTCACCTCCTCCATTCATGTGGTGGTAACCCTCCACATTAAAATGCCCTTCACATTCTCTTTAAAGTCTCCATTTTAAATGCATTAAATTTCTCCAAATTTAATGCTCTCATTTAATAAAACTATTTTATTATTTTTATTCAGAATTTTGTTAATTACTTTAATTAACAAACATTCACATAAAACCCCGCAACATTTCAATATTACATGCGTAATCAATTTCAGCAATTTCACCCAAAAGCTTTGTGTCTATTGAAATAATTCCAGGCTTTCTTAAATCTTTATCCTAAACATATTTGCTCCAAATGGTGTCAGGTATCCCTTAAGTGTGTCACCCTACGGTTCATGAATAATGCGTATATGATTGAGACCCTCTCGATCAATAATCAGCAATGGACTCGGAGGTCCATATCGACTCCTACACATTCAACGATGACTTCTGTGATCGTGAGAACCTTTAACGCTAGTAACTAAATCCCTTTGTCCCGTGATATATTACATGTCCGAGATTCGATCATCGGTATCTCCATACCTAGTTTGATCTCGTTACCGACATGCACTCTTTTCTCGTTCCCGTGATATAACATTCTAGTGATCACATCACTTGCTTGCAAGCTATTTCAATGTGATATCACCGAGAGGGCCCAGAGCATATCTATCCGTCATCGGGATTGACAAATTCCACTCTTGATCCATGAGCCTCAACATAACACCTTCGTAGCACTGAACCCATCTTTATAGTCACCCTGTTACGGTGTGACGTTTGATGTTATCAAGATACTCTTCCTGTTAGCAATTAACATGATCTCATGGTCTAAGGATAAAGATTACTTCGTATGATGTTATAGCAATATAAACATAATGACTTTGATCGTAATGCTATACTTCGGATGAATGTTCATCACATCATTCCACCAATGGTGTGACCTTGTTATTAACAACATCCAATGTCCATGATCAGGAAACCTTGATCATCTTGTTAATCAACAAGCTAGTCTATAAGAGAGGCATAACTAGGCACCCTTTTTTGTTTATTACACACATGTATTAATGTTTCCGATCAATACAATTCTAGCATGTAAAATAAACATTTATCATAAACATGGAATAAGATAATAACCACTTTATTATTGCCTCTCGAGCATATTCCCTTCAGTCTCCCACTTGCACTAGAGTCAATAATCTAGTTTGAAAAACTTTGCGTATTGAACACCTATGGCTTTCTAGTGTTGCATATACGCAATTGCTAGTGGTTAACATAATCTCCGGATCTGACAGTTTCAGGTCCGTGTGTATTTGCATGTCTTTCCGTCTCTACGCATCACTCATTCTCAAATGAGATGGCATTGTATAAATTTGGTCCTCTGGTGAGACCTTTAGTTCGTTCGGTTTAAAATATGTTGATATTATTGTCACACAATATATCTTCATAGTATTAGCCCACTTTGAACCACACCTAGTTTGATAACAAACTACTTAACACAAATGCCCTCCTATGCTGCTACTATAGCAGTCATATACTTAGCCTTTTGTTGTAGTATCCGTCACAATATCTTAACTTTGGAACTCATCCAAATCCATCATGGAACATCCTTTCCATTATATTGTGCCACCCATAGTCTAATTGAGATAAATTTAATTTGTATCTTGTGACAAAACTAGTATCAATGTAACACTTTACAATGAACTACCTTTAACTATTTGTCACTTATACATGATATATTCTTAGTTCTTCCAAAGCTCATAAGAATATCTTTACTATTATCCAATGATCATCTTATGAATCATTCTGGTATATGCTCATAACATTTAGAGCATAGGACACTCTGGATATATATACATATCATGGTATAATTGATCAAAATTTTCATGTGATTTTACTCACCAAGTGTTGAAACACTTGAATCTTGATACAATCCTTTCCATGCAGCAAGAACCTTTCTTGTTGTTTCCATATTGAACCCTTTCAATATCTCATATTGAACCCTTTCAATATCTTATATATGTATGTCTGGCACAACCATATTAGCGCCTTAATCTATCCATATAGATATTGATGCCTAATATTCTGGGTTTGCCCAAGTCTTTCATCGAAATCTTATTTTAATGAAATCCTTAACTTGTGTCAATTCAAGATACATCATTTCCAATCAACAATATGTCCTCTACATAATGTATTAGAAATATGTCTCATTCTCCACTTAATTTCTTGCAAATGTAAGCATCTTCATCTCCATGAATTTAAACTTTTAACAGTTTCATCATGGTGAAGATTCCAACTCTATGCTTACTTCAACTATTGAAGTTTACATGCCCTTTTAGCACCCTTTGAATTAACAAAACCCTTCGGACCATGTCATGTACATGTCCTAGGTTACCGTTCTATTAGAAGAACCTTGTTTTGTTTATTCAACTACCATATACCAAATTATATGTAGTGGTTGCTATATTAATCCGTCAAGACTATATATCGCTATGAAATATCAAATCTTGTCATAGTCAACTCCTTGAACATTGTCGTAAACTTCTTTCCGACATGTCGACTATTTCATAGATGTTAAACATCCATGTCTTATTTCTTTATAGATCCAAACACCGCCGATAGGCTTCACGCCTTTCCGGAGGGTCTTCCAAGTTCAGAAACTTGATTTCTCGTGTATGGATACTATCACGGATTCTATGACTTCTAGTCATTTTATGGAGTCAGGGCCCATCATCGCTTCTTTGCATGTAGTCGGTTCATCATTGTCAAAACAATAACGACATGCTTATCAAATCTTACTATTTGATTCTTACCGACCCACATGGTTCTATAGGAACTCTAATCTTCGAGATCACACCTTTTGTAATCACGAGAGCCATGAGCATTGTGGCCGCCACCGGGACACTTTCCGGCGCTGCGCTACTTAGCACATATAGCTAAGGTTCAACAACCTTATCAAAGTTCTATTGTCCTCCCACTTAACTTTTCACGAAAAATTCCTTCTCAAGAAACTTGACGTTCCAAGTAACAAACTCTTTTGTCCTCGGTGTTATGGAGAAATTCCCAACAAATTCTTTGGGATAACCTACAAAGACGTGCTTATCCGACTTTGGTTGTAAATATTTTACTTATGCATAGCATACCAAAATTTAAGAAAAGACAATTCGGGTTTTATCCCAAACCATACTCATATGGTGTCATTTCAATGGATCACGATGGTGCTCTTTTCAGTGTAAAAGCGGTAGTCTCTAAAGCTTCAATCTTTAAGACATAATGGCAGTTTTATAAATGACACCTTTGATCTTACCATGTCAAACATGGTTTGATTTCATCTCTCGAATATGCCATACTCCTATGGTTTATCGGGAAAACACAAATCATGGAACAATTCCTCAAATCTTAGGTGTTTTGCTAAACCTGTCACTCAAATATCTTCCTTTATGATCAAATCATAAACTCTTTTATTTTCTTGTTACAATGATTTTCCACTTCATCTTGAAAGTATTTGAACAACTTTCAAATGTTTCATACTTCTTCCTTATTAAGTAAATATACAGATATATTCACTCAAATTTTTGAAGAAAGCATATGAAGCAAAAAGATCCATCGCATATGGCTACACATAATGGACTATGCACATCAGCATGCACAATTTCCAATAAGCTAGTCATTCATTCCTCTCTGGCCTATGGACGGAGTTTTAATTATCTCGAGGAAAGTCTCACATGCGTCAATTGATCAAAATCAAAAGACTCCAAAAATCCATCAACATGGAGTTTCTTCATGTTTTATTTCCAATATAATTTAAAACAGCGATGTCACTTCATAAGTGATCTTTTAATCATTTGTCTTGCGACATTTTAGCAATAATGTTTATGGATGCGATTTCTCCCACTAGACTTGTAAAAGTTCATCCATCCTTTATGGAATACGGTAATTTATTTGAACAACCATTGTTCTTGTAATACCGAAACAAAATAACAATTATTTAAACAAATCTTGAAGGCTTGGTTTGATGACAACAAAAACACAATAGCATTTTATTTTTTTCGATGAACATCATCACTCATTCTCTTGGTAGTTACTTAGGCCATTGTAGTTCATGAATTGTGTTGTCCTGTATGACACTTCATACCAACCAATTCGGTATCCAATACCGGTATCTAATACCTAAGAACCACATTGTTTAACAAGCAAGGAATATAGCCATAACATGTATATCTTCTATATACCTAAGTTGGACATCTCCAACCTTTTATTTTCTGCCAAATATTTTATAGATTCTCTTTCAGAAATTCCTTTTCTTTTAAAAGAATCTATCAACATCAATAGTGGTGTCATTCACATGACACATAGTACAAAGCGTATATAGTCAAATACTAATACCTTTGGACTTGCACTTTCAAGTGGATCACCATCATCAAATGTTTGGCATTCTTTCAAAAATCCATTCTTTAGTAATCTATTAGTGTAGTAAACATTTTAGTTACATCTTCTATTCATCCTTATCATGACAACTTTCATGATCAAGCTACTATAGCTTATAAGGAAGAATCACGAGTATAATATCAGTTCCCAAAACCCTTTTGGTAGATTTGGATGCCTAGCATCTCCATCCTTCACAAATTATCATACAATATGAGAACATGTATTTTGCTAAATTATACTCTATCATAATGCAACCAAAAACATTGTTTCAGATATCACAATATCTTTCACACATGATGGTTTCTGAAACAATTTTCAGCTCCAATATAATCTTGATATTAAAACAACTTTTTGAATATCAATAATCATGGAGGCAAACATGATACTCTAGATACTAACATTGGAATTCTTACTCTTGATTTAATACTACTTATTAAACTTCATGGAGTAAATAGAGTTTGCTGAAAGTTTGCAATAGGACTTATAAACTTCAAATTGACATTCAAAACAATACGATACCAGTTCGTAAAGTAAATATCCAGAATTCTATAGTTCTATTATCTCAAATAAAAACTAAGCATAAGGTAGAAAACGAATGCCAATGACTACAACAAACTATGCAAATCCAAATTAGAAATGAACTCTCACTCAAAGACGACATCCCTCGTGTCTTTTTGGTGATTACATGAACCAAATCCACTACACCAAGTCCGATCATCACGTGAGTCGGTGTAGCTTCAAAGGCGAGCATCAATATGGGCATCATATCAACTATATGACTCATGCTTAACCTTTCGTCTGTGTTCCGAGGCCATGTCTGTACATGCTAGGCTCGCCAAGTAAGAACCTTAGTACTCGCATGTGTAAAACTATCTTACACCCGTTTGTATGAAAGCGTAGAGTCGAGTACACCCGATCATCACGTGATGTCTCGAAATACGATCCACAAAACGGTGCATACTTAAGGAAGAACACATTTTTATCTTGATATCTAAATGAGGGATCATCTTACAATGCTACATAAAGCGCCAAACTAGCAGTATAAGATGCTAACATCTAATGTGTAAAGTAAGATGATATGGTCCATGCATTTGATCTCTATCATTTGCATCGTGGTATGATCTCTATCATTCCTTTGTGTGTAAGGCCAAGGTCTATGGAACTTACACGTTGAATGTGTTGTAAGAGTATCTGTCATACATCTACTTACAACAATACCATATCAAGACACTAGCCCAGCAACGATCTAAACTAGACGCCTCTAATTTATCAATTGCAAGTTTTACGTGGCTTAGGGCTTTCGGAGATAGAACCATTCTTACCTATGAACATGAACCACAACGAGGATAACCAAATTATTAGCAACTCGTTGTAAATCAGATATTAACTATAGTAGGAGAGACAGACACCCGCCAGCCACTTATGCAAAACTAGTTGCATGTCAGTTGTGGAACCGGTCTCATGTACGATGACATGTAAGGTTGGTCCGGGCCGCTTCATCCCACTATGCCACCAATATCCAAAATACATAGAAGATGCAATAACATGATCATCATCGCCCACATATAAACATATGTGTACTACCCGTGCAAAGCACCTACGCATAGATCGTGCTCGATACCACTGTTGGTCCGCAGATAGAAAACAAAAAATTCCTACGATGTGAACTACACGCCAAGATCTATCTACTAGGTACAAAGCAACGGATGGACATACATCCAACGAGAACTTACCTCAGACAACAAGCTTTGTTAACAGTAGGAACTCGTGGTTGATGTAGTCAGACACTTGCCGATCCCAAGATCGTGAGGAAGTTCAAAGCATGTCCGCTCCAACACGCCCATCGATCCAAGTCCAAAGACTGAAGCAAAGCGTAGTGCATCCGTGATCGCACACGTCCGGTACTCGACAACCTCCGTCCCTCACTCCAGAAAGCAGCGGAAGCAAAGAACTCCTTTCCAGATAAAACCACCGGGAACATGTATCTCGCTAATCCGAGACCATGGGGAATAATACTAGAGGGGAGAGAGATCCTTCACAAGGAGGTGTGTGTGAGAAGTGAGGAGGGTGGTTTTATAGGAGGAGGGTGCCCTCCTTCATGGTAGCATGGAGGAGGTGACACTTCACCTCCTCCATTCATGTGGTGGTAACCCTCCACATTAAAATGCCCTTCACATTCTCTTTAAAGTCTCCACTTTAAATGCATTAAATTTCTCCAAATTTAATGCTCTCTCATTTAATAAAACTCTTTTATTATTTTTATTCAGAATTTTGTTAATTACTTTAATTAACAAACATTCACATAAAACCCCGCAACATTTCAATATTACATGCAGAACCAATTTCAGCAATTTCACCAAACAGCTTTTGGTTCATTGAAATAATTCCAGCTTTCTTAAATCTTTATATAAAACATATTTCCTCCAAATGGTGTCGGTATCCCTTAAGTGTGTCACCCTACGTTTATGAATAATGCAGACATTATTGAGACCCTCTCGATCAATAATCGGCAGGACCGAGATCCATCGACTCCTACACATTCAACGATGACTTCGTGATCGTGAGAACCTTTAACGCTAGTAACTAAATCCCTTTGTCCCATGATATATTACATGTCCGAGATTCGATCATCGGTATATCCATACCTAGTTTGATCTCACATCGACATGCACTCTTTTCTCGTTCCTGATATAACATTCTAGTGATCACATCACTTGCTTGCAAGCTATTTCAATGTGATATCACCGAGAGGGCCCAGAGTATATCTATCCGCATCGGATTGACAAATTCCACTCTTGATCCATGAGCCTCAACATAACACCTTCAGAGTAATCGAACCCATCTTTATAGTCACCCTGTCACGGTGTGACGTTTGATGTTATCAAGATACTCTTCCGGTGTTAGCAATTAACATGATCTCATGGTCTAAGGATAAAGATTACTTCGTATGATGTTATAACAATATAAACATAATGACTTTGATCGTAATGCTATACTTCGGATGAATGTTCATCACATCATTCCACCAACGGTGTGACCTAGTTATTAACAACATCTAATGTCCATGATCAGGAAACCTTGATCATCTTGTTAATCAACAAGCTAGTCTATAAGAGAGGCATAACTAGGAACCCTTTTTGTTTATTAAACACACATGTATTGATGTTTCCGATCAATACAATTCTAGCATGTAAAATAAACATTTATCATAAACATGGAATAAGATAATAACCACTTTATTATTGCCTCTCGAGCATATTCCCTTCAGCCACATCATCTAGACCTTTTACAAACAAAATCCAAAGAAAAAGAAATCAAATAAGAATAAATAAAGCAAATGGTCATTTTGACCATTTTAAACCACTAGTCCACTTTAGGTGTTCCTAGAGAAGAATTTCAAACAGAAACAATTCTACTTGTTTTTACCCCTTGCTACACCAAGTAAAAGTGTATCAAGGCCCACTTTACAAACTTACAAAAACATCTAGCAAATCAATTAAATGGACAATGGAAAATTGAATCTCATTCATATGGGAAGATCACACTTTTTCAAAAACCTACCAAATCAATTCCCCTTGACCTCTCCAACCAAACCTAGTCTCTCAAGCTTAATAAGGGCGCCAAATGATTCCCTCAACCCCAAGCCCTCTCAGCCTTAGACTACCGCCTCACTAAGTCGCTTTCCACACCGACCCTAGATGGAGCTCAGGTGAGCCCCGCGCGCCCCCCACCGCCGTGCTAGGTCACCTTCCTCGCCGGAGCTATTCGTCGTCGACGATGATGCTCGGTCGTTGGATTAGAATAGGATAGCACGGTCCAGATGCTTAGATATCGCTTTGTTAATCGTCACGACTAGTGGCCCCATCAATGACCATCATTTTGTCTTGCAAAGGTGCAGCTCGCCGTTTAGCTTTCCAAGAGCCAGAAATTCAAATATGGATTTTCCAATTTAGTTGAAATCCTATTTTGTCCCTAGATTCAAAAATCAATTCAAAGAGTTTCAATTAACCAAATTGCATGATTCCAATTTTGTTAGAAAGATAATTAAATTACCTATCCAAGCCCGTTTGATTTAAATCATTTGGAGTTAGAGATAATCTTTAGCAAAACTAACAAGACAGAGACTTTTGCAACTTCAAACATTTCTTAAAAATCAACCATAATAGCTTTTGAGTTGATTCCAACTCTCAAAAATCACATTTGACAATATCTATCTGAATTTGTAAAATATCTAGGATCGCATGTAGTGACATTGGACTAGTACCAAAAGAATGCTATTAGGGCATTTCTAGTCACTTTAAATCTATTAAATAATAATTTTACACTTTATAAAATGTGACCAACCCTTTAAATCACATTCCCATGTATTAGAATATGTGGTGATGACATGTGTCAACATGATCCCATATTTTATTTGGAGAATATTAAATCTTAATTAATTTCAATGAGTAGAAATTACTTTTCTCAAATAAACTAAGTAAAACTAGTTCCTCATTTCATGTGATGATTGTGATGATGCTAGATCACCAAGTGTGAGCCTTAGTGTGCTAAATAGAATTAGTTAAGTATTGTTTAGTGATTGTGTACCCCGTATTCTTTTATAGACGATAGTACCGACCAAGGATACGAGGAGGAGGAGTTCTACCCCAAAGAAGAGGAGGAAAACTTCAATCACTCCACCAATCAAGGCAAGCTAGAATTATACAAGTTAACCATGCAAGCTTTAACCTAAGCAAGATGCCTTAGGCATGTTGTGGTTATACACCTTTGAATTGTACCATCCCAAGTTTTACTTGCAAGCTTTACTCTTTTACTTTACCAAAGTTCTTACTTTTAGTTAATGATTTGTGAGTATTGGAAAGTAGTATAGATAACATAAAGAGTATAAAACTAGGTATATACTAGATGTCATTCTATGGCATGAGATTGAAGATTAGCACCCTCATTAGTGAACACTCTTAACTTAGTGGCTAGTGCTAAGCATAAAACTTGATCACTTTAGATGGGAATACTTGGTGAAAATGATTGTGAAAACCTTGGAATGATGAGTCATTCTATTGAAATGTTTTGACATGTGTTGAGAAACACAAAAGGATTTGATGATAAAAATGTTGAGGCATGAGCCTTAGCCCTTTATAAAAACTGATGGTTGGGTTCAGATGCGATACCATTCCAATTTTACCGTACAACCACAATACCTAAATTGGGCAAGGCTTAGCCGGAAGTTTATATGCATTAGTATGGGTTCCCTCGCGGGAGAGGTTTGAGCTAAGGCTACCTCTGGATGATGTCCACCTATGCAGTGCCCAGGATGGCAGATGGCCATGGCTGGGAGGCCAAGCTCATAGGGGAGGTGCCTATACTAGAGTGTGTAAAGGAAAGGTTATGATTGATTATCCGCATACAAGTATGATGATTCAAGGTTATCCCTAACGGATGTATCGAATTTTGTGGTGAAAGTGTACCACCTCTGCAGAGTGTCAAACTATTCGAATAGCCGCGTCCGCGGTCATGGACAGTTGGAGTGGCCATAATGTTCCGTCGTCAGATGTTTTCAAAATGACTTGTGAAGTGAACTATGATTTTGACTTGACCACAACAGGGTTGTGAATATGAAAACTAGGTTCCCAACTTAAAGTGATTTAGAGCATTTACTTAGTTTTCTTTAATTCTGAACTCAGTTTGGATAAATCGGACTTTTTGCAAATAAACTTAGAGCTTAGGATTCCTACTAGAACTACCTTACTTGTTAGTGATAGTTTGCGAGTACTTAAAGAGTACTCATGGCTTTGTCCCTGGCTATTCCCGTGGCCAGACTATAAGGAGGACTATCAGGAAGATGGACAGCAAGACGGTTACGACAACTAGGATCATCTCCTATCGTCAGCATTGCCTGTGACACTAAAGATGGAGCCCACTGCTACGCTTATTATTCCGCTGCTTGTTTGTATTAAGACTGGATCATGAGATCCTTTATTTGTGTAAGCCCTTATTATGGTTTGTAATGGATGATGTATTGTGATATCCAATCCATTATATCTCGAAAAAATGGTAATCTTGGGATTGCGATGTATGGCATAACAGACCGATTAAAATCCGTGTTGACAACCTCGTCCTCCCGCGATGCCAGCGATGGTGGAGCTGGCTGGCGCACTGGCCGTCCTCAAGTACATCCACGCCAAAGAACACCCCTGTGTCGGGTTCCTCGTTCGCCAGCACACCCTCGCTGGCGCCAAACACCTTCGGCGAGCTGGGCGCCCAGGAGGATGGCCAGCCTCTCCACCTCCTCCTCTGCGTCGCGCTCATCGGCGTCAGCTCCTGCGCAGCAACGGCGAGGTCTTTTGGCCTCCCAAGCACGAGGCCGACACGCTGAGTACATCGCCGCCGAGGACACGTACGCGCGGAATCGTCATCGGCGAGCCCCGCACGGCGATGCCGCCGACCGGTCAGATGCCCTTCGCCAGCCGAAGCTCGAGCCCGCCGACTGGGGTGTCGCCGTCGACGAGGACTCATTCGCCATGAAAATGGCGATCGAGCGTTCTCTCCACGAGGCCGCGCCGCCATCCACGGAGCCGAACATCCTCGCCTGGTCCAGGGCGGACTGGGAGGAGGAGGAGGCACTACGCGTGCAACGCCTGCAGGAGCAGGCTGATCGTCGCGCTAGAGGGCGTCGCGATCCTGCCCCGGCCAGAGCATGCCCCGCGCCCGCCTACCTCGGAGCGCCCCTCGTCATCCTCGACGACGACGACGACGCTGCCCCTTCCTACCAGCCGTGGAGGTACGACGACCCGGGCCAGGGCAGCTCGCGGCCACCGCAGACTCCGGACGACGACGGCGACGACGATGGCGGCGACGACGGTACGGCCGATCCCGAGTACACCAACTTCTACCGCCACTTCGGCATGTGAGGAGGCGGCGTCGGCATCGGCATCGCCTTTTTTTACTATTTTTAGGTTTCACTTATCCTAATTTGGCCAAAATTCGGATATATGTCCGAATTTGGCCAACTATTGTACGAACTCGCCGTGTTTAATTAAAATCGCCTATATTCGTCCAAACTTCGCCGTGTTTGATCGAATTTCGGCCAAACGTGGGGACTCGGCCTGGGAATGCGAGTGGGAAAAAGGCCGTTCCCAGGCCGAAAGTTGCATCTGTCCGACGCAAAATAGCGCCGGATTTCGGCCTGAGAACGGCCAACGAGTGGAGATGCTCTAAGATTAAAGTGGCTTTCGCAAGAATGGAAAGATGAGAATAAGCCATGGATCGGCCTAGGAAACCCTTGCACTACAAAGGATCATGAACTTTTTGCGACGGCGACAACGGTCATCATTGGAGATGGGAAAAAGGCTTTTTTTGGGAGGCGAGTTGGCTAGATGGAACGAGACCCAAGGACGTCGCCCCTCTAATTTTTGAGATATCTAGGAAGAAGAAGTGTTTGGTGCAAAATGCTTTGCACAATGACTTTCGGGTCTCCCAAATCAACACCCAAAATGGCTTATCCTTGGAGCATATCGACCAATTCTACAAGCTTTGGGAGAAGCTTGCCAATGTAACTCTACACCCTCAAATGATGGATACTACTCGGCCTAAATCGGCGTACAATTTGCAATTCTTGGGCTTAACCACCTCATTGATGTCCCCCTTGTTTGGAAGCCTTGGACAACTCCTAAATGCAAGTTCTTTGCTTGGTTGATTCTATAAAATAGAGTGTGGACGGCGGATAGGCTTGCCCAAAGAGGATGACCAAATTGTAGGCTATGTAAGCTATGCAACCAAAGACAAGAGTCGGCCTCCCACCGCCTTTTCAAGTGCCGCTTCTCCATGAGGATTTGGAACAAGTTAAAGACTTGGCTCGGTCTCCACCAAATCAACACGGCTACTTGGCACCAATTCCACTCCGTCAAATAGTGGTGGAAGAAGGCGATCCACGAGAAAGGACCACAAAGGAAGGCTTTGGCTTCACTCGCAATGTTGGTCTCATGGGAAATATGGAAGGAAAAGAACGCAAGAGTTTTTCGAGGCCACTCCATCACCGTTGATATGATGGTAACAAACATCAAGGAGGAAGCACGGCTTGTGGTGCTTTGCGGGGGCAAAAGCTCTTACTAGTTTAATCCCGCGCGAGTAATTGTTTTGTTGTTGGTCTTGGTCTCTTGGCTTTGGCCAAGATGTGTTTTGCAAGCACTATCTAAAAACCTTCTCCAGTGGCAAGTCTTTTGACTTGTTTCAAAAAAAATTGTTAAGACTTGTGTAGTGCTGTGCTTTGTTTAATTTTCATTGCAAAGAGGAGTGGATTACAGAAATGAATAAGAATTCTTAACCAAAATGCCCCCGTTTCGGTATTCCAAATGATATAGTTCGAATTATAGTGACAACTTCTCGATTCATATCCTTGATGTCAAATATGAACACCATTCCAATTTCGCACAAGTCACGTTTCAACATTACACAATCACAGAACATTTCAATCCATAATTTTAAATGCCGAATTCAAATCCAAACATAAAATATGGTCAAAGACAACAAATTATTCTACATGAACAAGCACCACCAAACTATTGCCAACGCAGCGGGAGTTTAACAAGATCTTCACAGCACCATCATGTGAACCCGAGCTTTCAATCCTCATGTACACCTCGAGAAATGCTTGGAGCATGTTCGTGTTCCAAATGTGCCAACATAGTCATACTCACAGTCCACCTCCTTGTCCCTCACACCCTTTGTGATCATGTTGTGGAGGATCACAAAACTCGCCATGATGTTTTCTAAGGTCTTATTGTCCCATAAGCTGGCAGAACCTTGGACAATTGCAAACCGAGCTTGCAACACACCAAAAGGTCACTTGATATATTTCCAGCAAGCTTCTTGAGCCTTGGCAGAATGGATTCTCTTCTTACCTTCAGGGTTTGGAGTTGTCTTGGCAATTGTTACCATGTAGGATAAATTCCATCAGCCAGATAGTGGCCCATATCATAATCATGGTCATTGACCGTGACGTTACATCCTCGACCATCACCATTTGCTACTGCTAGACTATCAAAAAGCTGTAGGACATTGGTGTCATTTTGTGAGAATCAAGCAGCCCAAAGTAGTGGAGCCAAATTCACAAGTCCTTAGAGGCAATAGCTTCAAGTAGATAGCTGGATCACGCACATGCCTAGTCTATTGTACTCCATACATGCATGTTGTGGGAAAAATCATCTTCAAATTTTTAATGCGTGCAGAAAATGCTCACGAGGATTCCTATGCTTTAACCATTGCCAAAATCCTGGTTGTGTCCTCAGCATATGGATGCCCACAGATACTCAGCTCTAAATACCTTGATCAGTCTCCGCAAACTTCCTCACAGACGTCAGGATTGTGTCTTCCCCAATGCGAAGTCACTAATCGGTATAACCAGCAGAAATACCATGAGTGATCACTGGCATTGCCGCTGATACCTTCAGAAAAACACTAAACAGAAGCTCCCTGGCGGCAATCCTCAGCCATCGTGATGTACTTCTCATTAGCTTCCGTAGCATTGGCAATGTGCACAAGGAGCTCCTTTAACATTCATAATAAGCATGCAGAGGGCACATGTAGTTCTCTGCAACTGCAAGGTAGTCAAGCATGAGTTGTGCATGTCTGGCCCTCTGCTCCATGGAATCTTCACACGCCCTGGTTCCGACCTTGTATGCTACATCTTCATGACTACCTCTATTTCCCATCGAGCTAGCATCAATGCTATCTTCTCCAAATAACGACTTCAAACAAATACACACTGAAATCATCCGAAGAGGACGAATCCTTGAAATACTCCTCTCCACAATCAGGCTCGTCTAGACAAGTTGTAAAACCCACCGAGTTTGATCCAAACTTACCTCTCAGGTATTGTGTTGAACACCTTGTGGGCTTGCTGCTCGTCGTCGACTGAATCTTGTGATGCCCCGAGCTCACGCTGGGGGTTGGGGATAGGGCTGGGTGGTCTGAAACAACGGCGACATGGCCGACAACAGTGAGTCGGCCGCGTCAGGATAGAGGGGCCTGTACATTTCTCCCTCATGCCTCTAAATATAATGAGTTAATTGGATCTACGTCATTGCAATTTTCACCGTTTGGAGATATGCCATTACAAAAAAACTAAACTTGGAAATATGTCATTTCTACTTTCTTATACCTCTAGCTATGCCATTTCTTCCAATACCAGTCCACATACAACTCTCATACTCCCATAAATACATTTATACTCCTGTACGGACAGGTAAAAATGGGAAAAAGAGAACCGCCAAATTCCCATTCATTCTCGTTAACCACTTCATCTCCACCCGAAACTTGCCAAACTCCGGCGTCGACGACTCAATGGAAATACAGGTTTCAGCCACGAGCTCCTACATCCTCGCGTGAGGGGGGCCTCCAACAGAGACCGTGCAAGCAACTCTGGCTGCCGCGACACTCCCTCCAGCTGCAGGCACCTTCGGCTGCCGCGGCGTGCAAGGGACGGTTCCAGCCACGGGCGCCGAGGACCCCAGCAGCAGCCACCTAGGCCGCCAGCCGCGTCTGCGAGCTCCTCAGGCTGAACGACGGAGAGTTACAACCACGGGCGCCGAGGCCCCCAGCAGCGGCCTCCTAGGCCACGAACCAAACCGCGTGGATTTGGGTTTGTCCGCGCTTGTGAGCTTTGGGCAGGGGAATTTGGGTTCGTCCATCCGTGATATTTGGGAAGAATTTGGTACGGTTCCTTTTTCTCCTCTTTTACGTGTCCATGCGGGAGTACAACTGTTTATACAGGAGTATCAGATCTGTGTATGGACTGGTATTGGAAGGAATGGCATACCTAGAGGTACGAGAAATTTACAGTGGCATATTGCCAAGTTTGGTTTTTGTAATGGCATATCTCCAAACGGTGAATATTGCAATGGCATAGATCCAATTAACCCAAATATAAAGGCCTCTAAAAATTTGGATAGAGGGACAGTTTTTTGTAGAGGGTGGGGAAGCTTAGAGGATCTGCCAGAGTTGCTCTTAGATAGGGTATAGTTGAAGTTTGCTTTCTCATTTTTTTGCAGTGGCCCCAAACGGTAAGCATTTTCACGCTTAGGCTAGAAACGTTTTACCACCATGGGATATTTTAGATAAATCCAAGCTACAAACAAGCACAAGAAACAAATTTCCGACAAATGTACCAAGCAGTCTGAAGAATTCAACAGCTCACAGCAGAGTTATATTTTACCATGATGGAAATTTTCACACAAATTCAAACAACTAACAAGCAGAGACAATAAGTTTGTAACGAATGAACCAAGCAGTCTGAACAATTCGACAGCTTACAGCACAGTGGAACTTTTCAGTTAGCTATTAATCATATAATAGGTATTCCCTAGTGCAGACACACAAAAATTGACATTTAGCGAATAAGGTTTTTCAATTGATCACATCTTATTTCAGGAACTTGCTAAGTTTTGAACAGAAACATCAACCACGCACCTAATAATGTTCTAAACACATATAGTACAAACTTATAGTGCAGATACTCTAGATGTCACCTGCTCCCATGTTCGTCCGTCGACGCCTAAGGCCTTGCCGCTGCATCCTGGAGCTCAAATCCCCTCTCCACGGCGTAGTCCACGAAGCTGTACAAGGGCAGCACCCGATCACCGTATTTGTCGCCGAACCTGTCCGCCTCCGTCTTGGCCTGCGCCTTGAGCTCCTCCACGATGCCCAGCGCACGGTCCATGCCCAGCGCGCGCAGAACGCTAGCGTTGCTCCTCATCTTGCCATTTCCCGACGCGCTCCTTATGTCGTCGACGAGCTCGTAGAGCACACCGATGGTGCGGCCATATCGCCGCAATGCGGCCTCCTCGTCGGGGCTGGCACCACCGAGCATAGCGCCGCAGGCTGCGGAACACTCGGCCATCTCGCCGAACTTTTTTGTCAGGACCTGCATCACCTCGGCCTCGCCGAGGGCAGTGGCACCGGCAAGGTCCAGGAACTGGCCAGCAGCCATGCCGGTGGATCCCACGGTGCGCGCAAGCTCCGCGAGAACGCGGAGGAGGACGGCGTGCGGCACGGGGTCCGGGGAGGGGGTGTGGGAGATGACGTGGGTGTAGGCGAGGGGGAAGAGCGCGTCGCCCGCGAGGACGGCCATATCGGTGCCATAGGCGGCGTGGGTGGACGGGCGCCCGCGGCGGGTGGGCGCGGCGTCAAAGCACGGCAGGTCATCGTGTACTAGCGACGCAGCGTGAAGCATCTCGAGCGCGGCGGCGGTAGGGAGAGCCGCGGCGCGCGGCGCGCCGAGGAGCTCGCAGGCGGCTACGCAGAGCACCGGGGGCGCGCGCTTGGCGGCGCCCTCCTTGCCGGCACCGGGGAAGACGGCGTGGCGCATGGCGTTGTGGATACTCTCCGGCGGGCGGATTGGCATGGCGGCATCGAGCTCGCCCTCGACCTCCGAGATTAGCGAGGTCCAGTAACGGCGCAGGTCAAAAGAAGGGGAGGCGGTGGCGGCGGCGGACGAGGCCCGGATGGGGAGGAAGCGGCTTGATTTGGAGGTGGAGGGCAGCTTCGGGAGGGGAAGGGGAAGGGAGACGAAGAGGGACGACAGAGCCATGGCGACGGAAGTTGAGATTTGGGTTTGGATGTGGTTTCTTGATTTGAGGGGTGAACCACTGACCAAGGTGAGGTGTTGTGTTAGCTCGTTCTCTGCTCTTCCCTCGTGCTACTAATCCGCTATCACTGTGCGATATCCATTATCAGATCGGTGGGAGTAAATTTTTTTACTAGCAGAGTCAATACCAGACTATGTGCTCTGCACCAGGCGTCGTGATGGGAATCCAAATAGAATGCAGACAAGGCTAGTAACAGTGGGGAGTAACTTATTTATAGTAGTAACATACACATGTTATTAGCCTAAATTACTATCTTTATAGTACATAGTAGCATAAATTTAGTAACATAGAAATCCTTATTTTTGCTTTATAGACTCATCTTTCACTGGTAAGTGTGATGTTACGGTAACATAATATGTTACACTCAATCCATCTCTCTCCTTATTAATCACTTGCCACATCATCTCTTTTGCTTAGTTGGCATGTATGTTACCACTCAAATTACTCCCACTATGACTAGCCTTAGTCAAAGAATCGCGCTAGGCGTCCCCGGACAGTGAGAGAGTTCCCATCTTCCTCCTCCCTGCGCGACATGTGTCAACCAAAATCGTCTCAAATCTCGCTTTTGCTGTAAAACACATTTTTTTGCTACATATGTCCCCACATTTGCTTCCGAAGTAAAAAAGGTCGTTTTAGAAAATAGAATGTCCCACCGAACACCTCGCCGGAGACCTCGTCGGAGATCATACAGTAAAAAAATTGTGCTAATGTAGCAAAGCCGACTTTGCCAGAAACATCGTCGGAAAAAACTCGCTGGTGACTCTCGTCGGAGACCTTGTAGAAAAAGTTGACACTATTGTAGCAAAATCACAAGACGGTTGTAGCAACAAAGTTCCTCTAATGTAGCAAAAAACTGACTTCGCCGGATACATGGCTGGAGACTTTAGCCGGAAGATCTTGCCGGAGAACTTGTAGCAAAAGCTTTACGGTATTGTAGCAAAACAAATAAACGAAGGTAGCAAAAAAAATGTATCAATGTAGCAAAATCGGAGGCCGGCCTTTGTAGCATCGGCCTTCAAAGACCGAGCTAGCAAGACATGTGGTCGCCTCCTCAGAAAGTTACCGCCTGCCTGTGGCAAAGGAATGCACCTGTTTAGCAAGAACAGCGACGAGGGTCAGAAAAGGGATGTGGACCTGCATGGACCTTGGAGGCTCCGGGTGGCGGGCGCCGACGAGAAGGCATCGACGCATCTCTGCCGCCAAGCAAGCAAGACGCCGCTTCGGCAAGCTCGCGGCAGATCCCCACGTGAGCTCTCCACGCGTGATGCGGGCAAAGGGCGGAGGTCGCCAGAGAGTTAGCCGCTGGCTGGAGACCTCCTCACGCTCTGGCGGAGAACGGAGGCGGTGGGCGCGTATCTGCAGGGCGGCGGAGGAAGGAGGCATTCGGTGCACGGATACGGAAAACTACGGGACGCGTGGGTCCACGCGGGCGCGGCGGTTGGTGACCCGGACGATGCATCATCCGGGGGATGGGGATCATTTTCCTTAGGCAAAAGAGGCACGCACGAGCCATCGTATAGCCAATTTTATCAGCTAACTTATAATTCGAATTATAAGTTAGCTGATAAAATTGGCTATAATTATATCTTCTAAAATGTGTTGAACTGTCACTAGTAGAAAACAGACCTTTGGTCCAGGGATATTTGCCCCGGTTTTGCTACAAACCGGGAATAATGCCCCGGTCCAACAGCTAGAACTGGCCCCAGGGGGGTGGCAGACTCTAGCCCCGGTTCGAACGGAACCTTTAGCTCCGGGTCGTGTAATAAACCGGGGCTAAAGGGTTTCAGCAGCCGGTCGGTCAGACTTTATCCTGGTTTGTTACACGACCCGGTTAGCAGGATTTTTAGGTTCTGCCTAGACACGAACCGGCTAAAGGTCCGCTATCTTCTTTCTTCGCTCGAGCCACCATTCAAGATGGTGGCTCTCCTCTCTCTCTCTCTTTCTTGCTTCAAGCTCGAGTTCATGCCCTTTTTTTCCTTAAGATTTGTGTAGATTTTATGGTGCCCCATCTATCCAAAGGTTCTAAAAGGTTAGCAACTTCATCCTTTGAACTCTCATTGCTATATTAGCTCATTTCATGCTCTATCTTATAGATGGATTTGTGTATTTAGTTTGGTAGTAATTTTTGCAGTGATAGCATGATATCAATGTTTAGATTCTATCTATCTTGTATTAATGTAAGGAACTCTAAGGTAAATATCACAATATGTAGATTATTCTATCAATATATATCTTGTTTTGGCACATAGTGTCTCGAAAATTGATTTTAGAAGCACACACATGCGTGAGTTCATCATTCTAACTAACTAGCTAGCTGGGCAAAATATCCTTCTTCGTCTACCTGCGTTCAACAAACTGAAAAATTTGTAACAAAGATAGGGTTAATTCATAAAAGCTTGATAAGAAGACATCACAATTCACATATTAGGAGTGCCTATGATGAAGCTCTCGAAGATGTCTCGAGGACGGATCCTAAGACATCTTCGAGAAGCTCGCCAGAGTGGTGTCCTCGCCCCCACACCATCTTTCGGTTTATATCTTCTGTAGCTAAATCAGTATGCTGGTGGAGCTAACTAATTTCACATATTAGAGAGTGCCTCTACGACGAGCTCCTCGAAGATGTCTGAGGACGAGGTCCTAATCCCTGGTCTCACACACCATGTTGCAGTTCTTCACAAGAATGCATACCTATTTATAGATTACAAAGACAACATAGTGTCTGCATCGATGACATAATGTTGACACACTCACGGGCATAGTGCCGCCACCCACCCAAAATAGTGTCGCATTTAATTTATCGCTTAGTGTCATTTATCGAGGACATAGTGTCGACATGTTGTCTCCACATCCACATTCGGTCGGTTGGTGCCTCCAACCGGACTAAAGGTTCATCATATCTTTAGTCCCGCTGTTGGTTTTAGATTAGTACTAATTAATTATGATTATGTTTGATGTACTTAATTAATTATATATTGCGATGAGCCGCAATGGATGTCTGGACCGACTCTCTAACGAAGTTCATTAAAGGCGTGCATTCTTTTCTTCTTATGGCGAGGCAAACAAGCGGAGTGGTTTTATGTCTTGTCCATGTGGTGTCCTTAATCATAAAGAATACTCTTCCTCAAGAGTCCTTCATACCACTGCTTCGGTCCGTTTCATGACCGCTATAATTGTTGGACCAAGCACGAAGAAAGAGGGTTATGATGGAAGACAACAAAGAAGAAGAGAATGACAATGACTACCCTGAATACGATGGTACTACAATGGAAGACATTGATGAAGAAAAGATGAAGAACGGCATCGATCGCCGATGATGATCTTAGTCGGCCTTGCCGATGCCCAGAAGAATGCGAATCGAAGGGAGAGGTTGAAGTTCAAGAAGATGTTAGAGGATCACAAAAATTGTTGTACCCAAATTGTGAAGATGGGCATAAAAAACTGGGTAGCACATCGGAATTGCTGCAATGGAAGGCGAGAACGTGTGACCGACAAAAGAATTTGAAAAGTTGCCGAGAATAATGAAGAAGTTGCTCCAAAGGATAACGAATCGCCCGCCAAGCATCTACGGGTTAAAGAAGGTTGTACGCCTCTAGGATTAGAGGTGCAGAAGATACATGCATGCATTAATGATCGCATCCTCTACCGAGGCGGTACGAGAATTTGGATGCATGCCCAAGATGCAATCGCATTGCGGTATAAGATAAGACGAGATGACCTCGGTGATGTTGAGGGCGGCGCCAGCATGAATAGGGTTCCTGCCAAGGTGATGTGGTATGCTCCTATAATACCACTTGAAACGCTTATTCAGAACAAAGAGCATGCCAAATTGTTGCGATGGCACATGGAAGACCGTAAGAAAGACGAGATGTTGAGACACCCACCGATGGGTCGCAGTGAGAAAAATCGAGAGAGTTTCCGACTTTGGTGATGAGGAACTTATGGTTTGGTCTAAGTATGTATGGCATGAATCCTTTTGGGGAGCAGAGCTGCGTCCATAGCACTGCTCAGTGACTCTGGTATTTATAACCTTCCTCCTTGGTTGTGCATGAAGCGGAAGTTTATTATGATGCCGTTGCTCATCCAAGGCCCAAGCAACCCGCAACGATATTGATGTGCACCTAAGGCCATTAGTTGAAGAATTCTTATAGTTGTGGCACGGACAAGGTGTACGTGTGTGGGATGAGAACAAGCAGGAGGAATTTGACCTACGAGCGTTGTTGTTCATAACAATCAATGATTGGCCTGCTCTTAGTAACATTTCAGTGATGTATAAACAAGGGATACAATGCATGCACACACTATTTAAACAATACTGAAAGTATATATTTGGATAAATGTAAGAAGAATGTGTACGGGAATCGCTGCTTTCCACCCTCGCACATCCTAAGAAAGAAAGGTAAGCATTTCAATGGTGAGGCGTACAACCGTGTAAGCCTATCCGCCAGACCGGTGATGATGTATTTGACATGGTGAAGGATTTAAAAGTAATCTTTGGAAAGGGTCCCAGACAACTGTTCAAGGACAATGCCTGACATGCACCCATGTGGAAAAAGAAATCTATATTTTGGGAGCTACCCTATTGAAAGTCCTAGAGGTCCGCCTCAATTGGCGTGATGCACTGACGAAGAATCTTTGTGTGATGCTAGGCTTCTTGGGCGTGTATGGGAAGAGCAAAGATACACACAAGCAGCGGGACCAACAACGTATGGAAGACCGAGACGGCATGCATCCGTAGCTGTTTGAAGGTACTGCTAGCTACGCTCTTACCAAAGAAGAGAAGGAAATCTTTTTGAAGTCCTTCTGATCAAGGTACCGTCTGGTTTCTCGTCGAACATAAAGGGAATAATAAATATGGCAGAGAAAAAATTCAAAACCTAAAGTCTCATGACTGCCACGTGCTTATGACCCAGCTGCTTCCGATTGCATTGAGGGGACTCCTGCCGGAAAATGTTCGAGTACCCATTGTGAATCTATGTGCGTTTCTTAATGCAATTTCTCAGAAGGTAATCAGTCTAGATAGTCTACTAAGGTTACAGAAAGATGTGGTCCAATGTCTTGTCAGCTTCGAGTTGGTGTTCCCACCATCCTTCTTCAATATTATGACTCACCTCCTAGTTCACCTAGTCGATGAGATTAACATTCTTGGTCCTGTATTTATACACAATATGTTCCCCTTTGAGAGGTTCATGGGAGTGTTAAAGAAATATGTTCATAACCGTGCTAGGCCAGAAGGAAGCATCTTAAAGGGATATGGAACAGAGGAGGTCATTGAGTTTTGTGTTGACTTTATTCCTGACCTTAAGCCCATCGGTGTTCCTGAATCATGGCATGAGGGTAGAATTAGTGGAAAAGGCACGCTAGGAAAGAAAGCAAGGATATGTATGGACGGACATTCTCTCACTAAAGCACACTACACAGTTCTGTAAAGTTCCACCTTGGTGGCTCCGTATATCGAGGAACACAAGAATATTGTACACTCCAACAACCCGGGGAAGCCTGGCTCCTGGATTAGAGATGAACATATGAGGACTTTTGGTGGTTGGTTGCAGTCACATCTCATGAATGACATAAATGTTGGAGAGCAGTTGTACTTGTTGGCCAGGTCACCATCTTCGACTATATTGACTTTCCAAAGTGCGAGATAAATGGGAATACATTTTACACGATCGCCCAAGATAAAAAGAGCACCAATCAAAACAGTGGTGTCCGATTTGATGCAACAGACGAGAATGGGCAAAAGGATACATATTATGGTTACATAGAGGAGATATGGGAACTTGACTATGGACCTTTTTTAAGGTTCCTTTGTTTCGGTGCAAATGGGTCAAGCTGACAGGAGGCAGGGTTCAGGTAGACAAGAAATACGGAATGACAACAGTGGATCTCAACAACCTTGTGTATAGAGATGAACCATTTGTCCTAGCCAATGATGTGGCTCAGGTTTTTTATGTGAAGGACATGTCTACCAAACCGAGAAAAAGGAAAGATAAGCAAAATAATACAGCATCCGATGAGCCAAAGCGCCACATAGTTCTTTCAGGAAAAAGAAACATCGTGGGGGTGGAGGATAAGACAGACATGTCAGACGATTATGATAAGTTTCATGAAATTCCGCCCTTCGCTGTGAAGGATGACCCAAGCATCCCGTTAAATAAGGAAGATGCTCCATGGTTACGGATTAGAAGAAAACCCTAACATGTGTGGATGTTGGTGATGTACAATATTATTAAACCTTTATTTTTAATGATCTTCTTATATGTATATGGATATGAACTTTCTTGATCTCAATAGGTAGTATTGCAACTTGTTGTGGCCAGACATTTATTAATATTAAAACGTAAAAATTAGTCATAATCATATCTAGCCCTGTAGTACACAGCTTCTGGGTCGTCTTCGAAATTGTCATCGTCGTCGTCGTCACTCGTAGCATGCGGATGGATCCTCAGCCCTTCCTCGTAGCATGCGGATGGATCCTCCAGCCTCGGATTCATGACGCGCGGGGGAGGGGGCTCCCGGATGACGACCCCAGTACGTCCTAGGCCTTCACCACCACCACCATTCTTGTGGCTATGCTGCTGGTGAAAGTGCGGGTACCTCAGGCGAGGATGGTCTCCCATGGCGATGTAGCGCATCGCACCGGCGATAGTCCGGTTCGCCCACCACAGGCGGCGACCAGCCTCGTTCTGGTTCACTAGGGCGTAGTCACTCGCACTGGCGAGCTCCCTTTCCCGTCGGTTTGCGAAGAAGGCATTCCAGGTGTCGAGGTTGTCGGGATCCCAATGGGGATCCATCCGCTGCTCCGGCGTGAGCTCGAGGTAGAAGTGGTTCGTGATGGCCGCCTGGCGGGCCGAACCTTGAGACATAGGAGGAACAGGAACCCCTCGGCCTTTCGGCATCCACGGCCAATGACGCCGGTACCCAGCCTGGCGCATGGGTATCTGAGGCGTCGAGAAAAAGCCCGATGAAGCGGTGTCCATTATTGTGAGAGAGAAGGTGTGGATGTGTAGATGGAAATGGCGGTCGGCCTAGATATAGAAGGACATGGCGGGAGAACATGGCGGGAAGCGGGGGAAATGGCGGGAGAAACATGGCGGGAAGCGGGGGAAATGGCAAGAGAATATGGCGGGAAGCGGGGGAAATGGCGGGAGAATATTTCTACTATATTTTTGTGAATATTTTGCTATATTATATGTATTTTTCCATTTTTAAATAATAAACTATATATTTATTATTTTTTGTGAATATTTCTACTAAATATAATACTTGTTAGATAATAGATAATTTCATTTAAGTTGTATAATAAAGTATGATAATATATTTAAATTATAGATCTTCTTTTTCTGAAAATTTTGATATATAATACATAATTTTCTGAAAAGTATAAACCATTTTTGGTTTGGCGCCAAATACAAACCGGGGCTAAAGGGTTTTGGCACGCGGAAAGTGCGGCGGGCCAAAAACACCTTTAGCCCCGGGTTGTAAGACCTTTAGCCCCGGTTCGTATTACCACCCGGGGCTAAAGGGGGGAGGGGGTGGTATAAATACCCCACCCCCGCCCCAGGTCGTGGCATGACCTGGAGAGCCTCCAGATCAACTTCTCCGCGCCCACGCTGTTCGCCGCACCGCCGCCCGCTCCCGTGAGAAGCCCCACGCCACGCCCGCCTCCGCCAAGGTGCCTACCATCACCTTCTCGTGATCGTGCTAGAGTGTTAATTTTGGTTAATTAGGGTTAATTATATTAGTTAATTTTGGTTAGTAGTGTTAGTGTTAGTTAGTGTTAATTGTATTAGTTATTAGTATTTTGGTTAGTAGTGTTAGTTAGTAGTATATTAGTATATTAGTTATTTAGTGTTAGTGTTAGTTAGTAGTATATTAGTATTTTAGTTAGTGTTAATTGTATTAGTATTTAGTTAGTGTTAGTGTTAGTGTTATGGTTAGATAATATTATAGTTAGTGTTAATTAGTGTTAGTTAGTGTTAGTTGTATTAGTATTTTGGTTAGTGTTAGTTAGTAGTATTAGTATTTTAGTTAGTGTTAATTGTATTAGTATTTAGTTACTATTAATGTTATGGTTAGATAGTATTTTAGTTAGTGTTAATTGTATTAGTATTTAGATAGTATTAGTAGTATTAGTATTTTGGTTAGTGTTAGTTAGTATTAATATTTTTAGTTAGTGTTAGTTGTATTAGTATTTTAGTTAGTATTAGTATTTTGGTTAGTGTTAGTTAGTAGTATTAGTTAGTGTTAGGTTTAGGGTTAGTGTTAGTAGTATTAGTATTTAGAATACTTAGTTAATGAGGTTTAGTTTAGTTAGTGATAGGTTTAGGGTTATTGTTATTAGAGCAATATATACTTAGTGATTTAGTTACTGTTTATGTTTTATAATTGTTTATTGCTATTATTTAGTTATGCCGCGTCCATCTTGTCCGAGCCTACTGGACTCCGTCGGGGATGTCCGAGTCTGGGCTCCGCCGGGTTGGCACTGGGAGGTGCTACCTGTCGGGACTCGTACCTTGGTGAGGAATCCGGGTATCATCGTCGACCCAAAGCTTCTTTGGTGGCGTCCACGAGGTCCAGGAGCGGTGCAGAGGGAGCCACCCCCGAGGAGGTGGTACGTCGTCGTATCAGGGAGGAGGACGAGCATGTACGACGATACATGTATCTTTTGGAGACTAGGTTCTCCAATATCTGGCAGGTTCACGGATCTCACCCGAGCTATTCTCCGGTGATGGTTCCTCTTCTGTGGCTGCAGAGCTCCGTAGAAACGAGCAGCGCCAGCGTTTGCTAGTTTATCTTAATAATGTACTTTATCTTATACTTTATCCTATAATGCACCCGATCTATTCTCCGGTGATGTATTAATAATGTACTTTATCTTATACTTTATCCTATAATGCACCCGAGCTATTTTCCAGTGATGTATTAATAATGTACTTTATCTTATATTATTATAATTTATCTTAATCACTAAGTCAGATCCGAGTTATGTGATTGTAATATTCTTTTACTTAATGCAATATTCTTTTTTGTATTAGTTAAGCTATGGACGGTAGACAGAATGAAGAGGAGCTCCTCGATATTATAGATGAGGGTACTAGGGGGTCTTATTATGATGGCTCTGAATATCTTAATTTGTCTGGAGGAGACGATGGTGGACCAAATAGTGGAGACGATGGTGCTGACCATCATGGAGACCATGGTGAAGACACCATAATAATGACAAACTCCGTCAAGGTATATAAAGCCTCTATCGATGGTTCACTAGTATAGATGCACTAATTGATTCAGATATATGTCTTGACGAATGTTTCTTCTCTTAGACCTCCGCTTACCAATCTTCTACAAATACAAGAGGCGACACACAAGTTGCCACTGATGTCCGTTTCAGCATTGACTTAGTCTCTCCGAGGTCAATTTGGAGCCCAAAGAAAGCGAATTCATTTACAAGTCAATGCGGAGTGATTGTTAGAGACAAAGTCCCGATCACCACGCGAAACTGGAACAAGCCAGGAAAGAAAAAGGATCCAGCTGGGGCTAGTTTTGTAGATGACAGAGCGAAAGATACAATGTGGAATTCTCTCATGACACATTTCACCCTACCTATCTTGGAGACTGATGAGCTCACATAGCAAATGACGAGGAAAGTCAAGCACTTTGCTCTTAAGAAGATGGCCGAACTATTCAAGGAATGGAAAAAAAGATTGTACCACAAGTATGTCTTGAAGGAAACAACTCCTCCATTCGTTGGCCCACTAGAGTTGCAGCAGGATAACTGGGCCGCATTTGTGGAATACAAGACCTCAGCACCAACTAAGGCAATATCAGCAAAAAATAAGGAAAATGCAGCCAAAAAGAAATATCACCATCATATGGGCACATGTGGCTACAGGAGTGCCGTGCCTAAGTGGGATAAAGCTGAGGCTGGCCTAGAGGCTAAAGGGGTCACTCCAGCTACGTCTAGTTGGCCCTTGAGGTCAAGAAATTGGGTATTCGGGCATGGGGCATCATTAGACCCAGAAACAGGCGAGATTGTTGCAGCCGAAGAAATTTCTACACCCAAGAAAGAACTTGTTAAAGTGATGAAAGAGGTTGAAGAGGGAACGTTTGTTTCCCGACAGAGAGAACGTTGAGCTGACAAAGGCTCTCAGGAATCCTGAAAAGGCTGGACGAACAAGAGTGTTCAGACCTTCTTATCCATGGGTTATCGGGTTTCCCGAGCACCGTGACACGTACAGAAGCCGATCGAGAAGAACAAACCGGCAAAAAGAGGAGGATACGGAGCGGTTCGCGAGGTTTGAAGCCACACTGCAGGAGTATCGCCAAGAGCTTAATGAACTTAAAGGACTCCGACAGCAAGATCCTACAGACGATGCAGACGGGCCCATCGCAATGGAAAAGCAGCGTGGCTTCCACGGAGGGCCACAGTAATGATGCAACGATGGATGTGTACCCCGTGGATGCAATTAAGGAGAAGACTAGTTGTGAGCTGCATGTTGAACTGAAGAATATATCCATGAAGGTGGCGGTCGGCTTTGCTTTACCTTCTGCACCGGGAGCGACCTACCATTGCAATCTGATTCCAGCTGGCTATGCTTGTGTCGGTGTGGATGAAATTCTACCTATGTGTCAGTCACTACAGCTTGACATCCCTAGAGGTGAAGGGGAGACGACACTGGGAGAAGTCACGAGTGGCTTCATTCTTTGGAAAAAAGAATACATCAAGTTTCCAGGCTCGACACCAAGGCCACCTTCTCCACCAAGGCAACCGTCTCCTCCCAGTGCACCGTCTCCTCCAAGTCCACCTCCAAGTGCACCGTCTCCTCCCAGTAATAGTCCAATCCATGACCCCAACACGAGTCCATCTCAATCTACGCAGCCACCTCCACCCACTAAGGGGCAAAAGCGAAAGAATACCACCGCTCCATCGAGCGATAACCAACGCCCGAAGCGACAATTGTCGCCCCTCCCAAGAGTACCGCCGATTCCTCCCAAGAGGGCTTACGACCTGACCGATGAGGAGACCAATGCGGTCATACGTGCCGAAGTGGATGCTCATTTTAAAAAGAAACAACCTGAGCCAGAGGTCCAAATAAAACCGGAAACCAAGGAGCACTTTAGGAAATTACTGACGCAGCCATCCCAAGCTCAGTTAAATGCGCCAGATGACTATACACGATGTCTTCATAAGACATTGAAACAAAAGAGATCAAGCGGTAGAGGAAGCATCAAAGAGGTTCCCAAAGGGAACAAGCAAAACAATCAGTGGTAGCGGAAGCATTAGAACGACGTCCCTCATTTGGGAAACAAGAAAAACAATCGAGTGGTAGCCGAATAACCAAAAGAGATGTTCCCCAGTTGGGGAAACAAGCAAACCAATCGCTCCCCCCACTCCAGGTGAACATACCCAAACCTCAACTATATGAGGAAGAACCTACGGATCCGAAAACAGCTAGGATATTGGCCGAGCAATGTGGTATGCCTATTCATGAAATTATTCATGGCGATATGCCCAAGGCTAAGGTAGCACCCAAATTTGTTAACGGGGAGTCTCTGGTCAGTTCTGAGAGGCTTCGGGATATGCCAACACAAATGCGACGATTCCATGAATGGTACATGAAAGCATCAAAAGAACAGCGAAATTGGCTCATACTGAAAGTTCGAAAATCGCATTACTTCATTGAAGACGAGGTCCCTATTGAATTTACAGAATTATTTCAGTTATTCAATCTAAAGGAACTCGACAAAACTATCCTCAGTTCGTATTGTTTGTAAGTGATTACTTTATTTATGTAATTAGGTCTCTATCTCAGCTTTTTCAATTCATTACCGGTAAGTATACTCACTATATTCTTTTGTACGCTATATATAATGATGCAGAATGAAGATGCTCGATTGTAAAAGAAAGGCTATCAACGGATTTGGGTACATTGACCCACATCGAGTTCATGGAGCTATACTAAAGGATAAACCACTGGAGACCGAGCACAACTTGTTGCGGTTTCTCAAGAAACAACATTTCTGTAACGAAATACTATTTCCTTACCACGACGACAAGTAAGTTTTTGTACACATTAACTTTTGCTTACTCGATGTTCAGTGTAAATGATGAGTTACTGACGTATGTAAACCTTGTGTAGGTACCACTGGATTCTTCTAAGCATTTCACTTGACATGAGAAGAGTTCACATTATGGAATCACTAAACAAAGACATTGAAAACTACCGCATCATTATCGATGCGCTCCAGAGGTAATTTCAACCATTATCGCACTATATCGGTTTCTTTCGTTCATTTTCTGGGATATCAAGTAGTTATTAACTCATACATTAATTTTCTTTGTCGGGTAGGGTTTGGACAAAGTTCAAGAAACATGTCCGCAGTAAGTAGTACGAGCTAAGTCCGTGCATCTATTTAATATTGGTTTATGTGCATTTATCATGCTAGCATTATTATTTGATTGAATTCTATTCTTGTAAAGTGCGCGAGGCAGCCACAGGGAACTAATCTATGTGGATTCTACGTGTGCGAGTTCATTCGCATCAGTATTGAGAAGCCCTTGGAAAATGTTCGAGTAAGTAAACAATATATTCACCCTTTATTTTTATTACAAAAAATCGTGTTGAGTCTAATCCATACGATCTCCCTTTTACATAGTTGGACGCGATGCGGGACAAGCTCCTACCAGAGGATCGCCTAATAGCAATCCAAGAGGAATTCACTGCATTTTTTCTCGACGAGGTCATAGACCCACAGGGAGAATACTGTATAAGTAGACCCTAAAGAATCCATGTAATGATCTCCATGTAATCAAATAGACATGCTCTGGACCTTGTTGGGACTCCATATATATATATGCTTGTAAGAGTAATTATATTATATATTGCGTCAATGTGGCCAAGTACTGTGTAGTAGCGTTCTGTATGTATACGAAAACTTGTTTCTAATAAAAACACAGAATGAAAAATAATTGAACACAAAACACAAAATAAAAAAAACACAAAACCCTAAAACCCCATCCCCTGCCACGGCAGCCAAATGGCACAAAATGCTGCTTGGCAGGAACCTTACTCCGGTTCGTAACACGACCGGGGCTAATATCTGCCGCCCAGCCTTCTAGCGAGCCACGTGGTTGGACCTCTAGCCCCGGTTAAATCGAACTGGGCTAAAGCTTGGACCTTTAGTCCCGCTTTCGCAGCCCCGGTTCAAAATCCGGGGCTAAAGGCCCTTATGAACCGGGGCAAATTGCCCGGTTTCTACTAGTGTGCCTTATATAACTTAGGGAGAGAAAAGAGAAATACGGTGCCTAGCCGAAAAGTGATAAAACTTCACCATAGACTCCTTGTTCAGTTGTTCTAATTGTCCTCCTGCTCGTCCCACTTTCTCTATCCACCATTGTCTCCACTCTCCAGCAAGTCTAAACGATGGCTTGATGTATACGAACTTGTTTGCAAGCTCAAAGATAAAGAAGGATTGGGGATTATGAATCTTGAGTTACAAAATGAAGCTTTACCTGAGCAGTTGTGTAAGTTTTGCAATAAAGCTAATGTCCCATGGATAGAATTTGTTTGGTATTGTTACTCTAATAAGGTTTCGCGTGCTTCAAAGAAGGTTGGCAACTTATGGTGGAGAGATCTATAGTCTCTATCTAGCAGTTTAGTGGGGCGTCGAAATGTATTGTTGGAACTGGGTCCACTATTATTCTTTTTTGGAAGGATGAATTTTTTCTCATATTACTCTCCTTTGTTGTCTAGCAAGATAATTCTCTTCATTTGAATGTTGAATTACACACTTTATTCTACCTTCCATTATCAAGACAGGCGTTCCACTAGCTCCAAAATGTCGCTGGAATGATACACGGTGTCAGGCTGAATCCAACCCAAACAGAACAAACTGATGATATCTAGACCTACCACTCGAATTCTCGGTAATTCTCATCGGCCAACTACTACACACTGATGTTTCAAGGAGTCATGGTAGAGCCTAATCTTCCCACAGCTATGGGAAAGCATGTGTGTCTCAGATATGAAAGTGTTGACTGGCTTTTGTTGATAGATCGATTGAACATACCTGACATGATGCTAAGAAGGCACTACCACCTACAATTTTGATCACATTGTGTTATGTGTACTCATGCTCCTCTTGAGATCAGAGACCAAATTTTCATTAAGTGTTCTTTTGCCAGGTATTGGTGAGACTTCTGTGAGATTACTTGGCAATCAGGAGCCTCTATGAGTGATATCTTCATGAATGCTAGAAGATATTTTCAAGGACCAAATTTCTTAGAAATGACCATTTGTGCAACATGGAATATTTGGAAAGATAGAAATGTTTTTTAAGACAAGAGACCAAGATTTACATCCTGGAAAGTTATATTCTTGGGGATATGCATACCACTTTCTACCATGTCAAAAAGTCTAAAGCAAAGAGTCTGAAAGCTTGATAGCTTCTCTAGTTTAATTTTATCTCTTTTCCTATGTTTTGTTTTTTATATGGGGTTGACTCTCCCAACCTTTTCTTGTAAATATGGTCGTGTGAGACTCTCTCTCGAAACAGGATTTCTCACCGCTTTATAAATAAAGCCAATACGACCGAACCGATACAAGATAATGAGGAGACCTTCTTACACAGTAGATCAAAGATAAACAAAAAAGGACAAGAAAAACCAAAACTTGCCACCGGAGACTGCGTCAATACATAGGGTAAAAGGGACTTGACCCTGACACCCCCAAGAGTATAACTATTGTGGGAATACCACGTCGAGTACCATCTAGAGAGGGACCAGAGATGCGGAGCACAGCGACATCACATGAATTGGGGACAAGATTGGTACACGTGAGTTACCCAGGTTCGACCCGTAACTCTTGGAGGTAAAGACCTACTTCCTTCTTTGTTGTATTGCTTTGTATATCGAGTTACAATGGCTCCACCGGCTAAGCTCTGTGTTGTTGCTGGCTAGATATAGACTTATGCGATTCTATGCGCAAGATTATGGGGTGTCTTGCAGAGAGATTCTAAACTAACTGTTGGGGGGATACCCCGGGTAGGGTCACGCCGGGGTATAAAGGCCACGTTAGCCAAGGTACAACAAGGTCAAAGCGAATGCTGACCGAGTCACCTCAAGGCAGGCCGACTTACGAAATGACCGGGACCGGTGGGTGTTCAGCTAACGTTAACCCGGTTGGCATAAAACATATGTCGGCTATGTTTGATCTACCTTGTTTGCAGGTACCCGCGTGGCCGAGTTAGCCAGGCCTAGCCGGGTTACAACTTGGCTTCCAGGAGAAGGAATGAATCTCGCTGGTCAAAAGGTGGCCTCTGTCCACTGTAGCATGAGTGAAGTGGACAGAGGAGAGGACCAGTCGGGCATGGCCGACAAGGGTGACGCGGCCAGTGTTGGCTGACGCCACCAGTGTTGGATGCCGTTGCGCCGCAGAGGGGCTCATGGAGGCTTATGCCCTGAGTCCGGACTAGCCGTTTAAAGTGTAAAAAGAGGCATCGTGCTTTACCAAAGGGCATATTCGGAGAATATGCCTCCACGTGTGCCCTATATTTGTAACCTGAGCTCCCCTATATAAGGATCACCAGGGCCTGCATAGAGAGGGGTCGGTCATTTGGTCTAAGGAAGAACCCTAGAGCATAGTAGTGGGTAGTAAGAGAACTAGTCTCCTTCTCACGAACAGCTCGAGGATCCCTTGTAATTCTACATCAACAAGAGAGAAATACAAACATCTGTGTGTAAAATCACCACTCTATCCCTCCCTAGATTCCTCTAGTGCACATTGGCCCCATCTTTAGCCTATACATGGCATCTTCCGTGCCACCACCATGACAGTTGGCGCCCACTGTGGGGCTGATAGCGCTAGCAGGAGTAAAAATCCAGATGGGAAACATCTTCGGCATCGACGAACGCATCGTCTCCAGGCTTGTCCAGAGCTTTGAAGCGTTGTACTACGTCAGCGACAGCGTTGTGAGCTTTGGCAGGTGCCCTCCTCCGCACAACAGCCTCTTTATCAAGCTTGGTGCCCACACGATCTACGTCGGTGTCGACGAGTCCTGCGTTCACCCGCAACATGTCGTCGAGGGAGGCGAACCACCTCTCAGCGCGGCTCACGGCTCGCGTATCACTCGCCCCGCTAGCTGCATTGAGATCATGATGACAGCGCCTGATGCAGGAGCAAGCAAGGATCCGACGCCAGATCCGGATGCAACTCCAAAGTAGGCAATGTCTAGATTCCCTCCACTAGAGAGGCCTGAAAATGTACTGCAGCAGGCAATAGATAGCTTAGCAACATCCATAGCGCCAGTGGTAGATCCGGCTCAGGCACATGCCGAGTTAGAGAAAACTAGGCAGAAGATGCTAGCTGGTGCGAAAAAAGTAGCTGAGTTACAACAATCACTAAACATCACTTTGCGGGAGTATGCGAAGGCAAACCGCATAGATGGAGTAAAAATCCGAGGTAGAAACCTGACTACTGAGATTGACAAGGAATATGTGCCTAAGCCGGGTCAGGCAACTACTATAGTGACAGCAGGGCTGGAGAGGTATAGCACCCCGACAAAGAACCTCAGGGCTGCCAATGCAGCTGCATCCGAGTTAGAGGGTTTAACCGGAGAAGCCCGAGAAAGGCAACATGAGAGAGTTAACCACTTGTTGAGGGTAGCGTGTCAGCAGAATGAGGAAAGAAACAAGGCAAACTCGACACAACCCAGAGCATCGCATGTAGTCTACTCGACAAGGAATAACCCGGCAAAGTCTGCCGGGGCCACCTTGTCACCTCATGACGGCCCTAGAAGAGAGGAAGTGGTAACCTCGGGGAGAAAAGACAAACAGATGGTCCCGTATGATCCGGTAAGAGCAGGAAAAGGAAAAGCAGTGCAAATTGATGAGGATCGTCATAGTGCCATCTGGGGTGAAGTTGGTCGAGGTAAGCGCAACCAAGGCAATGCCGGTCAGAGAAACGCTGCCAACGACAATGCTAGGCAGCGTAATCCGGCAGGGACAGGGCAAAATGCACCTCGACAATAGTAGCAGCAATACGGACCTCGGCAGGAGAGAAGTGCTGGTCCGGCAATGCAGCAGCCAAATGCTCGTCCGAGTCAGGATAGATACAATGATGGTTACTCGGCAATGGCTGATGCCATATTTCCTAGACCAGAGCACCATGTGATTGAATCGATATTGGGCAACAGGAATTTGCAGTCGGATGATGCAAGATTGAAGCTGGACCAAATCTATAGGTCAGAAATGATTGAGGATCAAGGTCCTTCGGGTCCAGCATGTTTTGGACCTCGGATCATGAGGGAGCCGCCAGTGCTGAACTTTCAGCTGACTAGAGGAACAAAGACGTATGACGATAGCACTAAGCCAGACAATTGGCTCATTGACTATGCTACGGCAGTTAACATAGCCGGAGGAAATTTGAGATGGGCAGTAAGATATGTACCTCAAATGTTAGAGGGGCCAGCAAGGATCTGGTTAAAGAACTTACCAGAAGGTAGTATCAATTGCTGGATAGACTTCGATGAGATGTTCATTAGTAACTTCTCAAGCACGTACAAGAGGCCGAATAGGCCACAAACTCTGGTGTTATGCAAGCAGAGACCGAATGAAACAGACCGACAGTTCTTGACTCGCTGGTGTAATGTGAGAAATTCCTGTGAAGGGGTAATTGAATCACAAGCTATCGCGTGGTTCTCCCAAGGCTGTAGATATGCAAGTATGTTATGGCAAAGATTGTAGAGATATATGCCAACTACCTTGGCAGAAACAATCCGGATCGCAGATTCGTACGCCTTGGGAGACCTGACCCAACCTCAGATGATATCCAGTGAGTCCAATTATGAGTATTACCCTCATGAGGGTGCCGGATTATCACGGCACAATGACTTCTGGGGTAAGAGGAGAGATGATCATCAAGATTACAGGTATAGCTTGTAGCAAGTGGTGGCTGTAGATCAGGATCAACCCAATGCTGGCGCTAGCCAACGTCAGAAAACTAGAGGACAACATTGGCAGCAAATGGGTGAAGGCAAGAAACTTTGGGCGCTAGAACAGAAGAAACAGTGGTAGGAACGAAAGGATTTGCCGAGATACACATTCGAGTCCATGTTGGATCAGCTGTGCAAGTTCCACACGCCAAGTCCGAACAATCCGGTGAATCATACGACCCGACAATGTGAATGGATGAGGAAGCTAGAGTAGAGTGGCTCGAGGAATGCTCCGGCACCTTGTCAAAATGCACCTCAGCATGATGGACCTTAGCACGAAGCACCTCAGAACGATGCACCTCGGCAGCAACAACTCACTGGGGGAATGGACAGCAACTGATGTTGCCTCCACCTCCACCGAGGTATGAGAATCAAGAAAGAAGGGATGTTGTGCATCAGGTGAATGAACAACAACAACAACAAAATCAAGGACATCATAGCAATGATGGCATGAATGAATATAGAGAGCATCACCAAAGTTACTGTGTGTTCACCACATAGGAAACTGTTAGAAAGAGCTTACAACACCGGCATATGGAGGTGAATGTGGTAATGCCGGCAGTGACAAGGTATATGCCTTGGGCAAATCAGGAAATCACTTGGAGTATCAAGGATCACCCTAGGCTCATACCGAGTCCTGGATCATATGCGCTGATGCTGGATTCGACATTCATTGGGCCAAATATCAACATGAGATTCTCCAAGGTGCTGATAGACAATGACAGTAGCATTAACATCATGTACAAGGATACAATGCATAAGTTGGAATATTGGAAAACATGCTCCAAGCAACAAGGACCACCTTCCACAGCATTGTTCCGGATATCTCATGTGAGCACATTAGTAAGGTCTGGGTTGACGTGTTATTCGGCACAAGGGACAACTGTCGGAATGAAAACTTGGAGTTTGAGGTGGTGAACTTGGAAAGCGCGTATCATGCATTACTCGGCAGGCCTGCTTTGAACAAGTTTATGGAAAGTACTCACATCAGTTACTTGAAGATGAAGTTGCCAGGGCCAAGGGGAGTGATTACCATAGCTAGAGACTTTAGGCATTCTATTGAGTGCGCTTCTGCCGGATCTAACCTGGCCGAGTCACTTGTGATTGCTCAAGAGAAGAGGAGAATTTAGGAAGTGGCGGAGTTAGCTCAGTCCACGCAGCAGTATATGTCGGCTCTGACTAACCCGCACGGGAGTGTCTCATTCCAAGCAACAAAAGATACAAAGAAGGTGCCCATTGATGACCAGTTCCTGGAGCACACCGTAACTATTGGTGTCGGGTTAGGTGACAAATAGGAAAGCAAGCTCTTCAACTTTCTCCGTGAGAATCGGGATATATTTGCTTGGTCTACATAGGACCTGGAAGGTGTGCTGAGGGAGATGGCCGAGCACTCTTTGAATGTAAGACCCGGGGCAAAGACAGTGAAGCAACCTCTCCGCCGCTTCGCCGAGGATAGGAGAAAAGTCATTGGAGATGAGATAGCTCAGCTCCTTGCAGTGGGGTTTATCATGGAAGTACTTTATCCGGATTGGCTCTCTAATCCAGTGCTCGTGGAGAAGAAAAAAGATGATCCGAATGTGGCAGTGGTGTGGCGTATGTGTATCGATTACACGAACCTGAATAAGACGTGTCCAAAAGATCCATTTCCACTGCCAAGGATAGACCAAGTCATAGACTCAACCGCCGGGTGTGAACTGTTATCATTCATAGATGCATATTTTGGTTTCCACCACATACCTTTGAACCTGGATGATCAAATAAAGGCTGCATTTATCACCCCATATGGGGCTTATTGCTATCGCACTATGCCGTTTGGTTTATGTAATGCAGGAGCAATGTATCAACGGTGCATGCAAAAATGTCTACATGACCAAATTGGCGGAAATCCGCAAGTATGTGTGGATGATGTCATAATAAAAACTAAGGAAAGCAAAACACTCATTTACGATATCCAACAAACATTCACGAACCTAAGGAGGTTCCGGATGAAGCTTAACCCGGAGAAATGTTCCTTTGGCATGCGGGCAGGGAAGTTACTCAGTTTTCTCGTATCCAGCCGAGGTATCGAGGCCAACCCCACAAAAATCCGAGCCATAGAAAGAATGGAAGTGCCAAAATGTCTTAATGATGTGCAGAAGTTTACAGGTTGTCTAGCATCGTTAAGTCGGTTTGTAAGTCGGCTAGGAGAGAAGGCATTACCCCTCTACCAGTTAATGAAAAAGGCAGATAAATTTACATGGACACTGCAAGCGGATAGCGCATTCCGAATTTAAAAAAGATGCTGTCTTCTGCACCAGTGCTACCCTCGCCACTATCTAAAGGACCAATGTTACTCTATATAGCTGTGACCAACCGAGTCGTAAGTGCAGTGATTGTGGTGGAGAGTGATGGGGAAGGTAAGTTGGTGCAAAGACCAGTGTATTACCTGAGCGAAGTGTTATCAACTTCGAAGCAGAATTACCCTCACTACCAGAAAATGGCATACGGTGTATACATGGTAGCCAAGAAGCTCAAGCATTACTTTGAGGAACACCCCATCAAGGTGATATGCGAAGCACCCATATCCGAGATTATGGGTAACAAAGATTCTAGTGGCCAAATTGCAAAATGGGCAATTGAGTTAGCCCCATACGCACCACAGTTTGACACAAGAGATGCAATTAAATCTCAAGCGGTGGCGGATTTCTTGTTGTACTGGGATGAGATGCAATATGAACCACCTCTGCCAGATTTGAACTATTGGAGAGTGCACTTTGACGGATCAAATCTAAAGGAAGGAGTGGGGGCCGGGGTAGTGCTTACCTCACCCAAGAAAGATCAGCTGAAATATGTCCTCCAGATCCACTTTAGTGCATCAAACAATGTCGCCGAGTATGAAGCACTCGTGCATGGAATTAAAGTAGCAAAATAAGTGGGAATATGTAGGATATAATGCTTTGGTGATTCAGATTTGGTGGTGTAGCAAGTGTCTGGCAATTGGGATGCTCTAGATGCAAACATGTCCCTTTATAGATTCCTTGTCCAAAAGATAAGTGGGTTCTTTGAAGGATGTGAATTCCGCCATGTACCTCGGATTGAAAATGAGGCAGCCGACATATTATCTAAGTTGGGGTCATCTCGGCAGCCAATCCTGCTAGGTGTTGCATTGGAACATTTGAGGAAACCATCCATCACACCTTCACCGGAATCCAACTCAATCTATGTCCCGGCTCACTCCGGATCAGAAGATATGCCTATGGATATAGACTAGGGAAGCACCTCAGCAAAACCCAGGACTACTTCGGCAGACCCGGGGACTGCCTCGCAGAACCCGGGGACTGTTCAGCTTGATCTAACTGGAGTTATGTCGGTAGATGCAATGGAAATTGACGAAGAGCTTTTCCCCGTTCGAGTTATACCTGCATGGGCAAAGCCAATATTTGAATTCCTAAAAGAAGAAACCTTGCCAGGTGATGAGGTACTCTGAAGGCATATCCAAATAAGAGCAAAGGCATACACTATTATCAACGCCGAACTATACAAAAGGAGCATTACAAGTGTTCTGCAACGATGCGTAGACCCGGAAGAAGGGCTTGACATCCTTCGGGATATCCATCAGGGGGAATGTGGGTATCATGAATCTTCCAGAGCACTAGTGGCAAAAGCTTTCCGGCATGGATTTTATTGGCCAAGTGCCTTGGAGCAAGAAGAGGATCTTGTAAGAAAATGCAATGGCTGTCAGAGGTACGCCACGAAGACGCATATGCCTATGTCAAAACTAAAAGCTAACCCTATATTTGTTTATTTATGTTATGTTGAATTACTTGAGCTAATCCCAACGTTTCAAGTACTGTTAAGTCAATTTTTGAACCCTAGACTCGTAAGTCGAAAAACCGAATCAAGGTAGACGCGAGCCGAGTCATAAAATTGAGGGAACAAGAAAAGGAAACTCGGGGACTTCGCCCAAGCCAATCCGACATTAAAAACTTAGTAGCAAAACACAGCCATTGTGCATAACACATTTGTACCTGGCATACCGAGGATCTGATAAAAGTTAAAGTTTTTTGCTCAAGGAGCAGAGCCAGGAGACAAATCAGCAGTGGCAGGAGCCGGATCATAAGTTGCAGGAGGGGGTAATATGGCCTTGGTAGGCGGAGCTCTAACCTCTGCCTCATCTTCTGGATTAGCCCCAGCATCCTCTGGATCTTCGGTATCCTCAACAACTTCCGAGGCTTCTTCGTCTTCTTCGCCATCTGATCCGTCCGAGACATAGGCGCCGTCGATGAGGTCAAGGAAGCTCGGGCCTTCATTCCAGCTGTGGCAGAAGGCGTATTGGATAACGTTATAGGCGCAGGCCTTGTGTTGAGCGATACACTCTAGATCATTAGTCCATTTTGATTTGGTGTGCATGCGGTCAAGCACCTTCAGGTCCAGCGTCTCATACCACGAGAGGACGAAGCTCAATGTCGTATCAGCCCCCACGCGTGCAGCAGATTCTCGCTAGAGATCCAACTGAGTCTCACACTCCATTAATTTTTCAAGGAAAGCATTTGAACCTTCGGGGGTATCATCATTGGGGCACAAGGCGTGGAAGATCCAGATAGCTATGGGCATAATATCTGCACCATAGTTCTTCACAACTTCTGCTCGTGCCGCAAGGCTCACCAGCATGTCCTCCATATCATAAGGAATTGGATCGGAGGAAGGACCGGCCGGAGTACCTCGCTGCACGCGAAACTTGTCAACTGTAGCATTGGCAATGGCATCTGATTCGGGGAATTTGCCTGAAAACGGAATAAGAGAGAAACTTCAGTACAAGTACAAGGGCCAAACTCGGACAAAGAAATGATGGCAAAGGGGAGGAAACTCACATGCGATATGATGAAGGATCTAACCTAGTTCGGCAAGTGAAGCAACGTTTCTATTCTTGAGCACTTCACATTCGGCATTCACTGAGGCGAACTTAGTGTCGGCCTCCTTTAGCAAATCGTTGTCCTTGGCCAGCTGAGTCTTCAAGCGCTCTTATTCCTCGGAGAAGTCCTGGCCAGCCTTATCCAGCTCTGCCTTATGAAGATCTTTGAGCCTCCGGATTTCGGTGTTCAGTCGAGTTATCTCACTGTCTTTGAGGAGAAGCTTGGCGATCTCATCATCCTTCTTATTGAGTTCGGCCTGATGCTTTCCTGCTTGTTCGAGAAAGTGAAGTATCATGTCAGGCATAGGCACGCTATCTTGAAGTGTCACTACAATAGTTGATTGACCTAGCAGAGCTGAGGTATAATTATCTGCTGAGTCAAAGTAAGGATAGGCAAAGGCTAAGTTACTAAGACGAGTTACCTGAGATCTCGGCCAAGTTCTTCCTCATGATGATATTATTAGCTTCAACCTCAGTTGTATAATCCGGAGGACAAGTTAGTACGGATAACAAATAACTTACACTTCTTTTTCAGCTCAGCAATCAGTTTGATATTCTTGGAGCAAAGATCCTTGTATGTGTCCAGTAGACGCTAGAACTCAGCAGTTCGGTGGTTGGTGGTGATCTAAAAGAAGCAAATGTTAGTTCAGGAATAAGAAGGAATGTGTGAATATTCGAAGTCTACAAGATCCGGGCCAAGTGGAACTTAACCTGACTCTAGGTGTGTTGATATTCAAAGTCTACAAGTTCCGGGCCAAGTGGAACTTAACACGGCTCTAGGTGTGTGGATATTCAAAGTCTACAAGATCCAGGCCTAGTGGAACTTAACCCGACTCTAGGTGTGTGGATATTCGAAGTGTACAAGATCCAGGCCAAGTGGAACTTAACCCCTCTCTATGTGTTGTGATATTCAAAGTCTACAAGATCCGAGCCAAGTGGAACTTAACCCGGCTCTAGGTGTGTGGATATTCAAAGTTTACAAGATCCGGGCCAAGTGGAACTTAACCCGGCTCTAGGTGTGTTGATATTCGAATTCTACAAGATCCGGGCCAAGTGGAACTTAACCCGGCTCTAGGTGTGTGGATATTCGAAGTCTACAAGATCCAGGCCAAGTGGAACTTAACCCGACTCTAGGTGTATGGATATTCGAAGTCTACAAGATCTGGACCAAGTGGAACTTAACTTGGCTCTATGTGTGTGAATATTTGAAGCTACTAAGGATATGCGCTAGTTTTCTAAGAGCATATGTTCGAGTAACGAATTACTCCCCCGGAGGCTCGGGGACTAGTGGGTATATCACTAAGTTTTGGCGCATATTAAAGGCATAACAGAAAAGGGTTACCTCCGTCATTTAGCCAGCAAAAGAGATGGCCTTGGTGGCAGTGTTCATTTGGGCGCTGAATTCAGCCAGACCAAATTTCTCCGGGAGATCATCTTGGGGGTTGATAAACTTGGCGTCATTCCAATTATTAACATACTCAATGAGTGCCGGGCTATAACTCTCCCTGCTGAGCGTCTGGTTCGCCACCAGACCTTTGGCATGGGCCTCTCGCCTCGCATCTGGACAACAGCTGGACTAGTGTGCAAGGTAAGCTTCTTGCTACCATCAGAACCGGGGGCAGATGACCTAGAGGCGGCGCTATCCTTCTTAGTCATGGACGCGAGTGTACACTTTCCAGACTCAATGTTAGTGCCCTTGGAGGCTGGGTCTTTGGCAACCTTGGCAACCTTCTTGCTCTTGCTACCGGGCTTGGGCCGCTATAGAGGATCTGAATTTTGTGCTCTGGATTGAGCCTGAGACACGGGCTGGAATATGTCCTTAATGGAAGGAGTTGATCCGGAGGCAGCTGCCTGAGGATTTTTTGGTGCCGGTGCTGGTGCTGATGCTGGCGCTGGTGTTGGTGTTGCTGCTGATGATGGAGATGATGAGGGTTTTGGTGTTGCTGCTGTACTGGTGATGTTGCTGGTACTTTTGCTGGTGCTGGTACTGATACTGGTGCTGGAGCTGATGCTGCTGCTGATACTAGATCTGGTGAACAAGAGGTTTGGGTCGGTGCCGATGAAACTTGTACCTCAATGACGGTGGGTTGCGGCTGAGACGAAGAAGAGCTAGGTAGATTCGGCATAGCCGTATCCTTGGCAGCCCCACTTCCCCCGCATCGACATTGCCCTCCGTGTGACGAGGTGGGCTCAAATCCAAAGCAGCCGCTGAGCTCTCTTGGATAGGGCTCAGCGAGTGAACATCGTCGTCGTCGGGGGGAGATGGAGCACTCCGGATAGGAGAGGCGATGCTGGGACCACTCTAGGGGATCTCCCTGGTAGCCCTGCCAAATCAAACAACAAACAACAAGTTAAAAAGGAGAAAGAGAGACAAGTAATACGTGAAGACAATGAAGCATAATCTGGAAATGGATGAAGAAGGAAAAAGGACTTACTCGGTCGAGGTTGGAGGTTCCCGGGGCTTGGGCGCTCTCCGGACCGTGGCCTTGGGCATATGTTGGCGCCTTTGACGCTGGATTTCTTTTGCCTCTTCTTGGGCGGAGGGGCCTCAGAAGCAGCAGCCGAGGTCGCCTGGCGTTTCTTGGGAGGGGCAGGAGCCGGATCACCCACAGTAAGAGGAGGATCCTCGTGGACCTGCCCGGCCGGGTTAGCTGAAGCCGAGTCAACCGAAAACACGTAAGAAATGGGTACCGGATCAAGTACCTCCATAATTTCAATATCGGAGTCGTCATCATCATCTGGGCAATCCCTTAAAGAAGAGGTCTTACCAGAGGTTTGCCTAGATCCATCCAGAGTGGGCAGGAACATTTCAGTGTCCAGCTCCACCGCGTCTGAGACCAGGCGGTCCTTTGCCCATTTGAGGGATGGCTCCTTGCCATCTTCCATAGTCTGCTGAAGAAACAACTGAGAGCAAAAATACTAAAGGATCAAATAAGGATATGGTTCGACATACCACAAGACCCGAAAGATGGACTAAGAAAGAAACATACGAGAGGAGGCAAGTTATCCCGGCAGAAGTGCTCCAATCCCCATCCCCATCCCTCGGAGAACTCCTTGTCTGTCAGGAAGATGGCCTTGACCTGACGGAATATCTCACTGTTATTGAGCTCGAAGGAGGAGGTTCGGTTGGGGTCAAGGTGCCCACTCATGTGGCAAAGCTTGTAGGTGCGCTTCTGCAGGGGCGAGATATGGCTACGGACAAAGGTGATCATCATGTCCTCGCTGCATAGCCCCAAATTCTCCAATTCCTTGAGTCACTTGTCCACCTTATTCACCAAGGTGGTTGCCCGCTTTGGAATTCAGTCCCACAAGGATGTATCCAAGACACGCAGCTTGAAGGGGAGTAGCCGGATCAAGTCTTCATCTGTGTTATTCCTCACGTAGGAGAATGTCCGGGCCCAGCCTTTGTAAGACTCAAGGCCTATGACCCGGGCAAACATAGAGTTTTTACGAGGAGAGATGGAAGCTCCACTACATTGGGTCAAGGATTTGTCGGCTAGGGCAAGATGAGGATCGGGAATGACTTTTTTGCGAAGGCCAAAGAACTTGATCCAGGGTTCCTTGGCCGGCCAGAGGCCGACATATCCTTCTATGCCAGAGGCGAAGGAAGAAAGGGAAGTAATGACGTTTGCCGGAAGATGGTGCGGCTGAAGCTCGTATGTGTTGATGAGGTCATGGAAGAAATCACTCACTGGGAGGCCGAAGCCATGGTGGAAGTGATATAAGAAGACCACAAACTCACCTGGATTGGGGGAGGGAGTGATCTCCTCGGCAGCGAGGCGACAGGTGACTCCGGCAGGGATGCAGCGTGTCTGGTACAGCCAGGTGATATCATCCTTGCAAACCCAGGAGCCGGCCCAGGCGTCGCGTTCATGCACCTCACTCTCCTCTTCTTCCTCCTCGACAATGGTGATTTCTTCCTCAGTCGTCTCCAAATCGCTGTCTTTGCTGAAGCTATCTACGGTAGGGGTAGCAGCCTGGACTGGCAAGGCCTCGTAGCGGCAAGGTTGCGCGGGAGCGGTAGCGCGGCTATGGCAGAGCAGCAGGGCAACGAAGCACATCGGCGGCAGTGCTATGCAGAGTAGAAGCGGTGGCGCTATCAAGGAAAGGAAGGAAGAAGAAGGGTAGGTGCGCGTGAAGAGTGGGGGAAAATCCCCAAGGGGCACCCCTGTCCACTATTTAACCGTGACCCTGAGAGGGGTACTGGGATCCCACGCTGCGGTGGTGCCACATGGAATGGACGTGTATTTTCCAAGTCAACCAATCAGACGCGCGCCACACCAAGGGCCACATGGAGCAGCGGATCCCACGATGCTACATGGGGATACAGTTAACAACGAGGTTGCCAGGATGTGACATTTGCAGCAGTTATTCCTGATAGTGAATATAGTAACTAGCACAGTAACTGGTGCACGCCCTTAAATGAGGCGAAATAATTGTTACCCTCCACATAGGATGTGGGGAAGCATACGAGAGAAGGAAAGATGACCTGTATAAGTGGGAAATAACCCGGCCAGCGAGTAGTAACTCGGAATGAACCAAGGCAAGATCAAGTCAACAGAGCTGAGTTACAGGATGACTCGGCGAAGGGAGCATAAAATTTGATAGGTTGAACCTGCTATGGGCTTATTAGCTGAAGTTGCTAAGACCGCACCAGCTTGGGGACTGATGGCTCAATGCACGGCGCCCAGAAAAATACTTGATGGCGGTGTTGATGTAGAGCTCGTTGGGAACCCCAAGAGGAAGGTATGATGAGCACAGCAGCAAGTTTCCCTCAGTTATGAAACCAAGGTTTAATCGAACCAGTAGGAGCAAGGAAACACCCCAAAGGTGTTACTAGCTGAGCTTTGGCAGGGCGCACTACCAGTGCTAGTAGCAACGTGGAGACCTGCACAACACAACCACAAAACTTTGTCCCCAACTTGCGATGAGGTTGTCAATCTCACCGTGTTTTGCGGAAAACAAAGGATTAAACGTATCGAATGGAAAGAAGTAATAGTTTGTAGAAAGTAAACACAAAACAGTAAACAGTTGTAGATTGTATGTAAAGAAAAGGACCGGGATCCATAGTTCACTAGAGGTGGCTCTCCTTAGATAGATCACATGCTGGGTGAACAAATTACAGCGGGGCAATTGACAAACATCGAGAAAGCAATACATGCATATACTAATCATCTTGACTCCTTTGAGACTTGATTGGGCATTACAACATTATACATAGACCGCCATCCAACTGCATCTATGACTAATAATCCACCTTGTGTTATCATCCGAACCCCTCCAAAGATTAAGTTGCAAACAACAGTTATTGCTTTACAATTGCGTGTAAAGTAAACAATATGATTGTTCTATGAACAAAGGATTGTTGTTTTCTCCTAGTAACAACACATCTAGTACCTTAGAGATGTCTGTCACTTCCCAGTTACGAGGCATGAACCCACTATCGAGCATAAATACTAACTCTTGGAGTTGCTAGCATCTACTTGGCCAAGATAGCTACTAACAACGGAAAGCATGCAAGATCACAAATAACAAAGACATGATAGAATCAATAATCAATCTGAAATAGCATCTCAATATCCATCGGATCCCCGCAAACACAACATGCAGAATTACCAATAGATGATCTTGATCAGGAACGGAGCTCACAAGATCTAGACATGAGAGAACAAAGGAGGAGAACCAGCCATCTAGCTACTACATGGATCCGTAGTCCAAGGATGAACTACTCACGCATCACACTAGAGGCTTGCATGGTGATGAAGAAGGCCTCGTGGTGAATTCCCTCTCGACGGTGTCGGGAAGAGCTTGATCCTCCCGATCTAGGGATGGAGATGACGCCGCTGACTCTGAGACTCTTTCGTGGATTTTTGATCGGGCACTTAGGGTTTATGTCCCGAGGGCATCTTATAGTCGGAAGGGGAGGCCGAGGGGGTGCCTGGGCTGGCCACACCACCCCTGGCGCGGGCCAGGCCTGACCGCGTGGCCAGGTGGTGTGGCCGCCCTCTGGCCCCTCTCCGTCTCGTATTCTGGCACTTGATGACTTACAGAAAAATAGGCACTTTGGCTTTTGTCCCGTCCAATTCCGAGAATATTCATTTTCTGGCTTTCCTAGAACTAAAAACAGCAGAAAACAGGCAGCTGGCACTGTGGCTCTTGTTAATAGGTTAGTCCAAGAAATCATATGAAAAGTACTCCAAAGTTGGAACAAAACACAAGAAAGTGGATAAAACCAAGCATGGAACATCAAAAATTATAGATACAATTGCAATGTATCAACATCTCCAAGCTTAACTGAAATGGATCGTATGGGCACCTAGAGGGGGGGGGGGGTGAATAGGTGCTACACCAATTTTTAATTCTTTTTCAATTTTAGGCTTAGCACAAAGGTAAATTCTCTAGATAAACTAATGTGTGGAATTTCCCTACATGCAAACCTATCTACTAGCGAGTAAGGAGCGAGTGGAAGAGGAACGAGTGAACCGAAGTGAAGCATGCGGAGACACAGGATTTGTTTGACCGCAGTTCCTTCCTTGTTAAGGGAAGTACGTCTGCGTTGGAGGGGTGGGCGGTACTAAGACCACCACGCCACAAAAGGCCTCACCCTGTTCTCCGATGGATCTCGCCACAACAGGCCTGATCCACCTTCCACTATAGGTACCCTTCGAGGCACCGTGCCTTTACACAACTAGCGGGGCAACAACTCCACAACAACTTGGAGGCTCCCGAAATGACAACAAGCTGCCACAAGAACAAAGTTGTCAAATACAATAACATGATCTAGGTATTAACGAGAATACTAGATCAGGGATTTCTCCAAGTAAATGGAGAGGAGTTGAAGCGCTTGATTCTTGATGTTGATGATGAACTTCTCCTCCTTCAATTCCACCAAAGATCAAGACCTTAGGGTGGTTGAAGTCTGAGATCGAGATTTAGAGCTCTTGCATAGGTTCTGGTCGAATTCAAATGAATCAAGAGTTCTGGACGTTGGGGAAGAAGGGGTACTTATACCCCCTTCCAAAAACCAGCCGTTGCACACTTTGGGGGCCGGATTATCCGGCCCAAGTGAGGGCCGGAGTATCCGATGCAGAAACTCCGCCCCAGACTCGGAATATCCGGCAGAAAATCCGCCCCCTCTCTGAGAGTCGCACCGAGCTTGCCCTTGATCAACTTTTGGGGGCCGGATTATCCGGCCCTATGCGAAGGCCGGATTATCCGGCCTAGGGAAGAAAAACCGCCCCAGTTCGGATTTTCCGGTAGAAAATCCGACCGGATACCGAGCGACGCGCTTTGGCTCCTTTTGCTCGAAAACTGGGGGACGGATTATCCGGCCCTTGCGAAACCCGGATTATCTGACCTGGGAAGGAAAAACCGCCCCAGTTCGGATTTTTCGGGAGAAAATCCGACTAGACACAGAGCGACGTGCCTTGGCTTCCTTGAGAGATGAGGTAGGCCAGATTATCCGGCCCTTGGAGGGGCGGATTATCCGCCCCCCCTCAAAACTTCCTGCACACTTAGCACCCATGAAAAGTCTCCATAGTATTATTATCTAGCACGCAAAACATAGGAAAACATGAAATGTTCTTTCATTAACTCCTGCTCGTCCTCGAGTAGGTAAGTGATAAAAAGGAAGAATAATTTTTGGTGACATGCACCATCAAAGACTTGATCAAAGTATTTGTAAAACATTCAAAGTTGGGATCATAGTACTTCAATCATAACATGAAAGACAAAGTTCTAGCAATAAGCAAAGAAACTATGATGCAACATGAAAAGGCACAAACAAAAGATTCATGAATAACATGCTTTGAAAGACGTTTGTTTGTTTGTTTCACATAAAGAAAACATAGCATAATAGTATTTAGCTTGTCCCTCAATAGAGTAGCAAATATAAATGCATAGGACACCTTCAAAGTTCATAAGAGTGACTAGATACAATAGTTTAAAACAAGCAATATCAAGTTATGCATCAATCAACTAGTCTTGGGACAATGCAGATAGAACTAAGAATGGCCACTATGCTCTCAAAGTAGGTGCATAAAGGTAGAAGGTGGAGACTCAATATAATGGTGGAAGAAAGGCCTTTTATAAAAGGAAGTAGGGATTCAAGTCTCATAAAGAGTTTCAAAAAATTATGGTACTTATAGCTTTCAGCTCTCATTGCCCTATCATAAGCATCTTGAAGTGATTAAGGTTAAAGTGACACAACTAAGAGGATATGCTTGACAAGTTATAAACCAAAATCTCATGCCCCTTACTTACGAAGACCGATCCTCATGCTACTCAACTTCAGTCACGAGTAAGCTCTTGTCATTGTAAGTACATGTGTATCATTAAGAACCGCATAACTGGTACCCTTGCACATGATACGGGAGCTTTCCCATAATCAAAATGACAAGGCAAGCAGACAATGAGCATCTCAGTGATCTTTTTATTTGCTATTTGCATAGCTTTTTATTGAGGATGCTTCATAGAATGCTCATTATGGTGATGCTGTAAGTTTCCACCATGATTAGGCATGGCTTATGCTAGCGGCCCAGGCGTTTCTCTAACACACATACAAACTCCATGATCTTACAAGTTCCACTTTTATTTCACACCGCCGGGATCAGTAAGCAAAAGAACATGATATCAACGGGGTACAAAGTACAAGTGCAATGTTGAAAGCGTTCCCCATGAAACATGGTTCTGCTAATTTCAACTTATAAAGTGCAATCATATACGCAACAAAGAAGGACCCAATGGTTCAAGTTTATTAGAGGCAATAAAGTAAAGTGTGCCATCAATTTCGTGAGAGCTTTAATCACTAGTTTTCTCATAACAAGTTTAATTTGGAAGGTAACCAAAAGCATGAATATACTTGGAATAGCATAAGCTAGTAGGTAGGTATGGTGGAGTCTTTGGAATAACTTGGTTTAGGGAGTTGGATGCATGAGTGGAACTCATACTTTGTTGTGGAGGCTAGCAAAAGACTGGGAGCGACAAACTAAGAGAGCAATAATGGCCATAATCATGCAGAGCGACAAAACATCATTGATCAAAGCATAAAGTGATACTACAAGTTGAAAACTAAAGGATCATAAAGGCTATGGTGACTTGAGATAGTCATAACATGGTGTGAGCATGCGCCAAGTCAACCCAAATAAAGCATCAAAGGAGAATACCACTATACTATGCTTTAATATGCTAAAACAACGCATGATTCATCCAAGGCACATTAAGCAATCTCAATTGTTTATAACAAGTCATGCTACAGCAAAGAATACTATGCATAAAGCAAAAACAATATCAAGCATGGAATGACAAAGCATAAGCCACCGTCAAAAACGAGCTCTTTTTACCACATAAGCATGAACTTTCCTACTCTTTTCCAAACCAAACCAAACTATTTGCAAACCAATGTATGAAAGAGGGGGTCCAACCAATTTATTCAGAAAACTAAGCAAACCAAGCAAACTAAAAACCAAAACGAAAACAAAAACGAAAAAGAAGACGCTCGAAGAACAACACAACTATGCATGAAACAATAAAAATGATGCGTTTGGAAGAAACCTGAGATTTTTATTGATGAAGAAGGGGATGCCTTGGGCATCCCCAAGCTTTGACGTTTGTACTTCTTGGATATTTCTTGGGGTGACACACATGGAATCCCCAAGCTTGAGCTTTAGTCCATCCTTCATCTCATTACTCATTCCTTCCATACACCTGAAAATTTTCCTTCATACAAATGGGATTAACGAGATCTAGGTATTAACGAGAATACTAGATCAGAGATTTCTCCAAGTAAATGGAGAGGAGTTGAAGCGCTTGATTCTTGATGTTGATGATGAACTTCTCCTCCTTCAATTCCACCAAAGATCAAGACCTTAGGGTGGTTGAAGTGGGAGATCGAGATTTAGAGCTCTTGCACAGGATCTGGTCGAATTCAAATGAATCAAGAGTTCTGGACGTTGGGGAAAAGGGGTAGTTATACCCCCTTCCAAAAACCAGCCGTTGCACACTTTGGGGGCCGGATTATCCGGCCCAAGTGAGGGCCAGATTATCCGTGCGGGAAACTCCGCCTGCACTGAATATCCGGCAGAAAATCCGCCCCCTCTTTGAGCGTCGTGCCGAGCTTGCCCTTGATCAACTTCTGGGGGTTGGATTATCCGGCCCTATGCGAAGGCCGGATTATCCGGCCTGGGGAAGAAAAACCGCCCCAGTTTGGATTTTCCGATAGAAAATCCGACCGGATACCGAGCGACGCGCCTTGGCTCCTTTTGCTCGAAAACTAGGGGCCGGATTATCCGGCCCTTGCGAAACCCGGATTATCCGGCCTGGGGAGGAAAAACCGCCCCAGCTCGGATTTTTCGAGAGAAAATCCGACTGGACATAGAGCGACGCGCCTTGGCTTCCTTGAGAGATGAGGTAGTCGGATTATCTGGCCCTTGGAGGGGCGGATTATCCGCCCCCCCTCAAAACTTCCTGCACACTTAGCACACATGAAAAGTCTTCATAGTATTGTTATCTAACACGCAAAACATAGGAAAACATGAAATGTTCTTTCAATCTCCCCCTTTTTGGTGTTAGATGACAATACCAGGATTTGCAGGAGAAATACACAAGACAAACAGAGATAACTATGGAAGGGACTCCCCCTCAATGTGTGCATATTAGAGTTTTGCATTGGAATACAAATGCACACAAATAGGTGAATCTATTCCATAGACAAAAGGGCAAAAACACATACCACCGAAGTAGAGAATAGGCATCCTTGACATAAATCACAATTATTATTGGATAACCATTATGAGCGCGTGCCTTCCGTGATAAACCACCAACAATAGGATATGAATAGATATAACCATGAGCATAATCCATGATATGAAGTCCATAGGTATCATCCAGACAACCACATAAAGTCTCAACCACAAATCACAAACCATGAATATAAGAGTTCAACACTAAATGGGCATAAGCAAGAAATAACGAATAAAAAGTGCAAGTGCTTATGCCCGACCCATGCAAATCCACGGACAACCTAATAGAACTACTTCTCCTCCTTTGGCATCGAGACACCAAAAAGGGAGAAGAGCGATGCTAGCGCCGCATGGGATCACTCATCATAGTCCTCGTCCTCGTCCTCATGCTCTTCCTCATCCCCATCTTCAAGCTCCTCAATGTCACCTTCCTCATCATCAGCATCAGCAGCAGGCGCAGAGGGGAACAAGTGACGCTCCAGCTCACCATAGTTCAGCCCAAAGGAAGAGTTCCACCGAGCATATGGAGTGGGAGGTGTAGGAGTCGGAGGAGCACCCAAAGCACCAGACACATGGTGGAGAATGAGCTGCTGGGAGTGAGCCAACTCATGGCGCTGCCTGTAGGCCTCATACTGACCCTTGCGTGTGTCCACGCCCATGCAGAGGATGTGACGCTGGAACCAGTTCAGCTGCTTGATCTCGCGGGCCACGGGAGGCACGGGGGCCAACGAGCATCCCTCATGAGGCCCTCAGGAGCAGAGGAAGGGTGAGCAGTCTTCCGAACCTTGTTGTAAATCTTCTTGGCCTTGTGCACCGAGTCAATGTGGAACTCCTCGGCAGGAAGCAGGTGGCCGATGAGCAGCATAATGTAGGGCGCATAGGGAATGGACAGACAGTTGAACATAGCATCACATAGCTCATGGTAAATGAAGTCCATGACATCCAGCCTGTACTGCACTGATTCGTCCTCGCAGGAGGCAACCTCATGAGAAAATTGAAGTAGCTGAACAAGGTGACCACAGATGCTGTCATTGTTGCCCCCACTCGGTGTAATAGAGTCACGGAAGAGACCCACCAATGCAGCATAGATGGGAGCAAGACCAGCCACAGTACCGACAATTCCATTATCCATAGTGCACGAAGAGAGAGCAACATCCTTGTTGGGCTTCAACTGAGTGATGATGCGGTGGCCACTGGCTCTATCCTGCTGCGGAAGGAGTACCCCAAAACCTCAGCAAACACGTGAAAATCAGCAGTCATGGGCCTGTCATGAGTCATCCACTTCATAGTGCGACGTTCATCACCACAAATCACCAGAGTGGAGAAGAATTGCTTCACCACCTCAGAGTCAAAGGAGCACTGGAGGGACATGAGATGGTGCAGTCCCATCCTCTCAGCCACATACATCGCATCCACAAGATGCGCCTTCTCCAAAGCATCAACAAGTACTAGAGGGTGCATAAGCCTAATGTTCAGCCTGGCATAGATGTCTTCATAAATCCCTTTCTGTTCTGCACACCAAAACCGGGTATCCCCCAGCTCATCATCACGAGGCAGCTCAGCAAACAAGTCACGGTGACGAATGGCAGAGAAGGAGACCGCATCCAGAGCCCTGTAGTTGATCTTGGGCTCCTTGCCCTTCCTCTTGGACACACCCTTCCTAGTCCTCTTGGATTGTTCAGCCATGCGCCTCTCTTCGTTCTTCCTTCTCCGCAATTCAACTTCGTCCACTAGGTTACCTTGACCGTCGTCCCGAAAGTACTTGGCGCGAGGACGGCGCTTGTAGGTCTTGGGAACACCGGAACCACCTGTGAGGAGAATAAGGCCGATAGCAAGGGGATAAGCATACACACAAGTCCAGGAGAGAGCATGGAACAAGTAGGAAAAAAGTTCATAGGTCAAAACTACTCAATACATACACCATAGTGAAACTGAAGCAGACTTGAATCTGTCAGGCCGGATTATCCGGCCTGGCCAGGGGCGGATAATCCGGCCCTGGCAGAAATTTTCGATTTCACCAAGAATGCATGCAAAAAAGTAGATCGGGCCTAGAAACTGTAAGACTACGATTTCTATGCGAAAACACATCCTTCTAGACAACGTTCCATCCAACAAGATAGACATCTAGCCAAAGATGGTGAGAGAGGGAGTTACCCTCACTCATTGGAGGAAGAACACGGAGGAGAAGGTACCTGGAGGCACGGAGAAGAAGATCCGGGGAGGCCCGGAAAATCCGGTGGCCGGAGAGGCTCCGGGGAGGGTGAGGGGCGGCAGGCGGCAGCTAGGGAGAAGGAGAGGGCTGGGGGAGAAGTGCTGCTCGTTATGAGCCCTTCTCCCCGAGCCCTGCCCTTTAAGATCAAATCCGCCAGGGCCAGATTATCCGGCCAATACTTGGGCCGGATTATCCAGCCTAAAATCTAGGATTCTGTTATACACAGAACCAGGCCCGCGCGTCCCCAAACAACACCCCCACAAGGTATACAAGGGACTTGTGTGCAAGAATAGATGGCTTAGAGGTAGGGAAGGCTTAGGATTAAGAGAGCCAAACTGGGATGGTACTAGACACTCAAAATTGCAAAAAAAAAACAAATCAAATAAAAGCCAAGATTGAGTGTGATTCCCATAAGAACAAGAGAGAGCAAATAACATCCAAAAAGATCCAATTCTCCACAAAGGAGAGGGCGGTGGCCGAATCCACCTTGTTGGAGTGTATGGTGTGACACCGCGAAGATATATCTTGGGTTCACGACCAATACTCATCAATAAGCTCACATATCACAACATGATATTAAGAGAAATGATATAACTTGCTATTGGCATTATGGGGGGAGGGTTAGCCCAATAAGTTAGGACCACACTCCCCCTATATCCATGCCCACACCTAGACCAAACAAGGATTGAGATGTACGAGTGGGTGCATGGGTAATCAAGACAAGGTCCCGAAATCAATGATATTTAGCTCATTCCTCAAATAGCAGAATCTTGCTTCATTAAGTGGCTTTGTAAAAATATCTGCCAGTTGGTTCTTCGTGCTCACAAAAGATAGATCAATATCACCTCGAGCAACATGGTCATGAATAAAATGATTCCGAATCTCAATATGCTTCGTCCTTGTGTGCTAAACTGGATTGTACGCAATTTTGATAGCACTTTCATTATCACATAAAAGAGGAACTTTGTCACAATTGACACCGTCTTCCTTTAAAGTTTGCCTCATCCACAATAATTGAGTACAAGCGCTGGCAGCAGCAACATATTCAGCTTCGGCGGTGGAGAGAGATATACAATTCTGCTTTTTGGAGGACCAACATACAAGAGATCTTCCCAAGAATTGACAAGCTCCAGAAGTTGACTTCCGATCATCCTTATCACCAGCCCAATCTGAGTCAGTATAACCATATAAAGAGAAATTGGAGCCCTTGGGATACCAGAGACCAAAGTTGGGGGAATGAACTAAATATCGAAAGATCCTCTTGACCGCCACTAAGTGGCTTTCTTTAGGAGCTGCTTGATACCTTGCACACACTCCCACACTCAACACAATATCGGGTCTAGATGCGCAGAGGTAAAGAAGAGAGCCGATCATGGACCAGTATACCTTTTGGTCCACATCTTTACCATGAGGGTTGAGTTCGAGATGACACTTTGTTTGCATCGGAGTAGCGACACCATTTAGATCCGTCATCTTGAATCTCTTGAGCATGTCTTGGATGTACTTTGCTTGATTAATAAAGGTTCCTTCTCTTAGTTGCTTGATCTCGAATCCAAGAAAGAACCATAATTCCCCCATCAGAGACATCTCAAACCTGTCAGTCATAAGCTTTAAAAATTTATCGTTAAAAGCTTTGTTAGTAGAACCAAAAATGATATCATCTACATATAGTTGGCATACGAAGAGCTCCCCCTTAACCTTCTTAGTAAAAAGAGTGGGGTCGATTTGCCCAACTTCGAAGCCACGATCTAACAAAAGCTCTTTAATGTGCCCATACCACGCACGTGGGGCTTGTTTAAGGCCATAGAGTGCCTTATCGAGTTTGTAGACATGGTTCGGGAAGTTAGAATCCTCAAACCCCGGGGGTTGCTTTACGTATACCAACTCATGTAGAGGACCGTTAAGGAAGGCACTCTTGATGTCCATTTGCTGCAACTTAAAATTGTTATGAGCAGCATAAGCAAGTAGGATACGGATGGACTCAAGACGAGGCACAGGAGCATAGGTCTCGCCGAAGTCGATGCCCTCAACTTGGGAGTAACCTTGTGCCACAAGTCTTGCCTTGTTCCTCACAACAATGCCATTCTCATCTTTCTTGTTCTTGAAAATCCACTTGGTGCCGATAACATTGCGGCACTCTTTGGGTTTCTCCACTAGTTTCTAGACTTTGTTGCGCTCGAAATTATTCAATTCTTCATGCATAGCAACAACCTAGTCTGGGTCTTCAAGAGCTTCAAAGACCTTCTTAGGTTCCACCATGGAGATATGAGCTTGATGCTCACCAAAACTGGCCAATTCTCTTCTAGTAGACACCCTTCGTCGAAGATCACCAACAACCTTGTCGAGAGTGTGACCCCTCAACTCAAGGTTACGATCAGCCCGAGCCTTGCGACGAAGTTCAATAAGTTTGTTGTCTCTTGGTGGAGGAGATTCATCACTTGAGTCTTCATTGGAGGCATTTTCTCCGCCTTGATCAGTAGCTGGAACATCAGTAGCAGGTGGTGGAGATGCATGCCCTTGAGGTGAGTCCGTAGCCATAACAGGAGGCTGCAGAACTAGAGAGTCAGGGCCGGATAATCCGGCCGATGAAGAGGCCGGATAATCCGGCCTGGGAGGACTTGCAGCAGCATCATCAGGAAGCCCGGGACTCGCTTGAACTGGCGAGGAGCCGGATAATCCGGGGTTAGCCAGAAAATCTGGCCTGGAGCTTGTGTTGATATCTTCACCACCAGGAGCTGCATGGATAGCTGGAGCGGGGTGGCCGGATAATCCGATATCCACCGGAAAATCTGGCATGGAGCTTTCTGGAGCAACTTGACCTTCAGCAGTTGATGGAGATGATGTAGAAGTTGCCCCCGTGGTTGGAGCATGTTGCGTATGTGTAGATGAGGGCTCTATATGAGTAGAGCATTGTCCTTCCCGGTCCGCCACAAGGGGTTCCTCAATGGGGCAGAAGACCCACGCCCATTCTTCTTATGGCATCTTGGGGTATTTCAACATCTGCATCACAAACACCAACTTGCTCCACACGAGAACCGTCATTTTCCTCGAACACCACACTACAAGATTCTACAACAGTCCCGGAGAGCTTATTGTAGACTCTATAAGTGTGGGATTCGGCACCATAACCAACAAAAATACCTTCTAGAGACTTAGATTCAAACTTAGATAAACGAACTCCTTTAATAAGAAAGAAACACTTACACCCGAATACCCGAAAGTATGAGATGTTTGGCCCTTTACCGGTAAGTATTTCATACGGAGTCTTGTCCAAAATCTTGCGGAGGTATAAACGATTGGATGAATGACAAGCAGTAGAGATTGCTTTAGCCCAGAAGTTATATGGAGATTTGAATTTGGCCAACATTGATCTCGCCATGTCCATTAGAGTTCGATTCTTCCTCTCGGCTACACCATTTTGTTGAGGGGTGTACGTAGCGGAATATTGATGTCTTATCCCCTCTTCACTTAGGAACTCATTTAAGGTGTAGTTCTTGAACTCCGAGCCGTTATCACTCCTTATAGCCAGAATGGGGACGTTGTGTTGACGTTGAACCTCGTTGGCGAAGTCGATGACAGTTTGTTGAGTTTCACTCTTCAACTTGAAGAAATAAACCCAAGTGTATCTTGAGTAATCATCAACAATCACTAGACAATACTTCTTCCCACCGAGGCTTGCATGAGATGGAGGTCCAAAAAGATCCACATGAAGAAGCTCCAAGATCCTTTTTAAAGAGATAATAGTTTTCCTTCGATGAGGAGAATCATGCATTTTCCCTTCAACACACGCCCTGCAGACACGATATTTGGCAAAAGAGACATTTTCTTTTAGTGCAAGAATGTGGCCACCCTTGTGGAGACTTTGCAAAGTTCTCATATTGACGTGGGCTAGTCGGCGATGCCATAGCCAACCCGCATCAGCCTTTCGAAAAGACACATTGGACCTGTAGTGGTTTTCCCCGAAAAGTCTACCACGTACAGGTCGTTATCGACATATCCCATGAAAGCGACTTTTAGAGACTTGCGACACAAGAGTACCACCAAATCAGCATTAATGTAAATTGTAAAGCCCATCTTACCAAGGGCACGAACTGAAAGTAAGTTATACCCGAGGGTCTCAACAAGCATGACGTCCACGAGGGAGATATCGTGAGCCACCACAACTTTGCCGAGACCCAATACCTCAGATTTTGACTTCTCACCATAGGAGACGGTAATGTGTTCAAGGTTTGGCCGCATCTCCGTGATGATCTCCTTGCTTCCGGTCATATGACTCGTACAACCGCTATCGAGTACCCATTTAGAACCACCGGAAGCATAGCCCTGCAAGAAAATTACTTCTTGGTTTTAGGTACCCATTTTTCAATGGGTCCTCTCATGTTAGTAACAAGGGTCTTGGGAACCCAAATAGACCAAGGAATGTAACAATCATAAGGCCCTACATAACTAGCATAAACATCACCATAAGCATCACAATATAGTTCGAAGTTAGGATTGTTGATCCCTGCAAAACCATCATAATTAGTCTTGTCATTGGTAATGTTGCTAGTCTTCGATTGAGCAGTCTTGTTCTTCTTATTCTTCTTCTTGTTTTTCTTGCTCTTTATCTTGGGTATGTAACCAAGACCTTCTTTACTATTGTTTGTCCTTTGCCTGCTCAGTATCTCATCAATAACCCCTTTTCCTTTGTGTTGAGAACTCCTTGCAAGATCTTCTTTTCCAAAGGATGGAGATGAGGTACTTGGTATATTATACCGTTTCAATTGAGTTTGGAGCTGGTCATGAGACTCATTTAGAGTAGAATGATCACTCTTCAATGCCTTGTGAGCACTTTCAAGATCATCAAACTTCTCCAAAAGTCTAGCATGAACAGCCCCAAAATCAATCTTTTCTTTCCTTAGTTTCTTTACCTTGGCAAGGGCATGGTCACGTTCTTTAATGAGCTGAGCTACAGCTTCTTCTTGTGACTCCTCTAGGGATTCGAGTCTTTCTTCCAAAGAAACTCAAGTTTCCTCTTCCTCTTCCAAGGCATTCTTCAAAGAGGCTATCTCCAAGGCATCTTCTGTTTCAATTCTGCCCTTTTCTTCAAGGAGATCTTTGGCTCGAGCAAGTTGACTCATAAGAGTATCAAAATGGAGTTTGTGCTCACCTTGTAGGTTAGTGAAAAAAGTATCCAAGGCAATAACTTCTTCTTTCATTTCAAGACTTTCATGATCATCCATATCCAAAATTATGTTAGTCTTAGAAAATGAGGAGTTAGAAGTCGATACCTCGGATCCTCTTGCAATTAGGCAAGTGACGTTGTTGTTGATGGCATTCTCGTTCGGCGAGTCGAAGAGAGAGGAGGGAGTCGATGTGGTGGCTATAGCAGCCACTTCGCGGAACTATCATCATCCTCTTCATCTTCACTTGCGGAGGAGTATTCCTCTTGAGCTACAAGGACCATCTTGTGTTGCTTATTGAAAGGGCCATTCTTCTTAGCAAATGGCTTCTTCTTAGGAACTTTGGATTTCTCTTTGAGAATGAGCCTGCCACCATTATCTTCTCTATTTTCATAAGGACACTCGGCTACAAAGTGCAGTCTATCTCCACAGTTGAAGCAAGTTCTCAATCTTGGGCCACTTTCTCTTCTTCCATTTGACCCGTTCTTGCGCTCAAGTTCAGACTTGGCTTTGGCAGGGTCCTTCCAAAAGTTCCTTGCATAGAATGCCATGTACTCACCATGAGCACGTTTGACCTCATCGGGGCAGTCCATGGATCCCCTCTCAAATGCTCCTTCATCATCCTCTTGCTCAACAACATTGGCTTTGAGAGCCATATTGACACCCTTTTGCATTCCAATGGCCCGAGCACGGGCATCTTCAGCATTCAAAGTGGCGGCAAAGAATGCAAGAAATCATTTGATGATGGTGAGGGAGCCTCAGAGGAGGATGGAGATGGGGCTATGGATGATGTAAGGCGAGCAATCATTTGATTCATCTCCTCCATCTTGGCCTCAAAGGATTTCAACAAGGTTGTTTCCAACGACTTGAGATCATCCATTGTGACCTTATCCACAGCCTCATTTCCATCATCCTTGATACCCATACTACTCTTAGGCGGTTAAGCCCGAATTAAGAGCCGGGGCTCTGATACCAATTGAAATGGATCGTATGGGCACCTAGGGGGGGGGGGTGAATAGGTGCTACACCAATTTTTAATTCTTTTTCAATTTTAGGCTTAGCACAAAGGTAAATTCTCTAGATAAACTAATGTGTGGAATTTCCCTATATGCAAACCTATCTACTAGCGAGTAAGGAGCGAGTGGAAGAGGAACGAGTGAACCAAAGTGAAACACGCGGAGACACAAGATTTGTTTGACCGCAGTTCCTTCCTTGTTAAGGGAAGTTCGTTTGCATTGGAGGGGTGGGCGGTACTAAGACCACCACGCCACAAAAGGCCTCACCCTGTTCTCCGATGGATCTCGCCACAACAGGCCTGATCCACCTTCCACTATAGGTACCCTTCGAGGCGGGCACCGACGCCTTTACACAACTAGTGGGGCAACAACTCCACAACAACTTGGAGGCTCCCGAAATGACAACAAGCTTCCACAAGAACAAAGTTGTCAAATACAATAACACGATCTGGGTATTAACGAGAATACTAGATCAGGGATTTCTCCAAGTAAATGGAGAGGAGTTGAAGCACTTGATTCTTGATGTTGATGATGAACTTCTCCTCCTTCAATTCCACCAAAGATCAAGACCTTAGGGTGGTTGAAGTGGGAGATCAAGATTTAGAGCTCTTGCAGTGGTCCGGTCAATTCAAATGAATCAAGAGTTCGATGTTGGGGAAGAAGGGTACTTATACCCCTTCAAAAACCAGCCGTTGCACACTTTGGGGGCGGATTATCCGCCCAAGTGAGGGCCGGATTATCCGATGGGGAAACTCCGCCCGCACTGGAATATCCGGCGAAAATCCGCCCCTCTCGGCGTCGCCGAGCTTGCCCTTGATCAACTTCTGGGGGCCGGATTATCCGGCCCTATGCGAAGGCCGGATTATCCGGCCTAGGGAAGAAAAACCGCCCTAGTTCGGATTTTCTGGTAGAAAATCCGACCGGATACCGAGCGACGCACCTTGGCTCCTTTTGCTCGAAAACTGGGGGCCGGATTATCTGGCCCTTGCGAAACCCAGATTATCCGGCCTGGGAAAGAAAAACCGCCCCGGTTCGGATTTTCTGGGAGAAAATCCGACTACACACAGAGCGACGCGCCTTGGCTTCCTTGAGAGATGAGGTAGGCCATATTATTCAGCCCTTGGAGGGGCGGATTATCCGGCCCCCCTCAAAACTTCCTGCACACTTAGCACGCATGAAAAGTCTCCATAGTATTGTTATCTAACATGCAAAACATGAAATGTTCTTTCATTAACTCCTGCTCGTCCTCGAGTAGGTAAGTGATAAAAAGAAAGAATAATTTTTGGTGACATGCACCATCAAAGACTTGATCAAAGTATTTGTAAAACATTCAAAGTTGGGATCATAGTACTTCAATCATAACATGAAAGACAAAGTTCTAGCAATAAGCAAAGAAACTATGGTGCAACATGAAAAGGCACAAACAAAAGATTCATGAATAACATGCTTTGAAAGACGTTTGTTTGTTTCACATAAAGAAAACATAGCATAATAGCATTCAGCTTGTCCCTCAATAGAGTAGCAAATATAAATGCATAGGACACCTTCAAAGTTCATAAGAGTGACTAGATACAATAGTTTAAAACAAGCAATATCAAGTTATGCATCAACCAACTAGTCTTGGGACAATGCAGATAGAACTAAGAATGGCCACTATGCTCTCAAAGTAGGTGCATAAAGGTAGAAGGTGGAGACTCAATATAATGGTGGAAGAAAGGCCTTTTATAAAAGGAAGTAGGGATTCAAGTCTCATAAAGAGCTTCCAAAAATTATGGTACTTATAGCTTTTAGCTCTCATTGCCCTATCATAAGCATCTTGAAGTGATTAAGGTTAAAGTGACACAACTAAGAGGATATGCTTAACAAGTTATAAACCGAAATCTCATGCCCCTTACTTATGAAGACCGATCCTCATGCTACTAAACTTCAGTCATGAGTAAGCTCTTGTCATTGTAAGTACATGTGTATCATTAAGAACCGCCAACGGGGTACCCCTTGCACATGATACGGGAGCTTTCCCATAATCAAAATGACAAGGCAAGCAGACAATGAGCATCTCAGTGATCTTTTTATTTGCTATTTGCATAGCTTTTTATTGAGGATGCTTCATAGAATGCTCATTATGGTGATGCTGCAAGTTTCCACCATGATTAGGCATGGCTTATGCTAGCGGCCTAGGCATTTCTCTAACACACATACAAACTCCATGATCTTACAAGTTCCACTTTTATTTCACACCGCCGGGATCAGTAAGCAAAAGAACATGATATCAACAGGGTACAAAGTACAAGTGCAATGTTGAAAGCGTTCCCCATGAAACATGGTTCTGCTAATTTCAACTTATAAAGTGCAATCATATACGCAACAAAGAAGGACCCAATGGTTCAAGTTTATTAGAGGCAATAAAGTAAAGTGTGCCATTAATTTCGTGAGAGCTTTAATCACTAGTTTTCTCATAACAAGTTTAATTTGGAAGGTAACCAAAAGCATGAATATACTTGGAATAGCATAAGCTAGTAGGTAGGTATGGTGGAGTCTTTGGAATAACTTGGTTTAGGGAGTTGGATGCATGAGTGGAACTCATACTTTGTTGTGGAGGCTAGCAAAAGACTGGGAGCGACAAACTAAGAGAGCAATAATGGCCATAATCATGCAGAGCGACAAAACATCATTGATCAAAGCATAAAGTGATACTACAAGTTGAAAACTAAAGGATCATAAAGGCTATGGTGACTTGAGATAGTCATAACATGGTGTGAGCATGCGCCAAGTCAACCCAAATAAAGCATCAAAGGAGAATACCACTATACTATGCTTTAATATGCTAAAACAACGCATGATTCATCCAAGGCACATTAAGCAATCTCAATTGTTTACAACAAGTCATGCTATAGCAAAGAATACTAAGCATAAAGCGAAAACAATATCAAGCATGGAATGACAAAGCATAGGCCACAGTCAAAAACGAGCTCTTTTTACCACATAAGCATGAACTTTCCTACTCTTTTCCAAACCAAACCAAACTATTTGCAAACCAATGTATGAAAGAGGGGGTCCAACAAATTTATTCAGAAAACTAAGCAAACCAAGCAAACTAAAAACCAAAACAAAAACAAAAACGAAAAAGAAGACGCTCGAAGAACAACACAACTATGCATGAAACAATAAAAATGAAGCGTTTGGAAGAAACCTGAGATTTTTATTGATGAAGAAGGGGATGCCTTGGGTACCCCCAAGCTTTGACGCTTGTACTTCTTGGATATTTCTTGGGGTGACACACATGGAATCCCCAAGCTTGAGGTTTAGTCCATCCTTCATCTCATTACTCATTCCTTCCATACACCTGAAAGACTCATCTAAAACTTTTGGGTTATCTCCCAATAAGTACTTTTCTTTAACGCCTTTAAGTTAGGCATAAGCAAAAACAAAACTAGATAGAATGGAAGTAAGCAGAGATAATCATGGTGAAAACATTGTTTTGTTCAATGAAATCCTTTTGTTAACAAGGTTGATCAGGTCTTGTTACCAAAACAATTTCATATGAGACAAAACTTTGTATTCCACTAATGATTATGTTACCTCAACCTTGATAGCAATGGTCCCAATCATAATAGTTTCAAATTTTTCTCTTGGTATGGGACAATATATTTCTCCAACTTGAATGCCCTCAATATGTTCAATTGAATTCAAACCATAAGTCCTTTCAATCTTCTTGGGGAAATAGACAGTATGTTCCTTGTCATTAACATTGAAGGTCACCTTCCCTTGATTACAATTAATAACAACTCCTGTAGTGTTTTAAGAAAAGGTCTCCCAAGAATAATAGACATATTATCATCTTCAGGCATAATAGTTTGAGAGGATGCTCTCATAAGAAATAAGAGTTGAAGTAAAATAGATCATCAAGAAGCAAATTCAAAACACATTTAAGTCTAACCCACTTCCTATGCATAGGAATCATGTACGCAAATAAATTCGCAAAGAACAAAGTGACAGGCATAGGAAGATAAAACAAGGGTAACTTCAAAACTTTAAGCACATAGAGAGGTGTTTCAATACCATGAAAACTTCTACAACCATATTTTCCTCTCTCATAATAATTTTCAGTAGCCTCATGAATAAACTCAACAATATAACTATCACATAAAGCATGCTCTTCATGATCTACAAGCACTAGAGCTTTATTATAAACATTTTCAAAAGAAACCTCAGGAACATAACATTCATTCTCCTTTAGTAAGCATGGGGGACAATCAAATAATGTAAGGGATAAAGAGTTACTCTCATTAGAAGGTAGGCATGGGTAGCTAATCCATTCTTCCTCCTTTTGTTCATCACTCTCCTCCTCTTTTTCATCTAATGAGATTTCAGGTTCATCAATTTCTTCTTCCATAGGATCCTGCAAGGCATTAGTCTCTTCCATTTGTTCCCATAAGTGTTTCCATGTTTCTAGCAATGGTATACAATCTATCAATTTGTTCCCATAAGTGTTTCCCTTTTTGTGACAAGCGGTGTTCCTTATAATAATATTTTTGATCTTCCATGAATCCACCTTGCCAATAAGCTTCAGTTTCAAAGAAACCAACCATTGACAACAAGCATGATAAGGCAAGACAATAACAGACCAACGAAAATAACAACTAGAGTAGGAACTACCTTTTTTTGTATTTTTGATAAAGAAACAAGCAAACAAGGAGAAAATAAACTTAGCTTGAACAATAGTGATTCCAAGTGGACTTGATAAATAAAGCTATGCTCCCCGGCAACGGCGCCAGAAAAATTCTTGATGGCTCAATGCACGGCGCCCAGAAAAATGCTTGATGGCGGTGTTGATGTAAAGCTCGTTGGGAACCCCAAGAGGAAGGTATGATGAGCACAACAGCAAGTTTCCCTCAGTTATTAAACCAAGGTTTAATCGAACCAGTAGGAGCAAGGAAACACCCCAAAGGTGTTACTAGCTGAGCTTTGGCAGGGCGCACTACTGGTGCTAGTAGCAACGTGGAGACCTGCACAACACAACCATAGAACTTTGTCCCCAACTTGCGATGAGGTTGTCAATCTCACCGTGTTTTGCAAAAAACAAAGGATTAAACGTATCGAATTGAAAGAAGTAATAGTTTGCAGAAAGTAAACACAAAACAATAAACAATTGTAGATTGTATGTAAAGAAAAGGACCGGGATCCATAGTTCACTAGAGGTGGCTCTCCTTAGATAGATAACATGCTGGGTGAACAAATTACAGCGGGGCAATTGACAAACATCAAGAAAGCAATACATGCATATACTAATCATATTGACTCCTTTGAGACTTGATTGGGCATTACAACATTATACATAGACCGCCATCCAACTGCATCTATGACTAATAATCCACCTTCAGGTTATCATCCGAACCCCCTCCAGTATTAAGTTGCAAGCAACAGATTATTGCTTTACGAATTGCGTGTAAAGTAAACAATACGATTGTTCTATGAACAAAGGATTGTTGTTTTCTCCCTAGTAGCAACAACACATCTAGTACCTTAGAGATTTCTGTCACTTCCCTAGATTACCAGAGGCATGAACCTACTATCGAGCATAAATACTAACTATTGGAGTTGCTAGCATCTACTTGGCCAAGATAGCTACTAACAACAGAAAGCATGCAAGATCACAAATAAGAAAGACATGATATAATCAATAATCAATCTGAAATAGCATCTCAATATCCATCGGATCCCTGCAAACACAACATGTATGATTACAAATAGATGATCTTGATCATGAATGGAGCTCACAAGATCTAGACATGAAAGCACAAAGGAGGAGAACCAGCCATCTAGCTACTGCATGGATCCGTAGTCCAAGGATGAACTACTCATGCATCACACCGGAGGCTTGCATGGTGATGAAGAAGGCCTCCAAGGTGAATTCCCCTCTCCCGCAGGGTGCCGAGAAGAGCTTCAGATCCCTCCCGATCTAGGGATGGAGATGACGGCGGCTACAGACTATTTCGTGGATTTTTGATCGGGCACTTAGGGTTTTCGTCCCGAGGGCATCTTATAGTCGGAAGGGGAGGCCAAGGGGGTGCCAGGAGCTGCCACACCACCCCCTGGCACGGGCTAGGCCTGGCCATGCGGCCAGGTGGTGTGGTGGCCCCCTAGCCCCTCTCCGTCTCGTATTCTGGCACTTGATGTCTTCCGAAAAAATAGGCACTTTGGCTTTTGTCCTGTCCAATTCCGAGAATATTCATTTTCTGACTTTCCTGGAACGAAAACAGCGAAAAACGGCAGGCAATCTGTGGCTCTTGTTAATAGGTTAGTCCAAGAAATCATATGAAAAGTACTTCAAAGTTGGAACAAAACACAAGAGAGTGGATAAAACCAAGCATGGAACATCAAAAATTATAGATACATTTGCAATGTATCAGGGACTAATGTTGGGGGATACCCCCGGGTAGGGTCATGCTGGGGTAAAAAGGCCGAGTTAGCCGAGGTACGACAAGGTCAAAGCGGATGCTGACCGAGTCACCTCAAGGCAGGCCGACTTACGGAATGACCCGGCCTGGTGGGTGTTCACCTAACGTTAACCAGGCTGGCATAAAACATATGTCGGCTATGTTTGATCTACCTTGTTTGCATGTACCCGCGTGGCCGAGTTAGCCGGGTGCTAGCCGGGTTACAACTTGGCTTCCAGGAGAAGGAAGGAACCTCACTAGTCAAAAGGTGGCCTCTGTACACTGTAGCATGAGCGAAGCGGAGAGAGGAGAGGACCAGCGGGGTATGGCCGACAAGGGTGATGCAACCAGTGTCGACTGATGCCACCAGTGTCGGATAACATTGTGCCATAGAGGGTCTCAGGGAGGCTTACGCCCTGAGTCCGGACTAGCCGTTTAAAGTGCAAAAAGAGGCATCTTGATTTACCAAAGAGCATATTCGGAGAATATGCCTCCACGTGTGCCCTAGATTTGTAACCTGGGCTCCCCTATATAAGGAGCACCAGGGCCTCCAAAGAGAGGGGTCGGTCATTTGGTCTAAGGAAGAACCCTAGAGCATAGTAGTGGGTAGTAAGAGAACTAGTCTCCTTCTCATGAATAGCTCGAGGAGCCCTTGTAATTCTACATCAACAAGAGAGAAGTACAAACATCTGTGTGTGGAATCACCACTCTATCCCTCCCTAGATTCCTCTAGTGCACATTGGCCCCATCTTTAGCCTATACATGGCATATGTCGTGCCACCACCACGACACTAACCAAAATACTAATGTTTCTAACCCAAAATCCGGCCTTATATGCATGGTCGACTTAGGGTTTTACAACATGACGTGTCCGTGTAGGGACGAGAGTCCTAGAAGATGCCAAGTATGATCTTCTTGCCTTGTACTCCAATCTCATAGTCTTTGTATCTTCCGTGACTCTCCTGAACCAACTAAGGATTGGGCATTATCTGGCTCAAGCCTTGTTTATCCGTGTAAGCCCACCAGGGGCAGCCATGGGCCCGTCATTACTTCTGTTAATGGGCCTGGTGAGGATACCCGACATCTCATATCTACGACATTATCCCCTGAGCTCTTCGATCATTTTCTTTGACGGAGCATCATTTTTTCTTTGAACTTGGTGAGCTCCTGAAAATAGATAACAAACAAAACAATGAGCCGGTTAAGCAAAATGTCTAGCAATTCTACCAACTCTTGTGTTGTGCTGGCTCCGGTCCTCTACAGAACATTTTCTTCTTCATTCAACCAGATGGCAACTAGCACACATGTCGGGCTGCCATGCATCGCAACATAGTCGCCTGCAGTCGATTAGCAGAACCAAGTCAATTTCTGCTGCGTGTTCGGCTGGTGCCAGATTGCTCAAAGTTGTCGAGCTTGTGCTGATGAAGACCAAAACTGGTCGCCACAATGATGTCGATGGAGAAATTCGGCAAACGAATGTAGATGACGTGACCAGATGTGATCTGGTCACGGTTAACGGCGAGGGAACCCGCTCAGAAGATGATCCGTTTCTGAAAACCGAAAAATCATAGATCGCCGGTGTTGGAACCACCGAAGTCGCAACATCAGCACACCCGATCATCGAGTTGTTGTCTGGTGAAGTGGGAGACACCGGATTCACGATGCCAGTGCCCAGATTTGAAAGAACATTTCATGATCTCTAGCATTTTGTGTGTTAGATAACAATACCAATGAATATTTAATGTGTGTTGAGTGCTGCAGACAATTGGCCATACAAAAAGCAGACAAAGCAGAGTTTTTGGGGGATTATCCGCCCCTGCCAAGGGCCAGATTATCCGCCCTGGATCGATCGACAAGTTGGACAAGGCGCGTCACGCTGTATGGGGTTGGACTTTCCCTCGGATTGTCCGGCCAGGGCTAAAGTTTTTGCCTGGGCCGGATAATCTGCCCCTAGAAAGTTTTGCAAAGGGAGCCAAGGCGCGTCATGCTGTAAGGGGGCGGATTTCCCCCTAAAAAATTTGGTTCCGGGACGGAGTTTTTCCCTAGACGGATAATCCGGCCCCAAATTCTCCAACGGCTAAGTTTTGACAGGGGATATAAATACCCCAATTTCTCCTCCTGTCAGAACTCTTGATTCATTCGAAAAAGTGAAATGTTGTTCTTCAAGTTCCAAACCAAGATCCCCCTCTTCATCCACCCGAAGGCTCCGATCTTTGGGGAATCGAAGGAGGAGGCTTTAATCTTCACCAACACCAGTCAAGCACATCACTTCCCCTCCATTCCCTTGGAGGATTGTTGATCTAGTATTTCTTGCAAATATATAGATCCCATTTTTGTTATTGATAATACTTGTTCTTGTGGCAGCTTGTTGTCATCATAGGAGCCTCCAATTCAGTTGTGGATGTGTGCCCCACTAGTGTTGTAAAGGCACCGGTTCCCGCCTCGAAGGGTACCAATAGTGGAAAGTTGGATCAGGCCTTTGGTGGCGAGATCCATCGGAGAACGGGGTGAGGCCTATTGTGGCGTGGTGGTCTTAGTACCGCCCACCCCTCCAACGCAGACATACAAGGAACTGCGTTCAAACAAATCATGTGTCTCCACGTGCTCCACTATAGTTACCTCGTTCCTTGCTTTTACTCGCTTAGTAGTTAGGTTTGCATATAGGGAAATTCTCCGTTGTTGCAGATCTAGAGAATTTACCTTTGTGTCAAGCCTAAAATTGAAAAAGAATTAAAATTTGGAGTAGCACCTATTCACCCCCCTCTAGGTGCCCATACAGTCCATTTTAATTGGTACCAGAGCCTCGACTCTTTATTCGGGCTTTACCGCCTAAAAGGGTATGGGTACTAAGGGAGATGGTGATGAGGTTGTGGAGAAGGTAACCATGGACGATCTCAAGTCATTGGAAACAACCTTGGTGAAATCCATGGATGCCCAAATGGATGAGATGCGTGAACTAATTGCACGCCTCTCACCACACCCAGCTTCACCTCCATCTACCACTGAGGCTTCGACTCCTATTTCTAAGGACAAATCTAAGGCTAACTTCAAAGAAAAGGAGATGGAGGGTGATGATAAGAATAATGGATACTCTTCCAAAAAGGGAAGTGGTAAGGAGGACTATAGTGAGGTTCCTCACCTATATTCACCTGATCCACCAATCCCTCATCCTCATATAAATAATATGGTGATCCACCCAAGCTTACTGCATCTTCTTTTAACCAATAGCATTTCTTGATGAAATCTCATGTGTGTAGTTAGTCCATTGAGCTATGGAGGATCATTGAAAGTGGTCTCCATGTTGAAAATCCCAACAACTTGACTAGAAGAGAAGTTGTTGATAGTCAACTCAACGCAGCAACTCTACACATGATTCAGCTTGGTGTGGGTCCCAAGAACATGCCACACATAGAGCACTTCAACACCACCAAGGATGCTTGGGATGCCCTCGCCGACCTATTTATTTGAAATGAGAGCATGATAAGAAATAGGTATGATGCTCTAAGAAATGAAGTCGAAGGGTTCTATATGTTGGATGGTGAGGATCACGAAGACATGCATAGAAGGCTCAAGGGCATCACCACAACATTTAGAAAGCATGGTGCCACACATGTTGATCATGTGTGGATCAAGAGAAAGTATGTGAGTGCTCTCATGCCATTTGATCCCACTGATTTGAAGAGCTTACAAGGGATACACAACTATCATCAAATGACTTCCAACAAAGTCATGCAAGAAATGGCTGCATTCAAAGTTGTGGTGAAGAACATCTGAGATGCTCGTGCCGGAGCAAATGGTATGCAAAAAGGCGTAAATGTTGCATTGAAGGCCAATGTCGTTGAGCAAGAGGAAGATGATAGGAGTCTTGACATTGTCTCCATGATATGCCCAGAAGAGTTAAAGCATGCTCATGGTGAGTACATGGCCTTCTACGCAAGAAATTTTTGGAAGGACCCAACCAAAGCAAAATCTGAACTTGAGCGCAAGAATGGGTCAAATGGGCAAAAGGAAAATAGTCCAAAACTGAGAACTTGTTACAATTGTGGAGATCGTTTGCACTTTGTAGCTGCGTGTCCCTATCAAAGTAGAGAAGATAATGGGGGCAGGCTCATCCTCAAGGAAAAGTCAAAGGCACCTCAGAAGAAGCCATTTGTCAAGAAAAATGCTCCCTACAAGAAGCAGCTGAAGATTGTTTTGGTAGCACAAGAGGAGTACTCATCCAGAAGTGAAGACGAAGAGGATGATGATAGCTCATGAGAGGTGGCTGCCATAGGCACCACATCTACACCTACGTCTCTCTTCGACTCTCCCAATGAGAATGTCATTAACAAGAACATCAGTTGCCTTATGGCAAAAGGTTCTGAGGTATCACCTTTATCACTTCCTTTCCTAAGACTACTATCAATGTTGATATGGATGATCACACTAGTCTTAAAGTTAAGGAAGAAGTTATTGCTTTGGATTATTTTATCTATAACTTCCAAGGTGAACACAAAATGCATTTCGAGGCTCTTATGGGCCAACTTGATTACTCCGAAGAGCTCCTCGAAGAAAAGGGCAGAATAGAAAGATAGGATGCAATGGAAATTGCATCCTTGAAGAATGCTCTAGAATAAGAAGAAGAGATTCGAGTCTCTCTAGAGGAGAGACTTGAGTCAATTCAGGAGTCACATGACGTGGTTGTAGCCAAGCTTGTAAAGGAACGTGATAATGCCATTGCCAAAGCCAAGAAATTAAAGAAGGAAAAGATTGAATTTGGGGCTGCTCATGCTAGACTCTCTGAAAAATTAGAGAAACTTGACATTGCTCACAAGGCATTGGAGAGTGAATATTCTATTCTCAATGAGTCTCAAGATCAGCTCCAAACTCGATTGAACAAGTGTGATGTTCCTAGAACTTCTGCACCAACATGTGGACATGAAGAAGTTCTTGAAGAAAATGTTGGAAATATGCCCTAGAGACAAATAGTAATAAGGATTATTATCATATTTCATAAAGTTTATGATTAAGTTTTGTATCATGCTATAACTGTATTGAAAGGAAATGTCAATACATGTGTGATATATAAACAACCAGGGGTTCCCGGTGAAACTCTAGTCACTGGTTCATTGGTCAATAAATGATCGAGGTTTCCTGGTCATGTGGCATTTATGCCAGTTGGAAATGGAGTCACCTCATTCTAAGAATGAGATGATGAACTAATACCCAACCTAAACATCGTGACCCGATCATGTCACGAAGTTCAAGTAACAATGATTAGAATAGACCTAGTAGACTATTTCTTAGACCGTGAGGCTATATCAATCACTGTCTCCCGAGGGTACTTTGATAGCATCAAATGTCACTTGGTTAAACAGTGATCATAAAGGTGTGTCCAGGTATTCGCAGGAATAGTAGAGGCATTATACGTCAAGAGCGGTATTTGTACTCGAGGGCCCACTCAGAGAAGTTATATCCGATAGCTGCACTGCGTGTGATTTGATCACAGGGATATCACTTGTCGAAATGAGTCAAGTATCATTTGTCGATAACGATATTGACATGGTGATGTCATTGATCAGATCTCAGACAATGCAAGTATCGAGAGACAAAAGGAATACGACACGACAATCATGGTTCAAACGATGAAAGTTTTTGTGGAATGCACAGGGGTCACATGGCCATCTAGGTCCCTCAATTGATCATTGGTCCGGGAGTGTCCTGACCATGTCTGGAGTGTTCCCAAACCGTGGGGTGTCACACTGAGGGCTTGGTGATTCTTAGAGAGTAGGATCGGTAGAATCACCGAAAGAATAGAAAGAGAGAAAACCAAAAGGGTTTCGGTAAGTCCGGAGGATGTCCGGAGTGGAGGTGGAAGGTGTTCCATAACCACGGAGATTACATAATATGTGAATGAATATTAAATATTGATTTAATCATTTATTCATAATTATTTAATAAATAGAAAATCAATTAAATGGCCAAAAGCCTTAATGGGCCAAATTCCGGAGGGAGAAGGGCCCATGAGGGAAAGGCAAAGGGAGAAAGCAGGGAGGAGATGGCCGGCTGGGCCTTGCCCCCCCCACACACAAGCGGACCACTCGGGCCCCTTGGGGCCGGTGGCAACCCCCTTTGAAAGGGTTCCCTAGCAGAAAACAAAAAAATTCTATCTACACGAACACTAATACCAGGATCTATACTATGTAGACTTAAGCAACGGAAGAGAAAGATGATATTCATACCTTTGAAGACCGAGGAACGCCTTATGCAGGAAGGCGTATATTGATGAAGACGAGCAACACCTCAAGTGTGGTGCCTCCGAAGTTCGTGACACGTCCGGTGTAGGTGATGTCAACCGAACTCCGATCCAACCGAGTAGCGGAAGAAGTAGATGCTGAATCGTTGATCACACGACGGTAGTGTGAAGGTGGAGAACTCACGATCCACAAGGTACTCTCCAATATTCTATAGAAGTCCTCAATGGATGAGAGAGAGAGAGAATGGGATGGATCCAAAGGGGGAGGGGAGACCCCTATATATAGTGGGAGGGGGCACACCACCTAGGGGCCAGGCGGTGTGGGACTAATCCCCACACCCGCCGGCCACCTAGGGGCATCCGCTGGCCCTAGGTGAGCCCCACTAGGGAGACCCACTGAGCCCACACCGGCTGGCCCCCTCTCCCCAGGCGCCTTGCCTCTTGGGCCTCCGCTTCGGGTGAGGCCCATTAGCATTCGGCTGCCTTTAATAATAAAATAAAATATATATTTAATATTAATTCTCCAATTAACATTCAAATACACATATTATCTTATTCCTGCACTCCGGAACACCTTCCGGATCCCTTCCGATCTACATCGGATGTTACCCGGAACTATTCTGGTTTCTCTCTCTATTTCTCCTACGATGCCTCATCTACCCTAAGCGTCCCCACCCTTAAGCGTGACATCCTTCGGTTCGGAAACACTCTAGACATGATCGAGACTACTCTCACATCAATGATCAACAGAGGGACCTGGATGGCCATGTGACCCCCATGCGTTTCACGGATATAATCGCTCGAACCGTGAGATAGTCGTTTCTCGTCCCCTTTGTCATTTGATACCTAATTCATCCGAGACTTGATCTTTGGTATCCCCATACCTTAGTTCGGTCTCGTTACCGATGAACTTGTTTACTCGTTCTCATGTCGTTGCATTCCGTGACCAAGTCACATGCTTGCAAGCTTCATAAATGCAACGTCATCGAGATGGCCACATGTATCTATCTGTTACATGGATTAGACAAATCTTGGTCTTGATATGTACTCCTCTACGTGTCCCTTTGGAAAACTTGAGTGGCACCTTTTTGATCACCCTTTTACGAGATGATACTTGATAACCATCTAAGCTTCCTCTAGAACGGTGATTTGCATTACCTCACGGTCAAAGGATTAGGTTGCGAGGTTCTTTGTGTTTATCATCAATGGTGAACTTTGTAACTAGATCTCATTAAGATATAACTGTCAGATGTTTGTCTATCATGTCATTCAACTAATGACATGACTTCATTGTCAATTGGCATAAATTCCCATGATCTTGAAACTCGGATCATCCTCATGACCAATGAACTAGTTTGCTAGACATAACTAGTGACACGGTTTGTTTACATACCACACGTGTATTAATGTTTCGTATTAACATAGTTATAGCACAATATGAAACATATTATGAACATATAGGAGATATATCAAATAAGACACTTTATTATTTGCTTCTAGGGCATAACTCCTTCAGTATCCCACTTGCACTAGAGTACAAATAAAACTAGTTTACAATAGGCAAGAACCTAACACTAATCAAATCTCGGTGTTGTTCGTGCTTTTCTTGTAGGAGATATTTGGTCAAAGGATCGGCCATATTCAGTTCTGTGTCTACTTTGCAAATCTTGACTTCACCTTCATCAACATTCTGCCGGATGACGTGAAATCTAAGCTTGATGTGTTTGGCTGTGGAATGAGTCCTTGGATCCTTTGCATTTGCAATAGCTCCCGTGTTGTCACAATAGATCATAACGGGGTCTTGCGCACTTGGAATGACTCCTAGTTCGATGATAAAATTCCTTAGCCAAATAGCTTCATTCGCAGCATCAGCCGCAACAAATGTATTTAGGCTCCATTGAAGACTGCGCCACCACCGGCTTCTTCTTACTCTTCCAGCTTACCGCCCCACCATTTACTAGGAACACAAATCCTGTTTGAGACTTCGAGTCATCATGATCTGAGTTCCAGCTCGCATCCACGTAACCTGTTATGTTTAGAGTTGCGTCACTTCCTCCATAGATTAGGAACATATCCTTTGTTCTTTTGAGATACTTTAGGATATTCTTCACATCTGTCCAGTGATCCGGTCCTGGATTACTTTTTTATCGGCTCGTCAAACTAAGAGCCAATGCCACATTAGGTCACATACTTATCATTTCATACATGATAGATCCTATGGATGAAGCATAGGGGATGTAAGACATCTTTTCTCTATCATTATCCGTTACCGGACATTGAGTCACACCCATTTTGCAATTCTTCATCATTGGCACATAGCCCTTTTTGGCATTGTCCAGTTTGAACCTCTTCAAAATCTGTTTGATGTAAGTACTCTGACTTAATGCAATTAGGCGTCTTGATCTATCTCTATAGATCTTGATTCCTAATAAGTATGCAGCTTCACCTAGATCCTTCATGGAAAATTGACTACTCAAATATGCTTTCACGCTTCTCATTAGATCCACATTGTTTCCCATGAGCAACATGTCATCCACATATACTACTAAGAAAACAACTGAGCTCCTACTTGCTTTCTTGTAAACACAGAACTCTTGTTGATTTTGGACAAATCCAAAACTCTTGATCACTTGATCAAAACATTGGTTCTAGCTCCGAGATGCCTGCTTCAATGCATAAATGGACCGCTGAAGCTTGAACACCTTTCCAGCATCCTTAGGATCAACAAAACCTTCTGGTTGCATCATATACAACTCTTCATCAATGTGACCATTGAGGAACGCGGCCTTGACATCCATCTGCCAAATTTCATAGTCGAAATGAGCATCAATTGCTAGTAAAATCCGGACATCCTTAAGCATCACTACGGGAGAATAAGTCTCATCGTAATCAACTCCTTGAATTTGTCGAAACCCCTTTGTGACAAATCGAGCTCTATGAATGGTCACATTACCATTCGCATCTGTATTTTTCTTAAAGATCCATTTGTTCTCCACGGCCTTGCGGCCTTCCGGAAGATTTACCAAGGTTCAAACTGGATTTTCATACATGGATCCTATTTTGTATTTCATGGCTTCTAGCCATTTCTCGGAGTCAGCACTATCCATAGCTTATTTTTAGTTTGTAGGTTCTTCCTGTTCATCTAGGATGACAGTCATCACAAGGCTACTGTACCAATTAGGAGTGGCACAAACTCTTGTAGATCTGCGCACCTCAGGAGTCTCGACGTTGTTATTTTGATCATCATCATTGGGATCTTCCTCCATGTTGGAGAGCGGTTTAGGAACAGCTTCCATTGCACTACTCGGAATTTGGAGAGAAGGGTCAACAACTTCATCTAACTCAATTTTCCTTCCACTAACTCCTTTAGCGAGAAATTGTTTCTCGAGAAAGGTGTCGGCTTTTGTGACAAACGTTTTGCCTTCGGCCTGGTTGTAGAAGGTATACCCAATTGTTTCCCTTGGGTATCCCACAAAAATACATTTTTCTGATTTGGGTTCGAGTTTGTCAGGCTGTAGTTTCTTGATGTAAGCCTCATAACACCAAATTTTTAGAAACGACAACTGTGGTTTCTGGCCATACCATTTCTCATATGGAGTTGTCTCCACGGATTTGGATGGTGCTCGGTTTAAAATAAAAGCGGCGGTTTCCAATGCGTATCCCCAAAAAGACACAGACAAATCAGTTAAAGACATCATGGACCGCACGCTTGTTGGGAATATGCCCTAGAGGCAATCATGTATGAAGTCATTTCCAATGTATTCATAAAGTTATTGTCCATGTATGAACTACTGATATGTATCATTGAATATGTGATTCGATTGTGGAACTATATATTCATGTTGTTTATACTAATTGTCCTTGGTCGTTGAGGTTGTGATGGACACACAACTTAGACTAATGTGAAAGTCAGTTGATGACTCGGTTCCACTTGTCATGGGCATAGAGATGCTATTCCGACTTACACGGATTCGGCTAAAGATTTTAGCGAGTCGGACTAACCCATATTGAGATACAACGTATAAGTTGTCATTTGTATATCTCAATCAATGTAATCCTTAGACCTGAGGTTATTGCATATTCTGAGTTGAGGATCAATGACTTAGGTTCTGTCAAACGCTGTTCCATCACTAGGCAGTTATAAAGACGGAGTTGGGTCTACTGAGAATCAAGCTGCATGATGTGAATAACCAGGATGGGATTTTGCCCCTCCATCTGGAGAGATATTGTCTGGGCCCTCTCGGAAGATATGATTTGGAAAGCATGGTCATGCATGACTCGGTTAAGTGTTAACTGAGGCGATTGACTAAGAGTTAGTTGGATCAATCACTTATCTCGGATCGAGAAAGAGAGTCGAGCTATTTAAGGGATGACGATTATTCGCCTATAGTTTGACAAGGTATGTCGTGAGGCAAAAGGGACTCAGACGAAAGTCACATTGGAAGGTATGTCGTCATGACTCTTTGGTACTTGGGAGTCGGCACGTTCTGCTAAGAGCCGCTACCGACTGATCGGTCACGAGTGAGACTCGGATCGTGTCCGGGTCACCATGAGCCTGTCGGGTCACACACTTAAGAGTGGGAGCATATTTGGGTTGGACCCAAAAAGGAAACGGACCAAGTCAGTGAGTTGGACTCACAATGACTAATATAGGCCTTTTAGTGAATTGGCCACAAGTGAGTAGAGCCCAATTTCACTCCCTATATAAGCTGGGGCGCAGGTGCTTAGAGCATACGGCTAGGTCACTCCATGTGTTGGAAACCCTAGCCCCAGTCCAGTCCTGCCGCTGCCGTACTAGACCTAGCAGTCCACCGCCGGTGCTCCTCCTCATACGTGTGGATACTGGCGAAGGTGTTGTACGTTCAGCACTTCGACGATCGTGAGAACTGCATTGTATCAAGTGACGTGCTACATCGATTCCGCAACCGCGCGTCTAGTGGTAATTCTCGTGGCCTACTACCTCAGCTAGATCTTGGGATCACCGCGTAGGGAAAAGGTTTTGTTTATCTCTGCATGGCCCCAACAGTGGTACGAGAGCATTAGCTTCTGGTTTTAGGCTCGAGATCATGCATCTGTGATATGCGGTTGGCGTTAGATTGGATCTAATTGCAGTTTTGGTGGTCGATCTATGAGATAGATCGGTTTTTTACGAAGTTGATTGGATCAACTGTACTCGGGGAGTTGGATGATCCATTTTCCATGATCTTACCGTAGAGGTCGTGGAATGACATACCCCTACCGGTCAGCTTCCTCCATCGGGGTAGACTGTGACACGTAAATCCATATGCGGTGATCAATGATCAAAGAGTTTGCTCGAATCGGAGTCCGAATCGGATTTGGGTAAAATTGTTTTATTTGATGACGAAACCCATGTTCAGAATACAGATGAGATCTGCATTTCTGGAAATCGGACCACCAGCTTTGCCATGTCATAGCGCCTTAGATATCGTTGCGAGTTTCACAACGCCGGTAAATATCGTATCTATGCATAACTTGTTTTTGCCGGATGATGTTGTGAATGGTATGGCCTATGTGCATGTGATGTGTGTAATCCATACGTGATTTGTGTATCACGGTTTTTGTCAGCCGGTTGGAGCCTAGGTGCTGTCATCTTATTGTACAACGACCTGCGTGTCAGGTTCTCTATGTAATTTGCTTTAATAGCTAGTGTAGCTGTTTGGAGAACCCGGATGGCATGCAAGTCGATGTACAAGTCGGCTACATGGTGTAAGACGACATGTGACAAGAGTTGGCACAAGTCGGATTACAGGCTTTATGGAGATGGCGATCGCCATGAAGAGAACCATACCATTTCACATTATAATTACTTTATTTTGTGTTATTGTTATGTGTCTGTTTTTTTACCTCTATTAGATAGTTGGTAGAAAGTAATCCCTCAAAGAATGTCTAGTCGGTTTCCCCGCCAGTGCTGCACCATCACAAGTCGGACATTTTTGGTAGTGGGCTCATAAAATTGAGGTGCTATCAATTCTTTCCGACTAGGTGGGTTCGAGTCGGACTCTTACAGCGGAACCACTCGGTAATCTAGACGGGTGTATCACAACAGTTGTGGGACTCGGGGAAAAGTCAGATGGGAGCCGGGGCATGTGATGCCACCCGTCGAACAGGAGTCGTATGAGATGCGATTGACAAGGAGTTGTCTACCTAGATCACTTGACGGCTAGCGGTGATGCTAAAGCTCACTAGTCGGCTTGATTATTTAGGGTCCCGAATCACTTAGTAACCATCGGAGGGGTGTTGGTTCTAGTGGGAGCATAAGTATTAAAGTGTTTAATATGCTTGCTCTTTTATGGATACATGTCTTAAGTGTTTTTGCATTTTTTTTCTGTTGTAGATCAATGGCACCTAGCAGTCTCCCTCAGATTTCCAGTTTTGCTTTGAGAACCATCTTAGAGAAAGATAAGCTAAATGGAACTAACTTCACCAACTGGTATCGTAATCTGAGAATTGTTCTCAAGCAAGAAAAGAGGGACCATGTCCTAGACAACCCACTTCCAGATGAGCCGAATGAGAATGCGACTGTCGCAGCCACAAATGCCTACCGTCGGATTTGTGATGAATCCACGGAGATTAGCTGTCTTATACTTGCTCACATGGAACCATACTTGCAGTAGTAGTTCTAGAATGTTGAGGCCTACGATATGATCGAAAGCCTAAAAGTATGTTCCAGGCTCAGGCAAAGACTACGAGGTATCAAGTCTCTCAGGCTTTGTTGAATTGCATGCTTAAGGATGGCAATCCACTGAGTCCGCATGTGATCAAGATGGTTGGTTACGTGCAGTCTCTGGAAAGGCTGGGCTACCCCATTAGCGAAGAGTTCGCTACAGACATAATTCTTAACTCTCTTCCTAGTGCGTATGGTCAGTTCATATCGAACTACCACATGCATGGTATGGATAAGAAGTTCACTGAATTACATGGGATGCTCAAGAAGGCTGAGGCGGATCTCAAGAAAGGCGCCAGTCAAGTGTTGATGGTGCAGAATAAGGCTAAGTTCAAGAAGAGTTCTTGGACTAAGAAGAAGAAGGCAAAGTCGGGAGGTAAGGCTGAGGACCCGGTCCAAAGCGCTTCCTCAGGGACTAAGGCATCTCCTGAGCCGGATCCACTTGCTTCTACTGCAAGGCGGATGGCCATTGGAAGAGGAATTGCAGCAAGTATCTGGCTGACAAAGCCAAGAGTGGAGGTGTGACTTCCGGCTCAGGTACGCTTGTTTGCAATGTTATAGACATCTATCTCGCAGATGCACCTAATAGTTCTTGGGTATATGATACCGGATCAGTTATTCACATCTACAATTTGTTGCAGGGACTGGTAAGAACTAGGAGTGTGGCGAGAGGCGAGGTTGACATTTGAGTCAGCAACAAAGCGAGAGTTGCTGTGTTGGAAGTTGGCACGATGCAACTTCATTTACCTTCTGGATTATTAATGGAGCTAAATAATTGTTATTACATTCTAGTGCTTAGTCGAAACATTATTTCTACCTCATGTTTGATGAGACAAGGCTATGAGTCGAATATTAAGAATAATGGTTGTTCTTTGTATCTGAATAATATGTTTCACGGCTTTGCACCCGTCCAGGACGGGTTATTTATTTTGAATCTTGAAGGTGAATCTGTCTATAACATAAATGTGAAAAGGTTGAAACCAAATGATCTGAATATGACTTACTTTTGGCATTGTCGGCTTGGTCATATAAGTTGGAAACGCATGAAGAAGCTCCATGATGATGGACTCCTAACTTCGTTCGACTTGGAGTCGTTCGAGACATGTGAATCCTGCCTACTCGGCAAGATGACCAAGAAACCTTTTGCAAAGAGTTGTGAAAGGGTGTCCGACCTATTGGTACTAGTACATAGTGGTGTATGTGGCCCGATGAGCACGACAACCAGAGGTGGTTATGAGTACTTCATTACATTCACTGATGATTTGAGTAGGTATGGATATACCTACTTAATGAAACATAAGTCGGAAGCCTTTGAAAATTTTAAGGAATTCCAGAATGAGGTATAAAATCAACTCCGCAAGAAAATAAAGTTTCTTCGGTTGTACCGAGGAGGCGAGTAGGTGAGCCATGAGTTTGATGACCATCTGAAGAGTTGTGGAATAATTCCCCAGCTCACTCCTCCGGGAACGCTGTAGAGAAACAGTGTGTCAGAAAGGAGGAATCAGACCTTGTTAGACATGGTACGATCAATGATGAGTCGGATAGATCTGCCTTTATCATTTTGGGGTTATTGTCTATAAACTGAAGCGTTCACACTAAACAGAGTACCATCAAAGTCGGTACAGAAGACACCGCATGAGATGTGGACTGGCAAGAAGCCGAGTTTGTCTTTTATTAAGATTTGGGGTTGTGAAGCTTTTGTCAAGCAACTTCAGTCGGACAAGCTTATAGCCAAGTCGGATAAGTGTATTTTCGTGGGGTATCTGAGGGAAACCTTGGGTTACAACTTCTACAACCGAGAAGAGGGCAAAGTGTCTATCGCTCAAAACAGTGTCTTTCTCGAGAAAGAGTTTCTCAGTCGGGGAGTCAGTGGGAGCACGGTGTAGCTCGAAGAAATTCGAGAGATACCGGCTAGCAGTGAGTCGGCAAAAGCCTTAGAGGTTGAGCCGGTCGTGGTTCCTGAGCCAACAACTGCATCGACATTGCGAAGATTGGCCAGATTGCGAAGTGTTCGTGATGTGTTGCTGTTGGATAGTGATGAGCCGGCAACTTATTCGGAAGCGATGGTGGGATCTGATTCTGAGTCGTGTCTTGGAGCCATGAGATCTGAGTTAAAGTCCATGGATGAAAATCAAGTTTGGAACTTGGTTGATCTGCCAGACGGTGCAAGACCCATCGAGTGCAAATGGGTCTTTAAGAAAAAAAACTGATATGAATGGAAATGTTTCTATCTATAAGGCACGACTTGTCGCGAAGGGGTTCCGACAAGTTCAAGGAGTTGACTATGATGAGACTTTCTCTCTCGTGGCGATGCTTAAGTTAGTTCGGATCATGTTAGCTATAGCAGCCTATTTTGACTATGAAATATGGCCGATGGATGTCAAGACGACTTTCCTTAATGGAAATTTAACCGAGGACGTGTATATGATATATCCTAAGGGTTTTGTCGATCCGGCTAATACTAACAAGGTATACAAACTTCGGAAATCCATTTATGGGTTGAAGCAAGCATCTCAGAGTTGGAACATTCGCTTTGATGAGGTAGTCAAATCGTTTGGCTTCATCAAGAGTGATCATGATTCTTGTTTATACAAGAAGTTTAGTGGGAGCAAAGTAAACTTTCTGGTCTTATATGTGGATGACATATTACTGATTGGAAATGATATCCAGATGTTGCAAGATACCAAGGAATCATTGGAAAAGAGTTTTTCAATGAAAGACTTGGGTGAGGCGATTTACATACTAGGAATCCGAATCTATAGAGATAGATCAAGGCGGCTCATTGGATTGAGTCAGAGTACATATTTGGACAAAGTGTTGAAGAAGTTCAACATGGAATCGTCTAAGAAGGGGTTCTTACCAATGTCCCATGGTGTAAAACTTAGCAAGACTCAGTGTCCTTCGACAACTGATGAGTGAAGTCAGATGAGTGCAATTCCGTATGCTTCTGTAGTCGGATCCATCATGTACGCTATGATTTGTACTAGGACGGATGTTTCCTATGATCTAAGTGTTGTGAGCAGATAGTAGACTGACCCTGGAGAGATCCACTGGGCAGTGGCTAAAAATATCCTCAAGTACTTGAGAAGGACTAAGGATATGTTCCTGGTTTATGGAGGTGAGGATGAACTCAGTGTAAGGGGTTACACGGATGCGAGTTATCTCACTGACTCAAATGATTCTCGTTCGCAGTCTGGATATGTGTTTGTTATAAACGGAGGGGCTGTGAGCTAGAAGAGTTCCAAGCAAGAGACGGTGTCTGCGTCTACGACAGATGCTGAGTATATTGCTACCTCGAAGGCGGCAAAGGAAGCTGTTTGGATGAGGAATTTCCTCATGGATCTTGGTGTGGTTCAGGGCTCATCCAATCCGTTAGACGTGTATTGTGACAACAATGGTGCTATCGCATAAGCCAAGGAACCTAGACAACACCAGAAGAACAAACATATACTCATGCCATACCACCTTATTCGCCAGTTCGTGGATCAAGGTGATATCAAGTTATTCAAGGTACACACGGATGTAAACATTGCGGATCGGTTGACAAAGCCACTTCCACAGCCAAAGCATGAGGCGCACCTGAGAGCTATGGGCTTTAGATGCCTAGACATTTGATGTCGGATGATTGACTCTAGTGCAAGTGGGAGACTGTTGGGAATATGCCCTAGAGGCAATCATGTATGATGTTATTTCCAATGTATTCATAAAGTTATTGTCCATGTATGAACTACTAATATGTATCATTGAATATGTGATTTGATTGTGGAACTATATATTCATGTTGTTTATAATAATTGTCCTTGGTCATTGAGATTGTGCTGGACACACAACTTAGACTAATGTGAAAGTCAGCTGATGACTCGGTTCCACTTGTTATGGGCATAGAGATGTTATTCCGACTTACACGGATTCAGCTAAAGAGTTTAGCGAGTCAAGTTGACCAATATTGAGATACAATGAATAATTCGTCATTTGTATATCTCAATCAATGTAATCCTTAGACTTGAGGTTATTGCACAATCTGAGTTGAGGATTGATACATTGCAAATGTATCTATAATTTTTGATGCTCCATGCTTGGTTTTATCCACTTTCTTGTGTTTTGTCCACACTTTGGAGTACTTTTCATATGATTTCTTGGACTAACCTATTAACAAGAGCCACAGTGCCAGCTGCCTGTTTTCTACTATTTTTGGTTCCAGGAAAGTCAGAAAATGAATATTCTCGGAATTGGATGGGACAAAAGCCAAAGTGCCCATTTTTCCAGAAGACTCCAGGAGCCAGAATACGAGACGGAGGAGGGCCAGGGGCTGGCCACACCACCCCCAGGCACGGGCTGGGCCTAGCCGCGCCAAGGCATGGTGTGGTGGCCCTAGGCACCTCCTCGGTCTCCCTCTTCGCCTATAAGAAGCCTTCTGACCTAAAAACTCCGGGGGGTTTCACGTTTTTCTAGAAAAAGTTCCGCAACGCCGCCACCACCGAAGGGGAGATGGGGGGGGACAGAAAGTCTCTGTTCCGGCACCCTGCCGGGACGGGGAAGTGCCCCTGGAGCCATCTCCATCGATCTCCACCATCATCTCCATCGACCATCCATGTTTCCCCATCTATGAGTGAGTAATCCCCCGCTGTAGGCTATGGGGATGGTAGGGATTGGATGAGATCGTTCATGTAATGGCATCAGATTGTTAGGGCATGGTGCCTAGTATCTTTTATTAGTGCTTTATGACTTTGTTGCGACTTGTTATGCTTAATGCTTGTCACTAGGGCCCGAGTGCCATGATTTCAGATCTGAACATGTTATTGATTCATTATGATAGTATTGTTTCTGGTCTTATCTACAAGCTGTATACACACGTTGTTGTCCGGAACCTATGGCCCCGAAGTGACAGAAATCGGGATAACCAGAAGAGAATGGCTTTGATGTGAGGATCACATGTGTTCGCGGAGTGTTAATGCTTTGCTCCGGTGCTCTATTAAAAGGAGCACCTTAATTGCCAGTAGTTCCCTAGAGGCCCCGTTGCAAACGGGTTGGCAGGACAAAAGATGTTGTGCAAGTTCTCATTGCGAGCACGTATGACTATATATGGAACACATGCCTAGGATTGTCTAGTACTTGGATGCTTTATCTTATTTATCTGCAATTGCCCTATGTTCTGATTGCTATTTGAATTATCTTGTCCATGCAACACCCGTCCATCCATCCCTATGCCTACCGCACTCGAATCCCACTGTTACTGCTTTTGTTACTACTATCTTTGCTTTACTACTGCTATTACTTTGCTATTCCTACTACAAAACTGTTGCTACTGATAAACTGCTGTGAGCAAGATTGTTTCCAGGTGCAGCTGAATTGACAACTCAGTTGTTAAGGCTTATAAATATTCTTTGGCTCCCCTTGTATCGAATCAACAAATTGGGTTTCACTTCCCTTGAAAATACTGCGATACACCCCCTATACTTGTGGGTCATCAAGGATCACCGACTTAGGTTTTGTCAAACGCTGTTCCATCACTGGGCAGTTATAAAGGCGGAGTTTGGGTCGACTTAGAATCAAGCTGCGTGATGTGAATAACCAAGATGGGATTTTGCCCCTCCAACTGGAGAGATATTCTCTGGGCCCACTCGGAAGATATGATTCGGAAAGCATAGCCATGCATGACTCGGTTAAGCGTTAACCGAGGCGATCGACTAAGAGTTAGTCGGATGAATCACTTATCTCGGATCGAGAAAGAGAGTCAAACTATTTAAGGGATGACGATTATTCGCCTATAGTTCGACAAGGTATATCGTGAGGCAAAAGGGACTCAGACGAAAGTCGCATTGGAAGGTATGTCATCATGATTCTTTGGGACTTGGGAGTCGGCATGTTCTGCTAGGAGCCTCTACCGACTAATCGGTCACGAGTGAGACTCAGATCGTGTCCGGGTCACCATGAGCCTATCGGGTCACACACTTAAGAGTGGGAGCATATTTGGGTTGGACCCAGAAAGGAAACGTACCGAGTCAGTGAGTTGGACTCACAGTGACTAATATAGGCCTTTTAGTGAATGGGCCATAAGTGAGTAGAGCCCACTTTCACTCCCTATATAAGATGGGGCGCAGGTGCTTAGAGCATACAATTAGGTCACTCCATGTGTAGGAAACCCTATCCCCAGTCCAGTCCTGTCGCCGCCGTACTGGACCTAGCAGTCCACCGCTGGTGCTCCTCCTCGTACGTGTGGATACTGGCGGAGGTGCTATACGTTCAGCACTTCGACGATCGTGAGGACTGCACTGCATCAAGTGACGTGCTACATCGATTCCACAACCGCGCGTCTAGTGGTAATTCTCATGTCCTACTACCTCAGCTAGATCTTGGGATCACCGCGTAGGGAAAATGTTTTGTTTATCTCTACGTGGCCCCAACAACGCTATCCAATAGAGTTCGGTTACGTTGTTCCGACACACCATTACGATGTGGTGTTTCGGCTGGCGTAAGCTGTGGGATGATCCCACAGTCTTTTAAGTGCATGTTGAACTCATAACTCAAATACTCGCCTCCCCGATCCGATCGAAGATGCTTAATTCTCTTGTTAAGTTGATTCTCTACTTCTTTCTGAAATTCCTTGAACTTTTCAAAGGTTCTAGACTTGTGCTTCATTAAGTAGATATATCCATATCTACTTAAGTCATCAGTAAAGGTAACAAAATAACGATAACCATTGCATGTTGAGACGCTCATTGGTCCACATACATCCGTATGTATGATTCCTAGTAGGTCCTCAGCTCTCTCCATTGTACCGGAGAATGGTGTCCTAGTCATCTTGCCCGTGAGGCATGGCTCACATGTATTAAGGGATTCAAAATCCAACGATCCAAGAAGCCCTTTTGAATGAAGCTTCTTCATGCGTTTTACGCCAATGTGACCAAGATGGCAATGCCACAAAAACATGGAATTATCATCATTATGCTTACAATGTTTAGTATCAACACTATGGATGTGCGTATCTTAATCAAGATCAAGTAAGAATAAACCATTACACACAGGGGCATGCAGATAGAAAATCTCATATATAAATAGAACAACCATTTGTTCTGGATTTAAACGAATAATGATCTTGCAACAAGCAAGATCCACTCACAATATTCATACTTAGTGCGGGTACATAGTAGCATTTATTCAAAACCAAAAATAATCCTGATGGTAGATGAAGATGCAAGGTGCTGACGGCCATCACTTCGACTCTCGAACCATTGCTGACGCACATCATCACCTTGTCCTTCCTCAGGCGCCTCCTACTCTGAAGTTTCTGCAGAGAGTTACAAATGTGAGCAACAGATCCGGTATCAAATACCCAGGTGTTAGTCCTGGCGCTTGTAAGGAACACATCAATAACATGTATATCACATATACCTTTGTCCTTGGCGGCTATCTTGCCGGCTTTCTTGTCTTCAAGGTATTCGGGACAGTTGCGTTTCTAGTGCCCAACCCCTTTGTAGTAGTAGCACGTAGTGCCGGGCTTAGGGCCAGGCTTGGCAGTCTTTGAGGTATTGGCAATGAACTTGCCATCCTTTTGGGGCTTCTTGCCCTTGCCTTTTCCCTTTTGCCCCGACTTCTTAAAGTTGGTGGTCTTATTGACCATCAACACCGTGTGCTCCTTCTTGATTTCTACCTCAGCAGTTTTGAGCATGGCGAACACCTCAATAAGGGTCTTAGTCATCCCTTGCATGTTGTAGTTCATTACAAAGCTCTTATAGCTAGGGGGCAGCGAGTGCAGCACCCTATCAATCACGAGATCCTCCGGGATTTTGCAATCCAGGGTGTTCAAACGCTTAACGTAGCCAGACATTTTGACTACGTGCTCACTAATACTGCTGTGCTCTTCCATTTTAGCAGAGAAGAAGAGATCAGAAGCATCATACCTCTCTGCGTGAGACTGTGGAGCAAAGACAGCTTTGAGATCGGCAATGATCTCAAAAGCATTCATCTTCTCAAAATGCTTTTGAAGCTTCGGCTCCATGGCATAGAGCATTCCACTCTGGATGAGGGAGAAATCGTCCGCCTTGGACTGCCAGACATTCTTTTCGTCCTGGGACTCGGAATCTATAGGCTTAGCTGGAAGCTCGGCCTAGATGACATAAGTCAACTTGTAGGGGACTAGGAGGATCCTAAGATTGCGGAACCATGCGGTGAAGTTGGTTCCATCAGTTTTCAGCTTGTCCTTCTCGAGGAAAATGCTAAGGTTGAAAGTGGGTGGGCGAGACATCTACAATGGATTTGCAAAGTGTTTAGACCATGTTCATAATAATGAGTTCAAGTTTTAATTATACTATCATACTTAAAACAAAAGAACTCCCACTCAAAGGAACATCCCTCCACTCGTTTAGTGATCACATGATCCCAATCCCCGGCACCTCCCCCGAGCATCACGGAAATCAGTGCAGTATCAAAGGTGGACATTCCCTAATGTAGATCACATCAACCATGTGATTCATGCTCAACCTTTCAGTCTCTTGTATTCCGAGGCCATGTCTGTACATGCTAGGCTCGCGAGTTCTAACTTGTGTGTATTCGCAGTGCAACATGGCTTACACCTACTGTATGCGAACATAGATATGTCTGACACCCAATCATCACGGATTGCCTCATACCGAAGAACTTTCTTGGTGGTGCACACACAAGGGGAATACGATAACTGGAATACTGTGATGGATTATCTTATTATGCTACCGTCGAATGTATATAAAGTTATACTAGAAAAATAAGTAATACTTCATAAAGTAAAGTGTTATGACGTCGTTATAACATCTTGATCATCATCAATAGCTTCAATGAAAGTTTCACAAACTCGTCATTGCCATGTCTTAACACATGCCCCTATGCAACAATAAAAATAGACGCCTCTATATTATCTGTTGCAAGTTTTATGCGGCTTTAGGGCTTTCGCGGTAGAACCCCTTCCCACCTATGAATGTGGAGCCACAACATGGATTCAATGATTGCTGTTCTTCTTCCCTTTTCAGGGCCCTCCAATGTTGATGCCATATCAACTACAGTAGAGAGACAGATGATGGCCCAAGATATCTCGAGCTCGTTGGGGAACCCCAACAAGAAGGTATGATGAACACAACAGCAAGTTTCCCTCAGTTATGAAACCAAGATTATCGAACCAGTAGGAGCAAGGAAACACCTCCAAGGTGTTGTTGCCAACTTGGAATCCTGCACAACACAACCACATAACTTTGCCCCCAACTTACAGTGAGGTTGTCAATCTCACCGGTTTTGCTGAAAACAAAGGATTAAATGTATTGTGTGGAAGAAATTAAAAGCTTGCAGAAAGTAAACAGAAAGTAGTAAACAGTTGTAGATTGATGATAAAAGAAAGGACCAGGGTCCATAGTTCACTAGTGGTGGTTCTCCTTAAGATAGATGACATGTTGGGTGAACAAATTACAGCGGGGCAATTGACAAACATCGAGAAAGCATACATGCATATACTAATCATCTTGACTCCTATGAGATTTGATTGGGCATTACAACATTATACATAGACCGTAATCCAACTGCATCTATGACTAATAATCTACCTTCAGGTTATCATCCGAACCCCCTCTAGTATTAAGTTGCAATCAACAGATAATTGCATTACACATTGCGTGTAAAGTAAACAATACGATTGTTCTATGAACAAAGGATTGCTGTTTTCTCCCTAGTAGCAACAACACATCTAGTACCTTAGAGATTTTTGTCACTTCCCCAAATTACTAGAGGCATGAACCCACTATCGAGCATAAATACTCCGTCTTGGAGTTGCTAGCATCTACTTGGCCAAGATATCTACTAACAACGGAGAGCATGCAAGATCACAAATAACAAAGACATGATAGAATCAATAATCAATCTGAAATAGCATCTCAATATCCATCGGATCCCCGCAAACACAACATGTAGGATTACAAATAGATGATCTTGATCATGAACAGAGCTCACAAGATCTAAACATGGTAGCACAAAGGAGAAGAACCAACCATCTAGCTACTACATGGACCCGTAGTCCAAGGATGAACTACTCACACATCACACCGGAGGCTTGCATGGTGATGAAGAAGGCCTCCAGGGTGAATTCTCCCCCTCGTGAGGTGCCGGAAGAGCTTCAGATCCCTCCCAATCTAGGGATGGAGATGACGGTGGCTGCAGACTCTTTCGTGGAATTTTGATCAGGTTCTTAGGGTTTCTGTATGGAAGGCAATATATAGGTGAAAGGGGAGGCCGAGGGGGTGCCCTAGGCGGACACACCACCCCTGGCGCGAGCCAGGCCTGGCCGCGCGGCCAGGTGGTGTGGCAGCCCTCTGGCCCCTCTCCGTCTCGTATTCTGGCTCCGTGTCCCCCTCGGTGAAAAACTGACTTTGGCTTTTGTCCCGTCCAATTCCAAGAATATTCATTTTCTGACTTTCCTGGAACCAAAAACAGCAGAAAATAGGCAGGTGGCATTGTGGCATCTTGTTAATAGGTTAGTCCAATAAAGTGTATAAAAATACTCCAAAGTGTGGGCAAAACATAAGAAAGTAGATAAAAACCAAGCATGGAACATCAAAAATAATAGATACGTTTGCAACGTATCAACATCCCTAAGCTTAACTTCTGCTCGTCCTCGAGTAGGTAAGTGATAAAAAGAAAGAATAATTTTTGAGGTGACATGCACCATCATAAACTTGATCAAAATATTTGTAAAACATTGATAGCTAGGATCATAGTACTTCAACATAGCATGAAAGATAAAGTTCTAACAATAAGACATAGCAACTATGTTGCAACATGAAAAGGCACAAACAAAAGATTCATGAATAACAATGCTTTGCAAGACGTTTGTTTTTTCCACATAAAGAAAACATAGCATAGTGGCATTCATCTTGTCCCTCATAGAGTAGCAAACATAAATGCATAGGACACCTTCAAATTGTATAAGGGTGACTAGATACAAATAGTTTAAGAACAAGCAATATCAAAGTTATGCATCAATCAACAAGTCTCGGGACAATGCACAAAGAACTAAGAATGGCCACTATGCTCTCAAAATAGGTGCATAAAGATAGAAGGTGGAGACTCAACATAAAAGTAAAAGAAAGGCCTTCATAGAAGGAAGTAGGGATTCAAGTCTCATAAAGAGCTTCCAAAAATTATGGTACTTTTTAGCTTTCATCTCTCATTGCCCCTATCATAAGCATCTTGAAGTGATTAAGGTTAAAGTGAACAAACTATGGAGTATATGCTTGACAAAGTATAAGTTGGAAATATCATGTCCCTTGAATACAAGGGCCGCTCCTCATGCTACTGAAGTTTAGTTACCGGTAAGTTCTTGTCATAGTAAGTACATGTGTATCATAGAGAACCACCAATGGGGTACCCCTAGCCCGATGATACGGAAGAATCCCCATATCAAAATGACAGGCAAGACGACAAAAAGCATCTCAGCAATCTTATTATTTACCATGGGAAAATGGTGCTTTTTTTCTCTTTCCTTTTTTCTCAAATCTCTTTTGTTTCTCCTCGATATATGATTCTTTTTTATAAGAAGAATGCTTCATAGACAACTCATTATGGTTACGCTGCAGGTTTCCACCATGACAACATGGACTAGACCGGCGGCCCAGGCATTTCTCTAACACACATACATATCTCCATGGACTTACAAGCTCCCCTTTCATTTCACACCGATGACATCCATAGACAAAAGAGCATGATATCAACTAGGTACAAAGTACAAGTGCAATGTTGAAAGCGTAACCCATGACAGCATGGTTCTGCTAATCCCCAACAAATAAGTGCAAGCATATACAACATAGACGACACAATTGTTCAAGTTTATTAAGGGCAAGAAAAGTAAAGTGTGCCATCAAGTTCGTGAGAGCTTTAATCACTAGTTTTCTCATAACAAGTTTAATTTGGAAGGTAGATAAAAACATGAATATACTTGGAATAGCAAATGCTAATAGGTAGGAGATGGTGGACTCTTTGGAATAACTTGGTTTTAGGAGTTGGATGCATGAGTGGAACTCATAATTGGTTATGGAGGGTAGCAAAAGACTGGGAGCGACCAACTAAGAGAGCAATAATGTCCATAATCATGCAAAGCGACAAAACATCATTAATTAAAGCATAAAGTGATATTCCAAGTTGAAAACTAAAGGATCATAAAGGATATGGTGACTTGGGATAGTCATAACATGGTGTGAGCATGTGCCAAGTCAACTTAAATAAAGCATCAAAGGAGAATACCACAATACTATGCTTTAATATGCTAAAACAACGCATGATTCTTCCAAGGCACATTAAGCAATCTCAATTGTTTATAACAAGTCATGCCACGACAAATATCACTAAGCATAAATCCAAAACAATATCAAGCATGGCATGACAAAGCATAGGTCACAGTCAAAAACAAGCTCTCTTTACCACTTATGCATGAACTTTCCTACTCTTTCCAATCCAAACCAAACTATTTGAAAACCAATGTATGAAAGAGGGGGTCCAACCAATTTATTCAAGCAAACTAATAAAACCAAGCAAACGAAAAACCAAAAACAAAAACGAAGATGCTCTAAGAACAACACAACCATGCACAAAACAATAAAAATGAAGTGTTTGGAAGAAACCTGGGATTTTTATTGATGAAGAAGGGGATGCCTTGGGCATCCCCAAGCTTTGATGCTTGTACTTTTTGGATATTTCTTGGGGTGACACGTGTGGCATCCCCAAGCTTGAGCTTTAGTCCATTCTTTATCTCATTACATCATTCTCTCCATACACCTGAAAAGTTTCCTTCATACAAAACTTCACACAATCTTTATTAGCAACATTAGTGCACTCAAGATAATAAGTCTTTGGGTTCAGTTTCAACACCAATAAAACTTCCATTAAAATATAAGCTACTGTAGCACTTCACTCAAAAAGCTCAATTCCCCAAAAGAACCCAAAAAGGAACCAACAAGAAGCAAATGCAAATAATGGCAGAAATCTGTCAAAACAGACCAGTAGGTAAAAACCAATTTTGTAGAAGAACTTATGTTGCTCAAATCAAAAAGTGTTGAACTAACGAAAGTTATATAACAACCTGGGACAGAATCACAAAAATTCACGCCTCAAAACGACATACAGAGATTTTACACGAATTTTTACGGTGAAGCACAAAAATCTGCTTCGGGACAGCAACTTTCCCAACCATTACTTCCCTTTCATTAGAGGTTACTCTTGGCACAAGAAGCAAATAAAAAATATAAGGAGAGGTTATTAATGAAGCAATTACTTCCAAGAGTCATCTAAAACTTTTGGGTTATCTCCCAATAAGTACTTTTCTTTAATGCCTTTAAGTTAGGCATAAGAAGCAAGAAAAAGAATCAAGTGTTCTCAAATGAAGAAGCATTAAAACCAAATTTCTTGCCCTTACCTCTCTTACTTTTATTCTTAACCTTGGGGAACATATGATTGTTTGGTGGAGAAGCAAAGTGCATGGTGCCCTTTTCCACATCTATTATTTCTCCAAGGAGTTTCAATAGGGATATTCCAAGTGTAATTTGTCCTTTCCCTACACATTCAATAACAATATAATCAGTAGAAACCATTTTCCCTAGGATCTTTGTAAACACTCCTTCAGCTATTCCAATTGGTGATATTGTGGCATTATTAGCAAGAAATATTTCTTCTCCTCCTTCAGAAAGTCCCCAAAGATTCAAAGATTTATAGATATCTTTAGGCATAAGACAAAATTCAGACATGATATCACAGCGAGCATGAAAAGTTTCATTATTTATAGCAATTTTTACTCTGGGAAGCCATTTTGAGGGTTCAGAATTTATTGGAACATAGTCATGATGCTATCTAAGTGTATTATGGCAATCTTTTAAACTAGTAGTGCTGGTCTCAAGAGTATTCAATCTAGCAAATATGTTTATGAAGGAAGAATCAGATTTGCTAGGCAAGTTGTAAGTAAAGACCAACTTCTTTATGGCATTAAAAGCATCATCCTCATTGCATTGGAGGAAATCTCCTCCCACTACAGCATCCAAAGCATATCTATAGCAAAGAGCAATTCCAAGGTAAAAACTGTTAAGGAACAAGCTTTGAGTCATTTTAGGTTCGGTTTTTTCATGTAGATCAGAGATTCTAGACCAAGCTTATTTGAAACTCTCTTCAATTCCCTGTTTAAATGTGAAAATCATTTCCTCAGGTGACATAGTGATTGGAGCAATGCTAGACATAATGGCAACTTAAGATAGGAACTAATTTTTTTGTGTGTTTTTAATAAAGAAAGCAAAGTAGTAAAACTAATTTTTGTGTGTTTTTGATAAAGAAACAAGAAAACAAAGCAAAAATAAACTAAGCAAAACAAAAACAACAAAGTAAAGAGATTGGTTATGAGGGACTCCCCTTGTGAAGATGTCCTTGACTCCTCGGCAACAGCGCCAGAAAAGAGCTTGATGGCCCAAGATATCTCGAACTCGTTGGGGAACCCCAAGAGGAAGGTATGATGAGCACAACAACAAGTTTTCCTTAGTTATGAAACCAAGGTTATCGAACCAGTAGGAGCAAGGAAACACCTCCAAGGTGTTGTTGCCAACTGCATCTATGATTTGATTGGGCATTACAACATTATACATAGACCATAATCCAACTGCATCTATGACTAATAATCCACCTTCAGGTTATCATCCGAACCCCCTCCAGTATTAAGTTGCAAGCAACATATAATTGCATTACGGATTGTGTGTAAAGTAAACAATACAATTGTTGTATGAACAAAGGATTGCTGTTTTCTCCCTAGTAGCAACAACACATCTAGTACCTTAGAGATTGCTGTCACTTCCCCAGATTACTAGAGGCATGAACCCACTATCGAGCATAAATACTCCCTCTTAGAGTTGCTAGCATCTACTTGGCCAAGATATCTACTAACAACGGAGAGCATGCAAGATCACAAATAACAAAGACATGATAGAATCAATAATCAATCTGAAATAGCATCTCAATATCCATCGGATCCCCGCAAACACAACATGTAGGATTACAAATAGATGATCTTGATCATGAACGGATCTCACAAGATCTAAACATGGTAGCCCAAAGGAGAAGAACCAACCATCTAGATACTACATGGACCCGTAGTCCAAGGATGAAATACTCACACATCACACCGGAGGCTTGCATGGTGATGAAGAAGGCCTCTAGGGTGAATTCTCCCCTCCGACAGGGTGCCGGGAAGAGCTTCAGATCCCTCTCGATCTAGGGATGGAGACAACAGTGGCTATAGACACTTTCGTATAATTTTGATTAGGTTCTTAGGGTTTCTATATCGGAGGCAATATATAGGCGAAAGGGGAGGCCGAGGGGGTGCCCTAGGCGGCCACACCACCCCCTGGTGCGGGCCAGGCCTGGCCACGCGGCCAGGTGGTGTGGCGACCCTCTGGCCCCTCTCCGTCTCGTATTCTGGCTCCGTGTCCCCCTTGGTGAAAAACTGACTTTGGCTTTTGTCCCGTCCAATTCCGAGAATATTCATCTTCTGAATTTCCTGGAACCAAAAACAGCAGAAAACAGGCAGCTGGCACTGTGGCATCTTGTTAATAGGTTAGTCCAAGAAAGTGTATAAAAATAGTCCAAAGTGTGGGCAAAACATAAGAAAGTAGATAAAAACCAAGCATGGAACATCAAAAATTATAGATATGTTTGCAACGTATCAACAGACACCCCCTAAGCCACTTTGATTCATGGACCAGTCTCGTGAATCACCACGTGAGGTTGGTTGGGGGCCGCTTCATCAAATAGTGTCACGATATGAACAAGAACATAAAATAGGGTAGCTACTAGAGAATCAATGCCCACATATTGCTATGTGTTCTATCCGTATGACATGTCTACCCATAGACCCGCTCTGATACCACTGAAAGGGTTCCGTAGCAGAAAACAAAAAATTTCTATCTACACGAACGCTAATACTAGGATCTATACTATGTAGACATAAGCAACAGAAGAGAAAGACGGTATTCATACCTTTGAAGACCGAGGCACGCCTTACGCAGGAAGGCGTATATTGATGAAGACGCAGACACAAGTGTGGTGCCTCCAAGTTCACACAGCCGTGTAGGTGACATCAACCGGACTCCGATCCAGCCGAGCAGTGGAAGAAGTAGATGCCGGATCACTGATCACACAACGGTAGTGTGAAGGTGGAGAACTCACGATCCACGAGGTCCTCTCCAATATTCCGGAGAAGTCCTCAATGGATGAAAGAGAGAATGATAGGGAATGGGATGGATCCAAGGGGAAGGGGAGACCCTGATACGTTGCTAACGTATCCATAATTTTTGATGTTCTATGCTTGGTTTTATCTACTTACTTATGTTTTGTCCACACTTTGGAGTACTTTTCATATGATTTCTTGGACTAACCTATTAACAAGAGCCACAGTGCCAGTTGCCTGTTTTTTGCTGTTTTTGGTTCCAGGAAAGTCAAAAAATGAATATTCTCGGAATTGGACGGGACAAAAGCCAAAGTCAGTTTTTCACCGAGGGACACTGAGCTGAATCTGAGGACGGAGAGGGCTGACCACACAACCTGGCCGCGCGGCCAGGCCTGGCCCGCGCCAGGGGGTGGTCTCGCCGCCCCAGGCACCCCCTCGGCCTCTCCTTCCGCCTATATATTGCCTCTGATATGGAAACCCTAAGTACCCAATCAAAAATCCACGAAAGAGTCTATAGCCGCCATCATCTCCATCCCTAGATCGGGAGGGATCTGAAGCTCTTCTCGGCACCTAGGAGAGGAAATTCACCACGAGGCCTTCTTCATCATCATGCAAGCCTCCGGTGTGATGTGTGAGTAGTTCATCTCTGGACTACGGGTCCATGTAGTAGCTAGATGGCTGGTTCTCCTCCTTTGTGCTATCATGTTTAGATCTTGTGAGCTCCGTTCATGATCAATATCATCTATTTGTAATTCTGCATGTTGTGTTTGCGGGGATCCGATGGATATTGAGATGCTATTTTAGACTGATTATTGATTCTATCATGTCTTTGTTATTTGTGATCTTGCATGCTTTCCGTTGTTAGTAGCTATCTTGGCCAAGTAGATGCTAGCAACTCTAAGAGTTAGTATTTATGCTCGATAGTGGGTTCATGCCTCTGGTAATCTGGGGAAGTGACAGAGATCTCTAAGGTACTAGATGTGATGTTGCTACTAGGGAGAAAACAACAATCCTTTGTTCATAGATCAATTGTATTGTTTATTTTACACTCAATTCATAATGCAATTATCCGTTGCTTGCAACTTAATACTGGAGGGGGTTCAGATGATAACCTGAAGGTGGATTATTAGTCATAGATGCAGTTGGATGGCGATCTATGTATAATGTTGTAATGCCCAATCGAATCTCAAAGGAGTCAAGATGATTAGTATATGCTTATATGCTTTCTCGATGTTTGTCAATTGCCCCGCTGTAATTTGTTCACCCAACATGTTATCTATCTTAAGGAGACCCACCTATAGTGAACTATGGACCCCGGTCCTTTGTTTTACTATCAATCTACAATCTACAATCAACCGCTTACTGTTTTGTGTTTACTTTCTGCAAACTATTACTTTCTTCCACTCGATATGTTTAATCCTTTGTTTTCAGCAAAACCGGTGAGATTGACAACCTCATCGCAAGTTGGGGACAGAGTTCTGTGGTTGTGTTGTGCAGGTCTCCACGCTGTTCTTGCACGGTGATGCATACTGCCAAAGTTTAGCTAGATACACCTTTGGGGTGTTTCCTTGATCCTCTTGGATTGATAACCTTGGTTTCAGAATCGAGGAAACTTCGCTGTGCTCATCATACCTTCCTCTTGGGTTCCCCAACGAGCTCGTTAGTACACGAGTCAGCAAGTATTTTTCTGGCACCATTGCCGGGGAGTCAAGGACATCTTCACAAGGGGAGTCCCTCATAACCAATCTCTTTACTTTGTTGTTTTTGTTTTGCTTAGTTGACTTTTGCTTTGTTTGCTTGTTTCTTTATCAAAAACACAAAAAAATAGTTTTACAAGTCTACTTTCTTTATTAAAACACAAAAAAATTAGTTCCTATCTTAAGTTGCCATTATCTCTAGCATTGCTCCAATCGTTATGTCACCTGAGGAAATGATTTTCACTTTTAAACAAGGAATTGAAGTGAGTTTTAAAGAAACTTGGTCTAGAATCTCTGATTTGCATGAAAAAACCGAACCTAAATTGACTCAAAGCTTGCTTCTTAGCAGTTTCTACCTTTGAATTGCTCTTTGCTATAGATATGCTTTAGATGCTATTGTGGGAGGAGATTTCCTCCAATGCAATGAGGATGATGCTGTTAATGCTATAAAGAAATTGGTCTTTACTTACAACTTGCCTAGCAAAACTGATTCTTCTTTCATAAACATATTTGCTAGATCGAATACTCTTGAGACCAGCATCGCTAGTTTGAAATATTGCTATAATACACTTAGAGAGCATCACAACTATGTTCCAAAAAACTCTGAACCCTTCGAATGGCTTCCCACAGTAATGATTGCTATAAACAATGAAACTTTTCATGCTCGCTGTGATATCATGTCTGAATTTTGTCTTATGCCCAAAGATATTTATGAATCTTTGAATCTTTGGGGGCTTTCTGAAGGAGGAGAAGAAAATTTTCTTGCTAATAATGCCACAATATTACCCATTGGAATAGCTGAGGGAGTGTTTACAAAGATCCTAGGAAAAATGGTTTCTACTAATTATCTTGTTATTGAATGTGTAGGAAAAGGACAAATCACACTTGGAAGATCCCTATTGAAGCTCCTTGGAGCAATAATAGATGTGGAAAAGGGCACCATGCGTTTTGTTTCTCCACCAAGCATTCACAAGTTCCCCAAGGTTAAGAATAAAAGTAAGAGAGGTAAGGGCAAGAAATTTGGTTTTAATGCTTCTTCAAACACTTGATTCTTTTTCTTGCTTCTTATGCCTAACTTAAAGGCGTTAAAGAAAAGTACTTATTGGGAGATAACCCAAAAGTTTTATATGAGTCTTGGAAGTTATTACTTCAGTAATAACCGCTACTTATCCTTTTTATTTGCTTTTTGGGCCAAGAGTAACCTCTAATGAGAGAGAAGTATTGATTGGGAAAGTTGCTGTCCCGAAACAGATTTCTGTGCTTCACTGTAAAAATTTGTGTAAAATCTCTGTACGTCGTTTTGAGGCGTGAATTTTTGTTCTTCTGCCCCAGGTTGTTATCTAACGTTCGTTAGTTCAACACTTTTTGATTTGAGCAACAGAACATCTTCGAAAAAATTCGTCTTTACCTGCTGGTCTGTTTTGACAGATTTCTGCCATTTTCTGCATTTGCTTCTTGTTGGTTCCTTTTTGAGTTTTTTTGGGGAATTGAGCTTTTTGAGGTAAGTTCTACAGTATCTTGTGTTCTAATAGAAGTTTTATTGGTGTTAGAACTGAACCTAAAGACCTATTATCTTGAGTGCACTAATGTTTCTAATAAAGATTGTGTGAAGTTTTGTATGAAGGAAAAATTTCAGGTGTATGGAAGGAATGAGTAATGAGATGAAGAATGGACTAAAGCTCAAGCTTGGGGATGCCACACGCCCCAAGAAATATCCAAGAAGTACAAGCGTCAAAGCTTGGGGATGCCCAAGGCATCCCCCTCTCCATCAATAAAAATCCCAGGTTTCTTCCAAACGCTTCATTTTTTTGTTTCATGCACAGTTGTGTTGTTCTTGGAGCGTCTTCTTTTTCGTTTTGGTTTTTCGTTTGCCTTGTTTTCTTTGTTTTCTGAATAAATTGGTTGGACATTCTCTTTCATACATTGTTTTTCAAATAGTTTGGTTTGGATTGGAAAAGAGTAGGAAAGTTCATGCTTAAGTGGTAAAGAGAGTTTGTTTTTGACTGTGGCCCATGCTTTGTCATGCCATGCTTGATATTGTTTTGGCTTTATTCTTAGTATTCTTTGCTGTAGCATGACATGTTATAAACAATTGATATTGCTTAATGTGCCTTGGAAGAATCATGCGTTGTTTTAGCATATTAAAGCATAGTATTGTGGTATTCTCCTTTGATGCTTTATTTGGGTTGACTTGGCACATGCTCACACCGTGTTATGACTACCCCAAGTCACCATAGCCTTTATGATCCTTTATTTTTCAACTTGTAGTATCACTTTATGCTTTTATCAATGATGTTTTGTCGCTCTGCATGATTATGTACATTATTGCTCTCTTAGTTTGTCTCTCCCAGTCTTTTGCTAGCCTCCACAACCAAGTATGAGTTCCACTCATGCATCCAACTCCTAAAACCAAGTTATTCCCAAAGAGTCCATCATACCTACCTACTAGCATATGCTATTCCAAGTATATTCATGTTTTGTCTACCTTCCAAATTAAACTTATTATGAGAAAACTAGTGATTAAAGCTCTCACGAACTTGATGGCACACTTTACTTTTTTGCATTTAATAAACTTGAACCATTGCGTCCATCTTTGTTGCGTATATGCTTGCGCTTTATAAGTTGAAGTTAGCAGAACCATGTATCATGGGGAACGCTTTCAACATTGCACATGTACTTTGTACCCCGTTGATATCATGTTCTTTTGCTTATGGATCCCGGCGGTGTAAAATAAAAGGGGAACTTGTAAGATCATGGAGTTTGTATTTGTGTTAGAGAAACGCCTAGGCCGCTAGCCTAATCCATGCCTAATTATGGTGGAAACTTGCAGCATAACCATAATGAGCACTCTATGAAGCATCCTTAATAAAAACCTATGCAAATAGCAAATAAAAAGATCGCTAAGATGCTCATTGTCTGCTTGCCTTGCCATTTTGATTATGGGATAGCTCCTATATCATGTGCAAGGGGTACCCCATTGGCGGTTCTCTATGATACATATGTACTTACAATGACAGGAGCTTACTTGTGACTAAAGTTGAGTAGCATGAGGTTCGGTCTTCGTAAGTAAGTGGCATGAGATTTTGGTTTATAACTTGTCAAGCATATCCTCTTAGTTGTATCACTTTAACCTTAATCACCTTCAAGATGCTTATGATAGGGGCAATGAGAGCTAAAAGCTATTAAGTACCATAATTTTTGGAAGCTCTTTATGAAACTTGAATCCCTGATTCCTTCTATTAAGGCCCTTTCTTTTACTTTTATGTTGACTCTCCACCTTCTACCTTTATGCACCTACTTTGAGAGCATAGTGGCCATTCTTAGTTCTATGTGCATTGTCCCAAGACTTGTTGATTGATGCATAGCTTTGATATTGCTTGTTTTAAACTATTTGTATCTAGTCACTCTTATAAACATTGAAGGTATCCTATGCATTTATGTTTGCTACTCTATGAGGGACAAGCTGAATGACATTATGCTATGTTTTGTTTATGTGAAACAAACAAACGTCTTGCAAAGCATTGTTATTCATGAATCTTTTGTTTGTGCCTTTTCATGTTGCAACATAGTTTCTTTGTATTATTGCTAGAAATTTGTCTTTCATGTTATGATTGAATTACTATGATCCCAGCTTTGAATGTTCTACAAATACTTTGATCAAGTTTATGATGGTGCATGTCACCTCAAAAATTATTCTTTCTTTTTATCACTTACCTACTCGAGGACGAGCAAGAGTTCAGCTTGGGGATGTTGATACGTTGCTAACGTATCCATAATTTTTGATGTTCTATGCTTGATTTTATCTACTTTCTTGTGTTTTGTCCACACTTTGGAGTACTTTTCATATAATTTCTTAGACTAACCTATTAACAAGAGCCACAGTGCCAGCTGCCTATTTTTGGTTCCAGGAAAGTCAGAAAATGAATATTCTCGGAATTGGACGTGACAAAAGCCAAAGTCAGTTTATCACCGAGGGACACCTGGAGCCAGAATACGAGACGGAGAGGGGCTAGGGCCCGGCCACACCACCTGGCCGCGTGGCCAGGCCTGGCCCACGCCAGGGGGTGGTCTGGCCGCCCCAGACACCCCCTCGGCCTCTCCTTCCGCCTATATATTACCTCTGATACAGAACCCCTAAGTACCCAATCAAAAATCCACGAAAGAGTCGGCAGCCGCCGTCATTTCCATCCCTAGATCAGGAGGGATCTGAAGCTCTTCCCGGCACCCTGCCGGAGAGGGAAATTCACCCTGGAGGCCTTCTTCATCATCATGCAAGCCTCCGGTATGATGCGTGAGTAGTTCATCCCTAGACTACGGGTCCATGTAGTAGCTAGATGGCTGGTTCTCCTCCTTTGTGCTATCATGTTTAGATCTTGCGAGCTCCGTTCATGATCAAGATCATCTATTTGTAATTCTGCATGTTGTGTTTGCGGGGATCCAATAGATATTGAGATGCTATTTCAAATTTATTATTGATTCTATCATGTCTTTGTTATTTGTGATCTTGCATGCTTTCCGTTGTTAGTAGCTATCTTGGCCAAGTAGATGCTAGCAACTCCAAGAGTTAGTATTTATGCTCGATAGTGGGTTCATGCCTCCGTAACTGGGAAGTGACAGAAATATCTAAGGTACTAGATGTGTGGTTGCTACTAGGGAGAAAACAACAATCCTTTGTTCATAGAACAATCGTATTGTTTACTTTACACGCAATTCGTAATGCAATTATCCGTTGCTTGCAACTTAATACTGGAGGGGGTTCATATGATAACCTGAAGGTGGATTATTAGTCATAGATGCAGTTGGATGGTGGTCTATGTATAATGTTGTAATGCCCAATCGAATCTCAAAGGAGTCAAGATGATTAGTATATGCTTGTATGCTTTCTTGATGTTTGTCAATTGCCCCGCTATAATTTGTTCACCCAACATGTTATCTATCTTAAGGAGAGCCACCTCTAGTGAATTATGGACCCCGGTCCTTTCTTTTACTATCAATCTACAATCAATTGTTTACTGTTTTGTGTTTACTTTCTGCAAACTATTACTTTTCTTCCACTCGATACGTTTAATCCTTTGTTTTCAGCAAAATCGGTGAGATTGACAACCTCATCGCAAGTTGGGGACAGAGTTCTGTGGTTGTGTTGTGCAGGTCTCCACGTTGTTGCTGGCACCGGTAGAGCGCCCTACCAAAGTTCAGCTAGCTACACCTTTGGGGTGTTTCCTTGCTCCTACTGGATTGATAACCTTGGTTTCATAACTGAGGGATACTTACTGCTGTGCTCATCATACCTTCCTCTTAGGGTTCGCCAACGACCTTGTTAGTAGACGAGTCAGCAGACCCCTATATATAGTGGGAGGGGGGCCAACCACCAAGGGCCAGGTGGTGTGGGAATAATCCCCACACCCGCCGACCACCTAGGGGCAGCCGCTAGCCCTAGGTGGGCCCCACTGGGGCGACCCACTGAGCCCAGGCCGTTGTACCCTCTCCCTAGGCGCCTTGCCTCTTGGGCCTCTGATGACTACAAGTGCACAACTCGTTTGTAGCTAGTTTTGAAATAAAGATATCGATCCCACAGGGAGCAGGAGTCTGAAGTCTAATAATTCTTGAAATAAATATTGCGATAGAAATGCTAGATAGAGTTCTAAGTAACAAGATAAAATGCGAGTAATGTGCGAAAAGGTGTTTTGGGGTTTTGGGTATAAGAGCAATAACAAAGTAAAGCAAAGTAACTTAATACAGAAAGTAAGTATCGCGTATGTAAAGAAAGATTGTAACTGCAATAGGGAAAAAGTGTTCTCAGGGAGCAGCGGGTACACCACTAGTATTGTAAAGATCTAAGATAAAGATTATCGTCATGAACATTCTCAACTGTGTATGTGTGGGAGGAACTCCGAATGTGGACGAATAGGCAACAACCGCTACTCACATCATCCTCATAACCACAACAGTCAGCAATCGACATCAATCGAATTGGTGCACTATTAAGGGACGTAATCCCATAGGACGTATCCCATGGCATGGATAGTGTTCCATGAGTTTCCTCGATTCCCAAGTTGATACGTAAGGATTGCTAATAGATTTATAGTCACGATAATTGCTAGCACGCCTCCGTCTACCAACATGTAGTTTCCCCCATCAAGTCCCCACAAGAGGCAAATAGTGAGAGGTTGACTTCTCTCAACATCAAGATGTAGAAAATCTAACACATGGTCACAGCGATGAATATCATAATAGACTTTATCTTATTTCAATCTCATACTAGGGTTTCTCCATCTCCCCAAGAACTAATGATCTACTCAGACATGGAGGCAATCAACATCATGGCAATGATAATGGAAACAATCATAGATGAATAATACTTGTATAAATCCACAACGAGTATAGGAATTACAACAAGATCTAGACAAGATGAAGATGGTTGTGATGTAGCGGTGGATGATGAAGATCGATGCCTTAGCCTCCCGGATATGCGCAGAGTGAAGATGGATCCCTGGCGGATGAGTTCCCCCTCCAGATGCCTTTCGGAGGTAAGGTTTCTGCGATTTCTAGGTGTTTTGTATGTCATCTCCTCGAACCAATTACATGAGGTGAAACTATTTGAGGAGGCAGAGGCGGCGCCGAGGTGCCAGCTATACGGGCGGAGAAAATTCTCCTGCCATATAGTTGGTCGTTACGCTCTCTATCTCCTTTGTTCGCTTCTGGTTTTCTTCTGGTATTATTAATATTTCCCAAATAAGCGATTTACGTTGTTTTTGACTCCTTTTCTCCACAGTACAAATGCTTCAATAATTGTATCCACTGGACGCATCATCTGTCCTAATGCTGGTGAAAACAGACATAAAATATGCGCGCAAACGCCATAAAACACCAAAATCCTACATCTACACTGTAAAATAATAATGTAAAACATGATGCAATTATGCATTCATCAACTTCCCCAAGCTTAGACTCTTGCTCATCCCGAGCAAGATTTTAGCTTAATGGATGTGATCCTCATATTCATGAAGCTGAGTCGATAAAATAAATGAGGCAGTTGCAAGATGTGTTTATCATGTATGATACAGGGGAATAAGTTTATGAATAGTACCTTACTCGAACCACCTGAATAGTATTGGAAGGCTTCCACACCTTAGTTATCAATAGTTCATAAAAGATGAATCTCAACATAATGTAAAAGACTCCGGTTTAACCGAATGAGTTAACGAGGTAGTCCCAAGTGTTTTAGGATCAACATATTCAATTGGGATTCAAAATCTCAAAAGTCTCTCTTTGTCATACTACAATACAGTGGCATATGCCTATTTTCTCTTTGCACATTCGCTCCTTTTCTTCTTTTCTTTTTCTTTGCTTTTGCATATATGCTCACACTTTTGTTTTAAGTGCTGTGCAAAGGAGCTAGCCATATATTCAACTTCATGTAGGAATTCAAAGTTCAATGATCTAAATTATCAAATTCCAACTGTATATGAAGCATTCTTATGACTTGAGATTCTACCATGACTTGTTCTCACTCTATTTATATAGCACTTCATTTTCCTTTGTTCAAGGTTTTTCTTTTTCAACTTAATTGTATAGATAATTTTTCTTTGTGAATCAAACCATAATCTTACAGCATATTGACTAAATTATCTTTATGTGTTCCATTAATACCAATGGTGCGGAAGACTCCTATTTCTATCATCAAGTGCAAGTAAAATCATATTCAATCCATTCATATATCAATAAAGCAAACACAAACTCAATATTGCTCCATATATAATAATAAACTCGGAATTTCATAAAAGGGATCGACTATTCCTGAAGGGAATTCTAATGACTTTATTTCTAGTTTGAACCAATGAAGGAATAAAAACTTATAAGATAGATTACAAGGTCTTAAAGATCTCCCCAAGCTTGGAATCAAGCTAGGCGGGATCAAATAATCCCTTGCAATTATTTGATACCATGATTGTTGTAGGTCACTGGGGCGCCATGGCATGTAACACCGTGGTGCGTAGCTTCTTGTTGGTCTCCTCCAGAGCAGTTATGTGGCTGTAGCACCTGTGTAGATCAGATTGCAGAGTATCCACTCTATCAACGAGCTTGGTGATCAATGGAAGGAGGTCTTCCTTCTTCTCCATCTCATTGAGACGGTGATGGACTTCGACATGATGGAGTAGCTCCTGTTTCTGATATATCTCTAGTGCCTGCTCGCGATCCTTGGTCCTGGGGACATCTTCTTCCTCATCCATAATTGATTGATCGGGGAAGTGGAAACTCCACTCCGCTTGAGGTTTAAACTTCGTACGAGCGCCAATGTTTGGCCTCGAGAGTGGAACCTCCCCTTCCTTGCTAGCACCTGCACCAATATTAGATAATTCCTTACGCTTGTGCGGCCTTGAATCTGTGGTGACAAACATGACCATCTCCACACGCCCTTTTCCATGTGGCTTGTGATCTTCTCTCTCTTGTTGAGATTTATTCATCACCACCCAATTGATCTCCGGTGGATCGTAGATGTCATGGTGGATGTAGACGTCAACTACGTCATCATCGCCATCGGAATCATTGTTGAAGTAGCTTGGCTCGACGTACTCCTTGTACTTCGGACTGAACCTCTCCGCCTCCTTGTCATCGTCCTCCATGGACGGGCTGCTAGAACGGTCCCTGGAAGGAGCAATGAGCCCCATGGGTTTACCACAGCCTAGGGCGGGATATGCATCGCTAGATTGGTTTCTGTAGATTGCGATTAGAGAGATAGACAATGACAGTATATAAGAGGGGTCAGAGGTCGGTAAAACTCGCGAGAAACACCAATATGTCGTCCAAGAAAAGAATCCAAACGGAACAGAAAAGAAATCATGAATTTGGAAGTAACTTGCCGCGCAATGACCAACTATACGGACACGAGCCGTATAGGTCCGGCCGTGTAGTTGGTTTCAGGCAGATATTTCCAAATATCTCGAGTCCATGTCGATTAAATCACGACTCGGAACCGACAATAACTTTTTTTTCATGAATAGAAAGATCGAACGAAAAGTGTCTGAGAGTTTAACGACCAACTATACGGCCGGAATTTTTGTTCCGGTCATATAGCTACGACCGTATAGTTCCAAACACCGAAAATCAAAAGTGCCTGGGAGTTTAACGACCAACTATACGGCCAGAATTTTTGCTCCGGTCGTATAGTTGTGACTGTATAGATATCAGCACCAAAAAGCAATACCATCCGAGAGTTTAACAACCAACTATACGGCCGGAATTTTTTCTCTGGTCGTATAGTTGCGACCGTATAGGCTCAGATATCGAAAATAATTTCACGAAGATGATATAGAGAGTTTAATGGCCGGCTATATGGGAGGAGCTCCCGCTCCGGTCGTATAGCTCCACCTGTATAGTTGGTAAAACCCCTCTAAAACTTCAGAAAACACAAGGAATTCGAAAATAGAAATTTCAAGAGTAAAAATTGTGAAAATAAATCACTTATTTGGGTAAGAGCACTTACCTTGCACTTATCACTTGCTTAATCTGGGATGAAAAGTTCCTCCCAGAACAAGGACACCTTCTCTTTTGGAGGAATTGACTTTGGTTCATCAAATAATTCTCGTAAACAAAAATCACCAGTACTAAAGTTCCTCTCAATAAGATTGGTGTCCTCCTGGGCAAACATGGACACTACATCTAACATCTTTATTTCTTGCCTCTGCATAATCTGCAACTCAAATTCTTGAAGTGAAAGAATCCAACGGATCAGTCTTGGCTTATGTTTTTTCCTCTCAATGATTTCTTTTAAGCCATCACGATCCGTATGAACTCCCACCTTTGCATCAACTATATAAGAACAAAATTTATCACAAGAGAAAAATACAGCAAACAGTTCCTTTTCTTCCTTAGGGTAATTCTTTTGGGTGCCATTGAGAGTTCTACTAGCATGATGTATAATATTAAATCTTCGACCAATATGTTGTCCAAGAGTCACTCCTACAACATCATCGCTAGCTTCACATATTAAGTCAAACATTGTATCCCAGATAGGTAGTTTAATGGTGGGAGCATGAGCTAGAGCATTCTTAAGTTTATCAATGGCTTCAAGACACTTATCATCAAAATTAAATCTCATTCCCTTTTGCAAGAGGTTAGTCAAAGGTTTAGATATCCCTGAGAAATTTCTAATGAACCTTCTATAAAAATCCACATGACCAAGAAAACTTCTTATACCTTTAATATCCCTAGGTGGTGGCATTCTCTCTATTGCTTCAACCTTAGCTCTATCCACTTCAATTTCCTTACCTGATACTTTGTGTCCTAGGACTATACCTTCTTTGACCATAAAGTGGCACTTCTACCAATTTAGAACAAGATTAGTTTCTTCACAACGCTGCAAAACTTTCTTGAGATTATCCAAGAAACTAGTAAATGAAGTTCCATAGATAGAAAAGTCATCCATATATACTTCCATTATAAGTTCTATGAAATCAACAAAAATAGCAGTCATACATCGTTGAAAAGTAGCTAGGGCATTACATAGACCAAAAGGCATATGTCGGTAAGCATGTAAACTGTAAGGACTTATGAAAGTTGTTTTTTGTTGGTCATCCGGATGAACAGCTATTTGAGAGAAACTAGAATATCCGTCCAAGTAACAAAAATCAGTATGGTTTGCTAACCTTTCTAAAGTTTGATCTATGAACAGTAACAGATAGTGATCTTTCCTAGTTTCTTTATTCAGTTTCCTGAAATCTATGCACATCCTGTGCCCAACAACAGTTCTAGTAAGTATTAATTCATTGTTTTCATTAGGAACAACAGTAAAACCGCCTTTCTTAGGAACACAATGAACATGACTTACCCAATCACTCTCTTTAACAGGATAAATTATACCTGCGTCTAGTAGGCATACAATTTCTTTTCTTACCACTTCTTTCATTTCAGGCTTCAATCTTCTATTAAATTCCGCAACTGGTTTAGCACCTTCTTCCATAAATATTCGATGGACAGCTATCATGGGACTAATACCCTTCAAGTCATCTGTTGAGTACCCAAAGGCTTGGCGATGCTCCTTAAGTATCCTCATGAGTTCTTCTTCTTCTCCTAAAAGTTTAGCACTAATAATAAAAGGAAATTTATTGGTATCATCTAAAAACCTGTATTTGAGATTATCTTGTAGAGTCTTCAACTCTGGGGGTGGTAGTTCCTCGACCCCTCTCTTTTCTGGCTCTTCAAAAGCCTCATCAGTTGGAGGTCCCAAAATAGGAAGTGAATCAAATTCGCCTTCTAGTTCTTCTAAGGACTTGTCCTCCATAACTATTTCTTCATAATTTGGATTTTCATTTATTTCTTCTTCTCCATTACCAAAGAAAAGAACTGCCATTTCCTCAATGGTTCTCTCTTCCTCCTCTTCTTGTGCTTGTGGAGGCTTGTCTTTAAATTTGGAAAAATGGAATTTATTTTCCGTTCCCCCAAGCTTAAGAGTCACAATCTCCTTCTTGAAGTTAACATAGGCACCTATATCACCCAAAAAGGTTCTTCCAAATATAATAGGGCAAAAAGTGTCAGCTGGCAAATCAACAACTACAAAATAGATAGGAATTTTTTTGTTGCCAATTGTGATAGTTGCATTGTCAACTACTCCCATTGGAATTCTAAGATTTTTATTGGCTAACATAATTGTTATATCAGTATTCTCAATTGTAGCCGGTTCTATTTCTTCTTTTATTTCTAGGTAGAAATCATAAGATATAACATTAACTTCGGTGCCAAGATCACATAAACCGTAATGAGAGGTTTCTTTAAATATGTAGGGAAGAATAGGCTTACCCACATATTTTACCTTTGTTTTTCCTTCAACCAATATGGAAGTATCTACATCAAGTTCAACTATGTTATAGTGTGAGTACATAGCCATAATTGCTTCCTTGGTTACCTCTTCATATTTTTTTCCTTGAGATATTCCTTGACTTCTGGCACACTTTCCTCTTCCCTCTTTTCCTGTACTGCTCTAACCTGTTCATATTCAAAAATATGCTTTTGTGCAGTGTTAGGGAAAGGAACTTCATATATTGGTTCTACGGAGGCAAGTGTTACTTTATCTTCTCTTTTCTTCTCTGGTTCAGGTGGTGGATCATACTTGACTGGACCCTCCTTTGGAGCTTTAATATGTTCTGTAAAAGCTTTAACAAGTTGCAACACAAGATCTGAATCCAGATAAAGTTCTTTAGACAATTCTTTCACATGGCCTTTTTATTATAATCATGAATACAATCATGCTCTATTTCTATGCCTCCTTCACTTCCTGGACCAAAATTCCATGAAACTCTGTGTTCATGAATTCTATTAAGTAAAGCCCAAGCTTTAGGTATAGGAAGATTCATAAATGCTCCTTCCGCGAAAGAGTCTAGTTCAATTTTATTAGGTTCAATTAAACTGCCATAAAAGATATGTAGTAAATACCATTCATGCAAATCATGATGAGGACATAGTCATAGTAAATCTTTAAATCTAATATAAGCTCTTACTAGTCCTTCATTAGAACGATTCTTCCAAGTCATTATAAGACGCCTGATTCCAAAAGATTTTGATAATGGATAATATTTTGATAGAAATTCACAAGCTAAATTATCCCAAGTAGTAGTGGCTTGAGGGGGTAGAGATCTATACCATGAGAGAACTGTACTTGTCAAAGTTTGACTAAAAAGTTTAACCCTTACCACATCGGCAGTATATCCCATTAATAGAAAAGTGCCACATATATCTTTAAAACATGCAATATGCTCATATGGATCAGAATCTTCTTCATCTTTAGTAAATTGCTTCTTATGTAGAATACTAAGTAGTAGAGGATTTATTTCAAACCCCCTTATCTTCTCATTGGAGTTGTCTCTTTTATAAATATCATAGAGCTTCCCAAAGTGGCTGAGTGGGTTAGGACTAGTCATATGCTCAAACTCCATCGTGTTGGTGGAAACCTGTAACTCAAAACAAAATTTAGCAAGACAAAAATAAATAAGCAAACACTAAATGACCTACAACACTTAGCTCCCCGGCAACAGCGCCAGAAAATAGCTTGATGACTGCAAGTGCACAGATCGTTTGTAGCTAGTTTCGAAATAAAGATATCGATCCCACAGGGAGCAGGAGTCTGAAGTCTAATAATTCTTGAAATAAATATTGCGATAGAAATGCTAGATAGAGTTCTAAGTAACAAGATTAAATGCGAGTAATGTGTAAAAATGTGTTTTGGGGTTTTGGGTATAAGAGCAATAATAAATTAAAGCAAAGTAACTTAATACAGAAAGTAAGTATCACGTATGTAAAGAAAGATTGGAACTACAATAGGGAAAAAGTGTTCTCAGGGAGCAGCGGATACACCACTAGTAGTGTAAAGATCTAAGATAAAGATTATCATCATGAACATTCTCTACTGTGTATGTTTGGGAGGAACTCCGAATGTGGACGAATAGGCAACAACCACTGCTCACATCATCCTCATAACCATAACAGATAGCAATCGACATCAATCAAATTACTGCACTATTAAGGGATGTAATCCCGTAGGACGTATCCCATGGCATGGATAGTGTTCCGTGAGTTTCCTCGATTACCAAGTTGATACGTAAAGATTGCTAACAGCTTTATAGTCACTGTAAGTGCTAGCACGCTTCCGTCTACCAACACGTAGTTTCCTCCATCAAGTCTCCACAAGAGGCAAATATTGAGAGGTCGACTTCTCTCAACATCAAGATGTAGAAAATCTAATAGATAATCACAGCGATGAATATCATAATAGACTTTATCTTATTTCAATCTCATACTAGGGTTTCTCCATCTCCCCAAGAACTAATGATCTACTCAGACATGGAGGAAATCAACATCATAGTGATAATAATGGAAACAATCATAGATGAATAGTACTTGTATAAATCCACAACAATATAGGAATTACAACAAGATCTAGACAAGATGTAGATGGGATGGATGAAGATGGTTGTGATGCAGCGGTGGATGATGAAGATTGATGCCTTAGCCTCCCAGATCTGCGCAGGGTGAAGATGGATCCCTGGCGGATGAGTTCCCCCTCTAGATGCCTTCCGGAGGTGAGGTTTCTGCGATTTCTGGGATTTCTATATGTCGTCACCTCGAACCAATTGCACGGGGTGAAACTATTTGACGAGGCGGAGGCAGCGCCAGCTATACGGCCAGAGCTATACGGGGGAGAAAATTCTCCCATCGTATGGTTGGTCGTTATGCTCTCTGTCTCCTTTGTTCGCTTCTGGTTTTCTTCTGGTATTATTAATATTTCCCAAATAAGCGATTTATGTTGTTTTTCACTCTTTTTCTCCACAATACAACTGCTTCAATAATTGTATCCACTGGATCCATCATCTGTCCTGATCCTAGTGAAAATAAACATAAAATATGTGCGCAAACACTGTAAATACCAAAATCCTACATCTACAATGTAAAATAATAATGTAAAACATGATGCAATTATGCACTCGTTAGCCTCCCCTTCAGGTGAGGCCCATTAGCATTGGGCTAGCTTTAATAATAAAATAAAATATATATTTAATATTAATTCTCCAATTAACATTCAAATACACATATTATCTTATTCCTTCACTCCGGAATACCTTTCGGATCCCTTCTGATCTACATCGGATGTTACCCGGAACTATTCCGGTTTCTCTCTCTATTTCTCCTACGATACCTCATCTACCCTAAGCGTCCCCACCCTTAAGCGTGGCATCCTTCAATTCGGAAACACTCCGGACATGATCGAGACTACTCTCACATTAATGATCAACATAGGGACCTAGATGGCCATGTGACCCCCGTGCGTTTCACGAATATAATTGCTCGAACCATGAGTTAGTCGTTTCCCGTTCCCTTTGTCATTTGATACCTAATTCATCTGAGACTTGATCTTCGGTATCCCCATAACTTAGTTCGGTCTCGTTACCGATGAACTTGTTTACTCATTCTCATGCCATTGCATTCTGTGACCAAGTCACATTCTTGCAAGCTTCATTAATGCAACGTGACCGAGATGGCCACATGTATCAATTTGTTACATGGATTAGACAAATCCTGGTCTTGATATGTACTCCTCTACGCGTCCCTTTGGAAAACCTGAGTGGCACCTTTTTGATCACCCTTTTACGAGATGATACTTGATAACCATCTAATCTTCCTCCAGAACGGTGATTTGCATTACCTCACAGTCAAAGGATCAGGTTGTGAGGTTCTCTGTGTTTATCATCAATGGTGAACTTTGTAACTAGATCCTCATTAAGATATAACTGTTGGATGTTTGTCTATCATGTCATTCAACTAATGACATGACCTCATTGTCAATTGGCATAAATGCCCATGATATTGAAACTCAGATCATCCTCATGACCAATGAACTAGTTTGCTAGAGATAACTAGAGACATTGTTTGTTTACATACCACACGTGTATTAACGTTTCATATTAACATAGTTATAGCACGGTATGAAACATATTATGAACATATAGGAGTTATATCAAATAATACACTTTATTATTTGCCTCTAGGGCACAACTCTTTCACCCTCTCCCTTGTTTAGTCCCACCCGGGACTTGGAGGGAGTGCTTCCCCTTCCCCTATGTATAGTGGGGTATTTTGACCAAATAATAAACACAATATTCAATAAAGGTTTCCTCACTTTTGGGGAGACCTCCAATTGATTCTCTCTCTCTCTCTCAATCTCTCGTGACCGTGGTCCCAAGTCCGGACTACACGAACGAGAGACATCTTCACCTCAGAGCACCGTCACGCTGCGGGATTTGGATCCAGGAGGTCTCCTTCCGCAACTGCTGCTGGATCGGGAAGTGGGAGTCATCGCCAGGTACCGGATGCATGTAACTCCGTGTGAGGTGTCACATTTGAGGCACTACAAGTCGTTGGAGTCACATGAGCGCAAGGACTTCATCATGACCTTGAGGTCGGCTTCGGCCCATCTACATCAACCATGCTCTCCCGAGTGTTGACAATGCTTTTCGGTCTTCAAGGGTAAGTTCGCAAAAAGCCCCTCCTGTTACTGCATTACTAATAGATAGGTCCTGGCAACAAAGGGGTTCAGGGGCGTAGGGTAAGAATTTATTGTTTTCATATGCGAACCCCTACAGTGGAATCAGAGCTAGATCTATGCGTAGTATTGCTAGTACGGGTAGAACACACGAGATGTAGCGTGTGGGTGTTGATCTTTTAGTTGTTACCCTCCCACGTGTACTTGTGTATACCACAACAATGCTTGATGAAGCGCCCCCAACCAACTTTACGCGTTCATTCGCGAGACTGGTCCACGCTTGACATACGGCTTGCACCGTATAAAGTGGCTTTGGGGGGTGTCTGTCTATCTCGCATTAGTTGGTATACCATTTGCAACGGAGGGCCCCGAAAGAGGTGTAGTATAGAAAACTACTTGATCAACGTTGTGGTGGAAGTTTGTAGGTAAGAACGGTTCTTGTGTGGAAGCCCATTCAGCCACGTAAAACATGCAAAGATAAAGTAGAGGCGTCTAACTTTGTTTTGTAGGGGGGCGTTGTGATGTGATATGGTTGCAGAAAAGGTAAAGTAATTACCTTATGTTGCTAAATAGTAGTATACGGTCACGGAGGTGACGGACTACCATGCCGGAAGGCACCGGTACCCTGGTGCCTACGGTGCCGGAACCCTGGCACCGGAATTCGAAGGCACGAGATGGAGATCACATCAAGAAGGACCATATCGCATCACTCTTACATTCAATGTCTATTGTTTGTATATCTTATTGTGTGCTAGTATTAGATACTCGAAGGTAGCCTAAGATGATCCCTAATAAAATACCAATGAAAGTATTCTCCCTTAGTGTGCACCACCAAGAAAGTTCTTCGGTGTGAGGCAGCGCCATGATGATCAGGTGTCAGACATATCTACGTTTGCATATAGTGGGTGTAAGCCATGTTGCACAATGAATACACTAATGTTGAGTTGGCGAGCCTAGCATGTGTAGACATAGCCTCGGAACATAGCGATTGAAATATCAAGCATGAGTCACATGAATGATGTGATCGGCCGATAAAGTCCACCCTGACACCCACATTGATGGCCGTGACGATCGGGGGAGATGTGGGGGAAAGGTATCATGTAGTCACTATAACCCTTCTGGGGATAGGTGTTTTTAGTGGAGTTATTATTTAACTCATTAATTATAAACTTAGTGTAAATTCCTTTTGCAATTATAAATGTAGAAAATGGTTTTCCCCGATGCTACCTTTCCTGTTGACGATTGGTTAGATGGAGAGAAGCTCAGGCTAGACAAATCAAACTTCTCTATATGGGTTACGCATCTCCATGTTCTCCTTAGCAAGAATGGCGTGGTCGACTATATACTCAACAAGATGGATTTGGAGCAGCCCAGTATCTTAGAGACCCCAGAGCAGCGGGAAGACCGTTATTACTGTCATGAGATATCCACCTTCATATCAATGACGATGCGTTTCGGGATGGTGGATGAGTTGTGGCTAGTCATGGGTAATCTTGACCCTCGTATGGTAATGGTACAGCTTAGGACAAATTTCATGGAACAAGCGCGCATATGGGAGCATGAGCTGATGGGAGATTTCCTCTCCATTAAGACAGAAGAGAATTCTTCACTTGAAGATCACTTGGAGCGCATGCATGATGCATACATGAGGCATGCATACTTCCTGGATAGCTAGATGACGAGCTCTTTTGCAAATAGCGTTGTGCTGCGGTCGCTACCACCAAGATACCAAGAACATGTCAGGATTTGCATCATGAGAGGCGATGCGGAAACACAGGATTTCCCACAGGTTCATATCACATCTCAGGAATGTGAAGGTTGAACCCATTGTGGGTGAGATCATCGATGACAAAGGTATATATTTGATATACAATTTATAAATGTTATAATCTTGCAAACACATGTTGCAGTGTTAAGTATATTTGGTACTTGTTCTTTTTTGCTGAAAACAGGTCCTTCTGCATGAGAGTTGCTTGCTGGAGAGGAGGTGACGTTGCGTGTTGATGGCGAGCATAATGATGATGGCGAACGACACTCTCCCTCAATGTTTATCATTTAGTTTATGGTTTTAGGATGATTATTGTAATCGATAGATGGTGAACTTCTTTAGTGTGTCTGACACTTCGTGAGACGGTTATTCATATGAATTTGTAATGAACAGTTGTTCCACTTTTATGAATGATTTTTATTTGCGTTCATATCTTGTTCGATTATGTATGAATTGTCCTGGTTTTGAAACTAATTGATAATGCATGAACATTTGTAAAATATTAAAATGCCTTGAAAATACCCAACTTAATGATATACTCATTAATGAATGAAATCATTGTTTAAATTCAAAGTTATATTGATAATATGTGAAAGACATTCGATTTCTTGTCACATATATATCATCCCTAAGTTCGGCAAAATAACTTGAACACCGTATTGCATGAATACAAAGTGTTTGGTGAATTGTTGAAAGTGAATGCATATTCGATGTATTGTGTTTTCACAAAATGGTGATTATCATTATATAATTGTTTAAATTGTGTAAAGAAGTTTACCAAAGGAAACATAAGTATGAAACTATTTGATATGATCAATGTGTTTCATCAACAAAGGGTATTAAAGATAAAAGAGAACCTAATTACTACGATTTCATCAATAGTAATGAAATTCGACTTTATAAGATTGGCATAAAACAAATTGTGAAATGCAATGCGTTTGAAATATCAAAATGCAAATCATCACAAAGTGATATTTGATATCAAGTGGGTAAATAGATAGCGCCGAATAAATCGTTGTAATGTAGATGTAAAGACCATAAGTATAGTTAGCACTCAATTAGAATATATGGTGAACCATATGAATTCGTGAGATGGGCGGATATCTTGTATCACTATAAGAAAAGTTGGCTTTTAGAACAGACGATTTTCGTGGTTGAAGGCCCGTTTTTCGTGGCTAAAAAGTCTTCTATGATGGATGCCCTTCGTGGTAAAAGCCCCGTCATAATAGAATCTACCACGGCTTTTTTCTGACCGTGACGGATCGCACTCTTCAGCCATGAAAACTTGTTCCGTCGTAGATTTGTTCGTTAACCACGTTGACTGCTGACATCATGCTAAATACCACGTGGCACCCGCTGTTATGACCGGTTACCACCGTTAACGATCACAGAAACAGTGGCAGAAGCCTAGCCCAGACAAGGCCTGCTAATTGTTAAGTGGGCCAGCCCACGAGGAGAGCCCAATAAGATTACGACCATTTACTCTCAAGTAGTGTATTGTTTGTCGTGGCCCATTAATGAATCCATCCAGGGCCCATACGATTTCAGGTCCGTTACAATTTCGCAAGAAGACCCACTTTGGTAGAATAATATGCGGCCCATTAGGGGCTGCGCTAGAAGGTCAGACACTATTAAGGCCTGTAGGCGACCCGTTACTGTTTCTACAGCCTGTGCGGTCCGCTCTTGTTCTACCCATTTACTGTTATGGCGTTTTACATTTCTGGGTTGCTAGTGTTAGGATCCTTTACTGTTCTGGCCTTTCACTATTCTGTCCTTCTACTGTTCCGGCCATTCACTGTTTAGGCCTTTTGCTCTTATGGCCTTCTACTATTCCGACCATTTACTGTTCAGGTCTTTTAACTCTTCTGTCGGTTTTGCTCTGTGGGCCCTCTACTGCACGGGCTTTTTCGGGTATATCAATATTCGGGCTCATTACAGTTCAAACCTTTTACTGTTCTGGCCTGGTGCTGTTCAGCCCTATACGTTTCCAGGGGCTTGGCCACTTATCACGCCTACCAATATTACCTACCATTTACGGTCTTTTACTGTTTATTTGGCCCATCTGCTGGTCAGCATATTTGCGTATTCTGTAACTATGGCGCAATTCTGGTTTTAAACAGTCTGTTAATATTTTGGCCCGCTAATAGCCGTGCTAGGACCACTCTATTACATCAACAAATATTTTTTGAAATTTATTACAGACCAGAATTTCAACACAAACAAGATCAAGCATTACAGAGACATCGCTAGACATGTGTTGGAACAGGGTTTCTGCTACCGAGCTTATATCTCCATACAAGTAACAACTGGCATACCATGGCAGCTGTAGAAGAGATTATCAAGTAGACGGTCCGACAAATCTTATCGATCTTTCAGTTCTTGTATCTGTTCACGTATGATCGTGATTATTCCATCTATTTGCTATGTTTCTTGTTCAATTAAATCAATTGTTTGGAATTTAGCTGTAACACCTCTTTATGCGTGGGCCGATGCAAGCAATAATCACTGTTACTGCTGCTTTGTGAAATGACCTTAATACTTAATGTAGGATTTCTCCATTCTGCCCCCATAGCTTCATGTACAGCCTGACACAAAAAAACAAGTCAGCGCAGTGTACCAGCTAACTGACGACCATCTTATATCTTTATTATTATTTACTAATTGGAGGCACCGTAGAAGACTCCACGTTAATTCTAGAGATCAAAAGATTATGTCCATCTGATCGACTAATAATCCAACTATAGCCGTCGGATGGTGCGCGCTTCCCTTGCACCTGCACGACTCTCCGTTCCCGATGTCCCTCGAAGAAACAAAAAAATACATATCTAAACAGCAGAGTCTCCCGATCTGGCGTTAGGTTATCATGGGCAATTAACTCGGTGCTGCCCTCCGAACCAGCCGACCTCTGCGATTCAAGTTTTTCTAGGAAAAACAATTATTTAAGTACTGTGATCAGAGTATATTTATACAATAATTAACTCAGATTTGTCTACATTTAGATGTATATAGATATATTTTACTGTCAAATACATCCGAATCTATAAAAATCCAAATAAATTAATTTGGATCAGAGAAAGTATTAAAATTGACACACGTATGTTATCCTGTAGACTCAACAATCTATTTTCATTTCGCTTGCACATCTCAAAAGAAGAATCTTATTTGTGTAATATTTTAACAATAACACGTTAATACATATAGGAAAAACAATTGGTCTGCTATGGTATTTTTCACAATCAAATTTATAGTTCTGTTAGATCAAAAGAAAACAGAATTTTGTAGGTAAGTGCAAGATAGATTCAACAATTACCTGTTTGACCTCACATGTGATCATCACTTCTTCTATGGATTTCATCGCTTAATATACATACCTGCATTGACCAAGCATTGTGATGGAATACAATTTTTCAAATCCTCGATATTTTGCATGTTATGTTTTTCTTTTGTCATTTTTAACAGCAATTTTCTAAGGCACTAACCTCTTAACGAATCGTGTTCTATTACAATTACCTCCTCTTTATTACACTCACGACGTGTAGCGCACTCATGAATATATCTTTTGTATGCTATCTCGCATTCAATTTATACAATTTTTCTAGAAAATTTTAGAGCAGTGGCAGTGTATTATCATATTGATTTAATTTTTTCTCTCTTATGTACCACATTTTTACAATCTTGACTAATTTTGTTAATTGGTAATGAGTCTGTTACAAATATTTGTTGCATTGATTTGCTATATCGAGTGATAACTAATTAACAGCTTGATGCTGGTATAGTATGTGTGGCGTTGGACTATCTATAGAACCAAGACCTTGAAGGTACGCAATGTTCGGACTACATTGCTCTATTTGAAAGTGTTTGGCAAACAACTGGACGTCAATGAACTTCCTAAAATATTCACACTAGCGCTCTTACTTTGCCGATGGGTACGTAGGGCTGTGTATCGCAAAAGCTCCATTATTCTCATGGTCGTGTACGACATGGTACCGAGGATGGTACTGTTATTGTCTACTTATTTACATCGATTTATGGTAGGTGTTGTAGTTTTATGCTATTACATGATGCAACGAAGTTTCTGATTGAGCTCCTTTGTGTTACATTGACCATTTTTTTCATGATCCAGTAATTATAAATTGGGTTTTTGGTTATAGTCATAGTTCAATGTCGTCTATTGCGTATATAAATTGTTATGGATCAAATCTATGTCTATGTATTTTCCCTATTTGATCAACCTTACTATGTTTTCTTCTTTATCCTTTAGTGAAAGAGTAATGTTACACGTACGGACAATTACTTACGGAATTGTCTACAGAATAACGTGAAGATTACACAATTGGACTGCCGGCCAGAAATCACGGGAGGAAGTAAACCAATCCACTATTTCCACAGCCTGTCCGTAAGTCAAGGATTTCGGTTAGTGAAAATAGATACCACTAAATTTCAAAATTAAAAATAGAAACTTCTTTCTTATTTTCATAAAAAATACTAAGTAGAATAATTTTTATATAATCATACTTAGTGCCATACACATAACTGAAAAATTCTACATCTATGTAGGACAACTAACCAAGAAAATATTCAATAAAATAAAATGAACCCTCTTATTATAATAGTTTCTGAAATATATGTTACTAATTTTTGTGAATTTTAAACTTCCAATGGTGACCTGTGCAGATGCACGGGTTGCTGACTAGTGCAAATAATTCTAATTCATCATTGGCCAGGAACAATTAATGATGTGCCTCGTACATCTCTTTCCGGAATAACATGAACTATCGATGTCCTGGATCGATGCGTACATGTGCCATTATCATAGCCACTCTGGAACAAACACTATAGGTTATTTGCATGCTGAAACTAAGACATATTAAGTTAGAGCAGCAAAGCAGGCGAAAAAATACCATGTTTATTGTCAAAAGAATTTAAAATTGGCATTGTCCTAATATAACAAATCAAGCCATCAACATGTGTGTCTCATACAGACTAACTAAACTAGTGTGGAAATGAATATAGGAAATCAAGCAACTCGACTCTTTCCCTCATAAACTAATCATATCACTGCATAACGGAAACATAGAAATATAACAAAAAGAGGTGCATGAGATTCCTTCAGCTGCTTAGAACTGGTCAGGACAACAAAGCATTAACCTAAAATATAATAATAGCGTTTAAAATGGTCTATAGTATGAACTAGCCAACAAAGTGACCTCCAACCACAGGTGGCATTGCTTTAATCATCAGGGAACTATGATAGTACCTTAGAAAAACAAGCAATAGATCAAGTGTCTTAAATAGACTACCAGAATCATTTCAGACAAACAAGATATCAACCATTCCTTTTTAGTAGCTAGATCATTCAAATATTTTGACCGTCGGGCCAGTAAATAAAAAAAGAAGAGAAACAAAGAGATGGGTCATTTGCTGCCAAAACAATAGTTGGATGCATCCAAAAAGTAGCACAAACCTTCTTTGTAATGCCTATAGCTATTGTATTTTCAACTGCTGACAGTATCATTGTACATATAACCAGACAAGAAAATCCAGTAGACAAACAAGCAAATGATACATTGTGCACCTTGCAAGATCAATGAAGTATTTAAACAATGTATGTCTGGGAACCACGTCAGAATATAGCATTGATGCAAACACAAGTCAACTAAAAATTCATAGGAACCATAACCAATTGAACCATATGGTGGATAATATTAAACTCGCAAGATCATCTCATCATGTATAGATGAACATCCCTTCTTTATTATTAATCAAACATTGTATTTCTCACAGAAATTGCTATCCCTAGTTTGGGACTGATGGGGCTCAAACCCATGACTTCGCCTTGAGGCGGTGTGCTCGACCGTTTAAGTTAAGAAAATCATTACATTACTTTAATCATGAGGAAACTAAAGAATCAAATTGGCAATAGACTCTATATGTGCATCATGTAGAGTAGCTATTGAGGTAATGAATTAAGCAATCAAACAACAGGTGCACGATACACTTCAAGATCATATTAACATGGTTATAGTACATATATATAGTAACTAGGGATCATATTAGATGATAATAGCTATGACAATCTCACTATGAGTAGTCTAGATAGAACTCCCATCGTTTCAAAATATAAGATGTTACGGATTTTATGAAACGAATGTATCTAGACACTCTTTAGTGTTGGTAGAGTAACTTGGACTAGTATTGTATGCATTTTTACTAGTCCAAGTTACTCCTCATCAAGACTAAGTAATTTATACTAGTCTCATACATATAACACTAGACTATGTTACTACCTTCAGAGTGCATATAAGCTCAATCATGGTGGCCATCTCTAATATTATAATAGAATATAGATTAGCATAAAAGTGGATATGTCGTCGGATTGATGATAAGTACGCCATGAGGGGGTCCTCGAGGCGTGCGGAAGAGAGGGGTGTGAGGCGTACGGTGTTCCGGGACAGTGAGCACACAAGTTTACCTAGGTTCGAATCCGCCGGCTTTGGACGGATCCTACTCCTGCTTGCAATCGATGTCTGGCAGCGGAATATGGGTTACAAGGGGTTCGCCTGTGCGAGTTGAGATTGTAGACTATTGGGTTGCCCTAAAGGCTCTTCCTAGGACGGCTTATACAGATATCTGGCCTAGGGGTTTACATGAGAGATCTATCCGGCTACGGCTAAGAGTCGGTTACAGAGTACATCTTGAACTACAAGTAACACTATGGGCCTATGTCGGTAAGTCTTCTGGGCCTTCCCATAGCCGGATTGGACTCCGTCTCTTCTCCCTGACTGGGCCGCCCGTGAAGCGAAGCTCTAACCCGAAGTGGGCCACCCTGGTCAGTGAGGAACTGTGAGGATACCCAGAAAGTATATCTCCAACAGCAGCCCCCGGAAGTCTCCAAGATCCAAAGTCAGATTCATCATCGTCTAGCTTGATCTTCGGCTTGCAGAATCTTGAAGGGTTCCTGAAACTTCAAAACAAAAGATACAATCCGGGTCTCAAAAATAAGTCGGACCTATCAACAGGTTACTCGGATTTTCCAGCTTGATATTCAAACTAAGCCGGAACTTGGTCTCTAACGTCATCTGACACTAGTCATGGTCAAGTCACATCACTGACAAACATTTCCTGTCAGCACGACCGTTGGTGAGCTTCCTTGCCCGTAGAAATTTCCATCGCCGCCCAACCAAGGTCACCGGCGCACCAGGAAAATGGCTTCCACTTCAACTTCCGACGTAGCAGCGACGGCAGCGGCGTCGGAAAAGGAGAGCAATGACGGGGTCTAGATCCCGTGCGTCCTCGACGACGAGAAGCTCCGTGGCGTAGAAGAAGAAGGGCTCCTCCGCACCGACGATTGGTGGAGCGGCTTCGACGAGGCCGTCCCCAACCCTCACAACGGCGAGCAAGTGCACTTCGGCACCCACCTCGATAGAGGTTTCTCCTTTCCTCCCTCAGATTTCTTTTCTGAGGTGATAGATCATTACGACGTTCAACTTCACCATCTCCCCCCGAACTCCATCTTAGAGATGAGCGCCTTTGCGGCTTTGTGCGAGGGGTATCTCGGCATTAGGCCGAGTCTCACTCTCTTCTGGTACTATTTCCATGTCTAGAGAAATTCCATCACCGCCGGTAATACTTACATTACCGGTACGATTAGTCTTTCAGTTAGACGTGAGCGTGTTTATCCTCGGATTTTAGCTAGTGAGTCGGTCAAACAGTGGCCAGCTACCTTTTTCTATCATAAGGATATTCCCTCTCCCGGCAAAGCCACTGCTTTGACGGCTTTCGTCGATAGAGACGCCACGCCTCAAGCATCTTGGGACGAGGCCGCTTCGGCTCTCAGTGACGACCTGCTTCTCGCCAAGAGGCGGATTGAATATCTAATGAAGCACAAGGGCCTGAGAGGGTCCGACTTGGTCCAGTTCTGGATGGCACGCCGGATCCAGCCTATCCAGCACCACGACGACCGACTGATGCATTCCATCACGGCGTCGAAAAATGACTCCCTCCGCATCAACCCCAAGGCCTTAAAGCCACAAGATTATATAAGCCAAATCAAATGGCTGATAAAGGAGCGGATCGAGAGAAAGATTCCGGATTTGTCCCTGGACATGCATACAACGGAAGACCCTGTAGTGCTGGTAAGCTTTAGCAATAAACCCTTTTTATGTGTTTCACCTTTAAATTATTTCGCAACACTGAGATACTATCTTCTTTTCAGCTTGCCGACCTCCCCAAGTAGGAATTAGCTCCTATCGAGGGATATCCTCCCGAGTTTTCTCAGGAGGAGGAATTGGTCCCACTGCCGGACGTTGTGCTCAGGAAGCGCAAAGCTCCGACAGTGGCCATCGGCACAAGGGAAGTGCCAGTTGTGAAGAGGTAACTTTCCACACAACTTCCGCCTTTGTACTTTACTCATGATTTCTTCCGAGATGTAATGTTCTTCATTCTATTACCTTCTCAGAGCTAAGCAGCTCATCAAGGGCAAGGGGAAGGGAAACTACCTCGAAGCCCTTGCGTTAGATGAAGCTAACCTTGGCTTCTCCTGCCGTGGCTCCTCCGACTCCTGCCCCTCAACCTTCTGCAGCACCGGAGATTACTCCATCTCCGATCGTTGCAGAAGATCCGGCTCCTTCAACAGGGCCATCGATCCTTCAGTCGCAGACTGACGTCACCATGGGTGACTCAGGTTTTGATAAGGGTGAACCCTCTTCGGGTAATGATCCCTCGGCAGAAACCTTCGCCGAAAATCTCCTGAACAATCCGGGACTTGCCAAATTTGGCTTATCTCGGAAATATGCGGAGGAAATCCAGCGACTGGCCCGGCAATGCCTAGAAAGCCGAAATCTTTCTGCCGAAGAAGAAGCACAAGAAGCGGAGGACGTCAAGTACTCCCAACTTCTCGAACAAGTCCGCCTTCACGACGTGGGGTTAAGAGATGGTGTGCTTCCACCACCGCCGGTTATTCCACTCACCCTCGCCGAGAAGGTTAACACTAAGGTGAACATGTGCCTGAGCAAGCTCACACATGAACATCATGTAAGTCGGAATTCCAACTCACGTTTTTCTTTATGGTACTTTATATCATACCCTCTAGCCCCCAAGCATGAAGTTGGATAAAAAATCCGGGTTTATGCTTCCTTAGGATGCCAAAGAATGAACTAGTGTAGCCCCCAAGGCTCGTGCTGATATTAGCTACAATATTAGCCTGAGTCTTTAGTAGACTTCTGACTCTGGGTATTCTGACTTACAGAAAGTTAATTCATATAACCAGGAATTGTTGAAGAATATCTGTAACAAGCGGAGAGAGATCAGAACTCTCTGACTTGAAAATGCCGAGCTAAAAGTTTCCAAGGATGAGGCCAAAGGTAAACATTCCGAGACTCAAACATTGTCTTGTGTTTTCATAACCGAATATTTTTGCTGAACTGTTGTTCTTTTGACTTACAGCACTAGTGAAGCAGTCCTGTGCTATGATTGAAGAGGACAAGAATCTGAAGACCTTGGTGGTGGAAAACAAAGATCTCCACCAAGAGCTAGACCAGCTTAAGACGGATCATGATAAAAGCATTTCTCAAGTTCTCGAATCCTCCTCCATGGCCACCGTGGAGCGTGATCACAAGATCACACTCCACGAGCAGAAAATCTCGGATCTCAATGACGAGCTATTCAGAGAGAAGGACCTTTCCGAGGCGCTCCGGGCTGAACTCCAGAGTCTTCGTGAGGAGAAAACCAAAGTTGACGACGTCATCTTTGGTATGTTTCCATCTTTCTGACTTGTCTACATTCTTCAACTCTTTCGATGTCGGATTTATTTAACCATTTTGCGTTATATGCATAGGTCCTCTGAACTTGACGGACTCCACCTCTGCCGAGCCTCGCACCCACCGGCTTATCCAAGTCGGTGATTTGCTTCATGACTTTCGTCAATCCATTGAGGATATTGGCGAAGCTCTCAAGGTTCTGGACATGCATAGCATGTCCGACTTTTAGGTGCGGGACAAGGAAAAGGAGATGCCACAGCTTGTCCAGGACTGGAATATGTCCTACGCGCGATCCGCAGCACAGAATGCTCTCACAATGGTCATGAGCCACCATGGAAGCATGGAACCTAGCAAGTGACCAGAGGGTATTCTATTGTGGACGAAGATGGCCAGAAGCAAGATATCAAAGCCATCATGGACTCCTGTGCCAGATATGGGTGCCACGTAGCTGATTTAACCATCTACAACACTCCCTTCTTCACCCATATGGACACGCCGCCTCCGCCTCCCGAAGAAGTAGCCGAAATTTCTGATGATGAACAAACCATATCGGATTTGGACATCTCGGATCATTATCAAGGTGCGGCTGATGTGTCCAGCGAGCCGGCAGCTCCTACCTCTCCTCTTGTATCATAAGTCATCAGAAAGAAACAGATGTGTTATTCTGAAAACATTATGGATCTGTAAATAAGTAGTGTGATACTTTTGATAGTGCTAAGTTTTTATCTATTCAGCACTTTTGGCTTAAATTTTTGTGTGCTTGAAATGTTTGCATAAGCACTTGTACTTTTTTATTTTTACTTATCGTTCATCTGGCCTTCCGCCTCGTCCCTTTCGTGAGCCGGCTAAACTTTCAACATGGAAACTTTGTCGAGCAACGGAGCTCAATTGCTAAACCAGTTTAAACTCGGAAACAAAGCCGGTTTCCAGTACCAACAATTCACTACTCGAAAAATACCTGCATCCGGCAATCAGACAAATAACCAAAGTATAGAGTAGAAAATTTAGATTTATACCCGAGGGTAGCAATTTTAGAATCGGAAATCCAAACCAGAACAAACATGAGCATAAAGTACTTTCAAGTATTCTGGGATTTTCGACTTTGTGACATGATCATTCGGAAATAAGATGGTAAAAACTTCTCAGAAAAACTTGAGGCAACCAAAACTTTTATTTCTCACAGAACATGTACACATATATGATTACAAAGAATGATAAACTAAGAATAAAAGGGACGTAGCTGAGCAATATTCCATGGTCTGTCTAACTCATCTGGATTTGTACTGCCTCCAGCTCTCTTTCTCTTCTTAGTAGCAGGTCTTTCTTTGACTGGCCGCATATCAGTTAGGTAGTATGAACCATTGTGCAATACTTGACTAACCAAGAAGGGCACTTCCCATACTGGGGAAAGTTTGTGCTTTCTTTGTTGCACAAGCCGGAGAACCAAATCGCCCTTATTGAAAGACCAGTTTTTGACTCTCTGGCTATGATACTTGCGTAACTTCTGCTGATAGGCTGTTGATCTCATTTCAGCAACGATGCAAACTTCTTCGACTAAGTCAATATCATTTTGTCGAGAAACCTCGGCATCCTCTTCGATATACGCGGCCACTCTAGGAGAAGTGTGAATCAAATCACTAGGAAGAACTGCTTCTGCGCCATAGACTAAGAAGAAAGGTGTGTATCCGGTTGACCTGTTCGGAGTTGTTCGTAAACTCCATATTACAGAAGGTAACTCCTCTGCCCAAGCCCCCGCAACACGTCGTAGTGGTGCTTCGAGTCTCGGTTTTAGGCCTTGTAGGATTAAACCATTTGCTCTTTCGACTTGTCCATTAGCCTGCGGATGTGCGACTGACACAATGTCAAGCCGGATATTTTGTTTGTTGCAGAATTCGGCAAGTTCTCCCATAGAAAAATTACTCCTGTTGTCCGTGATAATACTATGCGGATACCCATACCGGATTATAACATCCTCGACAAATCTTTTGGATGTTGCTCCATCACAACTAGTAACGGGTTTAGCCTCAATCCATTTGGTGAATTTATCCACCATCACTAAGAGGTGAGTAAATCCACTTGGAGCCCGTTTAAACGGTCCTACCATGTCAAGCCCCCAGACCGCGAAAGGCCATGTTATAGGTATTGTTCACAGCTGATCAGCCAGAATGTGAGCTTGTTTGGCATACTTTTGGCAGCCCTTGCACGTCTTGACCAGTTGTTCGGCATCTGCCTTGGTTGTAAGCCAGAAAAATCATGTCGGAAAGCTTTTGCCTCTAAAGATTTGGCTGCAGCATGGTGACCACACTCGCCTTTGTGGATTTCTCTTAAGATTTCCACTCCTTCTAAAGGAGATATGCAGCACTGAAAGACCCTAGATACACTCTGCTTATAGAGCTCACAACTAACTACAGTATAGGCTTTTGCTCGTCGGATGATCTGTCGGCTCAGGACTTCGTCTTCGGGTAATTTGCCATCTACCAAATAGTAGACGTAGGGTTGGGTCTAGCTGGGAATTACAGCCAGAACTGCTATTAGAGGTGAGTTGGATTTGATCAGATATTCCTCGTCCACTCCCTTGATCCGAATCTCCGTAATACATCAACCGTCGGATGCCGATATCCTTAGCAATCCAGATTCCATGCAGCAGTGCTTCATACTTGGCAATATTATTTGTCGCTTTGAAGTGGATCTGCAACACGTATAAAATTTTATCAACTTAGGGTGATTTGAGCACCACGCCAGCCCCCGAGCCCCCGCGAGCCTTAGACCCATCAAAATATAGGGTCCAATATTCCGACTCAGGGAGGGTCATATTCTCCTTTATCTCTGTCCAATCAGCAACAAAGTCAGCAAGGATTTGGGATTTGATTGTTGTCCGAGGTTTATACTCAATATCGAAAGATGAGAGCTCTATGCTCCATTTGGCGACGCGTCCTGTGGCGTCACTGTTATTGATTATATCTCTCATGGGAGTTGTGCTCACCATGGTAATTAGATGTTCCTGAAAATAATGTCGTAGCTTACGAGATGCTAAGAACACACCATAAGCTAGCCTTTGATAGTGCGGATACCGCTGTTTTGATTATGTTAAGACCTCGCTAAGAAAATAGGTCGGACGCTGCACCAGGTGTTCCTGATTTTCCTCCGGTCTCTCCACTACCATGACAATACTGACGACTTTGTTTGTCGCATCAAGATAGAGCAACATCGGTTCCCGTGGTTTTGGGGCTGCAAGGATGGGAGCAGATGAGAGTACCGCTTTCAGGTCTTGTAGTGCTGCTTTAGCTTCGTTGGTCCATACAAAATCCTTGGTATTTTTCTGGAGTTTGTATAGTGGTGCGGCTCTTTCACCAAGCCAGCTTACAAACCAACTAAATGCAGCGATGCAATCAGTTAGTCTTTGTACGTCCTTCAGGCGAGTTGGCCTGGAAATATTGAGTATAGCCTTGATTTTGTCCCGGTTTACCTCTATACCTCTTTGAGACACGATAAAACCTAACAATTTTCCGGCTGGGATTTCGAAGAAACATTTCTTCAGATTAAGCATTATGTTGTATTTTCTTAGATTGGCGAACGTTTCCTCCAAGTCAGAAAACAATGTTTCCTTCTTTTTGGATATCACCGCAATATCATCCACATATGCATGTACATTGCATCCGATTTGATCGTGGAGGCAACGCTGCATTGTGTGTTGGTACGTAGCTCTTGCGTTTTTCAGCCCAAAGGGCATTGTAATGAAACAGAAGGTTTTGAAGGGGGTTATGAATGAAGTTTTGACTTTCAGATTCCTTCATCCGGATTTGGTGATAACCGGAATATGCATCGAGAAAACAGAGGAGTTACGAGCCTGCCGTAGAATTGATAACTTGATCAATCCTAGGCAGAGCAAACGGATCTTTGGGGCAAGCCTTGTTCAAGGTAGTATAATCAACACACATCCTTAAATCAGTGGTGTCCTTTTTAGGGACCATTACAGGATTGGCCGACCACTCAGTGTGGATGACCTCTTCTATGAATCCGGCTAACTTGAGCTGTGCTAGTTCCTTAACTATTGCCTTACGCTTTTCATTGCCGAAACATCATAAGGACTGTTTGACAGGTTTAGTGTTCGGGTTTACATTTAAAGAGTGCTCGACAAGTTCCCTAGGTACTCCGGTCATGTCAGATGGCTGCCATGCGAAGATATCTTGATTTGCTTTGAGGAACTTGAGAGCGCGCTTTCCTATGCGCTATCTAGGCCTACGCCTATCTGGGTCACCTTGGAGGGGTCATCATCCTTCAACGGCGTCTTCTTTGTCTCTTCTGATACGTTGAACTCCGGATTTGGCTTTATCACCTCCTTCTTTGTTGCGGGCATCTCAGAAGGATCTATGCTCTTCTTGATCTCCTGGTACTCCTGGGCATGCAGCACGGCTTCAGCAAAGGTAGCATTTCCATCCTCGCACTCTCGCGCTTTCTTCGGGTCTCCCCTGATGGTAATCACGCCGTTGGGACCTGGAATTTTCATAATATTGTAAATGTAACACGGACGAGCCATAAAAGCCCAGTAAGTCGGACGTCCAAATATAGTGTGGTACGCGCTCTTGAACGGGACCACTTTGAAGGAAAGGGCTTCCGTCCGATAGTTCTTTGGAGTTCCAAAGGTAACATCCAAAGTTATTTCTCCTAGGGAATTTGCTTGTCTTCCTGGGACAATCCCGTGAAAGATCACAGAGCTGTGGTTCAGCTGGGTCTCCGAGATCTTCATCCAGCGTAGTGTTTCGACATACAGAATATTAATGCTGCTGCCACCGTCCATGAGAGTCTTGGAGAAACCATAACCGTCAATAAGTGGATTGACGATTAAGGCGTATTTTCTCGCCTATGCAACTTAGGCGGATGATCAGCACGGTCTAATGTGATTGCTACTTCCGACTAATCCAAGAATTGGGGGACAGCCGGAACCGTTGCGTTGAGCTCATGTAGAACTGCTTTCTTGACCTTTGCTGGTTGAGGTCCGAGGAAGGTGACGTAAGTATCTTTCTTGGTCGGAAGATTTTTCTTCCCTTCCGGCTTGGGATTTGAAGCATCAGCTTCCTCCATGTCGGAATCTTCCTTGGTCTCTTTATCCTTTTCGGGATTCTTCTTTCCCTTCTTCCGCTTATCCCTGTAGCCAGTGGTATCATCTCTTTTAATGTCATCATTAAAACGACACTCAGCGTTTGTGTGGGACGAGCCCCCATTGGCGTCTAGGTGATGCACACATGGGTTATTGGCAATGTCGGCCCAAGAGTAGGTTTTGCCAGGTTGCTGGTCTCCTCTATCTTGAACTCTTGACGTCCCACGACCGCGTCCGCAGCCACCGCCACGTCCTCCTCGTCCTCCAGACCCGAAAGTAGAAGTGACCACTACCGTTTCCACGTTGGGTTTTTCTTCCGAGGTATTCTTGCGCTTCTGAGCTTGTTGCTTTGGTTGTTTTGCCGACTGTGGCACAGCCAGGGCATTCAGTAATCCCCCTGCATCGTCGTCATCATCTACATACTTGCTCGTTGTTTCTATCATCTCTCCCAAATCAGTGACTTTGTCACACTTCAAGGGATGATGTAGTAAACCAATTGGGAGACCTGCAATGAAAGCTTCAATCGCAGTTTGGTCATTTACTCCTTCATAGGAGTTCTTGGTGTCGATCCATCATCTGAGATAATCCCAGCAAGTTTCTCCGGCTTTCTGGGTGCAACGCTGTAGGTCTCCTACCATACAGGGCCTTCGGTATGTGCCTTCGAAATTCTAAAAGAACGCACTTTGCATGTCATACCAGTTGTGAATGGTGTTCTCTGGAAGTTCATTGAGCCATGATCGTGCCGTCTTCCGCAACATGAGTGGGAGATATCGGGTTGCGACCAGGCTGTTTCCGCCTTTGGCGATGCAGCAAGCTTGGAAGAAATCCTGTAGCCATATATCTGGCCCAACTATGCTATCGTAGGCTTGAATATGTCTTGAGATAGCAAATCCTTCCGGGAATTTTCTAGCTCTTATGCGTGGTCCGAAGCACTTTGGGCCCACGTATATATCATCATTTTCATAGCGCCATGCCTCTATGTTGGAATTAATCCTGTGCCTTGCGTCACTTGGGGATAGAGATCGTCCCGAATGACGACTACGGCTGTGGTGCCTTGGAGCTAGACTTCGGCTTCTGCCACCACCTCCTCCACCACGACGTCCTCCTTGGCCTCCTTGGGGGCCGTTATGATGGCTACTTGGTGGGGAAGGTGGAGCAGCTGGGTTATTTCCGGCTGATGGCCGGCCTCTGTCCAGAGGATCGTTATTCCGGTTCCGGGGAGGATCTTCATTGTGACGAGCCCCCTGATGGTTTGACTCAGCACGGTGTCCGTCATTCCTTCGTCCGTCAGCCGGACGGCTTGCATGTCTAGGAGGTGGCATTCTTTGTCGGTCCTCCTCCCGACGTTTCTCCTTATCTTCATCCCTGTGATCCTTTGACTCTTGCCGGGGAGGATTCCTCGGATTCAGTGCAGCAATTGCCTCTTGCTCCACAACCGGGTTAATGTTACGCCAGTCACGTGCAGCTTTGTGGTGCTATCCTGAAGATCTGGTTCTTGAATAGTTGTCCTCCCGACGGTCGGAACAATGGTTCTGTTCCGGAACACGTTGGGGTCTTACGTCAGCCCATGCCGGATCTATGCAACATTGATTAGAATGGGAGACCAGTTTTTGGCTTCCGGACAGGGCGACCTTTTGTTGTTCCAGGCCCTTGTTGAGTAGCTTAATGCCCAATTGGATCTGTTTTGGGCCCGGATCAGTAGATAGGATTTCTCGAGCTGCAACGGTGTTCTGTACTTGTGTTCGATACACCCAATCCCCATTGTTGTCGCGTCAAGGCATCCCATGTTCTCCTCCAAAAAGGACTTTGTGGATCTGCGGGAATTGGTCGTCATGAGTATGACATTTCCTGGTCTTCTGATGTTGCCTGGAGTTGTACTTCTCCACAGTTGCCATGCATTTCTTTTCTTCCTCAAGGTATTTGGCTTCATCGAGGAGTACTTGGTGTTAACACCCGGATTTTTAATCCCAGATGCCCGTTATGCCATACCTCGCAATCCCAGGATTACCATTTTTACGAGACATAATGGATTGGATATCACAGTACATCATCCATTACAAACCATACATAAGGTATTACACAAATAAGGATCTCATGATCCAGTCTTAATACGACAAGCAGTGGAATAAAAGGTAAGCGTAGCGGTGGGGTCCATCTTCAGGGGCACATGCAATGCTAGCGAAGGAAGATAGTCCTAGTTATCATAGCCGTCCTACTGGCCATCATCTTGGTAGTCTCCTTCATAGTCTGGCCATGAGAATAGCCAGGGACAAAAGCCATGAGTACTCTTTAAGTACTTGCAAACTACCACTACCAAGTAGTATAATGCTAAGTTAAAGTGCGAAATCTAAGTTTAACAATAAAGTTAAGTTTGAAACATAAGCTGAGTTCAGAAGCAAGGAAAGATAAAATAAAGTCCTAGAATCACTTAAGTTGGGAAGCTATTGTCATAAACACAACCCTGTTGTGGTCAAGTCAAGATTCATCATTCATTTCATAAGTTGTTTTGAAAACATCTCACAATGAAACAGTATGGCCATTCCAACTGTCCATAACCGCGGACGCAACTATTCGAATAGTTTGACACTATGCAGAGGTGGTACACTTTCACCACAAGATTCGATACATCTGTCAGGGATAACCCTGAATCATCATACTTAGTATGCAGGTAATCAAACATAACCTTTCCTTTACACACCCTAGTATAAGAACCTCTCCTATGAGCATTGCCTCCCAACCATGACCATCTGTCATCTTGGGCACTTCATAGGTGAACAACATTGAGAGGTAGCCTCAGCTCAAACCTCTCCCACGAGGGAACTAATACTAATGCATATAAACTTCTGGCTAAGCCTTACCCAATTCAGGTATTATGGTTGTACGGTAAATTTGGAATGGTATCGCATCCGAATCCAACCATCAGTTTTATAAAAGGGTTAAGGCTCATGCCTCAACATTTTCATCATCATAAACCATTTGTGTTTCTCAACACATGTCAAAACATCTCAATAGAATGACTCATCATTCCAAGGTTTTCATAATTCATTTTCACCAAGTGTTCCCATCTAAAGTGACTCAAGTTTTTATCTACTCTAAACTACTAAGTTAAGAGTGTTCACTAAGGTGGAAAATGGTGGAATCAATCTCATGCCATATAATGACATCTAAAGTTATCTACAATAGGTCAAGTTTTATACTCTTTATGCTACCTTCAAAACAAGTAAGGGACTTTGTGTAAAGTAAAGGAAGTAAAGCTTGAAATTAGTACTTGGGGTAAAGAATAGTCAAAGTAGTTTAACCAAAGCATGCCTAGAGCATCTTTGCTAAACCATCCAGTTTAATCCTAGCTTGGTAATAGTAGCTTGCTAAGTATAATACTTGCAAGTGTTAGCTTGCCATTAGTAGCTTGCCTTGGTTGGTGTAGTGGTTGAAGTTGTCTTCCTCCTCTTGGTAGAACTCCTCCTCCTCGTAAGCTTGGTCGGTACTACCTTCTATAAATACATACGGAGCACACAATCACCAAACAATACTTAACTAGTCTAATTAGCACTCTAAGGCACACATTTGATGATCTATTATCATCACAAGCATCACAAGTTTTATTAACTAGTTTCATTCTTTTTATTTAAGAAAAGTAATTTCTACTCAATGAAAAATAACTAAGATTTAATATTCACCACTTAAAATATGGGATCATGTGGACACATGTCATCACCACAAATCTTAACATGTGGGAATGTAATTTAAGGGTTGGTTCATAATTACTTTGGTTTAAGTTCATTATTTAATGATTTAAAGTGACTAGAAATGCCTATATAGCATTATTTTGGTACTAGTCCAAAGTCACTACATGTAAACCTAATGTTATTACATATTCAGATAGGTATGGTGAAATGTGATTTTTGAGAGTCGGAATCAACTCAAAAGCTATCTTGGTTGATTTTATAAAAATGTTGCAAGGTGCAAATGCTTCTGTCTTGTTATTTTTACTAGGAGAGATCTCTAACTCTAATTGAATTAAATCCAACGGGCTTGGGTAGATCCTTTCAGTAGATTTCTAACAAAATTGGAATCACTCCATTTGGATTTGTAAATCTCTCTAAATTGATTTTCAAACTAAGGGTCAAAACTAGGTTTAAACTAAAAAGAAAAATCCTAATTTGAATTAACTGGGTCACGCGAGAACGCTAACGGGCCGGCCTAGTGACACTACGCGGCACGGGGCTCAGCTGACAGGGGGGTCCACCGGTCAGCGACTCATAACGCGCGAAGCGGTATGAGGCGATATGGGTCGTTGGATTAGAACGGGGATCAACGGCTGGGGATCATCGTCGATGACGAACTGGTCGCCGGCAAACTCTAACCCTAGCGGCTCGGTGGGGGTGCATAGGGGGCGTACCAGGGCTCCAGCAACACCGGCGATGGGGGCAAACAGACTGGTGGTCGACGGCGAGCTCAGGGACGGTCAAGGCAGCTCCGGGGGTGGTCGCAATCAGTGACGCCCTTCTCCTCCAGAGGCGGCCTGCTCCGGTGCAATTCCGTGCAAGCGGTGCTCATGTTGCCAGAGGTGGGGAATGGTCAGTGAGGTGAGGGGAGGTGAGTGGTGTGCTGCAAATGGCTGGGGAAGGCCTCTATTTATAGGGCAACGACGCGACCGAGAGGGATGGGCGAGCGGCTCCAGCGAGGGCTGCACAGCGTGCTAGCGGCGTGGCTCGAGGTAGGGGCGGTCGCTGGTCACCTGGCGGTGCTCTACGTGATCAATGCGGGACTAGGGAGGTGGTATGCGGTCGGGCAGAGCTGGCGCTTTGAGCGGCAGAGACGGCGGTGTCCACGGCGGGCGGTGGCTGTGAGGCGTTGGACGGCGAATGGGCGTGTCTGGCGTGTCCCTGGGGTCATGGCGGAGTGGTGGGCGCGGGCTGTGGTTGAGCAGCGGCTTGTGCACGTGTCGAGCGTGCTCGGCGCTGGCGCAGCAGACAGGCAGTGCGTGGCGGTTCCTCGGTGGTCCATGGTCTGGCTCGGCTCGGGGAGGGGACACAGAGTGGCGGTGAGGTACTGGCTAGCTCATAGACATGGTGAGAGGGGGCGAGGTGGTCTACTGAGGTGAGGGCAAGGTTGGCCGGCGAGTTGGTGCTCGGCATGGCTTGGCCTTGCCACTAGGGGTAGGAGAGGGGGTTTAAATGGCCTAGTTAGATCATTTGGGGACAGAGAGAGGGTTTTGAGGAAAATTGGGTGCAAAACCCAGTTGCAAATAGTGAGCTATGTTTAGAGTTTAAACCCTGCCTGCTAAGTGTTTGATGAAATGGTCGCAAGAACTTTCTTTTTGAATTTTGAAAAGATTTTTGGTGGGTGTGCTAGTACTAAGCTTGGGACTCTGTGGGTTCTTGGGTTTTGAAATTTGAGCTTGTTTGAGTGGTTTTTGAAATAGTGGGATCTTCCCATATGAAATAGATTCCATTTTCAAATGTTAATTAAAATTAGTATTTGAATGTTTTTGGCAGATCACAAGGTGGGCCTTGGTACCTCATTTTGTGTACTAGCAAGGGGTGCAAAGATCCATCATTGTTTCTGTTAGGTTTTGAGTACTAGGAATAGCCAAATTAGTCATGATAGTTAATTTGGCAAAAATGACCATTCACTTCATTTATTCATTTTGAGTTGTTTTTCTTTGGGAAATGTTTGGGAATGATTTAGATGATGTTTATTTCACCTAATAATCATTTTACAATCAATGGATCACAGAACCATGGCAATTCAAACAAAATGCACATACACATGAATTCTTTCATATTTTTAATTAGAAAAGTTTTTGTTAACCCTAATTTTGATGATTTGGATCTTAATAACCTTGGATTAAAGTTTTGGGATGTTACAAACCTTCCCCCTTAAACAAAATCTCGTCCTGAGATTTACAAAGAAAACTAGGAACTAAAGAGATTTGGGAACTCTGTCCTAATGTAATCTTCTCGCTCCCAAGTGGCTTCCTCCTCGGTATGGTTGCTCCACTGAATCTTGAGAAACTTGATACTCCTGGTCCTGGTGGTTCTGTAAGCTTCTTCTAAGATACGGATGGGCACTTCACGATAGGTCAGGTCATTGTTGATCTCCACAGCTCTGTGATCGATGTTCTTGAAAACTTCAGTCTTCTCTGGCACTTCCAGGCATTTGCGAAGTAACGAAATATGGAACACATTGTGGATGGCTGACATCTCTTCAGGCAGTTCTAGTTGATACGATACTTCTCCTCGATGGTTCAGAATCTTGAAGGGCCCGATATATCTGGGGGCTAACTTTCCTTTCAGACTAAAGCGTTGGGTTCCTTTCAACGGTGAAACCTTGAGATATACAAAATCTCTGACATTGAAAGTCAGGTCTCTCCTTCTCTTGTCAGCGTAACTCTTTTGTCTGGATTGGGCGGTCTTGAGGTGTTCACGGACTTTGTGAACTTGGACAGTCTATCAACTATGACCCAAATTGAGTCATTTCCCCTACTAGAAGTAGGCAAACCTATGATAAAGTCCATTCCTACGGAATCCCATTTCCATTCCGGAATCTGCAATGGTTGCAACAGTCCTATGGGTCTCTGGTGTTCTGCTTTGACTCTTTGACAGATGTCACACTTGGCGATGTAGCTTCCAATTTCTCTCTTCATCTGGTGCCACCAAAATTGCTCTTTCAAATCTTGATACATCTTCATTCCTCCGGGGTGGATAGAATAAAGAGTATCATGAGCTTCCTTCATGATAACTTGCTTCAGTTCCGAATCTTCTGGCACACAAATACGTCCTTTGTACCACAGAACTCTTTCTTCGTATTCAATGAATCCAGGTACCTTTCCTGTACTAATACGACTTTTGATTCCGTCGATACTTTCATTTCCCTTCTGGGCTTCCTTGATTTGGCTAATTAAAGTGGGTTGAAGTTCAATGCTAGCTAAGAATCCTTTGCTAACTAACTCAGTCCTGAACTGCTCCAACTCCTCATACAAACTTGGTTGCTTCTCCTTGATCATGGTGTTTAGCCTACACGGCAATCTGCTAAGAGCATCCACTACCATATTGGCTTTGCCGGGGTGATAGTGAATGTCAAGGTCATAATCCTTGATTAACTCTATCCATCTCCTTTGCCTCATATTCAGCTCCTTCTGAGTGAAAATATACTTTAAGCTCTTGTGATCTGAGTAAATCTCACAACGATTACCCATCAGATAATGACGCCATGTCTTCAATGCCAGCACTACGGCTGCTAATTCAAGATCATGGGTCGGATAGTTCTGCTCATGCTGCTTCAGTTGTCGAGACAGATACGCGATGACTTTGCCTTCTTGCATCAATACACATCTGAGGCCAATCTTGGATGCATCACAATATACATCAAACGGCTTCTTAATGTCTGGCATGATCAATATTGGGGCAGATATCAATCTCTTCTTCAGCTCCTGGAAACTGGCTTCACACTTGTCAGTCCATTCAAACTTCTTTTCCTTCTTCAACAATTGGGTCATGGGTCTGGCGATGCTCGAGAATCCTTCTACGAACTTGTGGTAGTATCCCGCTAATTCGAGAAATGCACGGACTTGGGTTTGAGTGGTTGGGGCTTCCCATGCTTCGACATCTCTGATCTTGGCGGGATCAACAGAGACTCCTCCGGCAGACACAATATGTCCTAGGAATCCTACTTCTTTCAGCCAAAACTCACACTTGCTGAACTTGGCATACAACCGATGTTCTCTCAGGGTTTCTAGGATGATTTGCAGATGTTGCTCATGCTCTTCTTTTGACTTGGAGTAGATAAGGATGTCGTCGATAAACACAACTACAAACTTATCTAGGAAATTCATAAAGATCTTATCATGAGATTCATGAAATAAGCAGGGGCATTGGTTAATCCAAAAGACATAACCGTATACTCGTATTAACCATAGCGAGTAGTAAAGGCGGTCTTCGGAATATCCGTTGCACGAATCTTAAGTTGGTGATAACCAGTTCTAAGATCAATCTTTGAGAATACCTGGGCTCTAGTCAACTGATCAAATAGATCCTCTATCTTTGGCAAGGGGTGCTTATTCTTGATGGTGACGTCATTCAACTTTCTGTAATCTATACACAGACGGTTGCCTCCATCTTTCTTGTCGACGAATAACACTGGTGATCTCCATGGCGAAGCGCTTGGCTGAATCAAGCCTGTTGCTAACATGGCATCTAACTGCTTCTTCAGTTCCACTAACTCTGAGGGGTTCATGCTATAGGGTCTCTGGGCTATGGGTCCGGTCCCGGGGATTAGCTCGATAATGAACTCAATATCCCTATCCGGGGGCATACCTGGCAATTCATCTAGGAATATGTTAGGGTATTCACAGACTACTCTTACTTCATCTATGGTGGGTAGGGCTAGACTCTTGTTGCACTTGAATTGGCGAGGTAAGGTTTCAGATATATGCTCTACTGTTACTGCAGAACTACTGGTCATGGTGATGGCTTTCTTATGACAGTCTATCAGTCCTTTATGCCTTGACATCCAGTCCATACTTAGTACTACTTCCAATCCTTTGGTTCCAAGTACTGTAAGGTTGGCATAAAAATCTATCCCATGTATTAGGTACAGCTTTGCAAATTTTTCTAACTTTTGTAGTTGATCCGGGGATTTGAACTATCATGACATGCTTCAGGTTGGTTGGGTGAATCTTAGTAGTGCATGCAAATTCTTCGGTGACAAATGAATGCGATGCTCCTGAATCAAACAATACTCTTGCTAAAACTGAGTTGACAAAAAACATACCTAGCACTACATCTGGCGCTTCTTGGGCTTCTTCAGCGTTCATGTGAAAGAGACGACCATTGCGGTTGTGAGGGTTCCCTGGGGAACATCTTCTCCCTGGTTGAACACGACGCTGCTGTTGAGCTGGGGCATTCACATTTGCAGTGGCGGCAGTCTTCTTGGGACAGTCATTGGAGTAGTGACCCTTCACTCCACACTCGAAACAAGTGATCTGGGACTTGTCCTATGCTGCAATAGGCACAACATTGCTGCCAGTTCTAGGTGTAGTGTTGTTGTTGTTGTTCTTGGGAGGGGCACGGTTGAAGTTGTTGGCATTGCCGGAGTTGTGATTGTTTCGTTCGGACTTCACATTTCCTCCTCTACGGTTGAGGTAGCTTGGGAGAGACATTGGGGGTCAGTTGTTCCTTGGTGCATATCCTAGTGAGGGGTTGGGACGGTACTTCTGATGATTGCTGGATCCTGATTGCTGCATCATACGGCGTTTGCAGTTGTCGTTTGCCTGATTAATCTTCCCTTCCAACTGGATGGCAGAGTCAACTAGCTCTTCGAGATCCTCGAAACGGATGTTGACGAGGACAGTCTGCATCTCATCATGCAGTCCGTTCAGGAATCTCTCCTTCATCACCTCTATGTTGATCTCATCAGGGGAATATCTTGCAAGCGACAGGAATCTGTCACGATATTACACCACAGTCATTCTGCCTTGCTTCAAGTCGCAAAACTCATCTCTTAGTCTGGTGACTAGGCCTTGCGGCACGTGGGTGCGTCTGAACTTTGTTTTGAAAGCTTCCCATGTCATCACTTGACCATGGTTCATATTGCGGATACTAGTCCACCAAGCTCTTGCATCTCCCGCCAGATAGTGGGTGGCGAAGAGAACTTTCTCATTGTCATCAACTCCTGCAACTTCTAAGTTGTTTTCCATTGTCTCAGAACCATCATACGCATCTAGTGGGTTTTCAGCTTGGTTGAAGATTGGGGGATTGGTATTCTAGAAGTTTTTGAGTTTGGATCCATGGTGATCCTGGTTTCCATGGTTCTGGTTGTTGAGAGCCATCTGGGCGATCTGCTACAATGTTGCTAAGTTGCTCGGTGTTCTACCCTACTTGCTTCACTGTCTGCGATGAGATTCTGCATGATCTGCAGCATTGGGTCTTGCGACGAGCTGCTCCCTCCTTGGTTTCCACGAGTCATCTGAAGATTGAGGTAGATAAAGGGGTAAGAGGGAAAGTTCTAAGGTTCATGGTTTTTGTTTCAAGCTAAAACTTTGAGTTTGACTCAGGTTTTGCAACTAGCTTCATTTCATTCATGCAAACAAGCACACGATACAACACACACCACAACAATCAAAGGAAAACAGATGGTTTGAAGAACCATTCTACAAGCTACGAATAAGTGGGACCGATACATCTCATGCTACGACAGTGCTCTAGTGCATCTACTCATCGTCGATGAAGTCGGAGTCCTCATCGTCAGTGTAGAAGTCCATAGCATCCTCCTCCAGAAAGTCATCATCATTGCTGAGGTAAGAATCCATGTCTCCCTGGATGTCTTCACCCTCCTCTTCTTCTTCCTTTGCGGCAAGTTGAGCTTCTTGCTCCTTGACGGTCTTCTCGAGGTCGGCCACCTTCTTGCAAAGACGGGCGATGGTGCGATCCTTCTTTGCACGCTGGCGGCAAAGAAACTGGCGATCTTGGACGAGCAGTGCAAAAGTCTAGGCCTTCTGGTTGGCTAACTCTCTGGCATTGTCCAGTTCCTGCTGTCTGTCGTGCAGTAAGAAGTCAAGATTCTCCACTTGACGCCTCAACTCTGGGTGACTTGGCATCTCCATCGGCATTCCCATGAAGTCACGTCTTGCATAGTGAGCAAAACGGGTTCCCTGGAGTTGGTTGACACTGAGGGCACATAGACGTGCGAGAGCTTCATGCATTGCCCTGGCTAATACATCTAGCCAGTTGTTCTCTCTCACGGAGAACTGGATTCTCCCGGATGTTGGTGCTTCGATGCTTCCTCTAAGATCAGCGGTGACTAGCCACTATAAATCTCCTCCTGGGGGTCCTGGAAGTTGAGCTCCAAGAAACTCCGGATGTGGGCGTCCTAGTAACTCTGACAGTGAATCCAGATCCCTCTCGAAGATCAGCTGACCTCCATTTCCCAACTGGTAGAACTTGCCAAACTAAGTCACCATCTACAAGAATTTAGGATGAGGAAAATTAGTGAAGTGATCAAGTGTGTCAAATTTTAAGTAGTAATGTAAGAATTTGAGGACATGAATTTTTGAGAAAGAATGAATTCCCAAGGATAAGAGAGGAAATAGTTTTTCATAAATACTCACTTTGGTTTTGAAACTAAGTTTTTGTTTGGACGTCCATCTAACTAGGGTCTCCTATGGTCAGGATGGCTCTGATACCAACTTGTCAACACCCGGATTTTTAATCCCAGATGCCCGTTATGCCATACCTCGCAATCCTAGGATTACCTTTTTGCGAGACATAACAGATTGGATATCACAGTACATCATCCATTACAAACCATACATAAGGTCTTACACAAATAAGGATCTCATGATCCAGTCTTAATACAACAAGCAGCGGAATAAAAGGTAAGCGTAGCGGTGGGGTCCATCTTCAGGGGCACATGCAATGCTGACGAAGGCAGACAGTCCTAGTTATCATAGCCGTCCTACTGGTCATCATCTTGATAGTCTCCTTCATAGTCTGGCCATGAGAATAGCCAGGGACAAAAGCCATGAGTACTCTTTAAGTACTCGCAAACTACCACTAACAAGTAGTATAGTGCTAAGTTAAAGTGCTAAATCTAAGTTTAACTATAAAGTTAAGTTTGAAACCTAAGATGAGTTCAGAAGCAAAGAAAGATAAAATAAAGTTCTAGAATCACTTAAGTTGGGAAGCTATTGTCATAAACACAACCCTCTTGTGGTCAAGTCAAGATTCATCATTCATTTCATAAGTTGTTTTGAAAACATCTGACAACAAAACAATATGGCCATTCCAACTGTCCATAACCACGAACGCGGCTATTCAAATAGTTTGACACTCTGCAGAGGTGGTACACTTTCACCACAAGATTCGATACATCTGTCAGGGATAACCCTGAATCATCATACTTAGTATGCAGATAATCAAACATAACCTTTCCTTTACACACCCTAGTATAAGCACCTCTCCTATGAGCATGGCCTCCCAACCATGGCCATCTGTCATCTTGGGCACTGCATAGGTGGACAACATTGAGAGGTAGAATTATCATACTAATGCATATAAACTTCTGGCTAAGCCTTACCCAATTCAGGTATTATGGTTATACGGTAAATTTGGAATGGTATCGCATCCGAATCCAACCATCAGTTTTATAAAAGGTTTAAGGCTCATGCCTCAACATTTTCATCATCATAAACCATTTGTGTTTCTCAACACATGTCAAAACATCTCAATAGAATGACTCATCATTCCAAGGTTTTCATAATTCATTTTCACCAAGTGTTCCCATCTAAAGTGACTCAAGTTTTTATCTACTCTAAACTACTAAGTTAAGAGTGTTCACTAAGGTGGAAAATGGTGGAATCAATCTCATGCCATATAATGACATCTAAAGTTATCTACAATAGGTCAAGTTTTATACTCTTTATGCTACCTTCAAAAAAATTAAGGGACTTTGTGTAAAGTAAAGGAAGTAAAGCTTGAAATTAGTACTTGGGGTAAAGAATAGTCAAAGTAGTTTAACCAAAGCATGCCTAGAGCATCTTTGCTAAACCATCCAGTTTAATCCTAGCTTGGTAATAGTAGCTTGCTAAGTATAATACTTGCAAGTGTTAGCTTGCCATTAGTAGCTTGCCTTGGTTGGTGTAGTGGTTGAAGTTGTCTTCCTCCTCTTGGTAGAACTCCTCCTCCTCGTAAGCTTGGTCGGTACTACCTTCTATAAATACATACGGAGTACACAATCACCAAACAATACTTAACTAGTATAATTATCACTCTAAGGCACACATTTGATGATCTATTATCATCACAAGCATCACAAGTTTTATTAACTAGTTTCATTCTTTTTATTTAAGAAAAGTAATTTCTACTCATTGAAAAATAACTAAGATTTAATATTCGCCACTTAAAATATGGGATCGTGTGGACACATGTCATCACCACATATCTTAACATGTGGGAATGTAATTTAAGGGTTGGGTCATAATTACTTTGGTTTAAGTTCATTATTTAATGATTTAAAGTGACTAGAAATGCCTATATATCATTATTTTGATACTAGTCCAAAGTCACTGCATGTAAACCTTAATATTATTACATACTCAGATAGGTATGGTGAAATTTTATTTTTGATAGTTGGAATCAACTCAAAATCTATCTTGGTTGATTTTATAAAAATGTTGCAAGGTGCAAATGCTTCTGTCTTGTTATTTTTACTAGGAGAGACTCTAACTCTAATTGGATTAAATCCAACGGGCTTGGGTAGATCTTTTCAGTAGCTTTCTAAAAAAATTGGAATCATTCCATTTGGATTTGTAAATCTCTCTGAATTGATTTTCAAACTAAGGGACAGAACTAGGTTTAAACTAAAAAGAAAAATCCTAATTTGAATTAACTGGGTCGCGCGGGAACGCTAACGGGCCAGCCTAGTGACACTACGCGGCATAGGGCTCAGCTGACAGGGGGGTCCACCAGTCAGTGACTCATAATGCGTGAAGCGGTACGGGGCGATATGGGTCGTTGGATTAGAACGGGGATCAACAGCCGGGGATCATCATCGACGACGAACTGGTCGCCGGCGAACTCTAACCCTAGTGGCTCGGTGAGGGTGCATAGGGGGCGTACCAGGGCTCCAGCGACAATGGCGATGGGGGCAAATGGACTGGTGGTCGACGACGAGCTCAGGGATGGTCGAGGCAGCTCTGGGGGTGGTCGCAATCAGCGTAGCCCTTCTCCTCCAGAGGCGGCCTGCTCCGGTGCAATTCCGGCGAACGGCTGATTGCGCTGCTCCGGCTAGAGGTGGGGAATGGTCAGTGAGGTGAGGGGAGGTGAGTGGTGTGCTGAAAATGGCTGGGGAAGGCCTCTATTTATAGGGCGACGATGCGACCGAGAGAGATGGGCGAGCGGCTCCGGCGAGGGTTGCACAGCGTGCTAGCAGCGTGGCTCGAGGTAGGGGGCGATCGCTTGTCTCCTAGCGGTGCTCTACGTGATCAATGCGAGACTAGGGGCGGTGGTATGTGGTCGGGCGGAGCTGGCGCTCTGAGCGGCAGAGACGGCGGTGTCCACGGCGAGCGGTGGCTGTGAGGCGTTGGACGGCGAATGGGCGTGTCTGGTGTGTCCCTGGGGTCATGGCGGAGTGGTGGGTGCGGGCTGTGGTCGAGCGGCGGCTTGTGCACGCGTGTCGGTAGCGCGCGCAGCGTGCGCGGCATGGCATGAGCAGGCAGAGCGGTGGCTTCTCGGTGGTCGGTGGTCCATGGACTCGGCTCGGGAGGGACAGAGGTGAGGTAATCTTGGCTAGCTCGTAGACATGGCGAGAGGGGGCGAGGTGGTCTACTGCGGTGAGGGCAAGGTTGGCCGGCGAGTTGGTGCTCGGCATGGCTTGGCCTTGCCACTAGGGTGTAGGCGAGGGGGTTTAAATGGCCTGGTTAGATCATTTGGGGACAGAGAGAGGGTTTTGAGGAAAATTGGGTGCAAAACCCTGTTGCAAATAGTGAGCTATGTTTAGAGTTTAAACCCTGCCTGCCAAGTGTTTGATGAAATGGCATAAGAACTTTCTTTTGAATTTTGAAAAGATTTTTGGTGGGTGTGCTAGTACTAATCTTGAGACTCTGTGGGTGCTTGGGTTTTGAAATTTGAGCTTGTTTGAGTGGTTTTTGAAATAGTGGGATCTTCCCATATGAAATAGATTCCATTTTCAAATGTCAATTAAAATTAGTATTTGAATGTTTTTGGCAGATCACAAGGTGGGCCTTGGTACCTCATTTTGTGTACTAGCAAGGGGTGCAAAGATCCATCATTGTTTCTGTTAGGTTTTGAGTACTAGGAATAGCCAAAGTAGGCATGATAGTTAATTTGGCAAAAATGACCATTCACTTCATTTATTCATTTTGAGTTGTTTTTCTTTGGGAAATGTTTGGGAATGATTTAGAGGATGTTTATTTCACCTAATAATCATTTTACAATCAATGGATCACAGAACCATGGCAATTCAAACAACTCTTATTTTAAATGCACATACACATGAATGCTTTCATATTTTTAATTGGAAAAGTTTTTGTTAACCCTAATTTTGATGATTTGGATCTTAATAACCTTGGATTAAAGTTTTGGGATGTTACACTTGGAGACACGCTTCTAGGGCCTGGGCCCTTTCGTCTAGCTCTTCAGCAGTAAGTTCTGCAGCTGTAGGAATAGGTGTGGTTCATGCAGCATCGATGAGTTTACGCGCACCTTCAGTGATCACGTGTCCATCCACCGACTCTTCCTTGGTCTCTTCTGGGATAAGTGCTCCATCCGAGTCTTCTTCATATTCCTCGGAAATCACCTCCGCTGCCGGAGGGTCTTTTGCCAGGGTCTTGTTCTTCTTGTTCTTCTTATTTGCCTTCTTGGCAGTGCCGGTAGCAAAGACGGCTTTGGGCCTGTTTCCCGGAGTCATACTTTGATCGGTACTTTCAGCCATTTGGTTCTCGGGATCATCTCCGAGATCCATATTGTCTTGTGCTTTGGGAGAGCTTTCTCTGGATCCTTTGTCCATGTCTTCTCCATCTGCAGCAGCTGTGGAGTTAACCTCCTCTCCGTATTCTGCGGAGAACTTCCGGAAATCTGCCGACGTCATGGAGTCATCCGAAGATGCCGGTAATTTGACGCTTGTTCCGATAGCCTCCAGCACAGAGTCGGTCTTGTCTCTAGCCTCGGCGGAGCCGGATCCGGATCCCACATATCCGACAAAGTGCGACGCACCCCTCCTGAGATAACCGCGGTCTTCATAGTAGGCTTCGTCGAAACGTTTGATGGTCTCGAGGATTTCATCTACGCCTGAGTTTTGCATCATCATGCGTCTTAGTGTGTATCTCAGGAAGGGCATGTCTGTCTCGGCATCGTCAGAGCCGGAACCGTCGTTGTTGCTATGCTCCTCCTGGATTTCGACTTCAGCGGGTGGGTCGATCTGGGATTCGGTCTCTCCAGGGAGATCCACTCCAGATTCAACTTGGACCGCCAGGTCTGCTTCAGGCTCAGATTTCTCCACTATCTCCACGATTGGTGCGGGCTGGGTGGGATTAGGGTTTTCTGAGATCCGGAACTCTACCGCCTCCGCGGACAAAGGGGACCCAGAAGTTTCTTCTGCCTCTATCGTCACCGCTGGGGTGGGTGGGGCAGGTTCAGCGAAACCGATGTAAACATCGATCTCGCCAAAAGACATGATGGTGTAGGCAGTCACAGCCTCCCTAGCCGGAATCCAGGTCTGGTCAAGAACGATGAGAGGGACATCGCTAGCGTAGAGGATGCGACCGACGACGTTAGTCTCGCCGATTCCAATTTCTTGCAGATTCCACTCGGAACGTAGATCCGAAGCTCACTTACCCCACGGTAGGCGCCAACTGTCGTCGGATTGATGACAAGTACGCCATGAGGGGGTCCTCAAGGCGTGCGGAAGAGAGGGGTGTGAGGCGTACGGTGTTCCGGGACAGTGAGCACACAATTTTACTCAGGTTCAAATCCGCCGGCTTTGGACAGATCCTACTCCTGCTAGCAATCCAGTAATACGGCAGAGCCGGAATATGGGTTACAAGGGGTTCGCCTGTGCGAGTTGAGATTGTAGACTATTGGGTTGCCCTAAAGGCTCTCCCTAGGATGGCTCATATAGAAATCTGGCCTAGGGTTTACAGGAGAGATCTATCCGGCTACGACTAATAGTCGGTTACAGAGTACATATTGAACTACAAGTAACACTATGGGCCTATGTCGGTAAGTCTTCTGGGCCTTCCTGTAGCCGGATTGGACTCCGTCTCTTCTCCCTGACTGGGCCGCCCGTGAAGCAAAGCTCTAACCCGAAGTGGGCCACCCTGGTCAGTGAGGAACTATGAGGATACCCGGAAAGTATATCCCCAACAGGATATACTTCAATCACCACCACCTAATCATGGTCTAGTTAACGTATATATATAGATAGAAGATCATCAGTCAAATATAGCAAAAAGAGATCTCCACCATGATTGAGTGAGAAAATTGAATTATAAATCAAGGGATTTACGTTTGGTCTTTGTGCAGTACCGTTAAAGGTCATATTGTTCTAATCATTGGCCAACTCATGTGGTGCTGACACTAGACAATGTGATTACCTCCAGAGTGCATACAAACTCTTAATTATAGTAGAAAAATACAATAATAGACTATAAATTAGCATAAAAGTGGATCTACTTAAATTACCACCACATACTCATAGTCTAGTTGACCCATATGTAGATAGATAGATAGATATGATGATGAGTCAAATATAGCAACGAATAGATCATCATGATGATTTTTGAGAAAAATGAATTATAAATCGAGAGATTTACAATTGGTCTTTGTTACATAGCAGAAAAATATAGCATAAAAGTGGATATACTTAGATCACCACCACCTAATCATGGTCTAGTTAACATATAGATAGATAGATAGATGAACACAAGTCAAATATAGAAAGAATAGATCATCACCAATATCAAGTGAGCACATTGAATTATAAATCGAGGGATTTACGTTTGGTTTTTGTCCAGTCTTGTTTAAGGTCAACCTTGTTCTAATCATTAGTCGAATCATGTGGTACCTCATACAAACAAGCATCTGACACTAAGCATATCTCAGTAAAAACAAGAGACTTACTATTTATTTTTGTGTAGTCCCATTGGAGGACATCCTATTGTCATTTCGTTCTTTGAATGCATCCATCGCATCCAGTACTTGGATAGACGATCCATCTACTTTATTGTTGCTCCTCTGCATATAGGTTTAGGCCACTCATTCACATAAAACAGGTTTGCATTTAGCAATACAAAGCAACAGGTACTTACAAGATTGTAGGGGCGATTCACTCTACGATTCTCCGTGTTCCCTATGAGAGGAAATAATATCAGATAGTGGTTGTTGCTGTTTACAAAGAACTAGATAGACATTATAGTATAATCAATAGTGAACACATAGAGCAGGGAATGGCGGAATATAAACAAACATTTAAATGACATAAATATTGCCATGGCGACAAAATAGAATGCAGTTAAAGTCACTCCTTAGCATGAACAAGAGAGAAATTACAATGATTTAAGTTGTGAAATAGGATTGCAAACAAATAAGTGCCATAAAATATGTCACCATCTACAGAGCAGGCAGTTACTGTACTAACATTTGGACGAACAAGATAGACATTACAATGGTATATCTCGTGAACTTATAGAGCAGGGAATGCTAACCCATCTGTGAAGTGACTTAAAATGCCATCAACTACATAATAGAAGGTAGATGCTGCTACTATAGAAATTATAATTGAGAAAATTGAATTTATAGAGAAGGGCATGCAGATAACCATGCTAAGTGCCTTAAAACATGCCATGTAATACTACAACCAATCCAAAGTAAATAAGGCGTATAAAATTTTTGCAAGTCAATCGACGCAAAATTGGACCAAGTTTGTAGAACATACCAGGAACATCTACCATGCCAAACCAATGCCATTCGATACATCGGGGCATATATTTTCATAGATGCAAATGCCACAAATTAACCCTTAATATATTTTTCTATGAGCTTGGTAAAAGTCATCATTGTTTGACTTTAAAAAAGTATAGGCCTTCTTTTATGGAATGGATGTACTACCTCCGTTTCAAAAAGTATAAGTCATCATCTAGACCACTTTTAGTGTGTAGGTTCATGTAGGTTTGGAGTAAACCTACACACTAAATGGTGTCTAGATACACTCCTATCACAAAGCTAAAACATCTTATATTTTGAAACGGAGGGAGTAGTACACAATAGGCGGCAGCTACTGTTGGAGCTTAATTGAAACAAATAATAATGGCATAACTTGCAGAGGGAATGCAAAACCAACAAGTTCAATAACATAAAATTTGCAATGAATTACATAAGAGAAGGCAGTTACTGTGGTTGCTTAGAACAACCAGATTGAAATTAAAATAGCATAAATTCTGAACTTGTAGAGCAGGGAATGTTAACCTACATGTTTAGTGGCTTAAAACTACCAATGAACTCCAAAATTACATGCAGTCAGTATTGTAGCAGCAGACAAAGCAAGTGCACATTATGATGACATAACTTGTGAACTTGTTGAATATGTAGGTAGCTTCAGATGTTTAGTGAATTAACATTTGCCATGAACTGCATAATACCAATGAACTCTAATGATGTCTGTTTTGTACTACCAAAATTGTTTATGTATATTAAGAGTAATTGTTGGTCAAAGAAAAAACACGCATAACAAGGATGCCTTATACCTCAAAACAGAAGGAGTAGTTTAATGCATGGATTTAACATAGACTACACCAAATTTATCAAGGGAGAGTGGGATATCAATTAAGCCAGTATTGAGGTAGGAATTTACCACCAATACAGAAATGCAGTTCACTATCACAAGCTCATACCTGCTATATTGAAACGAACAAGCAGATCTAGCTTACCTAGGCCACGATGTTGTTTGCGCATACACGACATCTTTGTGGGTGACGTCAAGGACGCCGAGGGTGCCCGGTAGTGGTGAGTCAGGCTGAAGCAGATAGATCTTGGCGGCGTCTGTGAAGCAGATCTGTGGAGGTTGTTGATGTGTCTGGCTTGCTTGACAAGATGTCCGGTGAAGGAGATCCAGTGTAGTGCACGGTGTCGTCGGTGAAGCAGATATATTACGACCGATTATGGATTCAAGGCACTGCACAAGAGCGTCGGTGAAGCAGATCTGGTGTAGTGGACTGTTGAGTCCGTGAAGGAGATCTAATGTAGAGCACACCAGCGTAGGTGAAGCAGGTCAGGTGTTGTGGACTATGGAGTTGGCAAAACTAACACAGTTGTATGGAAGAGGGTGTCAGCGAACTGGTTCAGTAAGGTGGACGTCGGCTGATCTCGTAGACTGGTCAGGAGTATATGGTATCGAGGTATGGCGTGTAGGCCGGTGAAGTGCGGTGGTTCAGGAGCCGGAGGTGGGATAGGGGGTTTGGGGTGGCGTGTGGGCCGGCGAAGTGTGGCGGTGATGTTCTGGTGCGGTGGTGTAGGAGCTGGAGGTGAGATAGGGGTTGGGTGGCATGTAGGCGGGCGAAGTGCGGCAGAGATGATTATGGTGCGGTGGTGCAGGTGCTGGAGGTGAGAGGGGGTTGGGTGGCGTGTAGGTCGGCAAAGCGCTGCAGGGATGTGCCGGTGCGGTGGTGCAGGAGCCAGAGGTGAGAAAGGGGTTAGGGTTTTTCAGAGTGCTATGGGGGAAATGGCGTCGGTGGAAGGTGGACTACCCATCTTCAGAGTTGTGGGGACCCCCGCCCCCCCCGGGGGAGGGGATTACGAACCATATACCCACACCCCGACATTAGTAGATAGGCCATTGCCAAGGGTAGAAAATGAATTTTGTATGGCTACAACTTGGGGCGTGTGACCACTCAAAATATTTTGATGGAGGTGAGGCGGGAGAATTTGCCGCTCTGGGATTTTGAATTTGGCTATACAGTTCAAAAGATATAGAATAATAATATCCTATCCTATCCTAGGTGTAGCTATAGTCCAATTACTAGAAAAAATAGTTTACTGTAATGTCCTAGCCTTTCTAGGAACGGAGTACTTCCGGAGCCATTTCTGCAAAAATAGGGTCTCTACATTCGGCTCCATTACATACACACATGAAGGTACATAGTAACATGAACTAGTATGTTTCCCACTATGACTAGCCTAAGAATATCTCTAGTGGCTAGTGTATCCGGTAGTCTAAGCCAAATATAGACCACCATGGACCAAAAAATGTCTCCGGTGGCTTGTGTATCCGGTGGTCTAAAATTTAGACATCCTCCAAATAGGCTACTCATTGTCCATATTTGGAGAACCGAGCCACCAAGTCTAAATCAAAGTTGGTCGCTCGTGAGCTCGCTCCCGTGCCAAATCATAGCATTTGTTGTACTGATTTGCTATGCATATTGACTATTTGTGTGCAAATGAACATATAGACTATCAAATTTAGACTATCCACTAGAAAACTAAAGTCATGTAAAAAGGAATCTTTTTACATCATTATCTATAAAGTGAAGATGTAGACTACCAAATTTAGACAAGCCACCAGAGATGCTCTAAGAGACTACCAAAGTTAGACAAGCAACTAGAGATCAAGGAAAAAAATATTAGCGTGCTATTTAATTTAGCGTGGCTTTTCTCTAGACGATATGAAAGTTACTGATACGTTGCTAACGTATCCATAATTTTTGATGTTCCATGCTTGGTTTTATCTACTTTCTTATGTTTTGTCCACACTTTGGAGTACTTTTTATACACTTTCTTGGACTAACCTATTAACAAGATGCCACAGTACCAGTTGCCTGTTTTCTGTTGTTTTTGGTTCAAGGAAAGTCAGAAAATGAATATTCTCGGAATTGGACAGGACAAAGGCCAAAGTCAATTTTTCACCAAGGGGACACGGAGAGGGGCCAGGGGCCGCCACACCACCTGGCCACGCGGCCAAGCCTGGCCCGCGCCAGGGGGTGGTCTGGCCGCCTAGGGCACCCCCTCAGCCTCCCCTTTCGCCTATAAGATGCCTCTGATACAGAAACCCTAAGTACCTGATCAAAATTCCACGAAAGAGTCTGTAGCCGCCGTCATCTCCATCCCTAGATCGGGAGGGATCTGAAGCTCTTCCCGGCACCCTGTCGGAGGGGAGAATTCACCCTGGAGGCCTTCTTCATCACCATGCAAGCCTCCGGTGTGATGCATCAGTAGTTCATCCTTGGACTACGGGTCCATGTAGTAGCTAGATGGCTGGTTCTTCTCCTTTGTGCTATCATGTTTAGATCTTGTGAGCTCCGTTCATGATCAAGATCATCTATTTGTAATTCTACATGTTGTGTTTTCGGGGATCCGATGGATATTGAGATGTTATTTCAGATTGATTATTGATTATTGATTCTATCATGTCTTTGTTATTTGTGATCTTGCATGCTTTCCGTTGTTAGTAGCTACTTGGACAAGTAGATGCTAGCAACTCCAAGAGTTAGTATTTATGCTCGATAGTGGGTTCATGCCTCTAGTAATCCGGGGAAGTGACATAAATCTCTAAGGTACTAGATGTGTTGTTTCTACTAGGGAGAAAACAACAATCCTTTGTTCATAGAATAATCGTATTGTTTACTTTACACGCAACGCGTAATGCAATTATCTGTTGCTTGCAACTTAATACTGGAGGGGGTTCAGATGATAACCTGAAGGTGGATTATTAGTCAAAGATGTAGTTGGATTATAGTCTATGTATAATGTTGTAATGCCCAATCAAATCTCAAAGGAGTCAAGATGAGTAGTATATGCATGATTGCTTTCTCGATGTTTGTCAATTGCCCCGCTGTAATTTGTTCACCCAACATGTCATCTATCTTAAGGGGAGCCACCACTAGTGAACTATGGACCCCGGTCCTTTCTTTTATTATCAATCTACAAACTATTTCCTGCTTTCTGTTTACTTTATGCAAGCTATTACTTTCTTCACACAATACGTTTAATCCTTTGTTTTCAGCAAAACTGGTGAGATTGACAACCTCACTGTAAGTTGGGGGCAAAGTTCTATGGTTGTGTTGAGCAGGTTTCCACGTTGCTGCTCGCACCGGTAGTGCGCCCTGCCAAAGGCCAGCTATCAACACCTTGGAGGTGTTTCCTTGCTCCTACTGGATTGATAACCTTGGTTTCATAACTGAGGGAAAACTTGCTGCTGTGCTCATCATACCTTCCTCTTGGGGTTCCCCAACAAGCTCGATCTATTTTGAGCCATCAAGCTATTTTTCTTTGCGCCGTTGCCGGGGAGTCAAGAACAGCTTCCCAAGGGGAGTCCCTCATAACCAATCTCTTTACTTTGTTATTTTTGTTTTGCTTAGTTTACTTTTTGCTTTGTTTGCTTGTTTCTTTATCAAAAACACAAAAAAATTAGTTTTACTAGTTTGCTTTCTTTATTAAAAACACAAAAAATGACTACTCTTGAAAACACTAAGTTGTGTGACTTCACTAGCACCAACAACAAAGATTTCATGTGCACACCTATTGCTCCACCTGTTCCTGAAGCTAGTTTCTTTGAAATTAAACCTGCTTTACTCAATCTTGTTATGAGAGAACAATTTTCTGGTATTGGTAATGAAGATGCTGCTGCTCATCTAAATAACTTTGTTGAACTTTGTGAGATGCAAAAGCATAGGGATATAGATGGAGATATTATTAAGCTTAAATTGTTTCCTTTCTCTTTGAGAGGAAAAGCTAAAGAATGGTTGAATTCCTTAACTAGGAATAGTATTGATTCTTGGACTAAATGCAAAGATGCTTTCATTGGAAAACACTATCCTCCTGCCAAGATTATATCTATGCAAAGTGAAATAATGAAATTTAAACAATCTGATAATGAACATGTTGCTCAAGCTTGGGAAAGAATGAATTCTTTGGTAAAGAATTGTCCCACTCATGGACTGACTGCTTGGATGATTATCCAAACCTTTTATGCAGGATTGAACTATTCTTCAAGAAATCTATTGGATTATGCTGCTGGAGGTACCTTTATGACCATTACTTTGGGTGCTGCAACAAAGCTTCTGGATAATATGATGGTTAAATATTCTGAATGGCATACTGAAAGAGCTGCACAAGGTAAGAAGGTAAATTTTGTTGAGGAAATCTCCTCCTTGAGTGATAAAATTGATGTTATTATGTCTATGCTTGTTAATGGGAAGACTCATATTGATCCAAATCATGTTACCTTAGCCTCTTTGGTTGCTCAAGAAGAGCAAGTTGATGTGAACTTTATAAGAAATAACAATTTTAGCAATAATGCCTACAGGAATAATTTTGGTAACAACAATTATAGGCCATATCCTCCCAATAATGGTAATGCTTATGGAAATTCCTACAACAATAATAGGACTGCTCCCTCTGAACTTGAAGTTATGCTTAAAGACTTTATTAGTAAACAGACTGCTTTTGAATAAAACTATTCAGGAGAAACTCTCTAATGCTGAAAGAAATATAGCATCATTTCCTGAAGCTCAATCTTCTTTGAATAAAATGGCTGCTAAACCTGAAACTTTTGATATTCCCTTTGCTGCTACTAATGCCATACAAGTTAGAATTTATAAAAATGTTAGACTATTAGCTGAATTGCATGCTAAGTGGGAAAGAGAAGATGAAATTGCTAGAAACATTAGTGTTTCGACTATCACTACCACTAGTGTTGAGGCTAGTAATAGCCCTACTACTTTAGATGATAATTATGATTTTTATCTTAATAGTTGCAATATCTCTGAAGTTATTAAGTTCCTACAAAAGCTTGCTAAAAGCCCTAATGCTAGTGCTATGAATATGGCCTTTACAAAACACATTACTGATGCTCTCATAAAAATTAAAGAAGAAAAGATGAAACATAAAGCTTCTATTCCTATGAAACAAGAAGATGGTTGGGAACCCATCATTAATATGAAAGTGAATGATTTTGATTTTGATTTCAAAGCTTTATGTGACCTTGATAGTAGTGTTTCTATTATGCCTAGAAGGATTTATGATATGCGTGATTTGCCACCATTGGAAGATTGTTATTTGAATGTCCCACTTGATGATAATGCTAAAAAGAAACTCATGGGGAGTATTAATGATGTTTTTATTATGGTTAACAATGCCTATGTCCCTGTTGATTTCTATGTTTTGGATGTTGAATGCAATGCTTCTTGTCCTATTACTTTGCGAAGACCTTTTCTTAGAACTGTTGGTGCCATTATTGATATGAAAGAAGGCACCATTAAATATCAACTCTCACTCAAGAAATGTATATAACACTTCCCTAAGAAGATAGAAAAGATTTCTTTTGCCTCTCCTATGAAAACAAAATTTGCTCTTAATGCTTCTTCATTTGAGAACACTTGATTCTTTTTCTTGCTTCTTATGCCTAACTTAAAGGCGTTAAAGAAAAGTACTTATTGGGAGATAACCCAAAAGTTTTAGATGACTCTTGGAAGTTATTGCTTCAGTAATAACCTCTCCTTATCCTTTTTATTTGCTTTTTGTGCCAAGAGTAACCTCTAATGAGAGAGAAGTAATGATTGGGAAAGTTGCTATCCCAAAACAGATTTCTGTGCTTCACCGTAATAATTCGTGTAAAATATTTGTACGTCGTTTTGAGACGTGCATTTTTGTGATTCTGCCCCAGTTTGTTATCTAACTTTCGTTAGTTCAACACTTTTTGATTTGAGCAACAGAAGGTCTTCGAAAAAATTGGTTTTTACCTGCTGGTCTGTTTTGACAGATTTCTGCCATTATTTGCATTTGCTTCCTGTTGGTTCCTTTTTGAGTTCTTTTGGGGAATTGAGCTTTTTGAGGGAAGTGCTACAGTATCTAGTGTTTTAATGGAAGTTTTATTGGTGTTAAAACTGAACCTAAAGACTTATTATCTTGAGTGCACTAATGTTGCTAATAAAGATTGTGTGATGTTTTGTATGAAGGAAAAATTTCAGGTGTATGGAGAGAATGGTGTAATGAGATGAAGAATGGACCAAAGCTCAAGCTTGGGGATGCCACGCGTGTCACCCCAAGAAATATTCAAGGGGTACAAGCGTCAAAGCTTGGGGATGCCCAAGGCATCCCCTTCTTCATCAATAAAAATTCCAAGTTCCTTCCAAACACTTCATTTTTATTGTTTCATGCACAATTGTGTTGTTCTTGGAGCGTCTTTGTTTTTTGTTTTTGTTTTTTCGTTTGCTTGGTTTTCTTAGTTTGCTTGAATAAATTGGTTGGATCCCCTCTTTCATGCATTGGTTTTCAAATAGTTTGGTTTGGATTGGAAAAGGTTAGGAAAAGTTCATACTTAAGTGGTAAAAGGAGCGTGTTTTTGACTGTGGCCTATGCTTTATGCCATGCTTGATATTGTTTTGGTTTTATGCTTAGTGATCTTTGCTGTAACATGACTTGTTATAAACAATTGAGATTGCTTAATGTGCCTTGGAAGAATCATGTGTTGTTTTAGCATATTAAAGCATAGAATTGTGGTATTCTCCTTTGATGCTTTATTTGGGTTGACTTGGCGCATGCTCACACCATGTTATGACTATCCCATGTCACCATAGCCTTTATGATCCTTTAGTTTTTGACTTGTAATATCACTTTATTCTTTGATTAATGATGTTTTGTCGCTCTGCATGATAATGGCCATTATTGCTCTCTTAGTTGGTCGCTCCTAGTCTTTTGCTAGCCTCCATAACCAAGTATGAGTTCCACTCATGCATCCAACTCCTAAAAGCAAGTTATTCCAAAGAGTCCACCATACCTACCTATTAGCATTTTCTATTCCAGGTATATTCATTTTTTTTATCTACCTTCCGAATTAAACTTGTTATGAGAAAACTAGTGATTAAAGCTCTCACAAACTTGATGGAACACTTTACTTTTCTTGCCCTTAATAAACTTGAACCATTGTGTCGTCTATGTTGTATATTCTTGCACTTATATGTTGGGGATTAGCAGAACCATGCTATCATGGGAAACCTTTTCAACATTGCACTTGTACTTTGTACCTAGTTGATATCATGCTCTTATGTCTATGGATGTCGTCGGTGTGAAATGAAAGGGGAGCTTGTAAGTCCATGGAGTTATGTATGTGTGTTAGAGAAACGCCTGGGCCACTGGTCTAATCCATGCTGTCATGGTGGAAACCTGCAGTGTAACCATAATGAGCTGTCTATGAAGCATTCTTCTTATAAAAAAAGAGTCAGATATTGAGAAAAAGAGAAAGAAAAAAAAGAGATATGAGAAAAGAGGAAAGAGAGGTAAATAAGAAGATTGCTGAGATGCTCGTTGTCTACTTGCCTTGTCATTTTGATATGGGGATTCTTCCGTATCATCGGGCAAGGGGTATTGGCGGTTCTCTATGATACACAGGTACTTACTATGACAAGAACTTACCGGTAACTAAACTTGAGTAGCATGAGGATCGTCCCTCGAATTCAAGGGACATGAGATTTCCAACCTATACTTTGTCAAGCATATACTCCATAGTTTGTTCACTTTAACCTTAATCACTTCAAGATGCTTATGATAGGGGCAATGAGAGCTGAAAGCTAATAAGTACCATAATTTTTGGAAGCTCTTTATGAAACTTGAATCCCTACTTCCTTCTATGAAGGCCTTTCTTCCACTTTATATTGAGTCTCCACCTTCTATCTTTATGCACCTACTTTGAGAGCATAGTGGCCATTCTTATTTCTATGTGCATTGTCCCAAGACTTGTTGATTGATGCATAACCTTGATATTTCTTGTTCTTAAACTATTTGTATCTAGTCACTCTTATGAACTTTGAAGGTGTTCGACACATTTATGTTTGCTACTCTATAAGGGACAAGCTGAATGCCACTATGCTATGTTTTCTTTATGTGAAACAAACAAACGTCTTGCAAAGCTTTGTTATTCATGAATCTTTTGTTTGTGCCTTTTCATGTTACAACATAGTTGCTTTGTATTATTGTTAGAACTTTGTCTTTCATGCTATGTTGAAGTACTATGATCCCAGCTATCAATGTTTTACAAATACTTTGATCAAGTTTATGATGGTGCATGTCACCTCAAAAATTATTCTTTCTTTTTATCACTTACCTACTCGAGGACGAGCAGGAGTTAAGCTTGAGGATGTTGATACGTTGCTAACGTATCCATAATTTTTGATGTTCCATGCTTGGTTTTATCTACTTTCTTATGTTTTGTCCACACTTTGGAGTACTTTTTATACACTTTCTTGGACTAACCTATTAACAAGATGCCACAGTGCCAGTTGCCTATTTTCTACTGTTTTTGGTTCCAGGAAAGTTAGAAAATGAATATTCTCGGAATTGGACATGACAAAAGCCAAAGTCAGTTTTTCACCGAGGGGGACATAGAGCCAGAATACAAGATGGAGAGGGGCCAGGGGCCGCCATACCACCTGGCCGCGCGGCCAAGCCTGGCCCGCGCCAGGGGGTGGTCTGGCCGCCTAGGGCCCCCCCTCGGCCTCCCCTTTCGCCTATAAGATGCCTCCGATACAAAAACCCTAAGTACCCGATCAAAATTCTATGAAAGAGTCTATAGCCACCGTCATCTCCATCCCTAGATCGGGAGGGATATGAAGCTCTTCCCGACACCCTGCCGGAGGGGAGAATTCACCTCGGAGGCCTTCTTCATCACCATGCAAGCCTCCGGTGTGATGCGTGAGTAGTTCATCCTTGGACTACGGTCCATGTAATAGCTAGATGGCTGGTTCTTCTCCTTTGTTCTATCATGTTTAGATCTTGTGAGCTCTGTTCATGATCAAGATCATCTATTTGTAATTCTACATGTTGTGTTTGCGGGGATCCGATGGATATTGAGATGCTATTTCAGATTGATTAATGATTCTATCATGTCTTTGTTATTTGTGATCTTGCATGCTTTCCATTGTTAGTAGCTATCTTGGCCAAGTAGATGCTAGCAACTCCAAGAGTTAGTATTTATGCTCGATAGTGGGTTCATGCCTCTAGCAATCTAGGGAAGTGATAGAAATCTCTATGGTACTAGATGTGTTGTTGCTACTAGGGAGAAAACAGTAATTCTTTGTTCGTAGAACAATCGTATTGTTTACTTTACATGCAATGCGTAATGCAATTATCTGTTGCTTGCAACTTAATACTGGAGGGGGTTTGGATGATAACCTGAAGGTGGATTATTAGTCATAGATGCAGTTGGATTACAGTCTATGTATAATGTTGTAATGCCCAATCAAATCTAAAAGGAGTCAAGATGATTAGTATATGCTTGTTTGCTTTCTTGATGTTTGTCAATTGTCCCGCTGTAATTTGTTCACCCAACATGTTATCTATCTTATGGAGAGCCACCACTAGTGAACTATGGACCCCGGTCCTTTCTTTTATTATCAATCTACAAACTGTTTACTGCTTTCTGTTTACTTTCTACAAGCTATTACTTTCTTCCACACAATACGTTTAATCCTTTGTTTTCAGCAAAATCGGTGAGATTGACAACCTCACTGTAAGTTGGGGGCAAAGTTCTGTGATTGTGTTGTGCAGGTTTCCACGTTGCTGCTAGCACCGGTAGTGCGCCTTTCCAAGGGCCAGCTAGCAACACCTTGGAGGTGTTTCCTTGCTCCTACTGGATTGATAACCTTGGTTTCATAACTGAGGGAAAACTTGCTGATGTGCTCATCATACCTTCCTCTTGGGGTTCCCCAACGAGCTCGATATATTTTGGGCCATCAGTTATAGCGCACTAATAACACGCTATTTTACAAAACATATTTTTGTAAAAATTAAAAAATATAATAGGTATATCATGAATATAAACGATTTCAGCATGTAATGAATTGCCTAGAGTAATACTTGTACATGCATAATCGATTCCGGTGATATCCAAGTTGGAGGATCACCGGGAGGGCTGAATCTAGGTACAGCGCCAGGTGTTGCAGGAGGAGGCGGCGGCTTGACACGATCACTTAAGCTTAACAATCAAATTTTCATTGTATGTTTGCTTACTCGACACATTCACCATATGTTATCTTACTCCACACCCACCAACAAAAAAATAATGTCCTATACTTGAAATAGAGCTAACGCTATGATGTTTTAGCGCGATATAGCATGCTATTTAAAAAATAGCGCCATAGCGAGAAAAATCTTTAAAAAATATCGTGGACTCTCCAAATACGCTATATCACGCTACATAGCGTGAAATAGCGCACTATTTTTTTCCATGCTAGAGATGCTCTAAGGCTGGTCTGAGTGGTAAGTAACTTGGAGTAGTAATATGCATACATTGTGCTAAAGACTATCAAAAGTACTCCCTTCGTCCAGAAATAATTGAGTTGGTTTTTTCTAGATTCGAATGTATTTAGACGCATTTTAGTATAGATACATTTGAATCTAGACAAACCTGAGTAATTTATTTTTGGACAGAGGGAGTAGTATTTTTTAGATGTTAAAATGGAAAAGAAGATCCAACTGCTGGCAATGTTGGGATTCGAGAGTCTTGATCCAACGCTGGAAATGTGTACGAATAACTTTGAATATTAACTGTTGGATCAAGACTCGCAAATCCCAACATTTCCAGCCCTTGGATCTTCTTTTCCATTCTAGCATCTAGAAGATTTTATTGATAGTCTTCATCACAATGAATGGTACGCACAAAACTCAAAACACACTTCTCCATCATTCTAGAATCTTCTCCCTCGTTTCTCTAGACCATGTTACCAGAATTTTTAAGTTTTAGATAGCTAATAATCGCTGACTTATAAATGATATACAAAGTACAAGAACCAAATATACACCCATACTTTATAGATGTTGATCAAATTTATATTTTTTATGCTTTACCTATTAAAATTTTATATAGTGGTGATATGTCAGACGTCTAGGTACTATTCAACACGAATCCAGCTGCTCTGAACCATTAGATCTAACAGCCCAACGGTTAGAATTGGTGCTATGGATCCAATTCAAAACTGCTCCACTGTAGTAGTAGAGAGAATACAGCCTACTATGCTAGTATGAAATTTTGGGAGTGGTGACATGGTGGTTCTAGAAAATGGTGGAGTTTGCTCTAGGTACTATTCAACATGAATCTAGGTGCTCTAAACCATTAGATCTAACAGACCAATGATCATGATTGGTGCCAAGGATCCAACTCAAAACTGCTCCATTATAATAGTAGAGATATAGTGGTAAGATAAGATAAGACAAGAAATAACTAGTGAGTTGTAAGTGCCTTGCACGTGAGAATCGGATAATATAAGTATGACATATCATTCTTTATATAAAATTATAGTAGTAGGTGAAACTCAAAAAATATTTATACTTTCGAGCCACATTCATAAAGTATCCCGTGTGTTTGGTTCTTGTACTTTTCGTATAATCTAGAAATCAACCTATAGCCGTAAATAATCCGTGTTCGTAAAACTGATCCGTAAATAAATTCTATTCTATAGGAGTACATGAGCGGGGCTGGGGGGAACTTCATGCCCTTTCGTCTCCAGAAGCGCTCATGCATGCATCTCCCGATCTTCCTAGCGGTTCCTTTCTTCTCTATCCCATTCCTTTTCTTTCACCCGGCTGGACCTCTGCAAAACAAAAGAAGGTGCCAATCACAGTCCATGGCCGCGTTGTTGGACAAGATGTACTACTTCGTGGACTCTGGCAACACCACACTATAGGTGGCGTATACCAACAGAGCATCGGTGGTGAATGATTACATCGAGAAAATCCAAAAGCTCCTGGAGGAAACGGACGACAAGATTGTTGGCCACGACGTTGAGTACACCAACGAGCAATCATCGATGCAAAAGGCTGCTGTCATCTGATGACCCACAAGTATAGGGGGTGTATCGCAATATTTTCGAGGGAAGTGAAACCCAATTTATTGATTCGACACAAGGGGAGCCAAAGAATATTTATAAGCCTTAACAACTGAGTTGTCAATCTAGCTACACCTGGAAACAATCTTGCTCACAGCAGTTTACCAGTAGCAACAGTCTTGTAGTAGGAATAGTAAAGTAGCAGCAGTAGTAAAGCAAAGACAGTAGTAACAAAAGCGATGGAATTGAAATTGCGGTAGGCATAGGGATGGATGGACGGGCGTTGCATGGACAACACAATTCACATAGCAATCAGAACATAGGGCAATTGCAGATAAATAAGATAAATCATCCAAGTACTAGATAATCCTAGACATGTGTCCCATATATAGTCATACGTGCTCGCAATGAGAACTTGCACAACATCTTTTGTCCTGCCAGCCTGTTTGTAGCGGGGCCTCAAGGGAACTACTAGCAATTAAGGTGCTCCTTTTAATAGAGCACCGGAGAAAAGCATTTACACTCCGTGAACACATGTGATCCTCACATCAAAGCCATTCCCTCCTGTTATCCCGATTTCTGTCACTTCGGGCCATTGGTTTCGGACAACAATGTGTGTATACAACTTGCAGATAAGACCATAAACAATACTATCATAATGAATCAATAACATGTTCAGATCTAAAATCATGGCACTCGGGCCCTAGTGACAAGCATTAAGCACAAGAAGTCGCAACAAAGTCATAAAGCACTAATAAAAGATACTAGGCACCATGCCCTAACAATCTGATGCCATTACATGAATGATCTCATCCAATACCTACCATCCCCATAGCCTACAGCGGGGGATTACTCACTCATAGATGGGGGAAACATGGATGGTCGATGGAGACGCGATGGTGATGATGATGGTGATGATCTCATCCAATTCCCTGTCCCGGCAGGGTGCCAGAACGTCTAGATATTTTACACGAATATTTACGGTGAAGCACAGAAATCTATTTCAGGACAGCAACTTTCCCAATCATTACTTCTCTCTCATTAGAGGTTACTCTTGGCACAAAAAGCAAATAAAAAGGATAAGGCGTAGTTATTACTGGTAATAACTTCCAAGGCTCATCTAAAACTTTTGGGTTATCTCCCAATAAGTACTTTTCTTTAACGCCTTTAAGTTAGGCAAAAGCAAAAACATAAAATGGATAGATTAGAAGTAAGCGGAGATAATCATAGTGAAAACATTGTTTTGTTCAATGAAATCCTTTTGTTAACAAGGTTTATCAGGTCTTGTTACCAAAACAATTTCATATGAGACAAGACTTCGTATTCCACTAATGATTATGTTACCTCAACCTTGATAGCAAAGGTCCCAATCATAGTAGTTTCAAATTTTTCTCTTGGTATGGGACAATATATTTCTCCAACTTGAAGGCCCTCAACATGTTCGATTGAATTCAAACCATAAGTCCTTTCAATCTTATTGGGGAAATAGACATTATCCTTGTCATTAACATTGAAGGTCACCTTCCCTTGATTACAATTAATAACAATTCCTGCAGTATTTAAGAAAAGGTCTCCCAAGAATAATAGACATATTATCATCTTCAAGCATGATAGTTTGAGAGGATGCTCACATAAGAAATATGAGTTGAAGTAAAAGGGAGCATCAAGAAGCAAATTCAAAACACATTTAAGTCTAACCCACTTCCTATGCATAGGAATCGTCTATGCAAATAAATTCGCAAAGAACAAAGTGACAGGCATAGGAAGATAAAACAAGAGTAACTTCAAAACTTTCAGCACATAGAGAGGTGTTTCAATACCATGAAAACTTCTATAACCATATTTTCCTCTCTCATAATAATTTTCAGTAGCCTCATGAATAAACTCAACAATATAACTACCACATAAAACATGCTTTTCATGATCTACAAGCACTAGAGCTTTATCATAAACATTTTCAAAAGAATCCTCAGGAACATAACATTCATCCTCCTTTAGTAAGCATGGAGGACAATCAAATAATGTAAGGGATAAAGAGTTACTCTCATTAGAAGGTAGGCATGGGTAGCTAATCCATTCTTCCTCCTTTTTGTTCATCACTCTCCTCCTCTTTTTCATCTAATGAGATTTCAGGTTCATCAATTTCTTCTTCCATAGGATCCTGCAAGGCATTAGTCTCTTCCATTTGTGGAAAGCATCTATTAAAATATTCAAGAATATAGCCATTTTAATACTTGTAATTATCAAAGAAAAATTTAAGTATACCATAAACCTCACATTTGTAAGGTGAATCATCAATATTTTCAAGCAAACTAGCAAGTTCAAAAGCACCCTTCCAAGCAATAAATTCTTCAATTTGTTCCGCATCATAAAAGTCATAAATTCCTTTAGCATAAGAAGATATGGTATTATTATGATTATACTCACATTGAAAAGGGAGGTGTTTATACCTCTTTCTGCAACAAGATTCATCACAGAAATAAGTAACATTATAAGTAGAGCACACGTTTCTAGCAATGGTATACAATCTATCAATTTGTTCCCATAAGTGTTTCCCTTTTTGTGACAAGCGGTGTTCCTTATAATAATATTTTTGATCTTCCATGAACCCACCTTGCCAATAAGATTCAGTTTCAAAGAAACCAACCATTGACAACAAGCATGATAAAGCAAGACAATAACCGACCAGCGAAAATAACAACTAGAGTAGGAACTATATTTTTTTTTGTATTTTTGATAAAGAAACAAGCAAACAAGGCGGAAATAAACTTAGCTTGAACAATAGTGATTCCAAGTGGACTTGATAAATAAAGCTATGCTCCCTGGCAATGGCACCAGAAAATAGTCTTGATGACCCACAAGTATAGGGGGTGTATCGCAGTATTTTCGAGGGAAGTGAAACCCAGTTTATTGATTCGACACAAGGGGAGCCAAAGAATATTTATAAGCCTTAACAACTGAGTTGTCAATTCAGCTGCACCTGGAAACAATCTTGCTCACAACAGTTTATCAGTAGCAACAGTCTTGTAGTAGGAATAGTAAAGTAGCAGCAGTAGTAAAGCAAAGACAGTAGTAACAAAAGCAGTAAACAGTGGGATTCGAGTGCGGTAGGCATAGGGATGGATGGACGGGCGTTGCATGGACAACACAATTCACATAGCAATCAGAACATAGGGCAATTGCATATAAATAAGATAAAGCATCCAAGTACTAGATAATCCTAGGCATGTGTCCCATATATAGTCATACATGCTCGTAATGAGAACTTGCACAACATCTTTTGTCCTGCCAGCCTGTTTGTAGCGGGGCCTCAAGGGAACTACTAGCAATTAAGGTGCTCCTTTTAATAGAGCACCGGAGCAAAGAATTAACACTCCTGAACACTTGTGATCCTCACATCAAAGCCATTCCCTACGGTTATCCCGATTTCTGTCACTTCGGGGCCATTGGTCCCGGACAACAACGTCTGTATACAACTTGCAGATAAGACCATAAACAATACTATCATAATGAATCAATAACATGTTCAGATCTAAAATCATGGCACTCAGGCCCTAGTGAGAAGCATTAAGCACAACAAGTCGCAACAAAGTCATAAAGCACTAATAAAAGATACTAGGCACCATGCCCTAACAATCTGATGCCCTTACATGAACGATCTCATCCAATCCCTACCATCCCCATAGCCTATAGCGGGGGATTACTCACTCATAGATGGGGGAAACATGGATGGTCGATGGAGAAGCGATGGTGATGATGATGGCGATGATCTCCTCCAATTCGCCCTACAGGTGCTAGAACGGAGTTTCTGGTGCTGTTTCGTGGAATCTGGTGGTGGCGGCGAAGCGGAACTCCTTCTGGAAAAACGTCGAACCCCCCGGAGTTTTTAGGTCAGAAGGCTTCTTATAGGCGAAGAGGGGAACGAGGGGGTGCCTGGGGGGCCCACACCATGCCCTGGCGTGGCCAGGCCTAGCCCGCGCCTGGGTGGTGTGGCCAGCCCCTGGCCCTCCTCCGTCTCGTATTCTGGCTCCGTGAGTCTTCCGGAAAATAGGCACTTTGGCTTTTGTCCCGTCCAATTCCGAGAATATTCATTTTCTGAATTTCCTGGAACCAAAAACAGCAGAAAATAGGCAGCTGACACTATGGCTCTTGTTAATAGGTTAGTCCAAGAAATCATATGAAAAGTACTCCAAAGTGTGGACAAAACAGAAGAAAGGAGATAAAACCAAGCATGGAACATAAAAAATTATAGATACATTTGCAATGTATCATCGTCCAACTATGTGTGGGCATGGATTGCCTGGTCTACCAGATCTGCCAGGCCAACCAGCCATGCTCCAAGCTAGCAGAGTTCCTCGCCAACCCTAACATTTCCTTTGCAGGTGTCGACATCGGCAATGATCGTATCAAGCTTAGGCGTTCTCTAGTACTAGTGACGAACTTTGTGGACATCCAGAAGAGGTGGAAGCCTACCGGCTCCATAAATGAGAAGGATTCTTTGACTGACTACGCGGTGGCCCTCATAGACATCCATTAAAAAGTCATGAAGAAGAAGAAGAAGGATGTGGACCATAAGAAGTGGGGGAACATGCCCCTGACTGAAGAGTAGATCAAGTATGCAAGCCTCGATGCCTACGCGACCTACGAGGTATACATGCGGATAGTGAACTTCGAGAGGGGTCAACAAACTCTTGAAATGTTCAACCAAAGAAAGAACTAAGGAAGAAGGGCAAGGGCAAGCATACCAAAGAAGAAGAAGACTCAGAATGGTACACCATGTGACCTACGAGTATATCTTTGTGTTTTGGTATATCCTTGCTTGATACTACTCCTACTTGTACTACTACTCGCAGGAGTTAATGCATGTATATACTGCAGGCATGCAAGGGGCGGAGGCAAGAATTAATGCAAGGAATCGTAGCTGTTTCTTTTATTTTAACTGCAGAGTGATAGTAGGAGTAGGCATCATAGCACGCCAATAGCCCACCCCACCTCAATGAATTGTCTTGTCAATCAACAGCCATGGCAAATTATAATTTTATAGTGGTAGAGACATTCTTTGAGTAATTCCATTTATACTGCTTAAGGGCGAAGTACTGCTGAAAGAAAGAGGGTGAATGGGCACCTGAAAAATTGCTAGTAGCACTGTAGCAGCAGAACTGCAAGATGAACTTTTGTCGATTGCCCGAATGTATGTTGAGTTAGTACAGTATAAACATATATATTACTACTACCTGCTATGTACTAGTACTACTACTAGCAAAAAACCACCGTCCCTACTATGGAAAAAATATGATTTCTTCCAAAACTAGTACTACTCCAAAAATGGCTATATTTACTTGTCGCGAAAATGAATGTATCTAGACATATTTTAGTGCTAGATACGAGTACATCCAATCCAGTGACAATTACTATGAATCGGAGGGGAGTACTACTACTACCGTACTCCACTATTGTACTACTACTACGGAGTAGTACATACTAGTACTCTCGAATGTATGTTGACTAGTACTCCTACCTCTATTTGGGATTATTAGGCCAGTGAGCTTTTTAAAATTGTTAGAAATTATAAGACCTATCTTCTTTATTTTCTTAATTCCCGTGACTCATTAATTTAGATATCTCTATTTTCTCTCAATCTCCCAATGCATGTTGTTTCATCTCTCATCATGTCCGCTTTTTTTATCTAGCGTCTCATGCATGTAAAACTAGTGGTGCATGCATAAATTAATTAGAGTGAACAATTCATATACTTGGTAGTATTGCAAATTAGCCCTCTGGCGTTTCTAAACAGAGAGCCTTAATCATATTCAGCTTACTACTCAGCAGAGTAAATCCACCCAACCCATCAGAAGTTAAGACTTCATGAAAAATACTCACGAGAGTACATCCACTGAACTCATCTACCTCCATTTCAAGGAATAAGGCGCACGCGCGCTCCAAAGTAAAGTTTTACCGAATAAATGGAGCAACTAAAATTTACTTATATTGTGTAAAATTTGTTTCGTTGAATTCGTATTGAAACACACTTTCCAATGATGCTAAATTTGTATAGTACAAACATTCTTTATATATATTTAGAGTAAATCTTGGTCAAATAAAAAACAAGAAAAATAAGGGAGCCTTATTTCTTGGGACGGAGATAGAGTATTACTACTACAAAATCCACCATTCCTGGTATGGAAATGATTTTTCTGCAATTAAACCAATTAACAACAGCTTACATCACCACTAAAACTCGACGCGAAAGAAGAAACACAGCTCCTTCGACGTAGCAGGACCGACCAGGTAATGAGGTGGCGCCGCCAGGTAAGACGTAAGGTCCTCAAACGCGATGTTGCCCGGCTTAGCGGAGCTCAGCGCGTTGAGCTCCACCGTCACAGTGCCGGTCCTCCTCCTGCCTTACGTCCAGGAGAGCAGCGGCGGGCATTCCACCCACATCCTCACCCTGTACGCCAGCAAGTCGCACATCGCGGTCCTAACATAGACCGTAGACACGAGGGGGGCCGTGATTACCGTGTCAATCGTCAGGACGAACACAGTGTCGTCCTACTCCCCGACGAGGATGAACCGGCGGGACGCCTCGCCCGACAGTGGCACCAACTCCTGGAAAGCTTTGGTGGTGGCATACTGGATCTTATGCACTTGCATCGAGTGGACCGCTTCGAGGTGGGCGACGAGCACTGGCGGCGAGGCGGAGAAGTTGCAGACGATGTCCGTGCAAGTGCAAGGAGCGTACCGGCACATGATTTCGTGCTCGTGGAGTTCGTAGTAGGGAAGCACACTACTGCAGCCTTTGTGGGTGCACTCGACCCTAGCCAATGATAGGACAGTGATGGGTTGGGGTTCCTGCACCAAAACAGGGTTATTGCAGTACTTGCAGTAACAAATATTTAAGAGTTTGTCCCGATGGGAGCTCGGCGAACACGACCCTCGCAGCCGCGTTGTCAATGCAACCATGTACACACCCAAACCATGGTTTGGAAATAGCTTATTCTATAAGTTGCTAGGATAGATGAATTTAAGATGTTTTCTAATAACTACTACTAGAACTGGAAGAAAACTAGAACAAAAGTAAAACAGAAAATAGATGAATGCAATGAGATGAAATATTAATTCTATGATCCCTCAAGTAATGTTGTGTATACCAGTGTGCATGATAAGTGCTTATGGAATAGCTGTTAACTATAATTGTGGCGGTCCCTCATATATCGTTGTCTCCCACGGTTGGTAAGTGGGAACTATACAACTCAATTGTCCACACCCCCTCCGGACATGGGTCATCCGTAAGAGAGTAGTGTATTAAGGTAACAAGACCATTCAAGGTAAACCAGATCAAAGGCATTAAGTTCTATGGACAACCGTACTCCTAAGAAAGTGTGCTAGTCACAAGATATCCCGTTATGTCACTTTGGGGTCAAGCAATTCACAACACTATACCTATCTATATCATGAGTGATCTTGAGGAAATTAAATCTTAATGGGCGGTGCATCCTAAGCTGCTATTGCCTCCGCAAATCACTTATAGCAAATATCCTATTAGTTCTACCCACGGACTTGTCAGGCCCATGGAATGAGTAGAGACTAATGATAAATCTTGTGACACTCCATGAATCCCTAGCAAATTCCTCAACAATGGATTGAACGTCTCCAATCACTAGAATAATATCATGAATAGAACAATGTAAAGAGAAAGCACAAACATATTAATTAACAAGAACACACCACACTTTAATTACTCAAATCATCATAACATTTATAAAAGGGGGTTCAAGCCATGTTACAACCCATCACGAAGATCATGATGGGGAAGGATGAAGGAGTAGCGGCGATGGATATGGTGATGATGGCGTGATGATGGTGGCGTCGGCGTGGTGATGGCGGCGTCCTCCTTCTGCTCCTCTTCTTGCTTGGATGGCTTGATGGTGTTGATGGAGATCTAGATCTTGGTGGAGCTGTAGAGGCTATGGAGGTGGCACGGCGGCAGGGCCCCACTGTGGAGGCGGTAGATGGGATCTAGATCTTGTATATGGTTGATGGATGCTTCCTTGGGTCCGCCCTCCTTTATATAGGCCTTGGGGGTTCCCTAGGGTTCTCCCAATACCGTCATATGACTTAGGGAAGGTTCTGGAGCTTTTCTGGGCCAAATCCCGTTGTTTCCGACCTTTTTGGCAACTATACGGCGGAGCTATACGACCAAAAATATAGCTCCGGCCGTATAGTTGCTCGTCAAAACGTATGTCCCCTTTAGTATTTTGGCCGCCATTTCTTCATATGAACTCCGTTTTGGGTGTTCTTGCACTCGTTGAGTTTGTATTGTCGAGGGCTAAAACCCTGTGGTCTTGGATCTTTATTTTAAGAAGTTGAAAAATTGACTTTTCCAACATCTCAAATGGCTAAGTCTGGTCCCTGCAGCTCCTCCATACTATGCACTCTTTGTTCCTTTTGCCTTTGTTTTGTCCATAATCATAATCAACACCTACACACATGTCAAAGACAAGGAAGAGCGATAAAATTCGACCTAAACTACTAAATGTGCAAGGCTCATATTGAATTTAACAAAATCAAGTAATCATGCATATTAAGCATAGAAATAGTTAGATGGAGCATGATATGATAGGTAAATGACACAATTTATATTGCTAAAAAGCGTTGTATATCACAGCCATCAACTTCCCCAAGCTAGATCTTGCTCATCTTCGAGCAAAAGGGATCGATAACTTAATGAATGTGATCTTGCTTATCATTGGAAATCAATGCATCATATCCTTGTTTTCCCTGCAAGCTCAAAGTAAGAGAGCGCATAATCATATGAGGCAATATAAGCTCAGTTATATTATTCCAAACTACTAGAGATTAGTCAAAAACTTCTATGACCCATGTTGAAGTTAAATCTAGCATGCAAGTAAACTTGTGATCCTTCTATATGCACTTTATTGTATTTTTGTATTTTTATTTGTATAAGGCAAAGCTGGACACATTTAGTTTTCAATCATAAATAGAAATAGAGTTTTCCAATGCTGCCGACTCATATCTATTAAAGTCTCTCAACTGCAAACTTCACTTGTTGAGCTCATAGAAAATATAATTCTTAGTAACGAGACCATGCCAAAAGAGTGGTATATGTTCAATCGAGACTGTGCAGGCTAGGAAGGACACTCGTGACCATTACCAAGGTTTCCCTTTTTGGTACAATGATTTCTCATAACGGTTAGAGGAGTATTCCGACTTTTGTTTTTAACGTATGCCCATGAGAATACCAATGCATACCCAAATATAGCATTTTTGCTACATGTGTTGGGCAACTTATAGCCAAACTCCAAGAGTTTCCTCTTTTGGATTTTTTAAAGGCCAGCGGAGTTGTTAGCATCCCATGTTGTGCGACAGTGGCATAAGAAACGCATAAAGCAATATCTCACTTTGATTTTCAAGGCAAAATTTTGGCATATGTAATCTCAAAACTTTGAAACATCATTTCTTATTTGCCAACTCACTCAGTAAGCATCTATTAAGACCATCATTTCCAACACTATGGGGTCGTGCTACTCCATAACCATTCACTTAAGACAATTCTGAACAATGTCAACTAGCAAGTTTCGAAGAACTTCTTTATATATATTTTTTCAAAATGTAGAGGACATGGCAATGTATATTTAGAGGATCACAATAATTTTCACAAGCTAGATAAAAGTTGAACAAGGTGCATTAAAGCTATGGTTGTCTCCTATGGGGCCTAACATGAGCAAGTATATCCCTTATATAAATATGAACAAAATCTCACCTAAGCAAGCATTCAAAAATAGAGAGATACACAATAGCATGTAAAAATTTTAGGATAAAGAACTTTGCACAAGACTCTACACATGCAAAATAACCTCCCCAAGCTAAGAAATTTGAGAACATCATGAAAACAAAAGAGAAAATGCAGTTATCAAAACAGAGTATAAGAAGTGGTTATCTCCCCAAGCTTAAGTTAAAGAAAGGGTGACACACTTTACCGTTGAGGTGCTTTTAACCTCTACTTTGATGGACAAATAACCTTTGCTTCAATGAATGCTTCACGATCCGGTGTATGCCTTCCTTAAGAACTTGGTCGGAACACGACTAGAAAGAAGACACAATATTTTTGTGTTTTTGAAGACATGGGTTTAGCTCACAAGTGATAAAAATACAAGTCCCACTGAGTCGATTCATCAACCTAAGCACCATGCTTAAGTCAACAAAGTAGTTCTAGAAGAGGCCTCTCCTAGATTGTGATGAAGTGTAAGTGAAAGAGGATACGAGACACGAGTGTGCAGCCTCTATGTGCTTATTCAAAAGAGGTTCAAGTTGCAAGGTTTTACCAGACACTCATTGTTGAAACGTTGAACTAAAGCAACCAAGTGGCTCATGCGAGTGTTTGCATGGTTGGCACTACCGTACACGTTGTCACACAAGGTTCAAATCCCTACGAAAATAACACACAAAATAAAATGCATCGGTTTTGTATCCGAACATAGTTCGTTTACCCCACCGATAAAAAGGAAAATAAAAAGGAAACGTGAACTTCTATAGAGAATTAAGTATAGGAAGTTTCTTAGGAGAAAGTATATCAAATTTTTTGATACCGGGGTTACCTTCCCATAGTGATTTTGTGGTCATACCAACTATACGGGCGCAACTATACGATCGGAACAATGTGTTCCCGTCGTATAGTTGGCATGCTATCAAAAATTTAGGGTTTCCTCCTGGCGGCGCAACTATACGGCCGGAACAAAATGTTCCTGCCGTATAGTTGGTCGTCAAACTGTCTGTCCCTGGGAAAGAACATATACAAAGGCATATATATCTATACGATCGGAACTATACAGTCGGAATTTTTATTCCCACTATATAGTTGGTTGTTAAACTCTCAGTACATATTGAAGAAAAATTTCGATGGCAAAGATATCTACATGACCGGAGCTATACGGCCGGAATTTTTTATTCCCGCCATATAGTTGGTTGTTAAACTGTTTGTATGCATCAAAAAAATTCTGTTTCTTCGAAAATTATTTCTTTTCCCGCAACTTAGTGATATACCTTGTTTATGATAGAAAATTGACAGTTAAAATTATTGACCAACAACAACATGTATATAATGGGATTTAAGTACAACCGAGTTTATGCAACACATAATAACAATAAATTCTACCTTTTGAAAACTTCAACAAGATTACTCTAATAGCAAGACATAAGAAGAATAAAAATGCCAATGCAACTAGACTCAAGACACAAAACTAAGAAAGATGCCTAATGACTTCCAGGTTGCCTCCCGGGGAGCGCTCTCTTTAAATCCATAAAGCCAGGCTAAGATGCTCCATACATTACCCACCTGGATCCCAAGGGATATCGACTCGAGGTAAGGTTGTACATACTAGCTTGGAGCATTTTGAAGTAGAGTTCGGTCAGAGTCATACCCTCTTACGGTGCATCGGCATCATGTAGATGAACAAGTTCTTACTTTCAAGCGAGTGTTGATGCACCAAGCTTAGTGAACATGCCTCCGTGTATAGCTGCAATGAGAGGATTTGAGATTCGTATAAAATTCTTAAAATTTTACCTTGGTTACCTGTGTAGGGGAACACTTCATAGTATTCTTCCTTCATAGCAGGGAGTTCAGGACCCTGCATGTTAGTATAGCAAGGTTCTGTCTCTAGTTCATTATTATTAATGCTCTCCATATGAGTGTCTAGGCACAAGGCCTCTGCAGAACAATTATCAGCAATTTGAGCATCATAAAAATCACTACTAGAGTGAGAGGCATCACAAACAAAAGTTGTAGTGTGGCTCTCTTTGTCAACCTCACCTTTTTGTTCCTCCTTTTCATCGACTAGTGTTTTAATAGCAATGACAAAATTAAAAGTAGGAGTTGAACGTGTGAGCGGGTGATCAATCCATTCTTCCTTCTTGTGCTCCTTTTCCTCTCCACTTAAATTATTTTCGCAAAAAAGGAATATGAGGTATACTAAATTAAAAAATCCATCAACTGCTTCACTTTCAACATCAATACTTCCTAGTCTAAATACCATTTCAGATGCACCTTTTAAAAGAACGTATTCTAGTACTTCCAAACTAGCATAGGATTTATCTCTATTATAATTTACTAGAGTAGGATTGTTGGAATACTTACAATAAAATTAAGGTGGTCATCTGTTATACAAATTGTGCAATAAGATCCATCATTAGTACACAACCATAATGAATGCCTTTCCAATTGGTCTAGCAATTTCTTTATCAGCTCATGTCTAGCAACCAGGCTTGATGAACTTGAAGCCTTTATCTCCTCCAATGCTTGTATTATTTGTTGAACAAAATTTATCTCGGAAGACATGATTAGTAGCAACAGTTTTTCTAAATTTTTGGTTTTGTAATTTTTTTATTGTTTTCAATATAAAAATAGTAAGATGATAGCAACAAACGGAAATAAACTATGTGCAAGTAGATAACCGAACGCTTTGCTCCCAGGCAACAGCGCCAATTTGATGGGCTGGGGTTCCTGCACCAAAACAGGGTTATTGCAGTACTTGCAGTAGAAAATATTTAAGAGTTTGTCCCGATGGGAGATCGGCGAACACGACCCTCGCAGTCGCGTTGTCAATGCAACCACATACGCACCCAAACAGTAGTTTGGGAATAGCCTATTCTATAAGTTGCTAGGATAGATGAATTTAAGATATTTTATAATAACTACTACTAGAACTAGGAAGAAAACTAGAACAAAAGTAAAACTGAAAATAGATGAATGCAATAAGATGAAATATTAATGCTATGATTCCTCAAGTAATGTTGTGTATACCAATGTGCATGATAAGTGCTTATGGAATATCTATTAACTATAATTGTGGCGGTCCCTCATATATCGTTGTCTCCCACCGTTGGTAAGTGGGAACTATACAACTCAATTGTCCACACCGCCTCCGGACATGGGTCATCCGTAAGAGAATAGTGTATTAAGGTAACAAGACCAATCAAGGTAAACCAGATCAAAGGAATTAAGTTCTATAGACAACCGTACTCCTAAGCAAGTGTGCTAGTCATAAGATATCCGTTATGTCACTTTGGGGTCAAGCAATTCACAACACTATACCTATTTATATCCTGAGTGATCTTGAGGAAATTAAATCTTAATGGGCGGTGCATCCTAAGCTGCTATTGCCTCCGCAAATCACTTATAGCAAATATCTTATTCGTTCTACCCACGCAATTGTCAGGCCCATGGAACGAGTAGAGACTAATGATAAATTTTGTGACACTCCGTGAATCCCTAGTAAATTCCTCAACAATGGATTCGACGTCTCCAATCACTAGAATAATATCATGAATAGAACAATGTAAAGAGAAAGCACAAACATATTAATTAACAAGAACACACCACACTTCAATTACTCAAATCATCATAACATTAATAAAAGGGGGTTCAAGCCATGTTACAACCCCTCACGAAGATCATGATGGGGAAGGATGAAGGAGTAGCAGCGATGGAGATGGTGATGCTGGCATCGGCATGGTGATGGCGGCATTCTCCTTCTCCTCCTCTTCTTGCTTGGATGGCTTGATGGTGTTCATGGAGATCTATATCTTGGTGGAGTTGTAGAGGCTATGGAGGCAGCACGGCGGCAGGGCACCGCCATGGAGGCGGTAGTTGGGATATAGATCTTGTATATGGTTGATGGATGCTTCCTTGGGTCCTCCCTCCTTTATATAGGCCTTGGGGGTGCCCTAGGATTCCCTCAATACCGTCATATGACTTAGGAAAGGTTCTGGAGCTTTTCTAGGGTGAAATCCTGTCATTTTCGACCTTTTTGGCAACTATACGGGCAGAGCTATATGACCAAAAATATAGCTTCGGCCGTATCGTTGCTCGTCAAAACGTTTGTCCCCTTTAGTATTTTGGCCGCCATTTCTTCATACGAACTCCGTTTTGGGTGTTCTTGGGCTTGTTGAGTTCATATCATCGAGGGCTACAACCCTGTTGTCTTGGATATTTATCTTGAGAAGTTGCAAAATTTGACATTTCCAACCTCTCAAATGGCTAAGTCTGGTCCCTGCAGCTCCTCCATACTATGCTCTCTTTGTTCCTTTTGCCTTTGTTTTGTCCATAATCATCATCAACACCTACACACATGTCAAAGACAAGGAAGAGGGATAATTCTACCTAAACTACTAAATGTGCAAGGCTCATATTGAATTTAACAAAAACAAGTAATCATGCATATTAAGCATAGCAATAGTTAGATGGAGCATGATATGATAGGCAAATGACACAATTTATATTGCTAAAAAGTGTTGCATATCACAACCATCAGACGGCGTCCATGGCAGGCTCATGGGTGAATCCGCCGCTAGGGTACTCGCACTTTTGGCAGGAGGTGATCTTGCGGACGTAGTGGTGGCAGATTAGATGAATATCCATGCACTATAGAAATGGAAGTTTGAACAATAAAATAGTTGCACGGATGAACCGACAAAAGAAAAATCAATGGATTGTGAGGGAGAAATGGAGAGACCTTGTAGACCCGTCAAGGCTTGAGGTGCTGGGAGCAGGAGGAACATTTGAGAACGGTGGCTTCCATCTTAAGAGTGACCGTCCCAAGCATTGCGGTTTGGGTGGGGGAAATGAGAACTCTCTGAACTGGCCTCGAACCGTGCCCTTATTTTATATACCACCACTGATAATCAATGAAGCTCTACCTGATTGCACCTTTCCTTTCTATACAAGGGTCCTTTTTGTATATTTTGAAGCCTATTATCTACAAATTCCTGGTTTAATTGGACAAGATTAGCAGCCTCTTTGTATTAATATGGATCAGTGGGAGTAGGTTGGAACGTGAGACCCACATAATAATAAAGTATTACACATCATCATTATATAAATTTATGCTCTGTAATAGGTAAAGCTCAAAAAATATATGAAAGAGCCACATCTATAAAAAAAGTAATGGTGTATATTTGTTTTCACCCAATACACTTTGAAGGTACTGTAGTAACATGTGAAAGTTTTACTAGCCTAAGTTATTGAACACTATGAAGAGAAGCCTAATATGGAAGAGAAAGAAAACATCCAGCAAGAGCTCATTTTTGGGTGGAAGCACAAGGCAAACTGAAGGAAAGTTGGGCTGGACCACCACGGGCCCCAACTTTCTCTGCACTGCTGCACCTAAATGGTTGTACTCCATTGTGCGGAAACTTACATGGGAAGGAAGAGGTGACTGTTGTGATGTTTCCCACCTGAACAAGTGCCAGGCATAGATGCATGAATGGAGCATATCAGCCAATGCCGCATTGAGGAGGAGAGAGGGAGGATGATTCTCCTTCATCCAGGAGCCTTAACTCTACCGAAAGGCAGCGATGAGACAAAATTTTGGGTGGAGGAGCATTTTAAAAAAACAAGGCAAAATATTTGCGGTGGAAGGATCCCTTGCTCACCTTGCCAGCAGTACGGCTATTTTTTTTAAAATAATATAATTGTTTAACAAATTTCACGAATAATACACGAATTCAAGGAATTGCGAATCTAGCGTGTCGTCGGTGTTTGAAATACCGACCAGTACCTATCAGCATTTGAAATGCCGACTAGTACCTATCAGCATTTGAAATACTGACGACACGTCATCATCTTGTCCTTAACAAAGGAAAGAGAGCCCAGTCGGTAGTTCAAATGCTGATAGGTCTAGTTAGTATTTCAAATGCCGATAGGTACTGGTCGGTGTTTCAAACACCGATGCCGTGCTAGATTCACAATTCCTCAAATTCGTGTATTATTCGTGAAATTTGTTAAATAAATCGTATTATTTTAAAAAATAGCAGCAGTACAAGATCGACTAGAAAACTAAAAGCTGAGTACTAATAATATAAACAAGATTAATACTTCTAGTTGCTACTCCTATAAAAGTTCCATAGTTCCATCCAGGAGCAATAGTGGCTAGTAGTACTAAGTACAGTAGCTTGTCAGGATCCTTCTTGCTTCCTCAAATACCTTGATGAATACAAGTTCGATGGTATTCATATCAACTTCCAATGAAGTGGGATATATTGAGTAATAAAGTAAAAAATAGGACCGAAGGGAGTAGGAAAGAGCTCACTTTATCAATTTGTTTTCACCCATTAACTCAATCATATAGGTAGGGCCCACAGATTGGAGAGGTCGCGGTCTCCTTACGCACCAAAAAATTATGACTGGGCCATCGAGTGCGGGAAGCAGAGTTAGCGTTCCGTCCAATCGCTTACCCTAGTCATCGTCATCGATATTTGCCACACGCATTGGCTTCATCAGCGACGTTGATTGTCCCCTCGCTTCGGTAATCTTCCACATTAATCTCGGTTCATCTCCTTCCTATTTATCCTCTCCCCTTCCCCACACCAATCCATCTCTAATCCCCCACTTCCAGCAACCATCTCTCTCCTTGTCTGTCATCCATGGCCACCTTCCGGCTGCCGCCCGCTGTACCGAAGCGCAAAGACCCCGACATCGCCGTACATGAGGAAAATTCCCTATGCACTTGGGCCTTCTCCCCGTGGAGAACAAAGTGGCAGTTGGCGTGCACCTTCCTCGATGTGGGTACGGTCACAACAAGTACCGTATGTATTGCCTTCACGACAATCCGTACGGGACGTTGAAGGTCAAGTTCGTCAACTTCAGGGACGCCCATTTCCTCTACGACCAGGCCTTCCACTGTGGCTACGAGATGGTGGTGTTCACCGGCACCAAAATTTTCACCAACTACTGGGACCAGTTCCCCAACAACAGCAACTTCATCCACAGTGTCCTCCCAGAGCAACCGATGGCTCCAAAGGTACCACCGCCATATCCGGAGGTGCCGCTGATGGCTCAGGAGGTACCGCCGCCTTATCCGGTGGTGCCGCCGCGTTATCTAGAGGTGCCGCCGATGGCCCAAGAGGTGCCGCTGATGGCTCAGGAGGTGCCGTTGCGTTATCCGGAGGTGCCGATGAATCAAGAGCTGGCTGTGTCGCTGGAGCTGGCGTTGGTGCTGATGGCACGAGCTGCCACTGGCGGTGCGGACTAGATGCCAGGAGGCACCGGACCTGCACTAGTTCAGCAACGAGTTCTTTATATGTACACTCGTGCTATTATGTTAATGGTTCAATGAAGTTTCTTTTGGGACGTCCCTTCTTTTGGTACTATCGTCAAAAACAAGTTTCTTTTATTACTACCCACTGTACCCTATAGTACTAGTAGTACTGTGAATGATGATCTATTGAATATCCTTCCCCCCAGATGTTTATGAAGGAAGTGAAAATTTCGAAACTAGGAAAGTTTGAATTGCTACTCTATTGTACTCCCTCAAATTACTTGAATCGAATTTGTCTAGATTCGGGTGTATATAAACATGTTCTAGTGCTAGATGCATTCGAATCAGATAAATGCAAGTCAATTAATTTGAGCCGGAGGGAGTATTAGTCGGGTTCAGCTCCTTCTCGAGCGAGCAGCTGATCGAGCCATACATTTCATACTACTTCCTCTTTGATTGTTTTACAAATATGACCAAATCTGTCGCCATGCAAATTCTTGGATATGGGATCATAAAGTATGATGTAGAGATATGGCCTTGACCTTGTGGTCGTTCGGCTTGAAATCCAAGAAAGTTCATACTCGTTGACAGCTAAGCTTGAATTCGTTTAAATTTCACCAGTTACTTTTAGGTTAGCATTTTACACAATCGGTGGGAGCATATTTTACATCAAAGACCTAAAAATGGGAAATTTACATGGAGGTCCATATATTTAGCCCAAAGGACCATCAAAGTATAACTTTGTGGTTTAGCTCCTTCTCGAGAGATCAGCTGATCTGACCCAAACTCTTCATACTACTTCCTCTTCAATTGTTTTCATAATATGGCCAAATCTGTTGCCATGCAAATTCTCTCATATGGGGCCATCAACATAAAGTATGATTTTGATATGGCCTCGACCTTGGTCATTCGGCTTGAAATCCAAGAATGTTCATACTCGTTGACAAGTAAGATTAAATTCATTTAAATTTCACCACTTACACTTTTTGGTTAGAATTTTACACGGATGGTGGGATTACATCTTACATCAAGGACCTAAAAAAGGGAAAATTACATCGAGGTCCATACATTTAGCACAAAGGACCCTAAAACCAAACAAGGAATTGAAAACAGTCGGGTACGACTCCTCGAGAGAGCAGCTGATCGACAAAAGCTTCTTACTTACTTTCCAGAAAATAAATTCCTATCACTTGGAAAAATGAAGTTGATTATTTTTTGTTTTTAATATCTTCGATTGTTTTCAAAAGATGGCCAAATTTGCCGGCATGCAAATTCTTGGATATGGGGTCATAAGCATAAAGTACATTCTACATAAAGGACCTAAAAAGGGAAAATTACATCGAGGTCCATACATTTAGCACAAAGGACCCTAAAATTGAGCAAAGAAAATAGTCGGGTTCGGCTCCTTCTCGAGAGAGCAGCTGGTCAAGCCATACTCTTCATACTACTTCCTCTTTGATTGTTTTCAAAATATGGCCAAATTTGTCGCCATGCAAATTCTTGAATATGGGATCATCAACATATAGTATGCTGTAGAGATATGGCCTTGACCTCGTGGTCGTTCGGCTTGAAATCCAAGATTTTTTCATACTCGTTGACAACTATGCTTAAATTCGTTGAAATTTCATCACTTACTTTTAGGTTAGCATTTTACACGATTGGTGGGAGTACATTCTACGTCAAGGACCTAAAAAGGGGGAAATTATATCGAGGTCCATACATTTAGCATAAAGGACCCTAAAATTGAGCAAAGAAAACAATCGAGTTTGACTCCTTCTCGAGAGAGCAGTTGATCAAGCCATACTCTTCATACTACTTTCTCATTGATTGTTTTCACAATATGGCCAAATCTATCGCCATTCAAATTCTTGGATACTAGATCATCAGAATAAAGTATGATGTAGAGATATGGCCTTGACCTTGTGGTCGTTCGGCTTGAAATCAAAGAAAGTTCATACTCGTTGATAACTATAAGCTGAAATTCATTTAAATTTCACCACTTACTTTTAGGTTAGAATTTTACACGGTCAATGGGAGTACATTTTACAACAAGGACCTAAAAAGGGGGAAATTACATCAAGGTCCATACATTTAGCACAAAGGACCCTAAAATCAAGCAAGCATAATAGCCGGGTTCGGCTCCTTCTCAAGAGAGTAGCTGATCGAGCCACACTCTTCATACTACTTCATCTTTGATTGTTTTCAAAATATGGCCAAATTTGTCGATATGCAAATTCTTGAATATGGGATCATCAGCATAAAGTATGATGTAGATATGGCCTTGACCTTGGTCATTCGTCTTAAAATACAAGAATGGTTCATACTCATTGACAACTAAGCTTAAATTCGTTTAAATTTCACCACTTACTTTTAGGTTAGAACTTTACACACTCGATCGAAGTACATTTTACATCAGGGACCTCAAAAAAGAAAAAATTACATCGAGGTTCATACATTTAGCATAAAGGACCCTAAAGGGAAAAAAATTTGGTTCGACTCCTTCTCAAGAGATGAGTTGATCTAAGCCAAACTCTTGATACTACTTCCTCTTTGATTATTTTCAAAACATGGCCAGATCTATTGCCATGCTAATTCTCTGACATGGGATCATCAGCATATAAAGTATGATGTTGATATGGCCTTGACGGCCTTGGTCGTTCGGCTTGAAATCCAAGAATGTTCATACTCGTTGACAAGTAAGCTTAAAATCGTCTAAATTTCACCACTTACACCTTTATACCTAAAAGGGGGAAATTACATCGAGGTCCATACATTTAGCACAAAGGACCCTAAAATTAAGCAAGGAAAACAGTCGAGTTCAGCTCCTTCTCACGGGAGTAGCTAATCGAGCCATACTCTTCATACTACTTCATCTATGATTGTTTTCAAAATATGGCCAAATTTGTCAGCATGCAAATTCTTGGATATGGGATCACGAGCATAAAGTATGATGTAGATATGGCCTTGACCTTGGTGGTCTGTCTTGAAATTGAAGAATGGTTCATACTTGTTGACAACTAAGCTTAAATTCGTTTAAATTTCACCACTTACTTTTAGGTTAGAACTTTACACGGTCGATCAGAAGAAATTTTACATCAGGAACCTCAAAAAAGCAAAAATTACATCGAGGTCCATACATTTAGCATAAAGGACCCCAAAAGGAAAAAATCCTGGTTCGACACCTTCTCGAGAGATCAGCTGATCTGAGCCAAACTCTTAATACTACTTCCTCTTCAATTGTTTCCAAAACATTGCCAAATCTATTGCCATGCACATTCTCTAACATGTGATCATGAGCATAAAGTATGATGTTGATATGGCTTTGACGACCATGGTTGTTCGGCTTGAAATCCAAGAATGTTCATACTCATTGACAAGTAAGTTTAAAATAATCGTATAAATTTCACCATTTACACTTTTAGACCTAAAAGGGGGAAATTACATCGAGGTCCATACATTTCGCCCAAAGGACCCTAAAATCAAGCAAGGAAAACAATCGGGTTCGGCTCCTTCTCACGAGAGTAGCTAATCGAGCCACACTCTTCATACTACTTCATCTTTGATTTTTTTTAAAATATGGCCAAATTTGTCGCCATGCAAATTCTTTGATATGGGATCATTAGCATAAAGTATGATGTAGGGATATGGCCTTGTCCTTATGGTCGTTCGGCTTGAAATCTAAGAAAGTTCATACTCATTGACAACTAAGCTTAAATTCATTAAAATTTCACCACTTTCTTTTAGGTTAGCATTTTACACGGTCGGTGGGAGCATATTTTACATCAAGGACCTAAAAAAGGCAAAATTACATCGATGCCCATACATTTAGCACAAAGTACCGTAAAAGAAAAACCTTTTGTTGGTTTGTCTCCTCGAGAGATTAGTTGATCTGAGCCAAACTCTTCATACTACTTCCTCTTCGATTGTTTTCAAAGTAATTGTCATGGTGGTGTCACGGCAGATGCCATTGATAGGCTAAAGGTAGGGACTAATATGCGCTAGGGGAATCCAGGGAGGGATAGTAGAGTGATTCTCTACACTAAAACTTTGTATTAATGTTCAATCTCCGAGATTACAAGAGCTCCTTGAGCTGTTTTGACAAGAGGAGGGAGAAGAAAACTCTCTTACCCTTGCCTACCAACTAGCCCCAAGAACCCTAGATCCACTAGTGCTCAACTAACCAGAATTCTCCTTGCTCTGTATCAGAAAAAACCCGACCCCCTTACCAGAACCCTAACCCCCCCTTATATAGAGGTGGTTCGGTCCTGGCCTAGGGCATACGTGGAGGCATATTCCTAAGAATATGCCCCCTCCCAAAGTAGTAACCCGACAGGGGTGCTTTTCTCCCGCGTCACACTTGCTTTAGCGACGTATCCTCTGCGGCGCCCGCGTCAGCCGACGTGAGCGTCGTCACCCTTGTCGGCCACGATCCGGTGGTCCTGCCCTTGCTTTATTTGCTCATTCAGTACGCACCGGACCTTCTTTTTTGACCAGAGAGATTCCTTCCTTCTCCTAGAAGCCAAGCGACGTTCCGGATCACAGTTGATCCGGCCATACTTGTTCCTACATACAAGCTAGACAAACATTTCCGACTTACTCCTTAAGTCGGACGAGACAATGTTAGGCGACCCCCTGGTCCGGGTTACTCCGTGATTCGACCTGCCTTGAGGTGACTCGGCCAGCATCCGCTTTGACCCTGCCGACCCTCGGCTAACTCGGCCCTTATACCCCAGAGTGACCCTACCCGGGGTTATCCCCCCAACATTAGTCCCTAAAGCTGGTGCAGCCTTAGCGGCCTTGGTCGCTAAGGCCACATCAGGTTCATTCGTATTTAAGCCTCGGACGTTTTAGTTCCAGGTTAACTTCTTGTCTCGGATTATATGGATTTACATTCCCTTCGCACGTTCCAAGTTTTCACTTGCCGGCCGAGTTACCATTGTAGCTTGGATCCTATGGTTTTACTTTCCCTCTGCACATTTCAAGTTTTCACTTGTCGGCCGGGTTACCATGGAGGCTCGGATCCGGGCTCTGCTTCCTTCTCTTGTACGCCAACCCACGTAAGGGTTAATCATTACGTTGCCTCATTTTAAGGGCCTGCCTTTATGAATCGCCGCGATAGCGTCGGTGATTACTGTGCGTGGGTTACGTCACGCCTGTCTCCTCGTTTACCGCAACTGCAAGTCGTGTCATGGGATCATATTTACTCTGTGGCCTCTGATGTGGCCTCTCTCTGATTGGCTAATGCCGGTGATACACGGCCACAACGTGTGGCTCTCCAGCACAGCGCGATCCCACCTTTCGATTACTGGAGGCAGTTAAATAGGGGAGGGGCATGCTCCTTAGCCCTTCTCCATCTCCGCACCCCCTCGCCCGTTCCTCTTCCTCTTCCTCGCGACCGCGCCGCCGCCAGTGCTCGTTGCAGTAGCGTCGCCGCCGCACCTTCTCCGTTCCTCTGCACCGCAGCCACCACTGCACCACTGCTTAGCCACGGGTCCTCGTCAATCTAGACCGTAGAGCCCCGCCACCGCCAGCTCCAGCGAGGACAGCGGGTTTGAGATGACGGAGGAGGAGCTCATCGTCATCGAGCAGGAGATGGAGGAGGACGCCGGCGCGGCGTACCACGGCGCGTGGGCCGGTTCGTGGGTCTGCCATGATGACATCGACTGGCTCTACCGAACCCGGCGTATTCCCGCCGGTGTCGCCGCTCATCTCCCGTCCTCGGAATTGGCCCCCTCACCCAATCCGGGTGAGTTCGTCGTTTTCTTATCCCATTTCCAACGGAGATTTGGTCTTCCGGTGAGTGATTTCTTCCGGGACTGGGTCCGGACCTATCACCTGCAAGCACACCATCTCCCAGCGAACGCCATCACCTCTCTGTCCGCTTTTGTCTCTTTGATCAAGGGCTACACCGGACTATGGCCCACGAAGGAGCTGTGGATCCGGTTCTTCGGCCTCCGCCGCAATGTCGTCCCCAACATCCACGTCGAGTCGAAGGACAAGCATCTCACTCAGTTCGGAGCTGCCTCGATCTCACCCCGGAGATTTTCAATCTTTCCCCGGATCACTGGTCTTGACTCGTGCAAAGGATGGGCCCAGACCTTCTTCTACGTCCGGAACGAAGGCACGAAAGACTTGATCCGGTTGTTGCCCTACGCTCCGGGTCCCCCTGACACGGATTTCTGGGAGGAGGTTGCCAAGAAACCTACAGCTCTGGCCAACCAAGTCCACAAAAGGTTCACGGAGCTGAAGAAGCTCGGATTGCGCAACGAGGATGCCATGATCACATTCGTGCGCAACCGAATCTCTCCCCTCCAGCGGCGGACTCACAAGTTGTGCCATATGAGCTTCAGCCGCGACCCCAACCGAACCTCCTCGTTCGAGTTGAGCAATACGGAGATCTTCCGCCGGGTCAAGGCTCTTTTCACCACCCATAAGGATTTTTCCGCCGAATGGACGTGGGGAATCGAGCATTACTGCCGCGATAGGCTCCCTCCCGCGGTAAGCTTCGCGGAGTAAACTTATTTCAGATCAATTACGTGTCAGTTCTTATCGTATTTTTGACTCTGCTTCTTGTGCTTTTTTCTCAGCTGTTTCTCCAGCAAGCCCTCGAGGATGGTACTGATCCGACCCTTAAGTGGGCCCCGGACAGAGAAATCCCGGATGAGGAGGAGCCGGACCAGGAGATGTTCCTCCCCACAACCGACGCCACCGAACGACCCAGCGGTAAATTCTCTTCTCTTAGAGATTGGCCCGACGATGAGGATGACTCGGATATCGACCTGATTGAACCCGTTGAGGCTGTCCCTCTTTCTTTTGCCTTCCCGGCATCAGCTAACCCTGGTGGGCACATCCACGAGGATTCTCCACTTGCCACGGGCGAGCCTGTTCTGGTGGCGTCGAAGAAGAAGCGCGGATCCGCGTCAAGTTCTTCTTCCGAACCTTCTCAGCCTACCAAAAGGCAAAAGAAGGCCGGAGACAAGACTGCCTCCAAACGGGCAGGCAAAGCCCCGGCACGGAGGGCCCGGAAACCTAAGGAGGCCAATACCTCGGATGCGTAAGTCATTTTTCACTGTGCAACACACTTCTCCCTGCATCGGGGTAATTTCACTCCTGACATTGTTTTCTCTTGCAGGGCTCCTGTGGAGGTCCCTCAGAGCGGATCGAGCATCTCCTCTCCTCTTCGGTCTAGTCCTTCCCCTCCTCGTGACAACGAGTCACGCCCGCTGAGCCCTACTCCGGAGGGCTCTGCGGCCGCTCTGGGTTCCGCAGTACCTCCTTCAGAGGAACGCGACCTCGGATCAGGAGGGGTCAGATCGGCCGAGGCAACGACGTCCATTACTTCGGCATTGCCACAACCAGCAACCACCAAGTCTACTGCAACTCCAGCACCAGCAGCAGCTCCAGCACTAGCCACCGAACCAGCGCCTGTCCCGGCTCCGAAGAAACCAACAGCAGCTCCAGCACCAGCCACCAAAGCTCCTGTGCCAAGTTTGTCTACCTCGTCCGAGTCATCCCAAGCTCGGCGAGGAACCACTCCAGTGGCTTCCAAGGGCAAATCCACTATGGTCACCTCCTCCCAACAAGCCAAAGGCAAGTCCACCTCCGTCGAGGCCGGGCAGCGAACCTTGTCGTCAATGCTTCCAAAGAAGTCACCAGCAGCGACGGATCCTCCTGCCGAGCCAGCCGATTCGCAGCAGATGGTTCTTCACACTAGCCCAGCTCTTGCCCTGATTGAAAGGAAAGAGGCTCACGCAAAGGTCTTGGTGGCACCTCACATGCCCACTGGCGAACGGTACCCTCTGAGCCTCATCGAGTTTGTCATGAACTAGAATAAGGCAGAGTTCGTCTACAACGACGATCTCCCGGAAATGTTTGGCCCAGCTGAATTTTCCGCTCAGATGAATACCGCCGCCAAGGCCATTAACCTCGCTGGGCGTATGATGGAGGTACGTCGTTTCTTCATTACATGCTGTAGATAATAATCATTAGTCCCCGAGCCTCCGGCGGAGTAACTTGTTACTCGGTCGGATGCTCCTTAGAAGATCAACGTAGCTGCATGTAAACTCCAAATATGCACACACCTAGAGCCGGGTTAAGTTCCGCTTGGCCCGAATCTCGTATACTTCGAATATGCACACACCTAGAGCCGGGTTAAGTTCCGCTTGGCCCGAATCTTGTACACTTCGAATATGCACACACCTAGAGCCAGGTTAAGTTCTGCTTGGACCGGATCTTGTATACTTCGAATATGCACACACCTAGAGCCGGGTTAAGTTCCGCTTGGCCCGGACCTTGTATACTTCGAATATGCACACACCTAGAGCCGGGTTAAGTTCCGCTTGGCCCGGATCTTGTACACTTCAAATATGCAACGAACTAACTTTACACTCCTGTACCTTTGTCAGGTAACCACCAATCGCTGGAGCGCCGAGTTTCAGCGCCTGCTGGATACCCACAAGATCTTGCGCACAAAACATGTTGCACTTGGCGTGGAGCATGAAAAGAGGGGTAATTTCCTCTCTTAACACCTCTCCGTTTCATTTGTTTCTGCCGGACTAACCTCCTTATTCGGTTTTTTGCAGCTGGGGTGGAGGCTGAAAACAAGATTATGCGGAAGAACTTGGAGGAAATCCGAGGTATGTCCTCTTTTGGCCAATGTCGTTGTGTTTTCCATTTTTTCTTCTCCTTGGCTCAGCAAACATTCACTCCTTGGCTTTGCCGGGTCAACACACTATTTCAGCATCGCTTGAGGATAGTGTGCCCGTGCCTGATATGATGCTGCATTTTCTCGAACAAGCAGGACAACATCAAGCCGAGCTGAAGAAGAAGAACGATGAGCTCGCCCTCCTCCGGACCAAGGACGACAAAATAGCCAAACTCAAGGCCGAGATGGAGAAGATGAAGGCCCAACACAAAACCGAGCTCCAAAAAGTTGGCCAGAACTTCACCGAAGAGCGTGAGCGCTTTACCCCCAAATCTCCAAGGACCAGGACCTGCTCAAGGAATCCGAGGTCCAGCTTGGGTCGGTGCTTGCTGAGCTTGAACAACTTCGCCAGAGACACGACAGTTGTATCAAGGAGTTGACTCGGATCCATCGTCATATCTCCCGTAAGTTTCTTCCCCTTGTCCGACATAGTTTTTCCGGGTTAGTTCATATGCCTTTGCTTCAGCATCTGCCCTTTCCTTGTTTTCAGATCATTTTCCGGAGGGTACCGCCATCGCCAGTGCTGCCGTTGCCAAATTCCGCCAAGAGAGGGGTACTCCCATTGCTCCTGATGGTGAGAGCATCCCCTTAGACATGGAGGACCTGTTGGTCAGCGTGTTAGCTCGGGTGGAAACCATCAAGAACTATGGGAAAGATCTCCTCGACGTTGTGGTCCGGATCTTCAACACTTTCTGGCCAAGCGAGAGCGCTCCGGAAAGGATCACACTCGTTGCCGAAAAACTGATGGAGGTTGAGACTCAGCTTGACCTCTGGAGAGAATCCGCCGGGCGTGCCGCAGCAGATACCCTCCTCCATCATATCCTTTCATGGTATGAGAAGATCGATCTGAGCCTCCTCACCCGTCGGCGCACCGGATCCAAATGGACCGATGATCCGGAGTGGGTAGCTCGGCGCCAGGCTTGCGCCTACAGCCTCATCGAATATTCTCCAGTCCATGACTGGGTTGAGGGGCCGAGCTTTCTGGGATCCAGCAAGGAGGAGCAGATGGAGAACATGGAGGATGGGTCGGGCGATGATGGAGAAGATGCTGCTTCAGATATTGAAGTCAGTGATGATGACGCCGAACTTCCTCCTCCGGCCGCTCCTTAGGTGAAAAAACATGAAAATTTATCAGATCCCCGGTATGCCGGGTGCAATTGTATGCTGAATACATGATATTTTGCTACTATGCTTGTATGCCGGATTAACTTGGGAGTAGTCCCCGAGTTTCATTTTCTTGTTCGTCCAATTCTCCGGCTCGATCCGTGTCTACCTTGATTCGGTTTTACGACTTACGAATCCGAGCCTCAAGAATCGTTTTCACAATACTGAGAAACTTTGAGGCTTGGCTCAAAATAATTCAACATAATAGCTTGAAAGTAAATACGGGGTTAGTCCGAAAAATAGACGTTAGCTGGAATAGGATCGTTTGCTACGCAATTCCAAACTTGTTCCTTTGCTTGCCATGAAGCCAATTCTTGTTGGACAACAGCAATCGAAGGGTTGGATTTTTGGTGCTCACACATTACTAATCCGGGTTAAGTGAAACGAGTGATTCCAGCTAACGCATAAAAAGTAACAACAATCATTTATTAAGGCAGTCCCCAAGTTACTGCTCAAGGCTCCGCTATTTCATTGATAAGCTCATTGCCGACATACATACCGACATATGAGAAGACTCGGACACATACACTTCTTAGCTAAGTGTAGAAGGGACGAAGTAGTGCTACGTTCCACGGTCGCTTGGATTCCTCTCCGGACCTGTCCGCCTTGTTCTTTTCCTGTGGCTTTGCATCTATAAGATAGTAAGAGTCATTGTGCAATGCTTTGCTCACAATAAATGGTCCTTCCCATGGGGGGGATAATTTATGCATGCCAGTGGTACGCTGTACCAACCGGAGCACCAGATCGCCTTCCCGGAAGACTCGGGGGCACACTTTCCGGCTATGATAGCGTCGGAGATTTTGCTGATATATGGCGGATCTAGACAGTGCCAGTTCTCTCGCTTCTTCCAGCAGATCAACATCATTTTGCCAGTCTTCATGCACTTCGGCTTCTGTGTATTGGGTGACCCTAGGCGAATCATGCTCTATGTCGGCTGGTAATACAGCTTCTGCCCCATATACTAGAAAGAACAGCGTGTAGCCTGTTGATCGATTCAGAGTTGTTCTTAAACTCCACAATACCGCTGGTAGTTCTTCTATCCAGCACCCCGCTGATCTTTGCAGCGGCTCAATGAGCCGGGGTTTTATCCCGGATAATACTAATCTGTTGGATCTTTCCACTTGTCCGTTCGATGCAGGGTGGGCTACTGAGGCTACGTCGAGTCGGATTTTCTCATCTCGGCAGAATCGTGCAAATGCTCCTTCAGCAAAATTTGTGCCATTATTAGTTATGATACTATGAGGATAACCGTATCTCAAGATAATGTCTTTGAGAAATGTTACGGCCGTAGCCCCATCACATTTTCTTATAGGCTTCACTTCGATCCATTTTGTAAACTTGTCCACCATGACCAAATTGTGCGTCATGTTCCCTCTTGCTGGTTTGAACGGGCCAACCATATCCACGCACCACACAGCAAATGGCCATGTAATTGGTATGGTTTTGAGTTTCGACATAGGCATATGTGTCTTGGTGGCGTACCTTTGACAACCATTGCATTTCCTCACCAGATCTCCTGCTTGCTCCAAGGCACTTGGCCAGTAGAATCCATGCCGGAACGCCTTTGCCACTAAGGCCCGGGATGAGGCGTGATGCCCGCATTCTCCTTGGTGAATATCTCGGAGGATGTCAAGTCCTTCTTCCGGGTCAACACACCGTTGGAGGACACTGGTTACACTCTGTTTGTACAGCTCGGAATCGATGACTGTGTAAGCTTTGGCTCTCCTCTGAGTTTGCCTGGCTAGCACTTCCTGAGTGGGTAACGTTCCATCTTTCAAGAACTGGTATATAGGCAGTGCCCAAGCTGGTATTGCTCGCGTTGGGAGCATCTCCTCATCAATTTCCATCCGATCTACCGGATAACTTCAGCCGGATCACGCTGAACAGTCCCCGGGTTTGGCGAGGTAGTCCCCGGGTTCGCCGAGGTAGTCCCCGGGTTCGGCGTGCTACCTCCCATGTCAATGTCCATGGGCTCAACTCCGGATTCCGTGTTTTCCGGGACATAGATTGAATCGGTTCCTGGGGACGACCTGATAGATGGTTTTCTGAGGTGCTCCAATGCTACGCCCGGTGGAATTGCCTGTCGGGTCGATCCGAGTTTTGACAGCATATCGGCAGCTTCGTTTTCCATGCGAGGTACATGGTGAAATTCGTATCCCTCAAAGTAACCCGAGATTTTCTGCACATGAAATTTGTATAGTGCCATGTTTGGATCCAGGGCGTCCCACACTCCGGACACTTGCTGTATTACTAGATCCGAGTCGCCAAAGCAGATTATCCGACGTATACCAATCTCCTTTGCCACTCTGAGACCATGCACAAGAGCCTCGTACTCAGCGACATTGTTTGATGCCGCGAAATGGATCTGCAATACGTACTTGAGCTGATTCTTCTTTGGCGAGGTAAGCACAACCCCGGCACCTAACCCGGTTTTGGTTTTCGATCCGTCAAAGTGCATCTTCCAGTAGTTCGGATCTGGTTGCGGTGGTTCGTATTGTACCTCGGCCCAATCCACGAAAAAGTCCGCCATAGCCTGGGACTTGATCGCTTCTCTCCTATCATACCGAGGTGCGTAAGGCGCTAGCTCAATTGCCCATTTCGCAATTCTGCCATTCGCATCTTTGTTACCCATTATCTCGGATATGGGGGCTTCGCATATCACTTTGATGGGATGCTCCTCAAAGTAGTGCTTTAACTTCTTTGCCGCCATATAAACTCCGTATGCCACCTTTTGAAAATGCGGGTAGTTCTATTTTGAGGCAGAAAATACCTCGCTCAATTAATACACTGGCCTCTGCACCGACTTACCCTCTTCATCTCGCTCCACTACAATTACTGCACTTACAACTCGGTTGGTTGCGGCTATGCAGAGCAACATTGGCTCCTTTGACAGTGGAGAAGCTAACACTGGTGCAGTGGCCAACATCTTTTTCAAGTGGGCAAAAGCTTCATCGGCCTGCGACGTCCAAACGAATTTATCTGACTTTTTCATGAGTTGGTAGAGAGGCAGTGCCTTTTCCCCTAACCGACATACAAACCGACTCAACGACGCCAGGCATCCAGTGAACTTCTGGACGTTGTTGAGACACTTCGGTAGCTCCATTCGTTCGATGGCTCAGATCTTAGTTGGATTAACCTCGATACCTCAGCTGGAGACGAGAAAACCGAGTAATTTCCCAGCCGGGACACCGAAGGTACATTTCTCCGGCTTAAGCTTCATCCGGAATCTCCTCAAGTTTGCGAATGTTTGCCTTATGTCATCAAGGAGCGTTGCGCTTTCCTTGGTCTTAATAACCACATAATCCACGTAGACTTGTACATTTTGACCTATTTGATCGTGCAAACATTTTTGCATACATCTTTGGTACGTTGCTCCTGCATTTTGTAAACCGAACGGCATAGTGCGATAGCAATAAGCCCCGTACAGGGTAATAAAGGCAGTTTTTATTTGATCATCCGGGTTCAGAGGTATCTGGTGGAAACCAGAATAAGCATCAATGAATGACAACAATTCACATCCCGCGGTAGAGTCGATGACCTAATCTATCCTCGGCAGTGGGAATGGATCTTTTGGACACGCCTTGTTCAGGTTCGTGTAATCGATACACATACGCCAAACCACTGCCACGTTCGGATCATCCTTCTTCTTTTCTACCAGCACCGGATTAGAGAGCCAATCTGGATACAACACTTCCATGATAAATCCTGCTACTAGCAACCGAGCTATCTCGTCACCAATGACCTTTCTCCTATCCTCGGTGAAGCGTCGAAGAGGCTGCTTCACCGGCCTTGCTCTGGGTCTTACGTTCAAAGAGTGCTCGGCCAACTCCCTCGGAACACCTTGCAAGTCCTGTGTGGACCAAGCAAAAATGTCTCGATTCTCACGGAGGAAGTTGACGAGCTCGCTTTCCTATTTGTCAGTTAACCCGGCACCAATTGTTACGGTACGCTCCGGAAACAGGTTATCCACTGGAATCTTCTTGGTGTCCTTCGCGGCTTGAAACGAAACACTTCCATGCGGGTTGCTTAACGCCGGCATATACTGCTGCGCGGACTGAGCTAATGCCGCCACCTCTTGGATTTTTCTTTTCTCTTGGGCAATTACGAGTGACTCGGCTAGGTTAGACCCGGCTGAGGCGCACTCAATAGAACGTCGGAAATCCCCAGCGATAGTAATTGCTCCATTTGGCCCAGGCAACTTCATCTTTAGATAACTAACGTGGCAACTTGCCATGAATTTGCTCAGTGCTGGTCTCCCGAGTAATGCATGATATGCGCTCTCCAAGTTCACCACCTGAAACTCCAGATTCTCAGTTCGGCAGTTATCCCTCATACCGAATAACACATCGACCCGGACTTTGCCTATAGGCTCACAGGATATGCCTGGTACGATGCCATGGAAAGTTGTTCTTGTAGCCTGGAGCATGTTCTCCGAGATGCCCAATTTGCGCATCGTATCCGCATACATGATGTTAATGCTACTGCCATTGTCGATCAGTACCTTGGAGAACCTCACATTAATGTTTGGTCCAATGAACGTCGGATCTAACACTAGTGCATACGAGCCCGGACTTGGCATAAGCTTGGGATGATCCTTGACGCTCCAGGTAATTTCCTGGTCCGACCAAGACATGTACCTCGTCACTGCAGGCATAACCGCGTTAACCTCCATATGTCGGCGCTGCAAGCTCTTCCTATCTGTTTCCTCTGTTGTGAACACACAATAGCTCTGGTGATGTTCCCTGTACTCATTCCTTCCCTCGTTTCCAGAGTATCTCTGATCCAGTTGTTACTGGTTTTCCACCTGATGCACTGCATCCCTTCTCTCACGTTTGTCATACCTCGGCGGAGGAGGAGGCAACATTAGTTGTTGCGTGTTTGCTCCGGAAAGCAATTGCTGCCGGGGTAACTCCTGCCGAGGTTGATCATTCCGGGGTGCCTGAGCATTCCCCGAACCACCTTGTTCTATCTTGCGCATCCACTCACATTGGCTCGTTGTGTGACCCGTCGGGCTGTTCGGATTTGGCGTGTCAAATTTACACGGCTGGTCCAACATTGACTCATAGGTATACCTCAGACGATCTTTCTTTTCTTGCCATTGCTTCTTCTGCTCCGGAGTCCACGTTTTCTTGCCATCGTTCTGAGGAGTCCATTGCCCTCCCGTTTTCTGGCATTGGTTGCTCCCTGCTCCGGGCCGATCTTGATTCACGACTGCAACTTGTTGCGAACTATACCGAGGGTCCGGTCTATCGTCTCTCCTTTTTCCCCTGTAATCGTTCCTCCGGGATGACCCGGCTCCGTCCCTCAGATAGTACTCCTCATTTGACTTGTTCGACGCGATCCTAGGTTGAGTCGGATCACCCAAAGCATAAGAATCCGCGATTCGGATCATCTCTGCCAATGTGACTGGCATTTTCCTTTGCAATTTCATCCACAACTCGCTGCCATATCTGCACCCTTGTGCGAACCATGCTATAGCCTGTGACTCTATGACTCCCTCACACGAGTTTCTCATGGTACACCACCGGGTCAAGAATTCACGATCTGTTTCGTTAGATCTCTGCTTGCACATTGCCAGGGTCTGCGGTCTATTCGGTCTCTGATATGTACTTGAGAAGTTGCTGATAAACATTTCTTCAAAGTCTATCCAGCAATTGATGCTTCCGGGTGACAAATTATTCAGCCATACCCTAGTCGGACCTTCCAACATTTGGGGTAGATATCGTATAGCCCATCTGAAGTTGCCAGTTGCAATTTTCACAGCTGTTGCGTAGTTTATCAGCCAATCCTCCGGCTTTGTACTGCCGTCACACGTCTTCGTGCCCCTGGGTAATTGGAAATTGGGTACTGGCGGTTCCTTCATGATCCGGGGTCCAAAGCACGCTGGACCCGGAGGACCTTGACATTCGATCTGTTCCGACCTATACAGGCGATCCAGCTTTAACCTGGCGTCATCCGGCATCAAATCCCTGCTTCCCAATCTCGACCCTATCACATGATAGTCCGGTCTTGCGTATCCCGCATTCATCATTCCGAGTCTCCGTCATTGTATCGGTCTTGCTCTCTTTGTGCTCCTCTCTGTTGCATACCACGGCCGGCACTTTGCTCTTGCCTTGGTACATTCCGCTGCTGCGGTTGACCTGCTCCTGCCGAGTTTCGCTGTCTGCCATTGCCGTTGGCAGCATTCCCTTGACCGACATTGCCTTGGTCGTGATTACCTCGGCCAGATTCACCTCGTCTCACACTTCGTCGATCGTCGTTTTTCCGCACCTCTTTTTCTTTTCCCGCACGTGTTGGGTCGTACGGAACGATCTGCTTGTTCCGTCTGGCTGAGGTTACTACCTCTTCTCTCCTTGGGCCACCATGAGGCGACGATGCGGCTCCGGCGGATCTCTCCGGGTTACCCATCACCGAATGGACGATCTTAGAAGCTCCAACTCTCTCCGGGTTACCTCTCAGCAGCTCCTCGTTCTGCCTGTTCAGGATCCGAACCAGCTCGTTAACCCGGTCTTGCTGTCTTTGACGGGCTTCACCCGTCAGACCCTCTAGCTCAGACGCCGCGGCATCTGCTGCTTTGAGGTTCTTCGCCGGGGTACTGTACTTCGGCAACCCCACAGACAGATAGTTTTCCGACCCTTCTGGTCCACCATCACCTTCTCTGTTCATCTCACTTATGAGATTTTTCCCTTTTACCCTTACTGCATCAACCTTGTTCGCTTTCGTGTACTCGCGCAGCGTCATGTTCAACCACTGCTGAGCCGCTGCTATTTTCTTTGCGCCCTCCAGTATCTTTTGCCGGGTCTCCTCTAACTCGGCCTGTGCCTGAGCCGGATCTACCACTGTTGCCACCGGGTTCGCCAAGCTATCCATAGCTTCCCTCAGCACGTTCTCAGGCCTCTCTAGCGGAGGACCCCTAGCTTTCCTCGGTGCCTTGGGTGTTACCTCCGGGTCTGGTGCTGGATCCTTGCTCATGCCCATGCCTGGCGCAGTCATCATCACCTCTGCACGGTCCGGGGAACGAGCGGTACGCGCCTCGCGAGCCACAGTGAGGGGTGGTTCTCCTGCATCGACGATGCAACGCAGATGAACGTAAGACACGCCCACAGCAACATAGACCTTGTGTGCACCGAGCTTGACGAAGATGTCGTTGCGCGGAAGGGGGCGCGTGCCGAAGCAGCCAACGTTTGTGACATATTCAGCTCCAAACGCCGAACGAGCCGGAGGCGCGTTCACGGTGTCGATGAAGTTTCCCGTCCGGATCTTCACCCCTGCTAGCGCCGCTAGCCCCACGGTGGGCGCCAACTGTCGTGGTGGTGTCACGATAGATGCCATGGATAGGCTAAAGGTGGGGACTAATATGCGCTAGGGGAATCCAGGGAGGGATAGTAGAGTGACTCTCTACACTGAAGCTTTGTATTGATGTTCAATCTCCGAGATTACAAGAGCTCCTCGAGCTGTTTTGACAAGAGGAGGGAGAAGAAAACTCTCTTACCCTTGCCTATCAACTAGCCCCAAGAACCCTAGATCCACTAGTGCTCAACTAACCAGAATTCTCCTTGCTCTGTATCAGAAAAAACCCGACCCCCTTACCAGAACCCTAACCCCCCCCTTATATAGAGGTGGTTCGGTCCTGGCCTAGGGCATACGTGGAGGCATATTCCTAAGAATATGCCCCCTCCCAAAGTAGTAACCCGACAGGGGTGCTTTTCCCCCGCGTCACACTTGCTTTAGCGACGTATCCTCTACAGCGCCCGCGTCAGCCAACGTGAGCGTTGTCACCCTTGTCGGCCACGATCCGGTGGTCCTGCCCTTGCTTTATTCGCTCATTCAGTACGCACCAGACCTTCTTTTTTGATCAGAGAGATTCCTTCCTTCTCCTAGAAGCCAAGCCACGATCCGGATCATAGTTGATCCGGCCATACCTGTTCCTGCATACAAGCTAGACAAACATTTCGGCTTACTCCTTAAGTCGGACAAGACAATGTTAGGCGACCCCCTGGTCCGGGTTACTCCGTGATCCGGCCTGCCTTGAGGTGACTCGGCCAGCATCCGCTTTGACCCTGCCGACCCTCGGCTTACTCGGCCCTTATACCCCAGAGTGACCCTACCCGGGGTTATCCCCCCAACAGTAATATGGCCAAATCTATTGCCATGCAAATTCTCGGATATGCGGTCATCAGCATAAAGTATGATGTTGATATGGCCTTGACCTTGGTCGTTCGTCTTGAAATCCATTAATTTTTCATACTCGTTGACAAGTATGCTGAAATTCGTTTCAATTTCACCACTTACTTTTAGGTTAGAATTTTACACGGGTGGTGGAAGTACATTTTACATCAAGGACCTAAAAAGGAAAATTTACATTGAGGTCCATACATTTAGCAAAAAATACCCAAAAATTGAGCAAAGAAAATAGTCAGGTTCGGCTCCTTCTCGAGAGAGGAGCTGATCGAGCCATATGTTTCATACTACTTTCTCTTCGATTGTTTTACAGATATAGCCAAATTTGTCGCCATGCAAATTCTTGGGTATGGGATCATCCGCATAAAGTATGGTGTAGAGATATAGCCTTGACCTTGTGGCTGTTCGGCTTGAAGTTCCTACTCGTTGATAGCTAAGCTTAAATTCGTTTAAATTTCACCACTTACTTTTAGGTTAACATTTTATACGGTCGGTGGGAGCATATTTTACATCAAATACCTAAAAAGGGCAATTTACATGGAGGTCCATACATTTAGCCCAAAGGACCGTAAAATGAAAACTTTCTGGTTTGGCTCCTTCTCGAGACATCAGCTGATCTGAGCAAAACTCTTCATACTACTTCCTCTTTGATTGTTTTCAAAATATGGCCCAATCTGTTGCCATGCAAATTCTCTCGTATGGGGCCATCAACATAAAGTATGATGTTGATATGGCCTTGGCCTTGGTCATTTGGCTTAAAATCCAAGAATGTTCATACTCGTTGAGAAGTAAGCTTAAATTTGTTTAAATTTCACAACTTACAATTATTGGTTAGAAATTTACATTTTACATCAAGTATCTAAAAAAGGAAAAATTACATTGAGGTCCATACATTTAGCACAAAGGACCCTAAAACCAAACAAGGAATTGAAAAAATTTGGGTACGGCTCCTCGAGAGGGCAACTGATCGAGCCATACTCTTCATACTCCTTCCTCTTTCCCAATTTTGGACGCATATTACGTTTTTTCAAAGTCAATCTTTATAAAGTTCGACCAACTATATGTAAAAACATACTGACTTTTCTAATGACAAATGCATATAATATGAAAATATAGTTCATGATGATTCTAATAACATTGAGTTGATGTCGTACATTTAGTTAAAGTTTATTAAGTTTGACTCTAAACAGAAGTAATACGTGTCCTAATTTGGGAAGGAGGGAGTACTACTTGCTTCACGGGAAAAAAAAGGAGCGCTCCTCACTTTCGAACAAGCTTGCTGTGGGTCTGCTTGGTGCTTCCTCTTGCTAGGGTATGGAGGTGGAGTTGTGCGGAGTAGGAAGGCTGGCCAGATCATAATGGTGAGCATCCAATGCGATGGGACGTTTTTGTTTTTTTGCTAGCCAGATCAACCAATCCCTTGTCCAGCACTAAGTAGTACTCGTACTTGTACTAGTAGTACTGCGAATGGAGATCTTTTGAATACCCTTCCCCTGAATGTTTGTGAAGGAAGTGAAAATTTCGAAACTGGGAAAGTTTGAATTGCTACTCTATTGTACTATAGTAGTAATACTTTTTGCCGCCAAGGACCAAAATGGTTCCCACCAATGCATCTAACAAACATCCCAGACACAGACACGGAGCTGCCGACACAAGGCAGGTTGTTGGTCAACGCGCGTGCGCAGCACCACTTTGTGGACGAGGGAGAGATCAGCCGGCCGGGGTGTAGGGTGGTGAGGCTGGTCTTTAGTGGGGAGTAACTTAGATTAGTAACATGCTTATGTTACTAGTCTAAGTTAATACCTCCATAGTGGAAAATAATATAGGTGCGGTATCATGCAAAGCCTTGTTTATTGCAATGTAGACTCATTTTGTCTTGAAATGTGTCATGTTAACATAGCCCAAGGCTCTCTTTCATCATTTAATTGCATGCCATGTCATCTAAATGTTTACTATTGGCAATACATGTAGGACTATGTTACTACTTGATACGTCATAAACGTATCTATAATTTTTGATGCTCCATGCTTGTTTTGTATCAACTTTCTTATGTTTTGTTTACACTTTGAGGTATTTTTATACATTTTATGGAACTAACCTATTAACAAGATGCCACAGTGCCAGTTGCCTGTTTTCTGCTGTTTTTGGTTTTAGAAAAGCTAGTAAAGAAATATTCTCGCAATTGGACCAAACAAAAGCCGAAGTTCCTATTTTACCAGAAGACTCATGGAGCCAGAAGACGAGACGGAGAGGGGCCATGAGGGGCCCACACCACCTGGTGGTGCGGGCCAGGCCAAGCCACACCAGGGGGTGGTGTGGCCGCCTCGGGCGCCCACCAACCTTGCCTCTTCGCCTATAAAAGTGCCCCGATGCAGAAAATTAAGTACGAGATCAGAATTCCACGAAAAGTTCCACAGTGCCACCGCCACCGAAGAGGAGATTCAGGGAACAGAAGTCTCTGTTCTGACACCCTGCCGGGACAGGGAAGTGCCCTCGGAGCCATCTCCATCGACTCCACCACCATGTCCATCGCCGTTGCTGACTCCCATGATAAGGAGGGAGTAATTCTCTCTCGAGGCTAAGGGCTCTACCGGTAGCTATGTGTTCACCTCTCTCTCTATGCGTGATCTTATGAGATCATGAGCTTTGTAATCTATAGATCTATTCTGCTACTCAAGTGCTTTAATTAATCTCTGCTTATCCCCACGTGTGTGAAGTTAACAGTGTGCACACCGTGTGGCACTTAGGCTAAGGTTACATAAATACTTATCATGAGTATAATTTGAGTTGGATGTCTCTATGAGATTCTGGTGTTTGTTGGAACCATCTAGCGCTCAAGGTGACAGTGAGGGGTTATCTAGATGGGGAATGTGAACTTTAAGGTGTGCTGTTATAGCCCTACATCGTCCAACCAAAGAGTAGTTCAGGGTAGCATAATGAAGAGAAGATATTTATATGAGAGTGTCCACTAGTGAAAGTATGATCCCTAGGCCTTGTTTCTAAGCATTGAAACACCATTTACATTTAGTCCTGTTACATGTTTGCTTGCTGCCACTCTTATTTCAGATTGCAATTACCACTTATAATCATCCATATTACATGTATTTCACTATCTGTTCACCGAACTAGTACACCTATACACCTGACAAGTGTATTGGGTGTGTTGGGGACACAAGAGACTTCTTGTATCTTGATTGCAGGGTTGCTTGAGAGGGATAACTTTGACCACTTCCTCCATGAGTTCGATAAACCTTGGGTGATCCACTTAAGGGAAACTAGTTGCTGTTCCACAAACTTCTGCACTTGGAGGCCAACACTGTGTACAAGAATAGAAGCATGCGTAGACATCAAGCTATTTTCTGGCGCCGTTGTCGAGGATTGAAGAAGAAGAAGCTCCCATGTCAACCACGCGCCATCAAGCTATTTTCTGGCGCCGTTGCTGGGGAGTAAGGTAAAAGGTACTCACATCCTCTGGCTACTAAGCTATCTTCTAGTATTGTTGCTGGTGTGTGAGTGCTTGAAGTTATTTCCTTTAGATTCTGTAATTATATCTTTTTGTTTCTAGTTTTTATTTTCAGTAGTTAGGCTTAATGGAAAACAACAAAAAAATTAGAGAGTTTTTCAGTATTTTTTCCTGAGGTAGAACATGAATGGTTTGAAAAGAAAATTAAAAAACCCATGGAACTTTCTTTGCATGCTAATAGCAATGTTATTAGTATGAATTTTTTGAACACCTTTGTTACTAATGCTATGAAAACTTCTAAGCTTGGGGAAGCTGGTTTTGATGAGCATGATATTTTTAGTCCCCCAAACACGGAGGAGAAAATTTACTTTGATGATACTCTACCTCCAATATATGATGATTACAATGATGAATATGATATTTTCAGTCCACCTACTATTGAGGAGAAAATTAATTATGATTAAAATATGCCTCCTATATTTGATGATTATGGTGATCAGAATAATAATGATAGCTATTTTGTTGAATTTTCTCCCACTACGATTAATAAGAATGACTATGCTTATAGGGAGAGTAATAATTATTTTATGCATGTGGCTCATGATAAGAATGTTTTATGTGATAGTTATATTGTTAATTTTATTCGTGATGCTACTGAAAGTTATTACGAGAGAGGGAAACATGGTTTTATGCAACTCAACAATATTAAGTTTCCCCTCTTTATGTTGAAAATTTTGAAGTTGCACTTGTTTTACTTTCCTATGATTGTTGCTTTGGCTTTCATGACTTGTTTCTTTACAAGATTATTTTTCATAGGAAGTGGGTTAGACTTAAATTTGTTCCATATTTGCTTCTTGATGCTCTCTTTTACTTCAATTCATATTTCTTATGTGAGCATCATCAAAATTATCATGCCTATCTTAATGGCTATAAAGAAAGAGCTTTTTGGGAGACAACCCATTATATTTTTCCTTTCAGTTTATTTTTGTTTATTTGAGTCTTGGAAGTTATTGCTTATGTAATAACCTCTCCTTATCCTTTTTGTTTGGTTTTTGTGTCAAGATTCGCCTCTAACGAGAGGGAAGTAAGATATTGGGAAGTTGCTGTCCCAAAACAGATTTCTATGCGTCACTGTAAAAAAACGTGAAAAAACTCAGTATGTCAGACCGAGCTGTAAGTTTTTGTGCTTATGCCCCAGGTTATTACCCAACTTTCGTTAGTTTTGCACTTTTCTATTTGAGCAACAAAAGATTTTCGAAAAATCTGTCTTTACCTGCTGGTCTGTTTTGACAGATTTCTGCCATTATTTGCATTTGCCTCTTAATCAGTTTCTTTCTGAGTTCTCTTGGATCACTCGATCTTTTAAAAGAAATTGCTATAGTAGCTTATGTTTTAATGGATGATTTACTTGAGTTGAAACTGCACCCAAAGGATTATTATTTTGAATACACTAATGTTGCTAATGAAGATTGTGTGAAGTTTTGTATGAAGGAAGTTTTCAAGTGTAGGGGGAGAATGATGTGATGAGATGAAGTATGGACAAAATCTCAAGCTTGGGGATGCCACCCGTGTCACCCCAAGAAATATTCAAGAAGTACAAGTGACATGGGTATACCCTACAGGTACTCGAGTTTGGTATATACGGCCCGGATACAACAGAAGCCCACGGCGTTGCCAAGGCCCAATACAGAATTCGAGTGGCTCAAGGACTCTCAGTTGCTTGCGAGGAAAGAAGAAGCTTAAGATAGAAAGTTCAAATGGAAAACCCTAATCTGTAACCGACTCGACCTGCTACCCGAGACCTAGCCTATCTATATAAAGGTTAGGAGGGGGGCGAGGAGGACACACGCAACCCTAGTTTCCACAACTCTCGCCAGATTGCATCTGCGAGCCCCTGTAATCTTCGATTCCTTCGTTAATTCCAAGAGCAGACAAGCAGGAGTAGGGACCTCTATGAGGCCTGAACCTGGGTAAATCTTGCGTCCCTGTGTGCTTGTTTGCTAGCCTACTGATGCCTCCAGCGCTCTCTCCTTCTCCAAAACCCAAGTCCATAACAATGGGCATTGATGAGTTATACCCTCGTCAATTGGCGCTGACCGTGGGGATTGGGAGTGCTGATGTCACGGCTTCTTCGGCCCCATCAACCGCGATCTACAACTCCGCAACAACGGATATTCGCCAGCTCTTCAGCACGTTTGACTTGACCGTCCACACGCCAGCCACTCGCCCGGCTTTTGAGTCTGTGGGTGATGGAATCAGCCTGGTGATTAGGAGCTTCCACTTCCAGGTTGTTCAGATGGGCACGCTTCGCATGCCTGACCATCCAACAACACCCGCGATTGCTCCAGCATCGTGGTTCCCGCCACCAATCGGCACCCTCAGCGAGCTCAACGCCTCAGCAACAGCTAGGAGCACGGACAGCGACAACAGTCGTGGATCCGATCTAGGTGACCTAGCAACGGAAGATGGAGCCTACGGCTCCGGATCCGAAAGTTGTGCAAGCAATAGCTTCCCCAACCACTTCATGTGGACCGTCATCAACGCTGGCAACACCACCACCAATCGTGAAAACGGTGGCAATGGATCTGGCACCGATCCGCCAAACGGTGGCATACCTAATGGCGGACCACCCAACGGCGGCCCCACCAACGGTGGCAATGGCGCGCCTGTCAACACTAGAGGGGCAGTCGAAACACCAACCATGATGAACGAACACACTAGTGAACGTGTCATGATTAAACTCAACAACAACGAGTGGGCCCGTTGCCGAGAAGCTCTGCGAGGCAATCCTCTGCCCACCGGCACGCTGTAGGACATGCGGATGGGTTACCATTGGATACTAAAGGAGGAGTACAGACGCCAGCTACACGCAATCGTGCAACTCGAGGCGCGTAAAAAGGCGGCGGATGAGTCGAGTCTTCGACGAGCTAGGCTCTCCTCCCACGGAGGATCCTCCTTCAAAGGCAACGAGTACGTGGCCAACAAGAGGCGGTCTCGGATGGCCCATCTCACCGAGCAAGAACGCATAGAAGCTGTGAAAGTCCTCGACTTCAGCTCTATGACAGTCGACACGTGGCGCAACATGGTCCCAAAGACACCGCAAGCCACGGTGACAGCGGCCACCATGTACCTCCTCAACAACCAGCCGCCAGCTGGAGATCCAAGAGCTGCCATCCACCAATCTACGATCGCGTGCTTGGGGCTAATAGAGGTCGCCCTCGACAAAGAATCAACGCCGGAGCCAAAGAAAGGCAAGGCTCTAGCAAAACGCTATTCCTCACCCTCGTCCAGCGACGACAGTCACAACCTATCTCGATGTCACTGCTCACGGCGACACGATCACGACTACGATGCACGCGATGACCTCACGCAGCGTAAAATAGACAAATCAAGGGCAAGACGCGCTCGTTCGACTGATTCAGAAGAGGATGAGACTGAACTCTGTGGCGCCAGATGCTTCAGCAGGGCCATCAGGCAGAAGCGAATGCCTAAAGGGTTCAAACTCCCGTCGGAGAACCCAAAGTTCAACGGCCTACAAGACCCAAAGATCTGGTTGGAGGACCACATCTCCTCCGTCAGGCTACATGGCGGGAGGCGAAGCACGACCATGCAATGCCTACAACTACAGCTGCAGGGCAGCACCCGCGCATGGATCAACAATCTCCCGTGCGGATCCATTCGTAGCTGGGAAGAGCTGGTCTACAACTTTGTATGCAACTTCAAGGGCACTTACAAAAGGCCCGCATCAATCAAAGAGCTGAGGAGCTGCCAGCAAAGGTCGGGCGAATCGTTACGCTCGTACATCCAGATATGGTCCATCATCAAGAACTCCACAGAAAATAGCTCGGAGGACCGTGATCGACGCATTCAATGGTGGTGTTCGCCGCATAGAACTCAGGGAGGAGCTGGGCCGCTCGAAGCCCAAGACAATCGACCACCTGATGGAAATTGGGAATCGGTGGGCCGACGGAGAGGATTCGGTGAAAAACTGCACCTACTCCAACGACGACGACGACCTAGGGCGCAGACGTGACCATCGAGGCAAGCAGCGAATGCGCGTCTATGACGATCGCGACGATGTCAACATGGTCACAGCCGGCTACGCCAACAAACGCGACGGCAACCGCAAAAGCGGCTATCGAAGTGGTGGATACCGCGACTCCAGGAAAACTACGCAGGTGTAGCAGCGCTGCACTCGCGAGGAGGCACCCGCAACAACCATCGAGGACAAACTGTCCGGGCCATGCAACGTGTACTTCTACATCGACAAGCACGACGGCAAGAAAAAATCCAGCCACCTTCTCAAGGACTACCGTGAGTTTCTCAAGCTCCACAAGGGTCTGGCTCGGATGAATCGTGACGCAGTCAATAGGGGCTATGGAGTCGCCCCAGGCGCCGTGGCCCATGGAGCTCCTCCACCACCGCCTGGAATACCACCACCCGCGGCCGCACCGATCCAGAATCACGGTGGCGAACAATACCCATGACCTGTGGGCAACATGAGGATGATCCAAAAGGGGCGTCCCTCAAATCGAGTGCAGAAGGCCATCACTCGCCAAGTCAACTTGGCGATCAACTCTCCACCTTCCACCACTGAGTACCTAAGTGCAAGCGACTCTTGCATCACCTTCGACCGGCGTGACCACCCGTGCCAAGTCCCTCGTCTAGGCTACTGTCCCCTCGTACTCGAGGCACAGATTGGGGGCTTCGACATGAGCCGCGACTTCATGGATGGCGACAGCGGCATTAACCTAATGTTCATGAGTACCTTGCGTGCAATGAGGATCCCTCTGACGTGTCTGGAAGTTTGAGACACAATGCTCCACGACATCGTCCCAGGGAAAGGTGTATATCCCCTGGGCAAAATCAACCTCGATGTCATCTTAGGCACGTCGCAAAATTTTCGGCGAGAGTGTATCGACTTCGAGGTCGTCGACTGGCCTTCACAATATCATTGCATCCTCAGACGTGTCGCATTCGCAAGGTTCATGGAAGTGCCACACTACGCCTACCTGCAGATGAAGATGCCGGGCCCAAACGGCGTAATCACAATCAATGGCAACTTCGAAAGGTCCGACAGCTGCGATAGGGAATTCAACAGAATCTCCCAGTCCTTCGGTATGCAGGAGGAACTCACAAGATTAAAGGAGTCGACAGACAACAGTCTGTCTACCCTAAGCCGGCCAAGTTCACCGGACCTGTCCTTTGACTCGTCGGTGCACACGAAGAAAGTCCAGGTCCACCCAACGAGCCCGACCAAGATGGCCCTCATCGCCAACGACTTGAGTTCCGCGTAGGAACTCGCGCTCGTCGAACTCCTCCGTGAGCACTGGGAAATCTTTGCCTGGTATCCAGCGGACATGCCAGGGGTTCCTAGGGAATTCTCCGAGCACACACTCAATGTCAACCCAGACGCAAGGCCAGTCAAGCAGACAATTTGGCGACTGTCTGAACCAAGAGCAAAGGCGGTCGGAATGGAGATCAACAGACTCCTCGACGCCAAATTCATACACGAGATCAAGGAAAGCACTTGGCTCGCCAACATGGTGCTGGTACCTAAAAAAGACATGGACATCATGCGGATGTGCGTGGACTTCACCTTCCTGAATAAGCAATGCCCAAAGGATCACTTCCCGCTGCCGTGAATTGACCAAATCATCGACTCCACCGCAGGATGTGAGCGTCTCTGCTTCCTCGACGCCTACTCAGGCTATAATCAGATTCGAATGAAGGAGGAGGATCAAGAGAAAACGGTGTTTACAACACCTTTTGGTGTGTTCTGCTACAACACAATGCCCTTCGGGCTCAAAAACACAGGAACCACCTATCAGCGATGCGTGCAGGCTTGCCTCAAGAATCAACTTGGTTGCAACATCCAAGTCTATGTTGATGACATCGTCATCAAAACCAAAGAGGAAGCCTCGCTAATCGACGATATACACGAGACCTTCGCCAACCTCGACCGCTACCGGATCAAGCTCAATCCGGACAAATGCGCCTTTGGCGTACCATCTGGGCAACTACTCGGGTATCTCATCTCCGCGAGAGGGATTGAGGCGAACCCGAAGAAAATAAAATCCATACTGGCCATGGAGAAACCGAAGAACGTAAGAGGCGTCCAGCAGCTGGCTGGGCGAATTGCGGCGCTCAGTCGATTCATCAGTCGAATGGGCGAAAAGGCACTGCCTTTCTACCAACTTCTCTACAAAACTGACAAGTTCGAGTGGACCGACGAGGCGTAGGAAGCATTCAAAGACCTCAAGCGTCTACTGATACATTGCAAATGTATCTATAATTTTTGATCTCCCATGCATGGTTTTATCCACTTTCTTGTGTTTTGTCCACACTTTGGAGTACTTTTCATATGATTTCTTGGACTAACCTATTAACAAGAGCCATAGTGCCAGCTGCCTGTTTTCTGCTGTTTTTGGTTCCAGGAAATTCAGAAAATGAATATTCTTGGAATTGGACGGGACAAAAGCCAAAGTGCCTATTTTTCCGGAAGTCATCAGATGCCAGAATATGAGACGGTGAAGAGCTGGGGGCCGGCCACACCACCTGGCCACGCGGCCAGGCCTGGCCCATGCTAGGGGGTGGTCTGGCTGACCCCAGCACCCCCTCGGCCTCTCCTTCCGCCTATAAGATGCCCTCGGGACGAAAACCCTAAGTACGCGATCAAAAAACCACGAAAGAGTCTGTAGCCGCCATCATCTCCATCCCTAGATCGGGAGGGATCTGAAGCTCTTCCCGGCACCTTGCCAGAGAGGGGAATTCACCCTGGAGGCCTTCTTCATCACCATGCAAGCCTCCGGTGTGATGTATGAGTAGTTCATCCTTGTACTACGGATCCGTGTAGTAGCTAGATGGCTGGTTCTCCTCCTTTGTGCTTTCATGTTTAGATCTTGTGAGCTCCGTTCATGATCAAGATCATCTATTTGTAATTATGCATGTTGTGTTTGCGGGGATCCGATGGATATTGAGATGCTATTTCAGATTGATTATTGATTCTATCATGTCTTTGTTATTTGTGATCTTGCATGCTTTCCGTTGTTAGTAGCTATCTTTGCCAAGTAGATGCTAGCAACTCTAAGAGTTAGTATTTATGCTCGATAGTGGGTTCATGCCTCTGGTAATCTGGGGAAGTGACAGAAATCTCTAAGGTACTAGACGTGATGTTGCTACTAGGGAGAAAACAACAATCTTTTGTTCATAGAACAATCGTATTGTTTACTTTACACGCAATTCGTAAAGCAATAATCTGTTGCTTGCAACTTAATACTGGTGGGGGTTCGGATGATAACCTAAAGGTGGATTATTAGTCATAGATGCAGTTGGATGGCGGTCTATGTATAATGTTGTAATGCCCAATCAAGTCTCAAAGGAGTCAAGATGATTAGTATATGCATGTATTGCTTTCTCGATGTTTGTCAATTGCCCCTCTGTAATTTGTTCACCCAGCATGTTATCTATCTTAAGGAGAGCCACCTCTAGTGAACTATGGATCCCGGTCCTTTTCTTTTACATACAATCTACAAACTGTTTACTGCTTTGTGTTTACTTTCTGCAAACTATTACTTCTTTCCATTCGATACATTTAATCCTTTGTTTTCAGCAAAACACGGTGAGATTGACAACCTCATCGCAAGTTGGGGACAAAGTTCCGTGGTTGTGTTGTGCAGGTATCCACGTTGCTACTAGCACCGGTAGTGCGCCCTGCCAAGGCTCAGCTAGCAACACCTTTGGGGTGTTTCCTTACTCCTACTTGTTCGATTAAACCTTGGTTTATAACTGAGGGAAACTTGCTGCTGTGCTCATCATACCTTCCTCTTCGGGTTCCCAACGAGCTCTACATCAACACCGAGCCATCATCTACTATCTACCTCGCCAGTACTGGTGACTCCATGCAAAAAGAACCATTGTTGCTATACATCTCTGCCACCAATCAGGTGGTTAGCACGGTACTCGTGGTGGAACGAGCCGAGGAAAACAAGGTCCACGGGGTGCAACGCCCAGTCTACTACCCCAGCGAGGTCCTCACACCAACAAAGCAACGGTACCCGCACTACCAAAAGCTGGCATATGGCGTCTTCATGACAGCCAGGCGACTGTGCCACTACTTCCAAGAACACCCAATCGTGGTGGTCAACGACGCCCCGCTTGGGCATATCCTCAACAACCCCGATGCCACCGGACGAGTTGCGCTTTGGAGAATCGAGCTGTCTCCACGAGACATTACATATGAAAAGTGCGACGCGATCAAGTCGCAAGTCCTCCCTGATTTCCTCGTGCACTGGATGGAGAACCAGCTCCCCGAAAAGCCAGATATGTCTTACCTCTAGACAATGCACTTCGATGGATCAAGCTGAAATACATCCTACGAATGCAGTTCACTGCCTCCAACAATGAAGCTGAATACGAGGCCCTACTGCATGGGATGCGGATGGCGAAAGCCTGCGGCACCAAGAGGCTCATCATCTACGGCGACTCCAAACTGGTGGTCAACCAAACGATGCACGAGTGCGACGTGCTAAACGACAATATGATCGCCTACCGAGACCTGTACAACACACTCAAAGGGGACTTCGACGGCTGTGAACTATGGCACGTAGGCCGCGAAAGCAATGAAGAGGCGGATGCACTCGCCAACATTGGCTCCACCTGCACCCCCATACCACCTGGGGTATTTCTCGAGCGTATCTGCGAACGCTCCATCAAGCCAAAGGCCACCAAGAAGAAAACACGCGCAACAACGGACTCGGGGGCTATGCCACCCAATGAGCCAATGGCACTCGATGACCTGGAGCTTGACACAGGACTCGAGGGACCAATGGGTGTCATGATGATCGAGCCATCTTGGACTCAACCCTACATCACACATCTTCTAAGCAAGAGGCTGCCTGACGACCCGACAGATGCGCGACACATCGCGTGGTGGTCCAAGGCTTTCGCCGTCATCAACGGCAAACTATACAAGCGCAGCATCACAGGAGTACTCCAACGGTGCGTCTCCAATGTGGACAGATGGGCCGTCCTCCTCGACATCCATGAAGGAACTTGCGGGCACCATGTTGGCAGTCGCGCCCTAGTCGCCAAAGCTCTACGAGCTGGATTCTACTGCCCACGGTCATGCGCGACGCCAAGGACATCGTCCAACGCTGCAATGCTTACGAGCGATTCGCGAACAAACCGCATGCACCTGGCGTGGAACTTTGGCCAATACCATTGGCTTGGCCCTTTGTGCAATGGGGACTCGACATGGTCGGCAAGATCCCAAAGTCCTCATGAGGGGGCTACGTCTACCTCCTGGTCGCAGTCGACAAATTCACCAAGTGGATAGAGGCCATGCCGGTGACAAACCAGTCAGGAGCTAGTGTCGTCAAGTTCTTCGAGTCCATTGTCTATCGCTTCGGAGTGCCACATAGTATCATCACGGACAATGGAACGAACTTCACCTCCAAGGAATTCCAGGGTTTCTGCGAAAACCTGGGAATCAACATAAGCTATGCCTCCGTAGCTCATCCACAGACCAATGGTCAAGTCGAAAAGGCCAACGGCCTCGTCTATGGCGGAATCAAGAAGCGACTCCTCCGGCCACTCGAGCAAGCCGTCGGATGTTGGCCAGACAAGCTGCAGTCCGTACTTTGGAGTCTGCGCACAACCCCAAACAGCGCCACGGGATATACCCCGTTCTTCATGGTGCATGGTGCCGAAGCAGTGCTACCCGCAGAAGTATGCTTTAGAGCCCCATGGGTGGTCACGTACAGCGAGCAAGAGTCAACACTCGCACTTGAAGACTCCGTCGATCTCCTTGACGTGGCACGAGACATCACAACAGAAAGATCGACGATCTACCAGCAAAACCTGCGTAACTACCACAGCAGAAGGCTACGCCCTAGATCCTTCGTCGAAGGAGACTTGGTCCTACGACTTAAGCAGCAAGGGCACCTCAAGCTCGAGTCCCCTTGGGAGGGACCATACGTGATTATAGAAGTAATCCCAGGTGGTGCCTATCGCCTTAAATATTTTGAGACAGGAGTCGCATACTCCAACCCCTGGAACGTCGCGCAGCTGCGGCGCTTATACCCCTAGTCGTATTTTTATCTTACATTGCAAATAAGGCTATTCATCCAGGCTACTTAGCCACACATTGTACCTCGTACTGTTCTATGAATAAATAAAGCTAAGTGCCCCAAAACTATGTGTTTTTCCTCATTTTTCTGGCAATCTTATCACTCGGGGGCTACACCACCCTTTACATCCTCGTTCTATGAACAAGTCGCAGTATCCCGAGTAGCTGACTCAACACCAATCGAACCATTGATAAAACACCAACCCAGTTGCAACGCACCTGATAGGTTAGCAAGGTGCTGAGATAAAATAAGTTAGGCTAACATAAAGGAACTGCAGAGCACAAATACAATCGCAAAACATATAAGCTAGCAAGCTCTTTACATATCAATATAAATTAATTACATCTAGTATATCCATACGAACTTTTACAACACTGGTATATTTATGTGCAGGATACAAGTTAAACTACTGCTGTAACAGAAGAACGTTTGTCTGTTTCTCAAAGAAGTCGACAATTTCTTCTGTTGGACGATCCACCGCCTGGTAATGTGCAACCATGTTCCAGGTCAAACCTGCCAGCAGAGTCGGGGGTCCAGCAGCAACAGCTGCAACGTCTATATCATGCCTATGAAGTCGCACCAGCGACAAAGCAGCCTTGGCACCAACCACTAACTGCTGCCGCATGCACTCGCGAACTACACTCAAATCCTGAAACTTAGCTAGGAGAGCCAACGGGCTCGAAGGGACGGCGTCTAGTGGAAACATCATCTGGTAGATATTCCTTAGTCATGACTGTGCCTTCTTCAGAAAGTGGAGTACTCGAGAAGCACGATCCTGCAAGGTCGCAAGTGTGATCGCACGATCATGGTCCACCCAAAAATACCCACTCGCCTGAAGTTGTTCCTAGGTCAGGTCGTTCATTCGAATGGCGATTCTGTCTTTCTCATCCTGTGGATAACGAGCACTAACAACTACACCAAGCAAAAAGGAAAAATATGAAGACAAAGAACTACCGTGATTGACTACAAGAAAAGATACGAGGGCAGGAAGCTAACACTTGAACTGATCGCCCAGCTGCGTCACCTCCTCCAATAGATACTGCTCTCGGGCGGTAGCCTTCTCCGCCCTCGGCTTCCATACATCCGCATTACCGCGGAGGATGGGAAACTCACGTTCCAGCTGCTTAACGCGATCGCGCAGTCGCGAAAGAAGGGACAACTCGTCCACCCTTGAACGCGGCTGCGCCAAGGTCTCATCAGTGGGTCACGGATCACGAGGATCACTCGAGGTACCCTATCACGAACCAAACAAAAGCAAAATAAGAGGCTGAAGATACACTGACGAAAGTCTTGGATACATTCAAACATAACAATGTCTTGACTGGGGTACCCCCATAAAAGCATTGCCTCACGGACACAAAAGGTCAAACACTAGAGCTATTACATATAAAAACTAAGGAGCAGTGTGTTTCTTCGACTTCGACTTTGGCATCAGGGGATTCATCGCATCCGTGGCAGTTTCTAACGCGACGGACTTGCCGGTGGTACCCCCAGACGCCACAGCTTTCGCTTGACGCCGCTCCTCGGAGTACTTGGCAAGTGTCTTGATAAGCTGGGGAGCATAATTTTTGCATTTACCAGCAAAGGGAGCAAACACTACCTACTGGCCTCCAGCGTCAACAGGCATCGCCTCAGAGATAGCGGCAGGATCCATCTCCACACCATGGGCCTGCACCATTGGGAGTGCCATGGTGGAGCTGATGGAGCGCTGTGAGTTCTTGAAGTCAACAGGGATTCCACCAGCTAGAGACTCCACCAAGTCGCCGAGGTTGTCGATCAGTCCTGCCTTGGGAGTTAAGTCCTCACGGATGCGACTAAGCACATCCTTGTCCTTCCCCAGCGTCTCCTAGAGGGATACGTTGCAGTCCTCAACTGCGGCGATGGCACCAGCCAAAGCATCTGTGCGGCGCGGAGATTGGGCATCAAAACTCAAGCCGCTGGCATCTGCATACGCAAAAGCATTAGTATAACAATCACACGTCAAAGTACAGAATAGCAAGGCATATCCATATGAAAAAGAAATACCTGAGATGGACTTGGCAATCGAGAGAAGCTGCTCCTCGAACAACTTCTCCCTCTCAGCAGTGGAGGCAAGGAGATCCTGCTCTCGCTTCCGCGACTCCTCCAAAGCCGTGACCGCCTCGTCGCGATTCTACATCGCCGCGGCCAACGTATTCTCCAATGCAGCAGCATGGCGAAGTAATTCATTATGCTCAGGTACAACATACAGGGAGTGTTACCAAATCAAATCAATAATATTTGCAAAAGACAAAGACGAAGTCAAGACTTACTTTCGACAATGCGATGGCGATTGTCTAGTCGCGCATGCTATCGACCCATATTAAGGACCTGCTCTGCTAGGCGGGCGGCTTCCTTCATGATGAGCTGCATCAGAGACATTTTAAATTTCAAGTAAAGCATGCCAAGAATAAATTCGACTGCCAACTACAAGATACCTACATGATCCTCCACAGACTCCAAAGAAGGCTGTTGCACAGTCATCCGGGTAACCATCTGATGCTCCCCAGCATGCGGGGAACTCGATAAATTATGATCGGAGTGGCCCGCCAATGGAGGAAAGGGAGACCGCGAAGCCACCTTCTTGGACTTGGAGTCCGCGACTCCGGACTCCTTCAAAAATTGGACGTCGTCAGAAGACGACGTCGCCGCTTGACTGAAACACAAATCAAGTAAAAGCTTCAGGACATATGGCAACTCAAAGAAGAAACCAAAACGAGGTCGCGAATATAGAACTTACCTGTCAAATCTATCAAGATCAAAGGACTGCTCCTCTGACTTCGATGATTCCTCTGGCAGTCGAAGCTTCTTCCGGGTAGGAGGATCCATAGAGCACACATGAACGGCGGGAATCGGATCCTCTACACCAATAGATGGGCCTTCTGGAGTCGAAGTAGACGAAGCATCTGAATCCTTGCTACGAGAATTTTTGCGAGTGTCCGGATCACTGGACTCGGGGGGCTCCCTCCTCCTCTTCAAGTGGGATGGTCGATTCCGACTCGTCCTCATCATCCACTTCGCGAGGAATAACCCCTTCAGGAAGAGGGGGCAAATTGGGAGACACCTTCCAATCCTGTATTAAGAAAACAATTCATTATACATCAAGAAGTTAATGGTAATCGACAAATAAAGCTACTTCGTAGCACAATTCTAACTCAGGAGGAAGGTTAGAGGCGTCGAAGGGAGGCACAACTGGTTCGCCTGGGAGAACCTCCTTGGTGGTATACTTTGTCACCAGTCGCAACCTCTTATCTACTTCACCCGCGGAAATGTCATCGGCAGATACGCGAGTGGCATCATTCGCACCAGCCCATTGGAACATGGGGTGGACTCTGGCCTGTAGAGGCTGGATGCGACGGTGCAACCATGTGCGAATGAGGGCGGCACCTCCCTCTTCTTTACCCATGTGGCTCTCGAGGTTGTAGACGCGCTTGTACAACACTTTCGTCTCCTCGGACTCGCCAGGCATCACTACGTTCTTCCAAGAATGCCTCCTCTTGCACGGCGTCGCAGGATCGAAGGGCGCGAGTCCGTAGTGCTCTCCGTCGGCCTTCTAGTCACAGATGTAGAACCACTTGTCTCTCCACCCTTGGACGGACGCCATGAGTTTGATATCGAAATATGTGCCGGAGGAGTCGACATGGATTCCGTAGCCTCCTACATCGTAGACTACAGAACCAGATGCTGACTGGCGCTTCAGCTTGGAAAACCTCTTAAAGAGGCCAAAGTGTGGCTCGACTCCGAGCCAACACTCGCAAAGAGGAATATAGAAGGCGATGTGGAGAATAGAATTTGGGGATAGCTGATGTAGCTGGAGCCTATAGAAGAAAAGGAGGCCCCTGAAGAAAGGATGCCGGGGTAGAGAAAGACCATGGATGATGAACACAAGGAACATCACCCGGAAACCAGCAGGAGGACGAGGAATTACCTCGCCACCAGACACTCGCAACTCATCCTCAACAGGTGACAGAACTCCATCTTGACGCAGGAGACGGAGCTCGAAGGACTTGATATGGATGCACGCCATGCACCATTGGTGACACGGGTACCCGCGCCCTTCTTCTTCCCAGTGCTGGCGGCGCTGGTGCCCACAGTGGCGGAGCCGCCCTTCTTCTTAGCGGTGGCAATGGCGGTGGCGGACTCAGCGACGACGCCTCCCTTCTTTTTGTCCATCTTGCGATGGCGGTGCGAGCGGAGGAAGTAGCTCGGGAAGACACAGAGTTGGTCCAGCGCCACGAAGAGGACGAGTGCTAGGAAGAAGAGAGCAGCGGAAATGGAAATGGAAGCACAAGCAGAGAAAGGGCAGATGGGAAAATTACCGTAGATGCGCTGCTACTTAACCCCCCTTGCGGATGCCATCCAACGGCCAGCAGAAACCCTACTGGATGCATGGCGCACATTGTTGTCGACACGTGGAGAGGAAAAAACACGAACCGTCCCCCACTATCTCCATTACGCGTGGAAATCGAGGAGACACAGTTAAAACGGAAGATTACGCACGCCCGGTCAAATCGAAGTCAGAAAGTGGGACCCACCGATTGTTACGTCCCGTCAAAGCCGCTCACGCGAGCAACTGAGGTCATCACACCGTCAGCACTGATGTCATCAAGAGGAGCGTTAGAAGATTTCAACTACTTTAAGTCCTTGCCTGAGTCTTCGACTCCACCATGAACTCGGGGGTTACTCCCATAGGGAGCGCTGGTCGCGCACTCTACGATTCATTTTTATGCAGGAATATGAACATTAAAAGCACACCCGCCACTCAAATCTACGATTCGGTTATGGGTCATGGATTACTCCCATAGGGAGCACTAGAAGCAAATTCGCTGAAACAAGCAACAAAAGACAACAGCAGTCGCAAAAGTTCTTTAGTCCCTGCCTGAGTCTTCGACTCAACCAGGCACTCGGGGGCTACTCCCATAGGGAGCGCTGGTCGCGCACCCTATGATTATTTTTCCTTGAACAACGTACTGTGTGTTGATAACATCCACACTGAAATGCTATGGTGACTCCACCTCATATTTTCCCTACAAAGAGATTATGTCTCCTGGATTACCCGAATCATCTCCGCGATGACAAAATCTCGGATGCCGCGCTTACAGCGTGAAGATAAGACCTGAATAAGGCCTGGCAACGCATCAGTTGTGCACTACCAAAAACATATCCGTGCCCGTAGGTACGATGAACATGCCTTGACAGACGCGTCAAGTTCTCACACCCATACACTGGAATTCGACTCTTGTAAGACCTCCGTGGCCTGAGTCAAATTACGCCAGCACTTTTCCGAATTCGAGTCCGGGGACTCGAGTTTGAGTAGATTGTGTTGTTTTGCCCTAAGGCAGTTAACTGATATCGATACATCGGCTAAATCAGGCACGCATATCAACAATCCCTATTACATGAACTGAACATTCGAAAAATACTCAATCATGCACTCGAAAGGCTTCATAAATTCCCAAGTCGAATCTGCGATTCCACTGGACACTCGGGGGCTACTGACATGGGTATACCCTACAAGTACTCGAGTTTGGTATATACGGCCCGGATACAACAGAAGCCCACGGTGTTGCCAAGGCCCAATACAGAATTCGAGTGGCTCAAGGACTCTCGGTTGCTTGCGAGACAAGAAGAAGCTTAAGATGAAAGTTCAAAGGGAAAACCCTAATCTGTAACCGACTCGACCTGCTACCCGAGACCTAGCCTATCTATATAAAGGTTAGGAGGGGGCAGCGAGGAGGACACATGCAACCCTAGTTTCCACAACTCTCACTTGATTGCATATACGCACCCCTGTAATCTTCGATTCCTTCGTTAATTCCAAGAGAAAACAAGCAGGAGTAGGGACCTCTACGAGGGCTGAACCTGGGTAAACCTTGCATCCATGTGTGCTTGTTTGCTAGCCGACTGATTCCTCCAGCACTCCCTCCTTCTCCAAAACCCAAGTCCATAACAATGGGCATTGATGAGTTAAACCCTCTTCAACAAGCGTCAAAGCTTGGGGATGCCCAAGGCATCCCCTTCTTCATCAATAATCTCAGGTCTTCTTCCAAGACACTTTATTTTATTATCTTATGCACTATGTGTTGTTCTTGGAGCGTCTTTGTTTTTAGTTTTCTTTTTCTTTCTTTGCCGCAATAAGTTGGTTGGATCCCAACACACTTCTTTTGGAGAGAGACACACCTCGTTATTCATTGCCTAGAACACTCTAGTTTTCACTCTTATTGTTCTGTGAGTGTTCTCCTTTGCTAGCACCGCGTTTAGCTTTAGTTTTCTTATTCTTTTGGCTTAGAAATTTTTCGTTCTTCTTTGTAGATGGGTGAGACATGCTCTCTGGTATTTATTGATTATTATCTTTGAGAGTTGTTTCAAATAAGTCGATTGGTGTTGGAAAAGAGTAGGAAGTTTCATGCTTATAGTGGTACAAAAGGAAGCCTGTTTTGACTGTGACTTAGACTTTATCATGTCATGCTAGATGTTGCTTTGACCATATGCTTAGTGATTATTGTTGTAGCATGACTTATTTCAAACAATTGAGATTTCTTAATGTGCCTTGAAAGAATCATGCGTTCTTTTAGCATACAAAAGCATAATATTATGGTATTCTCCTTTGATGCTTTATTTGGGTTGACTTGGCACATGCTTACACCATGTTAAGACTATGAACCAGTCACCATAGCCTCTATGATCATTTAGTTTTTGACTTGTAATATCACTTTATGCTTTAATTAATAATGTTTTGTCGCTTTGCATGATTATGGCCATTATTGCTCTCTTAGTTGGTCGCTCCCAGTCTTTTGCTAGCCTCCACCTGTATCACGTATGAGTTCTACTCATGCATCCATCCTCCAAGAAAACCAAGTTATTCCGAAGAATCCACTATAAATTCCTATGCATGGTGTGTTACACCATTCCAAGTATATTCATGTTTTTATGTACCTTCCAAATTAAACTTGTTATGTGAAAATTAGTGATTAAAGCACTCACAAACTTGATGGCACACTTTACTTTCTTGCACTTAATAAACTTGAACCATTATTTCCATCTATGTTGCTTATATGCTTGCACTTTATAAGTTGTGAATTAGCATAACCATCTACCATGGGGAACGCTTTCAACATTGCACTTATTATTCAGTTGATATCATGTTCTTTTGTTTATGGATCCCGGTGGTGTGAAATAAAAGGGGAGCTTATAAGCTCATGGAGTTTGTATGTGTGTTAGGTAAATGCCTGGGCGGCTAGCCTAAGCCATGCCTAATAATGGTGGAAACTTGTAGCATAACCATACTGAGCATTCTGTGAAGCATCCTCAATAAAAACCTATGCAAATAGCAAATAAAAAGATCGTTGAGATGCTCATTGTTTGTTGCCTTGTCATTTTGATATGGGATAGCTCCTGTATCATGGGGCAAGGGATACCCCGTTGGCGGTTCTCCATGATACACATGTACTTACAATGACAAGAACTTACTTGTGACTAAAGTTCAGTAGCATGAGGTTCGGTACTCGTAAGCAAGGGGCATGAGATTTTCAACTTATAACTTGTCAAGTATATCCTCATATTTGTGTCACTTTAACCTTAAGCACCTCAAGATGCTTATGATAGGGGCAATGAGAGGTGAAAGCTAATAAGTACCATAATTTTTGGAACCTCTTTAGGAAACCTGAAATCCCTGCTTCCCTCTATGAAGGGACTTTCTTTTTACTTTTATGTTGAGTCTCCATCTTCTATCTTTATGCACCAATTGAGAGAGCATAGTGGTCATTCTTATTTTAATGTGCATTGTCCCAAAACTTGTTGATTGATTCATAACTTTGATATTGCTTATTCTTAAATTATTTATATCTAGGCACCCTTATGAACTTTGAAGGTGTCCTATGCATTTATGTTTTGCTATACCATGAGGGAAAAGTTGAATACCACTCTTATTATATTTTCTATATGTGAAACAAACAAATGTCTTTCAATGCATTGTTATTCATGATCTTTTGTTTGTACCTTTTTATGTTGCAACTTAGTGTTGGAGATATGCCCAAGAGGCAATAATAAAGTGGTTATTATTATATCTTTATGTTTATGAGAAAATTTTACATCCCATGCTATAATTGTATTAACCGGAAACATTAATACTTGTGTGTTTTGTAAACATAAAAGAGTCCCTAGTAAGCCTCTTGTTAAACTAGCTTGTTGATTAATGGATGATCATGGTTTCCTGATCATGGACATTGGATGTCGTTAATAACAAGATCATATCATTAGGAGAATGATGTGATGGACACACACCCATAAGTAAGCATAGCATAAGATCAAGTCATTAAGTTCGTTTTGCTACAAGCTTTCAAATGCATAGTAACCTAATCCTTCGACCATGAGGTTATGTTAATCACCATTATCGGATGGGTACTTTGATGACATCAAACGCCGCTTCGTAACTGGGTGGTTATAAAGGTGTCATTGGGTATTCTGAAAGTATGTGTTGAAGCGCATGGACCAAGATTGGGATTTGTCCATCCATATGACGGATAGATATGCTCTGGGCCCTCTCGGTGGAATGTCATCTAGTTAGCTTGCAAGCATGTGACTAGGTCACAAGGGATGACATATCACGAAACGAGTAAAGAGTACTTATCAGTAACGAGGTAGAACAAGGTATGGAGATACCGATGACCAAACCTCTGATAAGTAGAATATCGCGTGACAAAGGGAATTGGTTTCATATGTTAATGGTTATCTCGATCACGAAGTCATCGTTGAGTATGTGGGAGCCGTTATGGATCTCCAGATCCCGCTGATGGTTATTGATTGGAGATGTGTCTTCATCATGTCTGCATATTCACGAACCGTAGGGTGACACACTTAAGGTTCGAAGTTGTTTTAAGTAGATATGGAATATGCGTTAGAGACCGAATGTTGTTCGGAGTCTCGGATTAGATTCGGGACATCACGAGGAGATCCGGAATTGTCCGGAGAATAAGATTCATATATTGGGGATCATTTTCTAAGTTAGGAAATGTTCCGGAGTGTTTGTATGGAGATTCTAGAAGGTTTCGGAATGTTCTGGAAGGCTCTAGAAGATTTCTTGGAGTTTGCTTGAAAACCAAGAAAGGATCAAGGAGTCTTTGTGGGGCAAGACACGGATTCGTGGGGGAGGAGGACTCCTTTCCCCCTCCCAATCCGCCGGCCAAGGAGGGAGGGGAGTCCTACTAGGACTCCCCCTCCCATGGCGCCTCCCTCCTTTAAATAGAGGGGAGGGGGCGCCAACCCCTAGATCTCTCCCATAACAAACTCTAGCCGTCGCCTCTCTCCTCCTCCTTCGCTCTGCTCCAGCTTAGGCGAAACCCTGCAGAAATCTCTACTCCACCACCACCACCACACCATCGTGTTGTTGGGATTCCGTGGAGAAGATCTACTACCTCCGCTGCTCGCTGGAACGGGGAGAGGAAGGTGCCTTCGACTCATGCGTGTGACCGATCAAGGAAACACTGCCGGAACGTGGCGCCAGAAGGATCGTCCACACGATCTTGAGATCGTCAAGTGATCGACTACATCAACCCCGAGATCTAATCTCGTAACGCTTTTAGATCTACGAGGGTTAGTACAGATCTATCTCGTTGCACATGTCTAATATATTAGATCTTAGCTTTTATCTAGATTAGATCTGGGTTTTGTTCATTCTTGCGGTAGAAATTTTTTGTTTTCCATGCTACGAACCCATCAGTGGTATTAGAGCCGTGTCTATGCGTAGATCTGTTGCACGAGTAGAACACAATGGTTTTGTGGGCGTTGGTGCTCGTGCCGTCTTTTGCTTTGTGTACTTTGCATCTTGCGGTATGGTGGGATGAAGCGGCTCGGGCTAACCATACATGTCATCGCACATGAGACTTGCTCCACGCTTGACGTGTAACTTGCTTTGCACAAGTGGCTTTGAGGGTGTCTGTCTCTCTCACCATAGTATAGATCCAATCTACACTTTGCACTTTATAGCACTTGTATCAACGTTGTGGTTCATGTTCGTAGGTAAGATCCGTTCTTATTCGAAAGCCCCAAGCCACGTAAAACATGCAAATAAGATTAGAGGCGTCTAACTCGTTTTTGCAAGGGTTTTGTGATGTGATATGGCCATCATGTGATTGTGATTATATTTGATGTATGCAATGATCCTTGTTGTAATATGGCAAGCTACTTGAGCCTTATGGTTGTCTTTAATTCTGTTCAGACCTGCGTGTGTATTCATCTTGTAATTGCTTTATTCCAAGTAGTTGTAATAGTTGCTAGTGATGATGGACAACCATGAAGCGGCATATGACCTTGGACGCATGCTGGTGATGATGGAGATCATGTCCGTGCTTTGGAGATGGAGATCAAAGGCATAAGAAGAAAGGGCCATATCATATCACACTAATTATGAATTGCCTGTGATGTTAATCCTTTATGCATCTTGTATTGCTTAGATCGCGACGGTAGCATTATAAGATGATCCCTCACACTAAATATCAAGTAATAAAGTGTTCGTCCTTAGTAGGCACCATTGCTAAGACTCGTCGTTTTGAAGCATCTCGTGATGATCGGGTGTGATAGATTCTACGTGTGCATACGACGGGTGCAAGCCAGATTTGCACATGCGGATACTAAGGTTAACCTTGACGATCCTAGCATGTACAAACATGGTCTCGGAACACGGAATACCGAAAGGTAAAGCATGAGTCATATGGATGATATGATGAACATGTTGATTGTTCGCCTTTAAAGCTACATCATCTCACGTGATGATCGGACTTGGTTTAGTGGATTTGGTTCGTGTAATCACTAAAACAACTGGAGGGATGTTGTTTTGAGTGGGAGTTCATTTGTAATCTAGATTAGTCAAACTCAATTTATCATAAACACAATCAAAGTGAATTTGCATAGTTTGTTGTAGTCATTGGCATCCGTTCACCACTTTACGCTTAGTTATAGTTGAGATAGTGGAACTATAGAAATTCTGGATATTTGCTTTACGAACTGGTATCGTATTGTTTTGAGTGTCAATCTAAAGTTTAAAAGTCATATTGCAAACTTTCAGCAAACTCCGTTTACTCTGTGAAGTTTAATAAACAGTATTAAATCAAGAGTAACAATTCCAGTGTTAGTATCTAATGTATCATGTTAGCCTCCATGATTCTTGATACTCAAAAGATTGTTTTTAATATCAAGTTTATCCAAGATCTAAAAGCAATGTTTCAGAAACCATCATATGTGAAAGGTATTGCGATATCTAAAACAATGTGTTGGTTACAACATGATAGAGTATATGTCCTCATATTTGATGAGAATTTGTGAAGGTTGGAGACGCTAGTCGTCCTAATCCTCCAAAAGGTTTTGAAAAAGAAACATTATACTCGCAATTCACCTTTATAAGCTATAGCAGCTTGATCATGAAAATTGTCATGATAAGAATGAATATAAGATGTAAGTAAAATGTTTACTACACTAAAAGATTACTAAAGAATGGAATTTTGAAAGAATGCCAAACATTTGATGAAGGTGATCCACTTCAAAGTGCAAGTTCAAAGGTATTAGTATTTGACTATTAGGCGAAGCCCTGATACTAGGGTAGGATGGTTGCTCACTGAGGAAGAGCTCGATACCTATCTGGGGGAACTCTCCTAGAAAGAGTAGGAGACTTGAAGGGAGATTACAGAGGATTCGTTCCAGCCCTCAAATGAGGGGGAGTCTTCGTACCAGCAGCCTGCCTATGATTGGGGAGTTTCTTCTTCGCAAGGGCCTAACTACGATCATTCTTATGATGACCCACTATCTTGGAGTTCCTATCTGTGTTGGGGTTGATACCCACTTAGTCCAAAAGCCTAAGCTTGTGGGGAGGTATACTGACATCACACTCAATTACATATCATGTTCAGTCGGTACTTTGCATATCCATGTTTCACTTTCTTTTTAGTTTTTGTGCTTGCTTTATTTCTGCTTTCCAAAACACAAAAAGACCAAAAATATTTTTGTTATTTCTCTTTGTTTGCTTCTTTGTCTTTTAGCCTTGGGTTGCTTCATCCTTTTTAGCTTTGTTTTGATTATTCAAAAAACCCAAGAAGATTTCACCTTGCTTGTTCTTCCCTTCAGTTATTGCCTTTAAAAATCGAAAACCCAAAAATAATTTTTGTTCTTCTCTGGTTTTGTAAAGTTCGTTCCAGGGTTCAGCGGTCCTCGGTGATTCCTTGGAGTTTGGGTTTATCTTATTATTGAAGTCACACAAGTGAAAGGCAGTGATGATTTATGACAACTCAAGGTGTGGTAAGAGGCTGATATGAACTCTATTTGTTTTCATTTTTTGTACATATACTCATCATTGTGAGCATGCAAATAGGAAGGCGTGCTCGTCGACTTCCTCTATGAGAATCGGGACATCTTTGCATGGTCACCCAAGGACATGCCAGGTGTACCGAGGGAGTTCGCCGAGCACTCACTTCATGTGCGGCCGGATGCCAAGCCGGTTAAGCAACCTCTATGCCAGTTCGCAGAGGAGAAGAGGAAGATTATCGGTGGCGATATCACCCGGCTCCTTGCAGTCGGGTTCATCATGGAAGTGTACCACCCGGACTGGCTGGCGAACCCAGTCCTGGTGTTGAACAAGAACAAGACCTGGCGCATGTGTATTGACTACACCAGCCTGAACAAGGCGTGCCCGAAAGATCCATTCGCATTGCCCCGTATCGATCAAGTCATCAATTCCATGGCTAGCTGCGATCTGTTGTCTTTTTTAGATTGCTATTCCGGTTACAACCAGATCCGGATAAACCCCGCTGACCAGATTAAGACATCATTTATCACCCCCTACGGGGCTTTCTGCTATGTAACCATGCCTTTTAGTCTGAAGAATGCAGGCGCTACCTATCAGCGCTGCATGCAGAAGTGCTTGCACTCGCAAATCGGCCAAAACATGCACGCCTATGTGGACGATGTGGTCATCAAGACCAAGGAGAAGCGCACCCTCCTTGAAGATCTGGGAGAGACATTCGGCAACCTCCGACAGTACCAGATGAAGCTGAACCCGGAGAAATGCGTCTTTGGAGTCCCATCCGGCCAGCTACTCGGTTTCCTCCTATCGCAACGAGGTATCGAGGCGAATCCAGAGAAGATCGCGGCCATCGAGAGGATGCAGCCGCCCAGGAGCCTGCTTGGAGTCCAGAAGTTCACCGGATGTCTGGCCTCCCTTAGTCGTTTCGGCAGCCGGCTGGGAGAGAAGGCACTCCCGTTGTACCAGCTGATGAAGAAGACGGACAAGTTCTCCTGGACTTCGCAAGCCGATGCCGCATTTCATGACCTCAAGCGCATGTTGTCCACAGCGCCGGTTCTAGCCACGCCGGCTAGCAAGGAGCCGATGTTGCTCTATATAGCAGCCATCAGCCGGGTCGTCAGCGTCGTCCTGGTGATGGAGCGCCCCGAGGAAGGCAAGGCTCAGCCGGTTCAGAGGCTCGTCTACTACCTCACCGAGGTCCTCTCCCTCTCCAAGCAGAACTACCCCCACTACCAGAAGATGTGTTATGGCGTGTACCTGGCATGCAAAAAGCTCAAGCACTACTTCCAAGAGCATCCGATCAAGGTCATGTGCACTGCACCCCTTTCGTAAATCATCGGCAAGAAAGATGCCACCGGCCGAGTCGCCAAGTGGGCCATCGAGCTCGCTGCCTACTCCATCCAGTACGAGCCCTGGCTCACGATCAAGTCGTAGGCACTGGCGGACTTCCTCGTCGACTGGTCCGAGACCCAGTACCTCCCAATTGTTCCGGATTTGGACCACTGGGAGATGCACTTCGACGGGTCGAAGATGCTTGGGGGCTTGGGAGCCGGCATCGTGCTCACCTCGCCCAAGGGAGACCAGCTAGAGTACGTCCTGCAGATCCACTTCAAGGCCTCCAACAACATAGCCGAATACGAGGCACTGGCGCATGGCCTCTGGCTAGCCAGAGAGATTGGTGTCAACCGGATCCTCTCCTTCGGCAATTCGGATCTGGTGGTGCAGCAGGTATCCGGAGAGTGGTACGCCCGTGATGCAAACATGGCTCTCTACTGGTTACACATACAGAAGCTCAGCGCCTCCTTCGACGGATGCGAATTCCATCACGTCCCTCGTGCCAACAACGAGGCAGCCGATTCGCTCGCACGAATCGAGTCCACCAGGCAGGCGATCCCACCCGGGGTCTCCTTGGAGCACCTGCGCAAGCCCTCCATCAACCCGTCCCCCGAGTCAGATTCCATTATATGGGCAGGGAACGCTCCGGTTGACGGGGCGGCAGACGCAGAACCGGCAGAACCTCCAAAGAAGAAGTCTCACGCCAACCTCGGCAAGTCCGTACCCTCCGGCTCGCAAGACCCGTGGGCTGCCGACTCATCAAGTGGCTCGGGGGCTGCCGTCCCGGGTACCTCATCCGGACGACCCCCCGACGACCGTCAACCGGAAAGCGGAAGCATCCTCGCCATCCGGGAAATACCATCCTGGGCACAGCCCTTCATGAACTACATCGCCAACGGGGAGCTTCCGGATGACGAGGTGGAGGCCAGGCAAATCCGGCGCCGCGCGCACACGTACGCCATCATCAACAAAGAACTGTACAAGTGCAGCATATCCGGCATCTTCCAAAGGTGTGTCGACATGGACACAGGCTACCGGCTACTCAAGGACATCCACCAGGGTGAGTGCGGACACCACGCTTCATCAAGGGCGATAGTCGCCAAGGCGTTTCGCCACGGGTTCTATTGGCCCACCGCCCTCGAGGACGCCGAACAGCTAGTCCACGCGTGCAATGGGTGCTAGCGCTTCGAGCAGCTCAGGCACATGCCGACTTTGGTGCTCAAGACCATACCGATTACCTGGCCCTTTGCTGTTTGGGGCCTCGACATGGTGGGTCCCTTCAAGCGGGCGCGTGCAGGCATGACCCATTTGCTGGTGGCGGTGGACAAATTTACAAAATGGATCGAGGCCAAGCCCATCCGGAAGCTGGACGGGGCGACAGTCGTCACCTTCTTCACCGACGTCATTAATCGTTCGGCTACCCCAACAACATCATCACCGACAACGGCACGGACTTCGCCAAGGGGGCCTTCGCCTGATTCTACAGCAACAAGGGCATCCGGCTGGACCTTGCTTCCGTCGCGCACCCGCAGTCCAACAGACAAGTCAAAAGGGCAAACAACTTAGTTCTAGCCGACATCAAGCCACGCCTCATCGATCCTCTAGAGCGGTCGCCCGGATGCTGGATCGAGGAGCTTCTGGCTGTGCTATGGAGCCTCCGCACCACGCCAAATAGATCAACCGGCTACACCCCGTTCTTCCTAGTCTATGGGTCGGAAGCCGTCCTCTCCGCAGATATCGAGTTTGACTCTCTACGCAAGCTCCTATATGATGAAAAGGCCAACCAAGAGGCACCGGAAGATGGTGTGGACCTCCTCGAGGAGGCCCGCGAGCTGGCACTGTCCATATAGGCCTTGTACCAGCAACGACTACACCGCTACCATTCAGGCCGGATTTGCCTAGTCGCGTTCCGCGAGGGCGACCTGGTCCTTCGGCTGGTGCAAGACACGAAGGGCATGCACAAGCTATCACCACCCTAGGAGGGTCCCTTCATCGTCAGCCAGGCGCTGCCCAACGACTCCTACTACCTCATCGACGTGCAGCAGCCGCGCCAGAACAGGATGGACAAGTCGGACGATGAGACCGAGCGTCCCTGGAACGCGGCCTTGCTGCGCCCATTTTACACCTAGTCACCAGACAGTGTATGTATCCTGCAAACCCTATGAATGAAAATGCGGACCCCTACGAGATTCTCGGGGGCTCCTTGCTAGAAATGTATGCATCTATTTTCTGGTTCAGATTTTCTGGCTCCGGCAACCCCTACCCGGGGGCTTGCCGGCTGGCCCGACCTGCTAAGTCAATAATCCGGCTGAATAGTGTGCGATGATGTCAGAGGCCCACTATTCGTCTCAGCTACAGACCGCAACCCGGCTGTCCGGCTAGCAAGAGGAAAAGCCCGAGGCACCCCACATGAAAAACAGGGAGGAGATGCGATAGATCGGGCGTCCCGGCCTCGCAACTAGCTTAAGACAATCCGGCTGCTAAGACATTAGTACCATGCGCAATGTACTGTCAGCTCCCTTCGATTCCGGCTGCAGACCGCAACCCGGCTGCCCGGCAAGGATGCAGCGCAAACAACAGAGCACACGGGAAAACGACTAAGTGTCCAGAAAGGCACAAGCTAGTTTTCAAAAAAAAAATCCGCCTTCTAGCTATAGTTTAGCTGACTAACCTATTAATGGGTGAGAATGTATGTGTACGTATATTTTTGTACGACTACTTCGAGTCGGAATTTAGGAAGAAAACAAGAAGAAGATTCGAAGCCCTTGCCTTCATCAAGCGCTCCGAATCTCGGGGGCTACACCCACTGGGTGCGCTCGCGCGCCCCAGTGGAATCTTGTAGTTTCCCGACCGGCTAAGGGCGTTTAACCGGATATTTGGAGCCCAGGCGAGGGCAAGGGCAGGAGCAAGAGAAGAAAAAGATTCGAAGCACTGCTCGCCAATACTCCGGATCTCGGGGCTACACCAGCAGGGTGCGCTTAGCCCCCTCATGAATGTTAGTTCCCGACTCAGTGCGTTCACCCTGGAAGCAACCGACTAAGATGCATCTAGTCGGATGAAGCTAGAGGACTTAAGAAAAGAAAGGGAGATTTGAAGTACCTGGCTATGCTAGCTACTCCAAATCTCGAGGGCTACACCCAGTGGGTGCGCTGACACGCCCCCACTGGAATTGTAGTTCCCCCGGCTAAAGGCGTTCAGCAGAGAGAAGTCAGTCGGCAAAATATTGAAAGGACATGCAAAAAAACACAAGTTGAAGGCAAACCAAATTTGTCCAGATTGACATTAAAAGGAAAGGGGAGACGAAGCTCCCATGAGTTTACCCAGCGCCAGAAGCAGCCGGTACAGACAGACAAGTTTCAAACAAGACAGAATAAACAAATACACCCGGCATCCCAGGGTCATAGCTAAGCGGCAGGGCCCTTGCCGTCCGGAGCGCCTTGGCTGGCAGCAGTCTCAGGTGGCAGGGGAGGCACGGCAGTCGACCCGGTTCCGATGTTGCCATCATCCGGTTGTGTCGAGGATTCCGCATCCGGAGTGCTGACAGACTCCGAATCGGTGAGCACCTCGTCGGGATCCACGTAGTACGCGATCTTGATGGCGGAGGCCCGGAGCTCTAGATGGGCCTGGCGGATGGCGGCAAGGTCTGAGCCGGCGCGGAAACCCCCGTCAATCTTCTCAACGCGGGCGTCCTTGTACCACGAGAGCATGAGGGCCAAGGCCATCTCAGCCCCAGCTCGCGCCGCCAAGTCTCGTAGCCGGTCCACGGCAGCCGGCACCTCCCCCACCTTCGCGGCTAGCTGCACATCATCTACGGGAGCGGGGCGTCCGGCCATAGAAAGGAGCTTGGTGGCTTCCTCGCTAAGAAGGACGACGAGCTCCTGGGCCGTCGGCTACGCTCCCGGCCAGTTCTCCTACAGCCGGTTGTACGCCAGCAGGTCTATGCCAGGATAAAAGGCTGTCAAAAAAAAGATAGTCAGATCTGGCTACCGGATCTGGAAAGACAAGGGAGACGGAAAATGGAGCTTACCCTTAGCCGTGTGCCCGACTTGCATCAGCTCTTCCACCAAGGCCTTCTCCTTCATCGCCAGCCGCTTGATTTCATTCTCTTGGTCCTTGTTCTGGCCTTGAGAAGGTTGAAGGCGTCGATCCGGCTGGCGAGCGAGGGATCGCGCTCCTTGACGGTGGCCTCCAGACCGTCCACCTTTGCATGGCAATCCTTGTTCTGCAGCCGCAGAGTGGAGTTGGATTTGCTTAGCCGGTCGTTCGCCTTCTTCAAGCGATCGATCTCGCGCTGAGCGCACACAAGGATAGCTACAACCAAACCGGCTATCGTCAAAAAAAGGATGATCCCGGATGAAGCAAACTTACTCTAGGAGGTTCCGTTGGCAGCAGCAAGCTTCTGCTCCAAGGACCGATTCCCGTCGGCTGCAGCCTCGAGTAGCTAGATCTCCTTCACCACCAGTTCGAGGGTGGCGACAAGATCCGTCAGCGAGGCGGCGGAGGAGGCGTCATCATCCACGGCGTTGGCAGCCAGGGACTCCTTCGCTGCGACCACCGCTATCCTCCACTCCTCCCTCGGCTCGTCCTCGGAGTTGTCATCGCCAACAACCACGAGCTCCTTGCCGGTTACCGTCCTCCGCGTTCCCGTAGAAGAGCCGTCCCCGCCCTGCGAGGTGGTCTCAACCGTTTCCGGCTGGACCACGACGTCCGGCTGAGGACGCCTCGCTCCGGCTGAGGTAGCCGGTTCAGCCCGAAGCGGCGGCAGAGGCGATGCCTCGGAGGAAGTAGGGGCGCAGGCAGACGTGGTCGAGGCGCAGGGTGGCGACCCAGTCAGCGCTCGCGCCGGGCTCGCGTCCCCAAAGGAGACCAGCATGCTGAAAAGACAGAAGAAGAGAAGAAGGAAAAAGAAGCAAATAAGCCAAAGGCAAAAAGGGAGAAAACGAAAGAAACAGAAGATGGTAAAGAAACCCAGAGATAGACGTACCCCTGCACCAACGAGGGCGGCCCTTTCTTATGGCCAAGACGACTCGGCAGAAGGACGCCGGTCCGGCTCCTCTTGGGGGCCGGCTCCTCCGTAGTAGGACGGCTGGCGCTGGAAAGGCTGGAGCCACTCCCGCCAGTGCCAGACTGAAGGGAATATACCCGAGAGGCAATAATAAAGTGGTTATTATCTTATTCCATGTTTATGATAAATGTTTATTTTACATGCTAGAATTGTATTGATCGGAAACATCAATACATGTGTGTTTAATAAACAAAAAGGGTTCCTAGTTATGCCTCTCTTATAGACTAGCTTGTTGATTAACAAGATGATCAAGGTTTCCTGATCATGGACATTGGATGTTGTTAATAACAAGGTCACACCATTGGTGGAATGACGTGATGAACATTCATCCGAAGTATAGCATTACGATCAAAGTCATTATGTTTATATTGCTATAACATCATACGAAGTAATCTTTATCCTTAGACCACGAGATCATGTTAATTGCTAACACCGGAAGAGTATCTTGATAACATCAAACGTCACACCGTAACAGGGTGACTATAAAGATGGGTTCAGTGCTACGAAGGTGTTATGTTGAGGCTCATGGATCAAGAGTGGGATTTGTCCATCCCGATGATGGATAGATATACTCCGGGCCCTCTCGGTGATATCACATTGAAATAGCTTGCAAGCAAGTGATGTGATCACTAGAATGTTATATCACGGGAACGAGAAAAGAGTACATGTCGGTAACGAGATCAAACTAGGTATGGAGATACCGATGATCGAATCTCGGACATGTAATATATCGCGGGACAAAGGGATTTAGTTACTAGCGTTAAAGGTTCTCACGATCACAGAAGTCATCGTTGAATGTGTAGGAGTCAGTATGGATCTCCAGGTCCTGCTGCTGATTATTGATCGGAGAGGGGTCTCGATCATGTCTGCATTATTCGCGAACCGTAGGGTGACACACTTAAGGGATACCGACACCATTTGGAGCAAATATGTTTCAGATAAAGATTTAAGAAAGCGCTGGAATTATTTCAATAGACACCGAAACTGTTTCGGGTGAAAATGCTAAAATTGGTTCTGCATGTAATATTGAAATGTTGCAGGGGGTTTTATGTGAATGTTTGTTAATTAAAGTAATTAACAAAATTCTGAATAAAAATAATAAAAGAGTTTTATTAAATGAGAGAGCATTAAATTTGGAGAAATTTAATGCATTTAAAGTGGAGACATTAAAAGAGAATGTGAAGGGGCATTTTAATGTGGAGGGGTTACCACCACATGAATGGCGGAGGTGAAGGGTCACCCCCTCCATGCGTCCGCCATGAAGGAGGGGCACCCCCTCCTCCTATAAAGGCCACCCCCTCCTCACTTCTCACACACACCTCCTTGTGAAGGATCTCTCTCCCCCTCTAGTATTATTCCCCATGGTCTCGGATTAGCGAGATACATGTTCCCGGTGGCTTTATCATAGAAAGGAGTTGCTGCTTCCGCTGCTTTGCTGGAGCGAGGGACGGAGGTTGTCGGGGTACCGGACGTGTGTGCGATCATGGATGCACCACTGCTTTGCGGTGCTGGACTTGGTGGTGCTGGAGCTGGATCTGATGGACGTGCTGGAGCCGGACCTGCTAGACTTCATCATGATCTTGAGATCGGCAAGTGTACGACTACATCAACCATGAGTTCCTACTCATTAACAAAGCTCGTTGTCTACGAGGGTAAGTTCTCGTTGGATGTATGTCCACCCGTTGCTTTGTACCTAGTAGATAGATCTTGGCGTGTAGTTCACGCCGTAGGAAATTTTTTGTTTTCTATGCTGCGGACCCAACAATGGTATCAGAGCCTGATCTATGCATAGGTGCTTTGCACGGGTAGTACACATATGTTTATATGTGGGCGAGGATGATCATGTTATTGCATCTTATGTGTACTTTGGATATTGGTGGCATAGTGGGATGAAGCGGCCCGGACCAACCTTACATGTCATCGTACATGAGACCGGTTCCACGACTGACATGCAACTAGTTTTGCATAAGTGGCTAGCGGGTGTCTGTCTCTCCTACTATAGTCAATATCTGATTTACAATGAGTTGCTAATAACTTAGTTATCCTCGTTGTGGTTCATGTTCGTAGGTAAGAACGGTTCTATCTCCGAAAGCCCTAAGCCACGTAAAACTTGCAATTGATAAATTAGAGGCATCTAGTTTAGATCGTTGCTGGGCTAGTGTATTGATATGGTATTGTTGTAAGTAGATGTATGATAGATACTCTTACAACACACTCAATGTGTAAGTTCCATAGACCTTGGCCTTACACACAAAGGAATGATAGAGATCATACCATGATGCAAGTGATAAAGATCAAATGCATGGACCATATCATCTCACTTTACACATTAGATGTTAGCATCTTATATTGCTAGTTTGGCGCTTTTGGTAGTATTATAAGATGATCCCTCATTTAGATATCAAGATAAAATGTGTTCTTCCTTAAGTATGCACTGTTTTGTGGATCGTGTTTTGAGGCATCACGTGATGATCAGGTGTTCTCGACTCTACGTTTTCATACAATGGGTGTAAGACAGTTTTACACACGCAAATACTAAGGTTCTTACTTGACGAGCCTAGCATGTACAGACATGGCCTCGGAACACGGACTGAAAGGTTAAGCATGAGTCATATAGTTGATATGATGCCCATATAGATGCTCGCCTTTGAAGCTACACCGACTCACATGATGATCGGACTTGGTGTAGTGGATTTGGTCCATGTAATCACCAAAAAGGCATGAGGGATGTCATTTTTGAGTGGGAGTTTATTTCTAATTTGGATTAGTCGAACCAAATTTGTCATAAATTAAATCAAAGTGAATTTGCATAGTTTGTTGTAGTCATTGGCATTCGTTTTCTAACTTATGCTTAGTTTTTATTTGAGATAATAGAACTATAGAATTCTGGATATTTACTTTACGAACTGGTATCATATTGTTTTGAATGTCAATTTAAAGTTTATAAGTCCTATTGCAAACTTTTAGCAAACTCTATTTACTCCATTAAGTTTAATAAGTAGTATTAAATCAAGAGTAAGAATTCCAATGTTAGTATCTAAAGTATCATGTTTGCCTCCATGATTATTGATATTCAAAAAGGTTGTTTTAATATAAAGATTATATTGGAGCTAAAAATTGTTTCAGAAACCATCATGTGTGAAAGATATTGTGATATCTGAAACAATGTTGTATGAGAATTTGTGAAGGATGGAGATGCTAGGCATCCGAATCTACCAAAAAGGTTTTGGGAACTAATATTATACTCGTGATTCTTCCTTATAAGCTGTAGTAGCTTGATCATGAAAGTTGTCATGATAAGGATGAATAGAAGATGTAAGTAAAATGTTTACTACACTAATAGATTACTAAAGAATGGATTTTTGAAAGAATGCCAAACATTTGATGATGGTGATCCACTTCAAAGTGCAAGTCCAAAGGTATTAGTATTTGACTATATACGCTTTGTACTATGTGTCATGTGAATGACACCACCATTGATGTTGATAGATTCTTCTAAAATAAAAGGAATTGCTAAAAGAGAATCTATAAAATATTTGACAGAAAATAAAAGGTTGGAGATGTCCAACTTAGGTATATAGAAGATATACATGTTATGGCTATATTCCTTGCTTGTTAAACAATGTGGTTCTTAGGTATTGGATACCGAATTGGTTGGTATGAAGTGTCATACAGGACAACGCAATTCATGAACTACAATGGCCTAAGTAACCAGCAAAAGAATGAGTGATGATGTTCATCAAAAACAAATAAAGTGTTATTGTGTTTTTCGTTGTCATCAAACCAAGCCTTCAAGATTTGTTTAAATAATTGTTATTTTGTTCCGGTATCATGAGAACAATGGATGTTTAAATAATTACCGTATTCCATAAAGGATGGATGAACTTTTACAAGTCTAGTTGGAGAAATCACATCCATAAACACTATTGCTAAAATGTCGCAAGACAAATGATTGAAAGATCACTTATGAAGTGACATCGCTGTTTAAATTATAATTGAAAAAAAACATGAAGAAACTCCATGTTGATGGATTTTTGGAGCCTTTGATTTTGATCAATTGACGCATGTGAGACTTTCCTCGAGATAATTGAAACTCCGTCCATAGGCTAGAGAGGAACGGATGACTAGCTTATTGGAAATTGTGCATGCTGATGTGCATAGTCCATTATGTGTAGCCATATGCGATGGATCTTTTTGCTTCATATGCTTTCTCTGAAAATTTGAGTGAATATATCTGTATATTTACTTAATAAGGAAGAAGTATGAAACATTTGAAAATTGTTCAAAGACTTTCAAGATGAAGTGGAAAATCATTGTAACAAGAAAATAAAGAGTTTATGATTCAATCATAAAGTAAGATATTTGAGTTACATGTTTAGCAAAAACACCTAAGACTTGAGGAATTGTTCCATGATTTGTGTTTCCCGATAAACCATAGGAGTATGGCATATTCGAGTGATAAAATCAATCCATGTTTGACATGGTAAGATCAAGGGTGTAATTTATAAAACTGCCATTATGTTTTAAGGATTGAAGCTTTAGAGACTACCGCTTTTACACTGAAAAGAGCACCATCGTGATCCATTGAAATGACACCATGTGAGTTATGGTTTGGGATAAAACCCGAATTGTCTTTTCTTAAATTTTGGTATGCTATGCATAAGTAAAATGTTTACAACCAAAGTTGGATAAGCACGTCTTTGTAGGTTATCCTAGAGAATTTGTTGGGAATTTCTCCATAACACCGAGGACAAAAGAGTTTGTTACTTGGAACGTCAAGTTTCTTGAGAAGGAATTTTTCGTGAAAAGTTAAGTGGGAGGACAATAGAACTTTGATAAGGTTGTTGAACCTTAGCTATATGTGCTAAGTAGCGCAGCGCCGGAAAGTGTCCCGGTGTCGGTCACAATGCTCATGGCTCTCGTGATTACAAAAGGTGTGATCTCGGAGATTAGAGTTCCTATAGAACCGTGTGAGTCGGTAAGAACCAAATAGTAAGATTTGATAAGCACGTCGTTACTGTTTTGACAATGATGAACCGACTACATGCAAAGAAGCGATGATGGGCCCTGACTCCATAAAATGACTAGAAGTCATAGAATCCGTGATAGTATCCATACACGAGAAAACAAGTTTCTGAACTTGGAAGACCCTCCGGAAAGGCGTGAAGCCTATCGGTCGTGTTTGGATCTATAAAGAAATAAGACATGGATGTTTAACATCTATGAAATAGTCGACATGTCGGAAAGAAGTTTACGGCAATGTTCAAAGAGTTGACTATGACAAGATTTGATCTTTCATAGCGATATATAGTCTTGACGGATTAATGTAGCAACCACTACATATAATTTGGTATATGGTAGTTGAATAAAACAAAACAAGGTTCTTCTAATAGAACGGTAACCTAGGACATGTACATGACATGGTCCGAAGGGTTTTGTTAATTCAAAGGGTGCTAAAAGGGCATGTAAACTTCAATAGTTGAAGTAAGCATAGCGGAGTTGGAATCTTCACCATGATGAAACTGTTAAAAGATTTTAAATTCATTGGAGATGATGAAGATGCTTGCATTTGCAAGAAATTAAGTGGGAGTGCTGAGACATATTTCTAATACATTATGTAGATGACATATTGTTGATTGGAAATGATGTATCTTGTATTGACACAAATTAAGAATTTCATTAAAATAAGATTTCGATGAAAGACTTGGGCAAACCCGGAATATTAGGCATCAATATCTATATGGGTAGATTAAGGCGCTAATATGGTTGTGCCAGACATACATATATGAGATATTGAAAGTGTTCAATATGGAAACAACAAGAAAGTTTCTTGCTGCATGGAAAGGATTGTATCAAAATTCAAGTGTTTCAACACTTGGTGAGTAAAATCACATGAAGATTTTGATCTATTATACCATGATATGTATATATCCAGAATGTCCTATGCTCTAAATGTTATGAGCATATACCATAATGATTCATAAGATGATCATTGGACAATAGTAAAGATATTCTTATGAGCTTTGGAAGAACTAAGAATATATAATGTATAAGTGACAAATAGTTAAAGGTAGTTCATTGTAAAGTGTTACATTGATACTAGTTTTGTCACAAGATACAAATTAAATTTACCTCAATTTAGACTATGGGTGGCACAATGTAATGGAAAGGATGTTCCATGATGGATTTGGATGAGTTCCAAAGTTGAGACATTGTGACGGATACTACAACAAAATGCTAAGTATATGACTGCTATAGTAGCAGCAAAGGAGGGCATTTGTGTTAAGTAGTTTGTTATCAAACTAGGTGTGGTTCAAAGTGGGCTAATACTATGAAGATATATTGTGTGACAATAATATCAACATATTTTGAGCCGAACGAACTAAAGGTCTCACCAAAGGACCAAATCTATACAATGCCATCTCATTTGAGAATGAGTGATGCGTAGAGACACAGAGACATGCAAATACACACAGACCTGAAACTGTCAGATTCGGAGATTGTGTTAACCACTAGCAATAGCGTATATGCAACACCAGAAAGACATAGGTGTTCAATACGCAAAGTTTTTCAAACTAGATTATTGACTCTAGTGCAAGTGGGAGACTGAAGGGAATATGCCCGAGAGGCAATAATAACGTGGTTATTATCTTATTCCATGTTTATGATAAATGTTTATTTTACATGCTAGAATTGTATTGATCGGAAACATCAATACATGTGTGTTTAATAAACAAAAAGGGTTCCTAGTTATGCCTCTCTTATAGACTAGCTTGTTGATTAACAAGATGATCAAGGTTTCCTGATCATGGACATTGGATGTTGTTAATAACAAGGTCACAACATTGGTGGAATGATGTGATGAACATTCATTCGAAGTATAGCATTACGATCAAGTCATTATGTTTATATTGCTATAACATCATACGAAGTAATCTTTATCCTTGGACCATGAGATCATGTTAATTGCTAACACCTGAAGAGTATCTTGATAACATCAAACGACACACCGTAACAGGGTGACTATAAAGATGGGTTTTAGTGCTACGAAGGTGTTATGTTGAGGCTGATGGATCAAGAGTGGAATTTTTCAATCCCGTTGACGGATAGATATACTCTGGGCCCTCTCGGTGATATCACATTAAGATAGCTTGCAAGCAAGTGATGTGATCACTAGAATGTTATATCACGAAAACGAGAAAAGAGTGCATGTCGTCAACGAGATCAAACTAGGTATGGAGATACCGATGATCGAATCTCGGACATGTAATATATCGCGGGACAAAGGGATTTAGTTACTAGCGTTAAAGGTTCTCATGATCACAGAAGTCATCGTTGAATTTGTAGGAGTCAGTATGGATCTCCGAGGTCCATTCTGATTATTGATCGGAGAGGGGTCTCGATCATGTCTGCATTATTCGTGAACCGTAGGGTGACACACTTAAGGGATACCGACACCATTTGGAGCAAATATGTTTCAGATAAAGATTTAAGAAAGCGCTGGAATTATTTTAATAGACACCGAAACTGTTTCGGGTGAAAATGCTGAAATTGGTTCTGCATGTAATATTGAAATGTTGCAGGGGGTTTTATGTGAATGTTTGTTAATTAAAGTAATTAACAAAATTCTGACTAAAAATAATAAAAGAGTTTTATTAAATGAGAGAGCATTAAATTTGGAGAAATTTAATGCATTTAAAGTGGAGACTTTAAAAGAGAATGTGAAGGGGCATTTTAATGTGGAGGGGTTACCACCACATGAATGGAAGAGGTGAAGGGTCAGCCCCTCCATGCACCGGCCATGAAGGAGGGGCACCCCCCTCGTCCTATAAAAGGCCACCCCCTCCTCACTTCTCACACACACCTCCTTGTGAAGGATCTCTCTCCCCCTCTAGTATTATTCCCCATGGTCTCGGATTAGCGAGATACATGTTGTCGGTTGCTTTATCTAGAATGGAGTTGCTACTTCTGCTGCTTTGCTGGAGCGAGGGATGGAGGTTGTCGGGGTACCGGGCGTGTGTGTGATCACGGATGCACCACTGCTTTGCGGTGCTGGACTTGGTGGTGCTGGAGCTAGATCTGATGGACGTGCTGGAGCCGGACCTGCTAGACTTCATCACGATCTTGAAATTGGCAAGTGTATGACTACATCAACCACGAGTTCCTACTTGTTAACAAAGCTCGTTGTCTACGAGGGTAAGTTCTCGTTGGATGTATGTCCACCCGTTGCTTTGTACCTAGTAGATAGATCTTGGCGTGTAGTTCATACCGTAGGAAAATTTTAGTTTTCTATGCTGCGGACCCAACACAGACTGGCTGGATTCACCGTCCGTCACAAGGCGCTGTGCCAGATCGGGGGCCAGCGCGGCCTCTTCCTCCTCGTCAACCTCCGCGTGGGGATCGGCGGCCGGCTCATCGTTCCGGCTGGGGAAGGCGTCCCCATCCCTGTCCGACTCCTCGCCAGACCGCCGAGTGCGTGGCTCGAGCAAGTCAGGCGTGAACGTCTCGAGGGGGGTGTCGCCCTCCTCATGAAGGATGCAAGGGAAGATCTGCCGAGTACAAAAGATTAGTCAGATAAAACAAAAAGAAGGGCAAGAGATACAAAAGAAAATTCCGGCTAGAAGGACCTACCCGGGGCATGCGGTTGTCACGACTGTAAGTGGCCAGCCCGAAGGACCAGCCTTCCGGCAGCCGCTCCTTGGTGATCGTCCACACCCACTCCTTCAGGTTGTGGTAGTGGGGATCACGGCGCGACAGCCGAGTCGGGTCCAGTCGGCCGGAGTAGAAGAACATCTTGTGCGCTCGCTGCTGCAACGGCATCATTAGCCGGGACATCTAGCTGAGGGTGATGTCTAGGCCAGTTAGCCGGCAGGTGACGAGGGAGCACATGCATTGCAGCATCGCATCCGACTCCGCCTTTTTGCCATAGATCTTCAAGTCCCAGTGATCCCGGCTGGACTCCACGTCCTGGAATGCCGGAAGGTTGATCCGGTCCATGTTGGTGTGGTTCCGGACATAGAGGTACGACTACTGCCACAGTCGTACCGTGTCGTGCAGCCAGAACTTCGGGTAGCCGGTATACGCACGAGAGTAGATGGAGGCGCCGCCACAGACGACCAGCGGCCCCTTCGTAAACTGCACCTACGGCCGGACTCGGAAGAGCCGGCAGAAGAGCCCGAGATCCGGCTGGAGCCCGAGGTTGCTCTCGTAGAAAGCCATGAAGTGCGCCAGCGTGCCGATTGCATTGGCGCCGAGATGGTGGAGGTGGAGGTCGAAGAAGGCGAGGAAGGTGAGGAAGAACGGGTGCACCGGCAACGTGAACCCGCACGCCAGGTGCAAGTGGAAGATCACCGGTTCTCCCTCCGTCGGGTGTGGCGACACCTCCCCCGTTGGCGCAAGCCGCACCTCTACTTCCTCCTTCGACGGAAGGACGCGGGTGGCGCGGTACTTTAGATGTGGTCCTCCATGATGGAGGAGCCACACCAGGCTCCGTGCTCGGCTGCCATTTCCGGCTCGCAGGGAGACGCGGCGGCAGATGAGTGGCCATGGCCCATACCGCCGACGACGACAAATGGGCGGTGCGACGGGCTACAGCGGCAACGGTGACAAGGTGCGAAAGGCAGGAGCACAGAGGAGAAGGGAAGGCAACTGGGAGCGGGGGAAGTGAAGGAGAGGAACTGCCCCCCCAGGAGCCCCTTTAAAGGACCAGAAGGGCAACCGTCTGCGGCGCCACGCGGCATCCATCGAGACGATCCCCACCCCAACTGCCGTCCTAGATCCTGTGTGCAGACGCGAGGTGCGCAGAAGATCCTGGAGTGAGAACCGAAGCGTCAGGCGGCAGTTTCCCGAGGCGACGTGCGATGGGACGTTCCACTGCCCGCCACAGAGCAATGATGGCGCGTGCCCGCGTGGCCAGCGTCAGCACTGACATCACGGGTAGCGCAACCGCTAGGCATAGCCGGTCAGAAATTCAAACAAAGAAGGAGCGCGTGCACATTTCACCCAAGGGTGAAATATACACGCGCTCGGGGGCTAGTGTCGGGGGATGACCTCCGGATACCCCAACCAGACAAGAAATACGGCAGTCGGATCGTGTCTGACTGGTTAAGCGCAGCCGGACAAGGCAAGTCAAGCCGGCTACGGTGAGGTAGCCGGAGCGGCGAGAAGCAGCCGGCTACAGCGGTATAGCTGGAACCAATCAAGGAGACAGGGCGACATGCGGAACAGTGCGCGGTACATCCTGTACAACGACAAGACTAGCAACTACCCGGCCATACCAAAGACTTTGCAGGGATGATGTGGGAACAGTGGACCGGTGCTGACGACAGGCTCGCATGGCGTTCACTATGCCCACGACAGCTATACCGCTCGTACTCTGATGGGACCTAGTTGTACCAGTTACTGTGGATGACCAGTCGGCTGGGGCCCACTTGTGGGGGCCACCAGTCGGATTGGCCAGTGAGACTGTTGCCTCTTTGCCTATATAAGGAGAGGCAAGGCCTCAGTAGAAAGGGTTGGTCTCAGTGCATTTAAGACAGTAGCTAGATAATACAGCTCGAGGAGCACTTGTAGTTCGTATATCGCTCATAGTCAGATCGGTAGGAGTAGGAGTTTTACCTCACCACGAGGGCTTCGAACCTGGGTACTTCTTGCGTCCAGCTATGCTTGCTTGTATCCAATCCCTCCCGTGGACTACGTCGATAGCTTCCCTGCTAGTCCCCACACCTCTATCTAACCTTCTTAGGTACTATCGTTCCCAATACAACGACAACTAATTCAGCAGCGAGTCCTTTATATGTAAACTCGTGCTATTATGTTAATGGTTGAATGAAGTTTCTTTTGGAACGTCCTTTATTTTGGTACTATCGTCAAAAAAAAGTTTCTTTTGTTACTACTCACTATACCCTGTAGTACTAGTAGTACTACAAATGATGATCTATTGAATATCCTTCCCCCAGATGTTTATGAAGGAAGTGAAAATTTTGAAACTGGGAAAGTTTGAATTGCTACTCTATTGTACTCCCTCAAATTACTTGACTCGAATTTGTCTAGATTCGGGTGTATATAAACATGTTCTAGTGCTAGATGCATTCGAATCGGATAAATGCAAGTCAATTAATTTGGGCCGGAGGGAGTAGTAGTCGGGTTCAGCTCCTTCTCGAGAGAGCAGCTGATCGAGCCATACATTTCATACTACTTCCTCTTTGATTGTTTTACAAATATGACCAAATTTGTTGCCATGCAAATTCTGGGATATGGGATCATAAAGTATGATGTAGAGATATGGCCTTGACCTTGTGGTCGTTCGGCTTGAAATCCAAGAAAGTTCACACACGTTGACAGCTAAGCTTAAATTCGTTTAAATTTCACCAGTTACTTTTAGGTTAGCATTTTACACGATCGGTGGGAGCATATTTTACATCAAAGACCTAAAAATGGGAAATTTACATGGAGGTCCATATATTTAGCCTAAAGGACCATAAAAGTAAAACTTTGTGGTTCAGCTCCTTCTCGAGAGATCAGCTGATCTGAGCCAAACTCTTCATACTACTTCCTCTTCAATTGTTTTCATAATATGGCCAAATCTGTTGCCATGCAAATTCTCTCATATGGGGCCATCAACATAAAGTATGATTTTGATATGGCCTTGACCTTGGTCGTTCAGCTTGAAATCCAAGAATGTTCATACACGTTGACAAGTAAGATTAAATTCGTTTAAATTTCACCACTTACACTTTTTGGTTAGAATTTTACACGGATGGTGGGACTACATCTTACATCAAGGACCTAAAAAAAGGGAAAATTACATCGAGGTCCATACATTTAGCACAAAGGACCCTAAAACCAAACAAGGAATTGAAAAAAAATGGGTACAGCTCCTCGAGAGAGCAGCTGATCGACCAAATCTTCTTACTTGCTTTCCAGAAAATAAATTCCTATCACTTGGAAAAATGAAGTTGATTTTTTTTGTTTTTAATATCTTCGATTGTTTTCAAAAGATGGCCAAATTTGTCGGCATGCAAATTCTTGGATATGGGATCATAAGCATAAAGTACATTCTACATAAAGGACCTAAAAAGGGAAAATTACATCGAGGTCCATACATTTAGCACAAAGGACCCTAAAATTGAGCAAAGAAAATAGTCGGGTTTGGCTCCTTCTCGAGAGAGCAGCTGGTCGAGCCATACTCTTCATACTACTTCCTCTTCGATTGTTTTCAAAATATGGCCAAATTTGTCGCCATGCAAATTCTTGAATATGGGATCATCAACATAAAGTATGCTGTAGAGATATGGCCTTGACCTCATGGTCGTTCGGCTTGAAATCCAAGATTTTTTCATACTCGTTGACAACTATGCTTAAATTCGTTGAAATTTCATCACTTACTTTTAGGTTAGCATTTTACACGGTTGGTGGGACTACATTGTACATCAAGGACCTAAAAAGGGGGAAATTACATCGAGCTCCATACATTTAGCACAAAGGACCCTAAAATTGAGCAAAGAAAACAATCTGGTTCGACTCCTTCTCGAGAGAGCAGCTGATCGAGCCATACTCTTCATAGTACTTTCTCATCGATTGTTTTCACAATATGGCCAAATCTATCGCCATTCAAATTCTTGGATACTAGATCATCAGAATAAAGTATGATGTAGAGATATGGCCTTGACCTTATGGTCGTTCGGCTTGAAATCAAAGAATGTTCATACTCGTTGATAACTATAAGCTGAAATTCATTTAAATATCACCACTTACTTTTAGGTTAGAATTTTACACGGTCAATGGGAGTACATTTTACAACAAGGACCTAAAAAGGGGGAAATTACATGGAGGTCCATACATTTATCACAAAGGACCCTAAAATTAACCAAGCATAACAGTCGGGTTCGGCTCCTTCTCAAGAGAGTAGCTGATCGAGCCACACTCTTCATACTACTTCATCTTTGATTGTTTTCAAAATATGGCCAAATTTGTCGGTATGCAAATTCTTGAATATGGGATCATCAGCATAAAGTATGATGTAGATATGGCCTTGACTTTGGTCGTTCGTCTTAAAATACAAGAATGGTTCATACTCGTTGACAACTAAGCTTAAATTCATTTAAATTTCACCACTTACTTTTAGGTTATAACTTTACATAGCTGATCGGGGTACATTTTACATCAGGGACCTCAAAAAAGAAAAAATTACATCGAGGTTCATACATTTAGCATAAAGGATCCTAAAAGGAAAAATTTCTGGTTCGACTGCTTCTCAAGAGATGAGCTAATCTGAGCCAAACTCTTGATACTACTTCCTCTTTGATTATTTTCAAAACATGGCCAGATCTGTTGCCATGCAAATTCTCTGACATGGGATCATCAGCATATAAAGTATGATGTTGATATGGCCTTGACGACCTTGGTCGTTCGGCTTGAAATCCAAGAATGTTCATACTCGTTGACAAGTAAGCTTAAAATCATCTAAATTTCACCACTTACACTTTTATACCTAAAAAGGAGGAAATTACATCGAGGTCCATACATTTAGCACAAAGGACCCTAAAATTAAGCAAGGAAAACAGTCGAGTTCGGCTCCTTGTCACGGGAGTAGCTAATCAAGCCATACTCTTCATACTACTTCATCTATGATTGTTTTCAAAATATGGCCAAATTTGTCGGCATGCAAATTCTTGGATATGGGATCATGAGCATAAAGTATGATGTAGATATGGCCTTGACCTTGGTGGTTTGTCTTGGAATTGAAGAATGGTTCATACTCGTTGACAACTAAGCTTAAATTCAATTAAATTTCACCACTTACTTTTAGGTTAGAAATTTACACGGTCGATCGGAGGAAATTTTACATCAGGAACCTCAAAAAATAAAAAATTACATCGAGGTCCATACATTTAGCATAAAGGACCCCAAAAGGAAAAAATCCTGGTTTGACACCTTCTCGAGAGATCAGCTGATTTGAGCCAAACTCTTAATACTACTCCTCTTCAATTGTTTCCAAAACATTGCCAAATCTGTTGCCATGCACATTGTCTAACATGGGATCATGAGAATAAAGTATGATGTTGATATGGCCTTGACGACCATGGTTGTTCGGCTTCAAATCCAAGAATGTTCATACTAGTTGACAAGTAATCTTAAAATAATCGTATAAATTTCACCATTTACACTTTTAGACCTAAAAGGGAGAATTACATCGAGGTCCATACATTTAGCCGAAAGGACCCTAAAATCAAGCAAGGAAAACAATCGGGCTTGGCTCCTTCTCACAAGAGTAGCTAATCGAGCCACACTCTTCATACTACTTCATCTTCGATTTTTTTCAAAATATGGCCAAATTTGTCGCCATGCAAATTCTTTGATATGGGATCATAAGCATAAAGTATGATGTAGAGATATGGCCTTGACCTTATGGTCGTTCGGCTTGAAATCTAAGAAAGTTCATAATCATTGACAACTAAGCTTAAACTCATTAAAATTTCACCACTTACTTTTAGGTTAGCATTTTACACGGTCGGTGGGAGCATATTTTACATCAAGGACCTAAAAAAGGGCAAAATTACATCGATGTCCATACATTTAGCACAAAGGACCGTAAAAGGAAAACCTTTTGTTGGTTTGGCTCCTTCTCGAGAGATTAGTTGATATGAGCCAAACTCTTCATACTACTTCCTCTTCGATTGTTTTCAAAATAATATGGCCAAATCTATTGCCATGCAAATTCTCGGATATGCGGTCATCAGCATAAAGTATGATGTTGATATGGCCTTGACCTTGGTTGTTCGTCTTGAAATCCATTAATTTTTCGTATTCATTGACAAGTATGCTGAAATTCGTTTCAATTTCACCACTTACTTTTAGGTTAGAATTTTACGCGGGTGGTGGAAGTACATTTTACATCAAGGACCTAAAAAAGGAAAAATTACATTGAGGTTCATTCATTTAGCACAAATTACCCAAAAATTGAGCAAAGAAAATAGTCAGGTTCGGCTCCTTCTCGAGAGAGCAGCTAATCGAGCCATATGTTTCATACTACTTTCTCTTCGATTGTTTTACAAATATGGCCAAATTTGTCGCCATGCAAATTCTTGGATATGGGATCATCAACATAAAGTATGGTGTAGAGATATGGCCTTGACCTTGAGGTCATTCAACTTGAAGTTCCTACTCGTTGATAGCTAAGCTTAAATTCGTTTAAATTTCACCACTTACTTTTAGGTTAACATGTTACATGGTCGGTGGGAGCATATTTTACATCAAAGACCTAAAAAGGGAAATTTACATGGAGGTCCATACATTTAGCCCAAAGGACCATAAAAGGAAAACTTTCTGGTTTGGCTCCTTCTCGAGACATCAGCTGATCTGAGCAAAACTCTTCATACTACTTCCTCTTTGATTGTTTTCAAAATATGGCCCAATCTATTGCCATGAAAATTCTCTCGTATGGGGCCATCAACATAAAGTATGATGTTGATATGGCCTTGGCCTTCATTTGGCTTGAAATCCAAGAATGTTCATACTCGTTGAGAAGTAAGCTTAAATTCGTTTAAATTTCACCACTTACAATTATTGGTTAGAATTTTACATGGATGGTGGGACTACATTTTACATCAAGTACCTAAAAAGGAAAAATTACATTGAGGTCCATACATTTAGTCGGGTACGGCTCCTCGAGAGGGCAATTAGTCGAGCCATACTCTTCATACTCCTTCCTCTTTCCCAATTTTGGACGCATATTAGGTTTGGTCAAAGTCAATCTTTATAAAGTTCGACCAACTATATGTAAAAACATACTGACTTTTCTAATGACAAATGCATATAATATGAAAATATAGTTCATGATGATTCTAATAACATTGAGTTGGTGTCATACATTTAGTCAAAGTTTATTAAGTTTGACTCTGACCAAAAGTAATACGCGTCCTAATTTATGAAGGAGGGAGTACTACTTGCTTCACGGGGAAAAAAAAGGAGCGCTCCTCACTTTCGAACCAGCTTGTTGCGGGTCTGCTTGGTGCTTCCTCTTCCTAGGGTATGGAGCTGGAGTTGTGCGGAGTAGGAAGGCTGGCCAGATCATAATGGTGAGCATCCAATGCGATGGGACGTTTTTGTTTTTTTGCTAGCCAGATCAACCAATCCCTTGTCCAGCACTAAGTAGTACTCGTACTTGTACTAGTAGTAGTGCGAATGGAGATCTTTTGAATACCCTTCCCCCTGAATGTTTGTGAAGGAAGTGAAAATTTCGAAACCGGGAAAGTTTGAATTGCTACTCTATTGTACTGTAGTAGTAATACTTTTTGCCGCCAAGGACCAAAATGGTTCCTACCAATGCAGCTGACAAACATGCCAAACACAGACACTGAGCTGCAGACACAAGGCAGGTTGTCGGTCGACGCGTGTGCGCAGCGCCACTTTGTCGACGAGGGAGAGATCAGCCGGCCAGGGTGTAGGGTGGTGAGGCTGGTCTTTAGTGGGGAGTAACTTAGAGTAGTAACATGCATATGTTACTAGTCTAAGTTAATACCTCCATAGTGGAAAATAATATAGGTGTGGTATCATGCAAAGCCTTGTTTATTGCAATGTAGACTCATTTTGTCTTAAATATGTGATGTTAACATAGATAGTTACCACAAGGCTCTCTTTCATCATTTAATTGCATGCCATGTCATCTAAATATTTACTGTTGGCAATACATGTAGGACTATGTTACTACTTGATACGTCATAAACGTATCAATAATTTTTGATGCTCCATGCTTATTTTGTATCAACTTTCTTATGTTTTGTTTACACTTTGAGGTATTTTTATACATTTTCTAGAACTAACCTATTAACAAGATGCCATAGTGCTAGTTGCCTATTTTATGTTGTTTTTGGTTTTAGAAAAGCTAGTAAAGAAATATTCTCGCAATTAGACGAAACCAAAGACGAAGTTCCTATTTTACCAGAAGACTCATGGAGCCAGAAGACGAGACGGAGAGGGGCCACAAAGGGACCACGCCACCTGGTGGTGCGGGCCAGGCCAGGCCACGCCAGGGGGTGGTGTGACCGCCTCGGGCGCCTATAAAAGTGCCCCGATGCAGAAACCCTAAGTACGAGATCAGAATTCCACGAAAAGTTCCACAGCACCACCGCCACCGAAGAGGAGATTCGGGGGACAGAAGTCTTTGTTCCGGCACCCTGCCGGGACGGGGAAGTGCCCCTGGAGCCATCTCCATCGACTCCACCACCATCTCCATCGACGTTGCTGACTCCCATGATGAGGAGGGAGTAATTCTCTCTCGAGGTTAAGGGCTCTACCGGTAGCTATGTGTTCACCTCTCTCTTTATGCGTGATCTTATGAGATCATGAGCTTTGTAATCTATAGATCTATTCTGCTACTCAAGTGCTTTAATTAATCTCTGCTTATCTCCACATGTGTGAAGTTGACAGTGTGCACACCGTGTGGCACTTAGGCTAAGGTTACAGAAATACTTATCATGAGTATAATTTGAGTTGGATGTCTCTATGAGATTGTGGTGTTTCTTGGAACCATCTAGTGCTCAAGGTGACAGCGAGGGGTTATCTAGATGGGGAATGCGAACTTTAAGGTGTGTTGTTATAGCCCTACATCGTCCAACCAAAGAGTAGTTCAGGGTAGCATAATGAAGAGAAGATATTTATATGAGAGTGTCCACTAGTGAAAGTATGATCCCTAGGCCTTGTTTCTAAGCATTGTAACACTGTTTATATTCAGTCCTATTACATGTTTGCTTGCTGCCACTCTTATTTCACATTGCAATTACCACTTATAATCATCCATATTACTTGTATTTCACTATCTCTTCGCCGAACTAGTGCACCTATACACCTGACTAGTGTATTGGGTGTGTTGGGGACACAAGAGACTTCTTGTATCTTGATTGCGGGGTTTCTTGAGAGGGATACCTTTGACCACTTCCTCCATGAGTTTGATAAACCTTGGGTGGTCCACTTAAGGGAAACTAGTTGTTGTTCTACAAACTTCTGCACTTGGAGGCCCAACACTGTCTAAAAGAATAGAAGCGTGCGTAGACATCAAGCTATTTTCTGGCGCTGTTGCCGGGGATTGAAGAAGAAGAAGCTCCCACGTCAACCACGTGCCATCAAGCTATTTTCTGGCGCCGTTGCTAGGGAGGTAAGGTAAAAGGTACTCACATCCTCTGGCTACTAAGCTATCTTCTAGTATTGTTGCTGGTGTGTGAGTGCTCAAAGTTATTTCCTTTAGATTCTGCAATTATATCTTTTTGTTTCTTGTTTTTATTTTCACTAGTTAGGCTTAATGGAAAACAACAACAAAATTAGACAGTTTTTTAGTATTTTTCTTGAGTTAGAACATGAATGGTTTGAAAAGAAAATTAAAAAACCCATGGAACTTTCTTTGCATGTTAATAGCAATGTTATTAGTATGAATTTTTTGAACACCTTTGTTATTGATGCTATCAAAACGTCTAAGCTTGGGGAAGCTGGTTTTGATGAGCATGATATTTTTAGTCCCCCAAGCACGGAGGAGAAAATTTACTTTGATGATACTAATACCTCCGATATATGATGACTATAATGATGAATATGATATTTTCAGTCCACCTACTATTGAGGAGAAAATTAATTATGATTACAATATGCCTCCTATATTTGATGATTATGGTGATGAGAATAATAATGATAGCTATTTTGTTGAATTTTCTCCCACTACGATTAATAAGAATGACTATGCTTATAGGGAGAGTAATAATTATTTTATGCATGTGGCTCATGATAAGAATGTTTTATGTGATAGTTATATTGTTAATTTTATTCGTGATGCTACTAAAAGTTATTATGAGAGAGGGAAACATGGTTTTATGCAACTCAACAATATTATGTTTCCCCTCATTATGTTGAAAATTTTGAAGTTGCACTTGTTTTACTTTCCTATGCTTGTTGCTTTGTGCTTTCATGACTTGTTTCTTTACAAGATTATTTTTCATAGGAAGTGGGCTAGACTTAAATGTGTTCCATATTTGCTTCTTGATGCTCTCTTTTACTTCAATTCATATTTCTTATGTGAGCATCATCAAAATTATCATGCCTATCTTAAGGGCTATAAAGAAAGAGCTTTTTGGGAAACAACCCATTATATTTTTGGTTTCAGTTTATTTTTGTTTATTTGAGTCTTGGAAGTTATTGTTTATGTAATAACCTCTCCTTATCCTTTTTGTTTGGTTTTTGTGTCAAGATTCGCCTCTAATGAGAGGGAAGTAAGATATTGGGCAGTTGATGTCCCGAAACGGATTTCTGTGCGTCACTGTAAAAAATCATGAAAAATCTCAGTATGTCAGATTGAGCTGTAAGTTTTTTTGCTTATGCCCCAGGTTATTACCCAACTTTCGTTAGTTTTGCACTTTTCTATTTGAGCAACAAAAGATTTTCAAAAAATCTGTCTTTACTTGCTGGTCTGTTTTGACAGATTTCTGCAATTATTTGCATTTGCCTCTTAATCAGTTTCTTTTTGAGTTCTCTTGGATCACTCGAGCTTTTAAAAGAAATTGCTACAGTATCTTATGTTTTAATGGATGATTTACTTGAGTTGAAACTGAACCCAAAGGATTATTATTTTGAATACACTAATGTTGCTAATGAAGATTGTGTGAAGTTTTGTATGAAGGAAGTTTTCAAGTGTAGGGGGAGAATGATGTGATGAGATGAAGTATGGACAAAATCTCAATCTTGGGGATGCCACCCGTGTCACCCCAAGAAATATTCAAGAAGTACAAGTGACATGGGTATACCCTACAGGTACTCAAGTTTGGTATATACGGCCCGGATACAACAGAAGCCCACGACGTTGCCAAGGCCCAATACAGAATTCGAGTGGCTCAAGGACTCTCGGTTGCTTGCGAGGCAAGAAGAAGCTTAAGATAGAAAGTTCAAAGGGAAAACCCTAATCTGTAACCGACTTGACCTGCTACCCGAGACCTAGCCTATCTATATAAAGGTTAAGAGGGGGCGAGGAGGACACACGCAACCCTAGTTTCCACAACTCTCGCCAGATTACATCTGCGAGCCCATGTAATCTTCGATTCCTTCGTTAATTCCAAGAGCAGACAAGTAGGATAGGGACCTCTATGAGGCCTAAACCTGGGTAAACCTTGCGTCCCTGTTTGCTTGTTTGCTAGCCGACTGATGCCTCCAGCGCTCCCTCCTTCTCCAAAACCCAAGTCCATAACAATGGGCATTGATGAGTTAAACCCTCGTCAATTGGCGCCGACCGTGGGGATTGGGAGTGCTGATGTCGCGGCTTCTTCGGCCCCATCAACTGCGATCTATAACTCTACAACAACGGAGATTCGCCAGCTCTTCGGCGCGTTCGACTTCACCATCCACACGACGGCCACTCACCCGGCTTTTGAGTCCATGGGCGATGGAATCAGCGTGGCGATTGGGAGCTTCCGCTTCCAAGTTGGTCAGATGGGCACGCTTCGCATGCCTGACCAGACAACAACACCCGCGATTGCTCCAGCATCATGGTTCCTGCCACCAATCGGCACCCTTAGCGAGCTCAATGCCTCAACAGCAGCAGCTGGGAGCACGGACAGCGACAGCAGTCGCGGATCCGATCTGGGTGACCTAGCAACGGAAGATGGAGTCTACGGCTCTGGATCCGAAAGTTGTGGAAGCAACAGCTTCCCCAACCACTTCATGTGCACTGTCATCAACGCTGGCAACACCATCGCCAATCGCAAAAACGGTGGCAATGGATCTGGCACCGATCCGCCAAACGGTGGCATAACTAATGGTGGACCACCCAACGGCGGCCCCACCAACGGTGGCAATGGCGCGCCCATCAACACTGGAGGGGCAGTCGAACCACCAACCATGGTGAATGAACACACTGGTGAACGTGTCATGATTAAACTCAACGACAACGAGTGGGTCTGTTGCCGAGAAGCTCTGTGAGGCAATCCTCTGCCCCCCAGCATGCCGCAGGACATGCTGATGGGCTACCATTGGCTACTAAAGGAGGAGTACAGACACCAGCTACACGCAATCGCGCAACTCGAGGCGCGTAAAAAGGTGGCGGATGAATCGAGTCTTCGACGAGCTAGGCTCTCCTCCCACGGAGGATCCTCCTCCAAAGGAAACGAGTACGTGGACAACAAGAGGCGGTCTCGGATGGCCCATCTCACCGAGCAAGAGAAGCTGCGAAAGTCCTCAACTTCAGCTCTATGACACTTGACACGCGGGGAAACATGGTCCCAAAGACACCACAAGCCGCGGTGACAGCGGCCACCATGTACCTCCTCAACAACCAACCGCCAGCTGGAGATCCAAGAGCTGCCATCCATCGATCTACGATCGTAGGCTAGGGGCTAATCGAGGCCGCCCTCGACAAAGAACCAACGCTGGAGCCGAAGAAAGGCAAGGCTCTAGCAAAACGCTATTCCTCACCCTCGTCCAGCGACGACAGTCACGACCTATCTCGACGTCACCGTTCATGGCGGCACGATCACGACTACGATGCACGCGATGACCTCACTGTAGCATCCCAATTGTCTAACAATTGCAATGCTACTAGCCTAGTCTGTATAATGGCTACTTCATACATATAATTGTTGCATCATCATTACATCATGCTCATGTCATCATGCCACCTTGCATTTGAGCATCATATAAAACCCCTTTGTGATTTGGATCTTGTCTCATATGCATCATTAATTGTATTTGTCTCTTGATATTGTATTTGGTTCTTGATATATTGTTTAATGCCCAAGTTGAGTTGGGGCATATCTTTTATTAACTCCACCACCTTTATTTCACCACCTTATAATTCCACCATCCAACTAAATATGAGCTTGGCTTTATTTGAGTTTATCTCTAGCTCATGTGGGTTGGGATGGATCCAATTCTTTTACCACATGCTCTCATCTTAGTGTCATGTTGTTTTCACATTATTGATACATGAGAGCCACATGGCCACCTTTGCATGCCTTGTGGGTGGAACCTTTTTCCTAGCTTCCATATGTGTGTTTTTGGGGGTTATCATCATGTTGGGATATTTTGTGGGCTTATTAAATACCTAGTGGCATATACACACTAGCAAGTCCCAAATATAATCCAATGTGATCATCTCCATATACTCCACTTGGAATTCTTTCTAAATTCCTTTGCTTGGGCCTTACTCCAACTTTGGGTTGCATAATAATAATGCCATGAAAGAATATTGTTTTCACAAGAATTATCATGGCATCAAATAATTTGCATGGGCCATGCAAGTACCACCTTTGGCTTGTCATTTGGATTTTTGTTGCATTTTGAGTGGGTCATCTCTAACCTCTTCCTCCCTCTTTGGGTTGATCTAGTGTGATCTTGCTTGATCTATGTTTGGAGCAAGCATGCTTCTAAACCTAGCTGTCACACCTCTCTCTTTTTCTCTCTCTAGCATCTAACCTCACCATACCCCATCTAAACCTAAACCCTAATCCACCATAATCTAGACCAAACCCTAAGTGCCCTCCCTCATCTCTCCTTAAACCCCACCATGACCAAACCCTAATCCCACCTTCACCTCTCTCGGACCCCTCTTCTCCCTACCAGCTGGCCCCACCTGGCCCCTCTCTCCTTGGCCCCACCTAGCTACCCCATCCCTAATGCCAACCCTAGCCGAGGCTACCACCACCCAACCCGAGGCTACCCCCTCTCCCTCTCTTGCTCTCCCTCTGCCCTAGGGGCCCCACACCGAACCTACCACCTCCCTGGCCTCACCGTCCCCACCTGGAAGCTGCCCCTGCCCTGCCTGCCCTGCCCGAGCACGTGAGGGTGGAGGAAGAAAAGGTGGCCGAGCCACCTTTTTCCTCTCCCACTCGCCCACGGCACCTCCCCCTCCCTCTGCTACCTACCACCACCCCCACCACCTCTCCTCGCTCGTCCAGATCCACCCAGAGGCCTGCCCTCCTCTCTCTCTTCTCCATCGTCTCTATCCCCCAACGCCACCGCCGGTCCCCTCCGTTCCTGACACAGCCGGTGGCGAGGAGCTTTAGGTGTCGAGGAAGAACGAGGAGACGCCTAGGAGGCCGCCTGTACCCGCCGTCGAGGAGGAGGGGACCTGTACACCGCTGTACTCCGCGAGGCCGACACGAAACCCTAGCCGGCCGTCTGCGTCATCGCTGCCTCCCTCGCGCCCAGCCGATCCGACCACGTCAAGCAACTCGCGGTGAGCCCCTAACCCTCCTAGACATGCTCCTCTCCTCTACCGTTTCCTGGTTGCGCCGGACCATCCGTCGAACGGCCTCTGTGCGCCGGCGTCGCATGCGTGTTCGCTGCCACGCAGCGCATCAAGCCCTATCTAGGCCCGTCCGCCCTCCCTGACAACCACGCCAGCCCACCGCAGCGGTAGCCGCCAACGCGCGCGTGCGTGAGGTCGCCAGATCGATCCCCCGCCCCGCGCCAGACGCGCACCGATCCGTCCGCGGCGCGGAGAAGAAGCACAGTACGGGCAACCCTTTTGCGCATACCCCCTGCTTTCTTTTTCGGCTAAACCCGCGGTCCAGCAGCCCCACCTGTCAGCCCCCCAGTCCTTTTTGCAAAAAGGTACCCAGTCTTTCGGATTCATCAACCCGCTCGCCTTGACCCCACTGACTTCAGCGTTAATTTCTTTGCACGTGGACCCGTAGACGCCGTGGCCCACCTGTCGGTCTCCGTGGCTGGCAGCACCCGCGGTGTAAAAACCTTTTCTGCACCGTGAGCTGCTGAGTCAGCTACTGGCCCACTGATCAGTGTCTGTGGCTAGAACTAGACTGAGTAACAAAAGTATTTTCCTGTATTCTGTTTTAATTCAAATCTTTTCAAAATTAATTTCAAATTCAAATTTGTTTCTGTTTTAAATAACTTTTAAAATACAAATCAAAATAATACAAATAATATATGTTTTCAAATCAGAAAAATGTGAGGATTTCAAATATGCCATTCAAAATATATTTTGGACATTTAAAATTCCAAGTTTATTTAAATTACAATAAATGCCCTTTTGTCTTAAATAATTAATATCTTTTGATTTATAACTCCAAATTTAACAAATGAGATGTCTAAAATGATTAGCTCGACGAGACCTTTCTGTTTATGCATTCCATGGTTTGTTTTGAAGCATGCATCATATAAATATAAAGAGTACAGCAACTTAATTGAGAATAAAATGGGGCCAAAACTAAATAAAATGGTTTATTCTTATTTCCACACCTCACCCATGCCATGCTACTTTAATGCCATGCAAATTGTGCATCATTCATGATGGCATGATTGTTTGCTTGATGCATTTATATCATATGCTTGCGCACTTTATTTATGTTGGCCCTTGTTTGTTTGGTTCTTCTTCGAATAGACGCTGAGCAGGGGATTTATCAAGACACCCAGGAGTACCACCCAGATCCTTCTCTCGCTTCAACTGAGCTGCCAGGCAAGCACTACCACATGCTTGCATACATATAGTACCTATTGCCTCTATCTTACTCTTGCATCATTGAGTCGCGATTGCATTAAATTGAACCCCAAGTATTGCATAGCCTTTAATTTTAAATCCCACCGAAGCTTGTTCCTCCATCCCATGAGCCATTACTACAGGAGTTGTTTGAGCCATGCGAGTCGTAGAACAGCATGTGTAGGGTATGTGAGTGTCTGATGGATAATGAGGTACCTAAACAACTTAACCTGAGTAGTAATGGGATAACTAATGAAAGTGGCATCGGTGAGCCATATTCGCTATTTGGTTTTCAGGCTCACTTGTGTCCCGTAAGACCCCGAGTACTTGATTCCTGTTCCAAGAATATTCGCGCTATCCACATCCGGGAGGCTTATGGATCCCCACAGCGCGAGCTTGATTCATTCTTATTTCTTGGGGCCACAAACTAGTTTGAGGTGTTATTTACTATCCTGTACTTATGCCATGCTTTACTGCTTTAATTTAAGATTGTGCGAGGTAATGCACACTGTACTGTTTAGGTCCGTGACCTGTTTACGCTGTATCGACAAGCCCAGTCACACTTTCGGGTTCCTAGTCGTTTACAGCCGGCCACACAAACCTTGAGTCCGTCTCGTAGCCGGCCAGCTTCGTCGCGGGTAGCTTAATGGGGTGGCCCCCTGAAATATTTCTGAATCCTGTAATTGCTTTGTCGTGACTGCCTCGTTGGGTTTTGATTTGGTTTTTCCGAGGCATATCGAGTGTGTGTTGCTATTTGTGCACCCCTGCAGGGTAAAACTTTCTGAAAGCCGTGTCCGCGGTTATGGACGACTTGGAGCACAGTTTCTCGATCATAGACAAGCATAACGAAAGTACCGCTTTTAATCTGACTAGACTAGGTACCTGACTAGTAAATAGGGCAATACTCACGGAATGGATAATAAAACTGCCAACGGATGGGGGGTTGTTCGTCCGCTTCCTCGTCGGTAAGCGAGGAGGAGGATGGATCTGTGGATATTACCGTTGTAACTGTTATAACTGTTGTTATTAATTCACGGACATCCGTCTATCTCTGGTTAGGCGGATGGTTAGCGAGTATCTATAGGATTGTTAGGGTTTATCTTTTGCTGCAATTGCGTCACCCCAGGTTGTGTCCCCTTTAGAGGCATAAAGACTTGCTGAGTACCCCTAGGGTCTCACACGATAAATTATTGGTTCAGATGAACAGGTACACTCGCAAGATGGATACTGGGTGGAAGAGACGGACGATGTGGGCAACGATCATTCGGTGTAGAGATTCCGGGAACGGGGATCCGTGAGATCTGTGGGCGGGATGTGCTTATTTATGGGGCATCTTATGCCGATTTGCTTCTTATCCGTACTCGGATTTTGTCTTCCGCTTCCGCTTGATACTCTGTTGATTGATGTATGAGGAGATATCCTACACTATTATATCTATCTAGGATATTTGGATCTTGCCGTATGGCGTTGCTATATTTCCTTTCTTTTTAGATGGAATGGCTCTGATGTACTATTGTATGGTGGCTTGCATACATACTCATTTGTGTATGTAGTTGATCCCTTCGCCTGCCGATTACGCCGCCCGTTCTTGTCCCGATGTTTGGAAATGGTTGGGATGGCCGAAAGGTCTACCTGTGAGTGGCATTTGGGCCCACCGTACTATTTCAACCATTTCTGATCATCCAGGCTTGTACTAGGAGCGTAATTCACCGAGGTAGTTACAATTGGTATCAGAGCCATCCCGACCTTCAGGGTCTCAGCCAAATGGTCGTTGTCTGTCTAGCAAATATTTTTGGTAGTTATGTATACTAGGGAAAAACAAAACGCGAGAGTAGGACTGCTTCCACTTTTCTTCTTACCCAACCACCCATCCTTTTCTGGTAAGGAAGTGCAACGTTTTCAATCCTCTTCTTAAAATTCAAACTAGGATTCACGTGTTCTGGGTTTCCGTAGTACCATAGAAAGTGTGTGTGTGTGTGTGTAATTCCTTGTCTATCTGTTGCATCCAACATGTTATCTTTATCTGCCTTTTGGTTATCAACTGTTGGTACATTCCATACTGACAGGCTTTTGCAAACCGTCGCGATCTATCTGACTCCTTGTTAACCGGTGCCATCTTCTTAAGGGTGTCCTTCCTTCTAGCAACTCCGCTTTCTGTGCAGAATCACTTATCAGGTAGAGAGGTAGAGTCACTAATCTTGATTCGTTATCTGATTTTGCGCATCTATTGGTATTTTAATGCCGAAAAATGCGGAAAATTTTTCTTTGATCCATCTGTGTTTCCACACTCCTTTTCAGTCGTGTGTGAAACATTATCTATCTCTCTTTTATCAGCATGTCCATGCTAACTCATTCTTTTGTCACCGGCGCTTAATCTTGGAGTTTCTTTTCATCTCCTTTTCTCTTGGGCTAATTACATAACATGTGTCGATCCGATGCTGGTAGTTGTAATTTGGTTCTCGGCATAGCTATATTCCACTCATGATAAGTGTCGATTGGAATATGGACAATGCTATCCACGCAGGTACACCGTGATCATATCTATGCATATTCAAGCATCTTTGGAAATCCGGAGCTTCTCAAGGCACTACGGCGGTCTATCATCTGTCCATCATGCTGCACATCTTTTTGAACTCCATATCTGCACATCTTTTTCGTCTCTGATAGCTCATACCATAAGCAAAGCTATATCATCGGTTCTTATCCAAGATCTCTTTATCTTTGTAACCGGTGTTCCGATCGACAATGTGAACCAGGTGACATCTCTTCTTCTTCCGAAGGACCAGATAATCTATTCTGCCAGTGCATCTTCTTCAACACGAACCCGTGCTCTTAATGTTGATCTTTCAAAAGAGCGTTGAGTTCAGAAAGTGTTTCGAGCATTTGTTCGTTTCTCCCGCCTCTTGAACTTGATATTCCGGAATATCCTGTTAATCCATGGTGGTACATGTTGATAATATGCTTGCCTATACCATATCAATAGAAGGGCATGGAAGATCATCTGTGTCTCTTTCTCTCAAGCTTCGTGAGCACTGCCTGTGTGCAAAGTTCTCAAAGTGAGAAATCTGACTTTTTGGGAGTCACCTATCTCGGCCACGTCCTTCTGCTAAATAGATCGCTTCAATTCTAGAAGTAGCAAGTCCTTTGTTAATTCCATCCTCCATCTTCAACAAATCTGGAGTTGTTCCTCGTTGGCAAGTTATCATCGTCGTCCCGCCGAAGTTTTCCTCAAGACTGCTAAATCTCTCTCAATCAGTTCAAGAAGAACATGGAGTTCTTTTCACCTCTATCTCGTTAAGTGATCTCTTGCAACCCTATCGTTCTATCATCTATGCTCAATCCACCGGAGGCCATGAAGACTTTTCAGATCTTTCATATTCCTTCTGTTCAAGTTGGTGTTATCTTTTCTGTAGCTGTTGAATCTTGCAGTTGTTCCCCGTAATCTTCCGTCACATCTTTCCGGTGGCTTGGTACTTACGACATGACGACAACATCATCACCCTTATCTATCTTGAATCCGGCAAATCATTTGCATCTATCCTTGTTTTCTAACGGAGTTCCAGGAGCTCTTCTTATCAATACCTTCAGTCTGTTTCGGTAGTTGGATTGCATGGTTTTCTTATTCATGTGCGGAGTAATGCTTTGAGTGCGGGATGGAGTAGCTACCATACCACTACTCTTATCATTCGCTCTTGTACATTGAATGGGTGAATTAATGTGATTTCACTCATTCCACAGAAGTTATAAGTGGCCTTTATCCCTTGGTACTTTTACTTCCGTCCTTGTTTTCCGGAGTGCTCTCTCGAAGAAAATAATCAATAATCTCTTGTTGGTGATCTATCTTTCCTACACGGAGCAAAATCTTCAATTATCTGGTGGAAAACAAACGCAAACTCTTTTCTGTCCTCGTCTTTCTACCGGAGCTCTACATCCCCAAACAAGATGAAAGGAAGCTATCTCTCTCTCTCTGTTCCATCAATTCTTTTCTGTGGTAATCTGGCTTCACATCCATCTCTGGAAGTTATATCCGCGCACCTCAATTGCGTGATCCTTCGGAGTATTACCGGCGCACAAGAATCTAATCCGGCGATGTCTAGCTAAATCTTTCTGTTCATATCAAGGGACTCTATTGTTTGAAGGCAATATTGTTTCCGAACTTCATTCTCTAAACCCGAGAGAAGATACGATGCTATTGTCATAGAGGTTCAAATCTCTCCAATCTAGCTCTTTTTCTTCCGGCGAGGTAAAGATTCATCCTCTCTAGTATCGGTAAGTCTTCAGTCGTAATGGTGTGCCCTCTCTTTATCCATGACGCATCATCTTGTCCTTTCTTTCACAAGTGGTTCTATTCTTTTATCATGTTCTTGAGAAAACCGGAGCTATGTCCATCCTATCCTTCTTGTCTCACGACAATCCTTCAACTCTTCTAACCCGTTGGTTCTAAAGCAAAACGCAAGACTCACAACAAGTCTAGCAAGTTTTGCAAGGTGTAGTGGTCGCACCATTCCGTTCTTCATCTTCTTGGGAACGTGAGGGTCACCTTCGTTCCGAACACCCGCCTCTCCTTGTGTTGTTTTCTTTTCCTAGGAATCTCGGGGCGAGATTCTTGTTTAGTGGGGGAGAGTTATAACATCCCAATTGTCTAACAATTGCAATGCTACTAGCCTAGTCTGTATAATGGCTACTTCATACATATAATTGTTGCATCATCATTACATCATGCTCATGTCATCATGCCACCTTGCATTTGAGCATCATATAAAACCCCTTTGTGATTTGGATCTTGTCTCATATGCATCATTAATTGTATTTGTCTCTTGATATTGTATTTGGTTCTTGATATATTGTTTAATGCCCAAGTTGAGTTGGGGGCATATCTTTTATTAACTCCACCACCTTTCTTTCACCACCTTATAATTCCACCATCCAACTAAATATGAGCTTGGCTTTATTTGAGTTTATCTCTAGCTCATGTGGGTTGGGATGGATCCAATTCTTTTACCACATGCTCTCATCTTAGTGTCATGTTGTTTTCACATTATTGATACATGAGAGCCACATGGCCACCTTTGCATGCCTTGTGGGTGGAACCTTTTTCCTAGCTTCCATATGTGTGTTTTTGGGGGTTATCATCATGTTGGGATATTTTGTGGGCTTATTAAATACCTAGTGGCATATACACACTAGCAAGTCCCAAATATAATCCAATGTGATCATATCCATATACTCCACTTGGAATTCTTTCTAAATTTCTTTGCTTGGGCCTTACTCCAACTTTGGGTTGCATAATAATAATACCATGAAAGAATATTGTTTTCACAAGAATTATCATGGCATTAAATAATTTGCATGGGCCATGCAAGTACCACCTTTGGCTTGTCATTTGGATTTTTGTTGCATTTTGAGTGGGTCATCTCTAACCTCTTCCTCCCTCTTTGGGTTGATCTAGTGTGATCTTGCTTGATCTATGTTTGGAGCAAGCATGCTTCTAAACCTAGCTCTCACACCTCTCTCTTTTTCTCTCTCTAGCATCTAACCTCACCATACCCCATCTAAACCTAAACCCTAATCCACCATAATCTAGACCAAACCCTAAGTGCCCTCCCTCATCTCTCCTTAAACCCCACCATGACCAAACCCTAATCCCACCTTCACCTCTCTCGGCCCCCTCTTCTCCCTGGCCCCACTGGCCCTCTCTCCTTGGCCCCACCTAGCTACCCCATCCCTAATGCCAACCCTAGCCGAGGCTACCACCACCCAACCCAGGCTACCCCTCTCCCTCTCTTGCTCTCCTCTGCCCTAGGGGCCCCACCGAACCTACCACCTCCTGGCCTCACCGTCCCCACACAGGCTGCCACCTGCTGCCTGCCCGAAACACGTGAGGGTGGAGGAAGAAAAGGTGGCCGAGCCACCTTTTCCTCTCCCACTCGCCCACGGCACCTCCCTCCCTCTGCTACCTACCACCACCCCACCACCTCTCCTCGCTTGCCTAGATCCACCCAGGCTGCCCTCCTCTCTCTCTTCTCCATCGTCTCTATCTACCCCCCCGCCGGCCACGTCGGTCCCTCCGTTCCCGACTGCAGCCGGTGGCGAGGAGCTTTAGGTGTCGAGGAAGAACGAGGAGACGCCTAGGAGGCCGCCTGCATTGCCGTCGAGGAGGAGGAGACCTGTCAGCCAGTACTCCATGAGGCCGACACGAAACCCTAGCCGTCTGGCGTGCGTCATCGCCGTCTCCCTGCGCCCAGCCGATCCGACCACGTCAAGCAACTCGCGGTGAGCCCCTAACCCTCCTAGACATGCTCCTCTCCTCTACTGCTTCCTGGTTGCGCCGGACCATCCGTCGAGCGGCCTCATCGCCAAGGCGTCGCATGCGTGTCTGCTACGCAAGCGCATCAAGCCCAATCTAGGCCCGTCCGCCCTCCCAGACAACCACGCCCGCCCACCCCAGCGGTATCCGCCAGCAGCAGCGTGAGGTCGCCAGATCGATCCGCCCAGCGCCAGACGCGCCGATCCGTCCATGGCGCGGAAGAAGCACAGTACGGGCAACCCTTTTGCGCATACCCCCTTGCTTTCTTTTTCGGCTAAACCCGCGGTCCAGCAGCCCCACCTGTCAGCCCCCCAGTCCTTTTTGCAAAAAGGTACCCAGTCTTTCGGATTCATCAACCCGGCGCTCGCCTTGACCCCACGACTTCGCGTGTTCGGCTTCTGGCACGTGGACCCGTAGACGCCGTGGCCCACCTGGCGGTCTCCGTGGCTGGCAGCACCCGCGGTGTAAAAACCTTTTCTGCACCGTGAGCTGCTGAGTCAGCTACTGGCCCACTGATCGATGTGTGGCTAGAACTAGACTGAGTAACAAAAGTATTTTCCTGTATTCTGTTTTAATTCAAATCTTTTCAAAATTAATTTCAAATTCAAATTTGTTTCTGTTTTAAATAACTTTTAAAATACAAATCTAAATAATACAAATAATATATGTTTTCAAATCAGAAAAATGTGAGGATTTCAAATATGCCATTCAAAATATATTTTGGACATTTAAAATTCCAAGTTTATTTAAATTACAATAAATGCCCTTTTGTCTTAAATAATTAATATCTTTTGATTTATAACTCCAAATTTAACAAATGAGATGTCTAAAATGATTAGCTCGACGAGACCTTTCTGTTTATGCATTCCATGGTTTGTTTTGAAGCATGCATCATATAAATATAAAGAGTACAGCAACTTAAGTGAGAATAAAATGGGGCCAAAACTAAATAAAATGGTTTATTCTTGTGTTCCACACCTCACCCATGCCATGCTACTTTAATGCCATGCAAATTGTGCATCATTCATCATGGCATGATTGTTTGCTTGATGCATTTAATTCATATGCTTGTGCACTTTATTTATGTTGGCCCTTGTTTGTTTGGTTCTTCTTCGAATAGACAATGGCGGGGATTTATCAAGACACCGAGTACCACCTGATCCTTCTCTCGCTTCAATCGAGCTGCCAGCAAGCACTACCACATGCTTGCATACATATAGTACCTATTGCCTCTATCTTACTCTTGCATCATTGAGTCGCGATTGCATTAAATTGAACCCCAAGTATTGCATAGCCTTTAATTTTAAACCCCACTGAAGCTTGTTCCTCCATCCCATGAGCCATTACTACAGGAGTTGTTTGAGCCATGCGAGTCGTAGAACAGCATGTGTAGGGTATGTGAGTGTCTGATGGATAATGAGGTACCTAAACAACTTAACCTGAGTAGTAATGGGATAACTAATGAAAGTGGCATAGGTGAGCCATATTCGCTATTTGGTTTTCAGGCTCACTTGTGTCCCGTAAGACCCCGAGTACTTGATTCCTGTTCCAAGAATATTCGCGCTATCCACATCCGGGAGGCTTATGGACCCCCGAGCGAGCTTGATTCATTCTTATATCTTGGGGACACAAACTAGTTTGAGGTGTTATTTACTATCCTGTACTTATGCCATGCTTTACTGCTTTAATTTAAGATTGTGCGAGGTAATGCACATCGCTTTAGGTCCGTGACCCGTTCGCTGTATCGACAAGCCCCACACTTTCGGGTTCCCGATGCTTACAGCCGCCACACAAACCTTGAGTCCGCCTCGTAGCCGCCAAAGCTTCGTCATGAGTAGCTTAATGGGGTGGCCCCTGAAATATTTCGAATCTCAGAATTGCTTTGTCGTGATCGCCTCGTTGGGTTTTGATTTGGTTTTTCCGAGGCATATCGAGTGTGTGTTTATTTGTGCACCTAGGGTAAAACTTTCTCGAAAGCCGTGTCCGTGGTTATGGACGACTTGGAGCACAGTTTCTCGATCATAGACAAGCATAACTAAAGTACCGCTTTTAATCTGACTAGACTAGGTACCTGACTAGTAAATAGGGCAATACTCACGGAATGGATAATAAAACTGCCAACGGATGGGGGGGTTGTTCGGCTTCCTCGTCGATGGCGAGGAGGAGGATGGATCTGTGGATATTACCGTTGTAATTATAACTGTTGTTATTAATTCACGGACATCCGCCTATCTCTCGGTTAGGCGGATGGTTAGCGAGTATCTATAGGATTGTTAGGGTTTATCTTTTGCTGCAATTCGTCACCCAAAGTTGTGTCCCTTTAGAGGCATAAAGACTTGCTGAAAATTCTAGGGTCTCACACGATAAATTATTGGTTCTGATGAACAGTACACTCGCAAGATGGATACTGGGTGGAAGAGACGGACGATGTGGGCAACGATCATTCGTGTAGAGATTCCGGAACGGGATCCGTGAGATCTGGGCGGGATGTGCTTATTAATGGGGCATCGTATGCCGATTTGATTCTTATCCGTACTCGGATTTTGTCTTCCGCTTCAGCTTGAAAATCTGTTTATTTATGTATGAGGAGATATCCTACACTATAATATCAATCTAGGATATTTGGATCTTGCCGTATGGCGTTATATTTCCTTTCTTTTTAGATGGAATGGCTCGATGTACTATTGTATGGTGGCTTGCATACATACTCATTTGTGTATGTAGTTGATCCCTTCGCCGACACGCCGCCGTTCTTGTCCCGATGTTTGGAAATGGTTGGGACGGCCGAAAGGTGTACCTGTGAGTGGCATTTGGGCCCCACCGTACTATTTCAACCATTTCTGATCATCCAGGCTTGTACTAGGAGCGTAATTCACTGAGGTAGTTACACTCACGTAGCACAAAATCGACAAATCAAGGGCAATACGCGCTCGTTCGAATGATTCAGGAGAGGATGAGACTGAACTCTGCAGCGCCAGATGCTTCAGCAGGGCCATCAGGCAGAAGCGAATGCCTAAAGGGTTCAAACTCCCATCGGAGAACCCAAAGTTCGACGGCCTACAAGACCCAAAGATCTGGTTGGAGGACCACATCTCCTCCGTCAGGCTACATGTCGGGAGGCGAAGCACGGCCATGCAATGCCTGCAGCTACAGCTGCAGGGCGCCGCCCGTGCATGGCTCAACAATCTCCCGTGCGGATCCATTTGTAGCTGGGAAGAGCTGGTCTACAGCTTTATATGCAACTTCAAGGGCATGTACAAAAGTCCCGCATCAATCGAAGAGCTGAGGAGCTGCCAGCAAAGGTCGGGCGAATCGTTACGCTCGTACATCCAGAGATGGTCTATCATCAAGAACTCCATAGTAAATAGCTCGGAGGACCACGCAATCGACGCATTCAACGGCGGTGTTTGCCGTATAGAACTCAGGGAGGAGTTGGGCCGCTCGAAGCCAAAGACAATCGACCACCTGATGGAAATTGCGAATCGGTGGGCCGACGGACATGATTCGGTGAAAAACCGCACCTACTCCGACGACGATGATGACCTCGGGCGCAGACGCGACCGCCGAGGCAAGCGGCGAATGCGCGTCTACAATGACCGTGACGATGTCAACATGGTCATAGCCAGCTACGCCAACAAACGCGATAACAACCGCAATAGCGGCTATCACAGTGGTGGATACCACGACTCTGGAAAAACCACACAGGTGTGGTAGTGCCGCACTCGCAAAGAGGCACCCGCAACAACCATCGAGGATAAACTGTCTGGGCCGTGCAACGTGTACTTCTACATCGACAAGCACGACGGCAAGAAAAAATCCAGCCACCTTCTCAAGGACTGCCGCGAGTTTCTCAAGCTCCACGAGGGTGTAGCTCGGATGAATCGCGACGCAGTCAACAGGGGCCATGGAGTCGCCCCAGGCGCCATGGCACACGGAGCTCCTCCACCACCGCCCAGAATACCACCACCCGCGGTCGCACCGGTCCAGAATCACGGTGGCAAACCATACCCACGACCCGTGGGCAACATGGGGATGATCCAAAAGGGGCGTCCCTCAAATCGAGTGTAGAAGGCCATCACTCGCCAAGTCAACTTGGTGATCAACTCTCCACCTTCCACCACTGAGTACCTAAGTGGAAGCGACTCCTGCATCACCTTTTACCGGCGTGACTACCCGTGCCAAGTCCCTCGTCCAGGCCACTGTCCGCTCGTACTAGAGGCACATATTGGCGGCTTTGACATGAGACGCGTCTTCATGGATGGCGGCAGCGGCATTAACCTAATGTTCACGAGTATCTTGCGTGCAATGAGGATCCCTCTGACGAGTCTGGAAGTTTTAGACGCAACATTCCATGGCATCGTCCCAGGGAAAGGTGTGTATCCCCTGGGCAAAATCAACCTCAATGTCATCTTCGGCACGCCACAAAATTTTCAGCGAGAGCACATCGACTTCGAGGTCGTCGACTGGCCTTCACAATATCACTGCATCCTCGGACGATCCGTGTTCGCAAGGTTCATGGCAGTGCCACACTACGCCTACCTGCATATTAAGATGCTGGGCCCAAATGGCGTAATCACAATCAACGGCAACTTCGAAAGGTCTGACAGATGCGATAGGGAATTCAACAGAATCTCCCAGTCCTTCGGTATGTAGGAGGGACTTGCAAGATTAAAGGAGTCGATAGACAACAATCTGTCTCCCCTGAGCCGGCCAAGTTCACTAGACCTGTTCTTCGACTCGTCGGTGCACACGAAGAAAGTCCAGGTCCACCCAACGGACCCGACCAAGACGGCCCTCATCGCCAACAACTTGAGTTCCACATAGGAACTCGTGCTCGTCGAATTCCTTCGTGAGCACTGGGAAATCTTCGCCTAGTGTCCAGCGGACATGCCAGGGGTTCCCAGGGAATTCGTCGAGCACGCACTCAATGTCAACCCATACGCAAGGCCAGTCAAGAAGACAATTCGGTGATTGTCTAAACTGAGAGCAAAGGCGGTCGGAGTGGAGATCAATAGACTCCTCGATGCCAAATTCATACGCGATATCAAGGAAAGCACTTGGCTCGCCAACACGGTGCTGGTACCTAAAAAATACATGGACACCATGCGGATGTGCGTGGACTTCACCTCCCTGAATAAGCACTGCCCAAAGGATCACTTCCCGCTGCCGCGAATCGACCAAATCATCGACTCCACCGTGGGATGTGAGCGTCTCTGCTTCCTCGATGCCTACTCAGGCTATAATCAGATTCAAATGAAGGAGGAGGATTAAGAGAAAATGGCGTTTACAACGCCTTTTGGTGTTCTGCTACAACACAATGCTCTCCAGGCTCAAAAACATAGGAGCCACCTATCAGCGGTGCATGCAGGCTTGCCTCAAGAATCAACTCGGTCGCAACATCCAAGTCTATGTTGATGACATCGTCATCAAAACCAAAGAGGAAGCCTCGCTAATCGACGATTTATGCGAGACCTTCGCCAACCTCGACCGCTACCGGATCAAGCTCAATCCAAACAAATGCACCTTCAGCGTACCATCTGGGCAACTACTCGGGTATCTCATCTCCGCGAGAGGGATTGAGGCGAACCCGAAGAAAATAAAAGCCATACTGGACATGGAGAAGCCGAAGAATGTAAGAGGCGTCTTGCAGCTGGCTGGGCGAATTGCGGTGCTCAGTCAATTCATCAGTCGAATGGGCGAAAAGGCACTGCCTTTCTACCAACTTCTCTGCAAAACTGACAAGTTCGAGTGGACCGACGAGGCGTAGGAAGCATTCGAAGACCTCAAGCGTCTACTATGTACCTCGTCATTACTGGTGATTCCACGCAAAAAGAACCATTATTGCTATAAATCTCCGCCACCAACCAGGTGGTTAGCACTGTGCTTGTGGTGGAACGAGCCAAGGAAAACAAGATCCACAGGGTGCAGAGCCCAGTCTACTACCTCAGCGAGCTGCTCACGCCAACAAAGAAGCGGTACCCGCACTACCAAAAGATGGCATACGGCGTCTTGATGACAGCCAGGCGACTGCGCCACTAGTTCCAGGAACACCCAATCATGGTGGTCAACGACGCCCCGCTTGGGCATATCCTCAACAACCCCGATGCCACCGGACGAGTTGCGCTTTGGGGAATCGAGCTGTCTCCACGAGACATTACATACGAAAAGTGCGACGTGATCAAGTCGCAAGTCCTCCCTGATTTCCTCATGCACTAGATGGAGAACCAGCTCCCCGAAAAGCCAGATATGTCTTACCTCTAGACAATGCACTTCGATGGATCCAAACAAAAGGACGGGGCTGGTGCAGGTGTCATACTAACATCGCCACAAGGAGACAAGCTGAAATACATCCTGCGAATGCAGTTCACTGCCTCCAACAATGAAGCTGAATATGAGGCCCTGATGCACGGGATGCGGATGGCGAAATCCTACGGTGCCAAGAGGCTCATCATCTACGGCGACTCCAAACTGGTGGTCAACCAAACGATGCATGAGTGCGACAAGATGAACGACAATATGATTGCCTACCGCAACCTCTACGACACACTTGAAGGGGACTTCGACGGTTGTGAACTGCGGCACGTAGGTCGTGAAAGCAATGAAGAGGCGGATGCACTCGCCAACATTGGCTCCGCCTATGCCCCATACCACCTGGGGTATTTCTCGAGCGTATCTGCGAACGCTCCTTCAAGCCAAAGTCCACAGAGAAGAAAACAAGCGCAACAACAGACTCGGGAGCTACGCCACCCAATGAGCCAATGGCACTCGACGACCTGGAGCTTGACACAGGATTCGAGGGACCAATGGGTGTCATGATGATCGAGCCATCTTGGACTCAACCCTACATCACACATCTTCTAAGCAAGAGGTTGCTTGACGACCCGACTGATCCGCGACACATCGCGTGGCTGTCCAAGGCTTTTGCCGTCATCAACGACGAACTATACAAGCGCGACATCACAGGAGTACTCCAACGGTGCGTCTCCAACACGGACGGACGGGCCGTCCTCCTTGACATCCATGAAGGAACTTGCGGGCACCATGCTGGCAGTCGCGCTCTAGTCGCCAAAGCTCTATGAGCTAGATTCTACTGGCCGACGGCCATGCGCGACGCCAAGGACATCGTCCAGCGCTGCAATGCTTGCCCGCGATTCGTGGACAAACCGCACACACCTGGCGTGGAACTCCGGCCAATACCATTTGCTTAGCCCTTTGCGCAATAGGGACTCGACATGGTCGACAAGCTCCCAAAGTCCTCACGAGGGGGCTACGTCTACCTCCTGGTCGCAGTCGACAAATTCACCAAGTGGATAGAAGCCATGCCGGTGACAAACCAGTGGATAGAGTCAAGTTCTTCGAGTCCATTGTCTATCGCTTCAGAGTGCCACATAGCATCATCACGGACAATGGAACGAACTTCACCTCCAAGGAATTCCAAGGTTTCTGCGAAAACCTGGGAATCAACATAAGCTATGCCTCCGTAGCTCATCCACAGACCAACGGTCAAGTCGAAAAGGCCAACGGCCTCGTCTGCGGCGGAATCAAGAAGCGACTCCTCCGGCCACTCGAGCAAGCTGCCAGATGTTGGCCAGACGAGCTGCAGTCCATACTTTGGAGTTTGCGCACAACCCCAAACAGCACCACGGGATATACCCCGTTCTTCATGGTGCACGGTGCCGAAGCAGTGCTACCCGCAGAAGTACGCTTTAAAGCCCCATGGGTGGTCGCGTATAGCAAGCAGGAGTCAACACTTCACTCGAAGACTCCATCGATCTCCTTGACGAGGCATGGGACATCACAGCAGAAAGATCGACGATCTACCAGCAAAACCTGCGCAACTGCCACAGTAGAAGGCTATGCCCCAGATCCTTCATCAAAGGAGACCTGGTCCTACGACTGAAGCAGCAAGGGCACCTCAAGCTCGAGTCCCCTTGGGAGGGACCATACGTGATTACAGAAGTAATCCCAGGTGATGCCTATCGCCTTAAAGATTTCGAGACAGGAGTCGCGTACTCCAACTCCTGGAACGTCGCGCAGCTGCGGTGCTTCTACCCCTAGTTGTCTTTTTTTCTTACATTGCAAATAAGGCTATTCAGCTAGGCTACTTAGCCACACATTGTACCTCGTACTGTTCTGCGAATAAATAAAGCTAAGTGCCCCGAAACTCTGTGTTTTTCCTCATTTTTCTGGCGATCTTATCACTCGGGGGCTACGCCACCCTTTACATCCTAGTTCTACGAACAAGTCGCAGTATCCCGAGTAGCTGACTCAACACCAATCGAACCCTTGATAAAACACCAACCTAGTTGCAACGCACCTGACAGGTTGGCAAGGTGCTGAGATAAAATAAGTCAGGCTAACGAAAAGGAACTGTAGAGCACAAATACACTCGCAAAACATATAAGCTAGCAAGCTCTTTACATATCAATATAAATTAATTACATCTAGTATATCCATACGAACTTTTACAACACTGGTATACTTATGTGCAGGATACAAGTTAAACTACTACTGCAACAGAAGAACGTTTGTCTGTTCCTCAAAGGAGTCGACAATTTCTTCTGCTTGACGATCCACCGCCTGGTAATGTGGAACCATGTTCCAGGTCGAACCTGCCGGCAGAGTCGGTGGTCCAGTAGCAACAGCTGCAACGTCTATATCAGGCCTATGCAGTCGCACCAGCGACAAAGCAGCCTTGGCACCAGCCACTAACTGTTGGCGCACGCACTCGCAAACTACACTCAAATCCTGAAACTTAGCTAGGAGAGCCAACGGGCTCGAAGGGACGACGTCCAGTGGAAACATCATCTGGTAGATATTCCTCAGGCACGACTGCGCCTTTCTCAGAAAGTGGAGTACTCGAGAAGCACGATCCTGCAGGGTCGTAAATGCGATCACACGATCATGGTCGACCCAAAAATACCCACTCGCCTGAAGTTGTTCCTAGGTCAGGTCGTTCATTCGAATGGCGATTCGGTCTTTCTCATCCTGTGGATAACAAGCACTGACAACTACACCAAGCAAAAAGGCAAAATATGAAGACAAAGAACTGCCATGATTGACTATAAGAAAAGATACGAGGGCAGGAAGCTAACACTTGAACTAATCGCCTAGCTACGTCACCTCCTCCAATAGATACTGCTCTCGGGCGGTAGCCTTCTCCTCCCTCGACTTCCATACATCCGTGTTACCGTGGAGGATGGGCAACTCACGTTCCAACTGCTTAACGTGATCACACAGTCACGAAAGAAGGGACAACTCATCCTCCCTTGAAAGTGGATGCGCCAAGGTCTCATCAGTGGGTGACGGATCACGAGGATCACTCGAAGGACCACTCGAGGTACCCTATCATGAACCAAACAAAAGAAAAATAAGACGCTGAAGATACACTGATGAAAGGCTTGGATACATTCAAACATAACAAAGTCTTGACTGGGGTACCCCCATAAAAGCATTGTCTCACGGACACAAAAGGTCAAACACTAGAGATATTACATATAAAAACTAAGGAGCAGTGTGTTTCTTCGACTTCGACTTCAGCCTCGGGGGCTTCATCGCATCCGTGGCAGTTTCCGACACCACGGACTTGCCGGTGGTACCCCCAGACGCCGCAGCTTTCACTTGACGCCGCTCCTCGGAGTACTTGGCGAGTGTCTCGATAAGCTGGGGACCATAATTTTTGCATCGCCTCAGAGATAACGGCAGGATCCATCTCCACACCATGGGCCTACACCATTGCGAGTGCCATGGTGGCACTAAGGGAGCGCTGCGAGTTCTTGAAGTCAATAGGGATTCCACCAGCCAGACACTCCACCAAGTCGCCGAGGTTGTCGATCATTCCGGCCTTGGGAGGTAAGTCCTCATGGATGCGACTAAGCACATCCTTGGCCTTCCCCAGCGTCTCCTGGAGGGATACGCTGCGGTCCTCGACTGCGGCGATGGCACCAGCCAAAGCATCTGCGCGGCGCAGAGATTGGGCATCAAAACTCAAGCCGCTGGCATCTGCATACACAAAAGCATTAGTATAACAATCACACGTCAAAGTACAGAAGAGCAAGGCATATCCAGATGAAAAAGAAATACCTGAGAGGGACTTGGCAATCGAGAGAAGATGCTCCTCGAACAACTTCTCCCTCTCAACAGTGGAGGCAAGGAGATCCCGCTCTCGCTTCCATGACTCCTCCAAAGGTGTGATCGCCTCGTCGCGAATCTTTGTCGCCGCGGCCAACGTATTCTCCAATGCAGCAGCATGGCGAAGTAATTCATTATGCTCAGCTGCAATATAGAGGGAGTGTTACCAAATCAAATCAATAATATTCGCAAAATACAAAGACAAAGTCAAGACTTACTTTCGACAATGCGATGGTGATTGTCCAGTCGTGCATGTTGTGACCCATGTTAAGGACCTGCTCTGCCAGGCGGGCGGCTTCCTTCATGATGAGCTGCATCAAAGACATTTTTAAGTTCAAGTAAAGCATGCCAAGAATAAATTTGACTGCCAACTACAAGATACCTACATGATCCTCCACAGACTCCGAAGATGGCTGTTGCACATTCATCCAGGTAACCATCTGATGCTCCCCAGCATGCGGAGAACTCAATAAATTATGCCCGAAGTGGGCCGCCAATGGAGGAGAAGGAGACCGCGAAGCCACCTTCTTGGACTTGGAGTCCGCGACTCCGGACTCCTTCAAAAATCGGACGTTGTCAGAAGACGACGTCGCCGCTTGACTGCAACACAAATCAAGTAAAAGCTTCAGGACAGATGGCAACTCAAAGAAGAAACCAAAACAAGGTCGCGAATACAGAACTTACCAGTCAAATCTATCAAGATCAAAGGACTGCTCCTCCGACTCCGACGATTCCTTTGGTAGTCGAAGCTTCTTCCGGGCAGGAGGAGCCATAGAGCGCACAGGAACGGCGGGAATCGGATCCTCTACACCAATAGATGGGCCTTCTGGAGTCGAAGGAGACGAAGCATCCGAATCCTCGCTGCGAGAATGCTTGCAAGTGTCTGGATCACTGGACTCGAGGGCTCCCTCCTCCTCTTCAAGTGGGACGGTCGATTCTGACTCGTCCTCTTCATCCACTTCGCGAGGAATAACCCCTTCAGGAAGAGGGGGCAAATTGGGAGACACCTTCCAATCCTGTATTAAGAAAACAATTCATTATACATCAAGAAGTTAATGGCAATCGACAAATAAAGCTACTTCGTAGCACAATTCTACCTCAGGAGGAGGGTTAGAGGCGTCGAAGGGAGGCACGACTGGTTCGCCTGGGAGAACCTCCTTGGTGGTATACTTTGTCACCAGTCACAACCTCTTATCTACTTCACCCGCGGAAATGCCATCGCCAGATACGCGAGTGGCATCGTCTGCACCAGCCCATTGGAACACGGGGTGGACTCTGTCCTGGAGAGGCTGGATGCGATGGTGCAACCATGTGCGAATGAGGGCAGCGCCTCCCTCTTCTTTACCCATGTGGCTCTCAAGGTCGCAGACGCGCTTGTACAGCACTTCCGTCTCCTCGGACTCGCCAGGCATCACTACGTTCTTCCAAGAATGCCTCCTCTTGCACGGCGTCGCGGGATTGAAGGGCGCGAGTCTGTAGTGCTCTTCGTCGGCCTTCTGGTCACGCATGTAGAACCACTTGTCTCTCCACCCTTGGACGGACGCCATGAGTTTGATATCGAAATATGTGGCAGAGGAGTCGACATGGATTCCGCAGCCTCCTACGTCGTAGACTACAGAACCGGATGCTAACTAGCGCTTCAGCTTGGAAATCCTCTTGAAGAGGCCAAAGTGTGGCTCGACTCTGAGCCAACACTCACAAAGAGTAATATAGCAGGCAATGTGGAGAATAGAATTTGGGGACAGCTGATGCAGCTGGAGCCTATAGAAGAAAAGGAGGCCCTTGAAGAAAGGATGCAGGGGCAGAGAAAGACCGCAGATGATGAACGCAAGGAACATCACCCGGAAACCAGCAGGAAGACAAGGAATTACCTCGCCACCTGGCACTCGTGACTCATCCTCAACGGGTGACAGAACTCCATCTTGACACAGGAGACGGAGCTCGGAGGACTTGATGATGGATGCGCGCCATGCACCATTGGTGACGCGGGTAACCGTTCCCTTCTTCTTCCCAGCGCTGGCGGCGCTGGTGCCCACAGTGGCGGAGCCTCCCTTCTTCTTGGCAGCGGCAATGGCAGCGGCGGACTCAGCGATGGCGCCTCCCTTCTTTTTGCCCATCTTGCGATGGCAGTGCGAGCGGAGGAAGTAGCTCGGGAAGACACGGAGTTGGTCCAGCGCCACGAAGAGGACGAGTGCTAGGAAGCAGAGAGCAGCGGCAATGGCAATGGAAGAACAAGCAGAGAAAGGGCAGATGGGAAAATTACTGCAGCTGCGCTGCTACTTAACCCCCTAGCGGATGCCATCCAACGGCCAGTAGAAACCCTACTGGATGCGTGGCGCACATCGTTGTCGACACGTGGAGAGGAAAAAACACGAACCGTCCCCCACTATCTCCATTACGCGTGGAAATCGAGGAGACGCAGTTAAAACAGAAGATTACGCACACCCGGTCAAATCGAAGTCAGAAAGTGGGACCCACCACTCGTCACGTCCCGTCAAAGACGCTCACGCGGGCAACTGGGGTCATCACATCGTCAGCACTGATGTCATCAAGAGGAGCATCAGAAGATTTCGACTACTTTAAGTCCTTGCTTGAGTCTTCGACTCCACCAAGCACTCGGGGGCTACTCCCATAAGGAGCACTGGTCGCACACCCTACGATTCATTTTTATGCAGGAATATGAACATTAAAAGCACACCCACCACTCAAATCTACGATTCTATTATGGTTCATGGGAGCATCGGAAGCAAATTCGGCTGAAACAAGCAACAAAAGACAACAGCATCGCAAAAGTTCTTTAGTCCCAGCCTGAGTCTTCGACTCAACAAGCACTCGAGGGCTGCTCCCATAGGGAGCGCTGGTCGTGCACCCTATGATTATTTTTCCTTGCACAACATACTATGTGTTGATAACATCCACACTCGAATGCTATGGCGACTCCGCCTCATATTTTCCCTACAAAGAGATTACGTCTCCTAGATTACCCGAATCATCTCCGCGATGACAAAAGCTCGGATGTCGTGCTTACAGCGTGAAGATAAGACCTGAATAAGGCCTGGCAACGCATCTGTTCTGCACTACCAGAAACATATCCGTGCCTATAGGTACGATGACCATGCCTTGACGGACGCGTCGAGTTATCACACCCATACACTGGAATTCGACTCCTGTAAGACCTCTGTGGCATGAGTCGAATTACGCTAACACTTTTCTGAATTCGAGTCTAGGGCCTCGAGTTTGAGTAGATTGCGTTGTTTTGCCCTAAGGCAGTTAACTGATACTGATACATCGGCTAAATCAGGCACGCATATCAACAATCCCTATGACATGAACTGAACATTCGAAAAATACTAAATCATGCACTTGAAAGGCTTCATAAAGTCCCCAGTCAAATCTGCGATTCCACTGGACACTCGGGGGCTACTGACATGGGTATACCCTATAGGTACTCGAGTTTGGTATATACGGCCTGGATACAACAGAAGCCCACGGTGTTGCCAAGGCCCAATATAGAATTCGAGTGGCTCAAGGACTCTCGGTTGCTTGTGAGACAAGAAGAAGGTTAAGATGAAAGTTCAAAGGGAAAACTCTAATCTGTAACCGACTCGGCCTGCTATCCGAGACCTAGCCTATCTATATAAATGTTAGGAGGGGTGGCAAGCAGGACACACGCAACCCTAGTTTCCACAACTCTCGCCAAATTGCATCTGCGCACCCCTGTAATCTTCGATTCCTTCGTTAATTCCAAGAGTAGACAAGCAGGAGTAGGGACCTCTATGAGGCATGAAGCTGGGTAAACCTTGCGTCCCTGTGTGCTTGTTTGCTAGCCGACTGATGCCTCCAGCTCTCCCTCCTTCTCCAAAACCCAAGTCCATAACAATGGGCATTGATGAGTTAAACCCTCGTCAACAAGAGTCAAAGCTTGGGGATGCCCAAGGCATCCCCTTCTTCATCAATAATCTCAGGTCTTCTTTCAAGACACTTTATTTTATTACCTTATGCACTATGTGTTGTTCTTGGAGCGTCTTTTTTTTTATTTTTATCTTTCTTTCTTTGCCGCAATAAGTTGGTTGGATCCCAACACACTTCTTTTGGAGAGAGACACACCCCATTATTCATTGCCCAGAACACTCTAGTTTTCACTCTTATTGTTCTGTGAGTGTTCTCCTTTGCTAGCACTGCGTTTAGCTTTAGTTTTCTTATTCTTTTGGCTTAGAACTTTTTCGTTCTTCTTTGTAGATGGGTGAGACATGCTCTATGGTCTTTATTGGTTATTATCTTTGAGAGTTGTTTCAAATAAGTCGATTGCTGTTGGAAAAGAGTAGGAAGTTTCATGCTTATAGTGGTACAAAAGGAAGCCTGTTTTGACTGTGACTTAGACTTTATCATGTCATGCTAGATGTTGCTTTGACCATATGCTTAGTGATTATTGTTGTAGAATGACTTATTTCGAAGAATTGAGATTGCTTAATATGCCTTAAAAGAATCATGCATTCTTTTATCATACAAAAGCATAATATTATGGTATTCTCCTTTGATGCTTTATTTGGGTTGACTTGGCACATGCTTACACCATGTTAAGACTATGAACCAGTCACCATAGCCTCTATGATAATTTAGTTTTTGACTTGTAATATCACTTTATGCTTTAATTAATAATGTTTTGTCGCTTTGCATGATTATGGCCATTATTGCTCTCTTAGTTGGTCGCTCCCAGTATTTTGCTAGCCTCCACCTGTACCACGTATGAGTTCTACTCATGCATCCAACCTCCAAGAAAACCAAGTTATTCCGAAGAATCCACTATAAATTCCGATGCATGGTGTGTTACACCATTCCAAGTATATTCATGTTTTTATCTACCTTCCAAATTAAACTTGTTATGTGAAAATTAGTGATTAAGGCTCTCACAAACTTGATGGCACACTTTACTTTCTTGCACTTAATAAACTTGAACCATTGTGTCCATCTATGTTGCTTATATGCTTGCACTTTATAAGTTGTGAATTAGCAAAACCATGTACCATGGGGAACGCTTTCAACATTGCACTTATTATTCAGTTGATATCATGTTCTTTTGTTTATGAATCCCGGTGGTGTGAAATAGAAGGGGAGCTTATAAGCTCATGGAGTATGTATGTGTGTTAGATAAATGCCTGGGCGGCTAGCCTAATCCATGCCTAATCATGGTGGAAACTTGCAGCATAACCATAGTGAGCATTCTGTGAAGCATCTTCAATAAAAACATATGCAAATAGCAAATAAAAAGATCGATGAGATGCTCATTGTCTGTTGCCTTGTAATTTTGATATGGGATAGCTCCTGTATCATGGGGCAAGGGGTACCCCGTTGGCGGTTCTCCATGATACACATGTACTTACAATGACAAGAACTTACTTGTTACTAAAGTTCAGTAGCATGAGGTTCGGTACTTGTAAGCAAGGGGCATGAGATTTTCAAATTATAACTTGTCAAGCATATCCTCATATTTGTGTCACTTTAACCTTAAGCACCTCAAGATGCTTATGATAGGGGCAATGAGAGATGAAAGCTAATAAGTACCATAATTTTTGGAACCTCTTTATGAAACCTGAAATCTCTGCTTCCCTCTATGAAGGGCCTTTCTTTTTACTTTTAAGTTGAGTCTCCATCTTCTATCTTTATGCACCAATTGAGAGACCATAGTGGTCATTCTTAGTTTAATGTGCATTGTCCCAAAACTTGTTGATTGATTCATAACTTTGATATTGCTTGTTCTTAAATTATTTGTATCTAGGCACCCTTATGAACTTTGAAGGTGTCCTATGCATTTATGTTTTGCTATGCCATGAGGGACAAGTTGAATACCACTCTTATTATATTTTCTATATGTGAAACAAACAAATGTCTTTCAATGCATTGTCATTCATGATCTTTTGTTTGTACCTTTTTATGTTGCAACTTAGTTGCTTTGTCTTATTGTTAGAACTATATCTTTCATGTTTATGTTAGAGTACTATGATCCCAGCTATCAATGTTTTACAATACCTTGATCAAGATTGTGATGGTGCATGTCACCTCAAAAATTATTCTTTTTAACACTTACCTACTCGAGGACGAGCAGGAATAGAGCTTGGGGATGCTTGATACGTCATAAACGTATCTATAATTATTGATGCTCCATGCTTGTTTTGTATCAACTTTCTTATGTTTTGTTTACGCTTTGAGGTATTTTTATACATTTTCTGGAACTAACCTATTAACAAGATGCCACAGTGCCAGTTGCCTATTTTCTGCTGTTTTTGGTTTCAGAAAAGCTAGTAATGAAATATTTTCGGAATTGGATGAAACAGAAGCCGAAGTTCCTATTTTACCAGAAGACTCACGGAGCCAGAAGACGAGACGGAGAGGGGCCATGAGGGGCCCACACTACCAGGTGGCACGGGCCAGGCCAGGCCGTGCTAGGGGGTGGTGTGGCCGCCTCGGGCTCCCACCGACCTTGCCTCTTTGCCTATAAAAGTGCCCCGATGCAGAAACCCTAAGTACGTGATTAGAATTCCATGAAAAGTTCCACAGCGCTGCCACCACTGAAGAGGAGATTCGGGGGACAGAAGTCTCTATTTCAGCACCCTGCCGGGACAGGGAAGTGCCCCCGGAGCCATCTCCATCGACTCCACCGACATCTCCATCACCGTTGCTGACTCCCATGATGAGGAGGGAGTAGTTCCTCTCGAGGCTAAGGGCTCTACCGGTAGCTATGTGTTCACCTCTCTCTCTCTATGCATGATTGATACGTCCAAAACGTATCTACTTTCCCGGACACTTTTGCTATTGTTTCTTCTCTAATTTGTGTGATTTGGATACAACTAATGCAGACTAACGCTGTTTTCAGCAGAATTGCTTTGGTGTCTCGTTTTTGTGCAGGAAATCAACTTTCAGGACAAATCCTAGAAAATATCGCAAAACTCCTATTTTACCAAAGACTCACGGAGCTAGAAGAGGAGACGAAGAAGGGCCACGAGGGGCTCACACCACCTGGCCACGGGGCCAGGCCAGGCCACGCCAGGAAGTGGTGTGGCCGCCTCAGACTCCGCCTCGACCTCTCCTTTCTCCTATAAAAGGCCTCTGACCTAAAACAGACGGGGGGGTTCAACATTTTTCCAGAAAGAGTTCCGTTGCACCGCCATGACCAGATACCATGATTCGGAACCAGAAACTCCGTTTTGGCACCCTGCCGGGATGGGGAATTGGAGGATATCATCGCCATCATCATCACCATCACTTCTCCATCAACCATCCATGATTCCCCCATCCATGAGTGAGTAATCCCCTGCTGTAGGCTATGGGGATGGTAGGGATTTGATGAGATCGTTCATGTAATTGCATCAAATTGTTAGGGCATGGTGCTTAGTATCTACTATTAGTGCTTTTTGACTTTGTTGCAACTTGTTATGCTTAATGCTTGTCACTAGGGCCCGAGTGCCATGATTTTAGATCTGAACATGTTATTGATTGATGATGATAGTATTGTTTATGATCTTACCTACAAGTTGTATCCACATATTATTGTCTAGAACCAAAGGCCCCGAAGTGACAAAAATCAGGATAACCGGAGGGGATGGCTATGATATGAGGATCACGTGTGTTCATGGAGTGTTAATGCTTTGCTCCGGTGCTCTATTAAAAGGAGCACCTTAATTGCCATTAGATTCCCTTGAGGCCCCGCTGCAACGGGCTGGCAGGACAAAATATGTTGTGCAAGTTCTCATTGCGAGCATGTATGACTATATATGGAACACATGCCTATGATTATTTAGTACTTGAATGCTTTACCTTATTTATCTGCAAATGCCCTATATCTTGATTGTTACATAAATTGTCTTGTCAATGCAATGCTCGTCCATCCATCCCTATGCCTACCGCGCTTTAATCCTACTGTTTACTGCAATTGTTACTACTGTCTTTACTTTTACTACTTCTATTACTTTGCTATTGCTGTTACTAAACTGTTGCTACTGATAAAACTACTGCAAGCAAGATTGTTTCCAGGTGCAGCTGAATTGACAACTTAGTTGTTAAGGCTTATAAATATTCTTTGGCTCCCCTTGTGTCGAATCAATAAATTGGGTTTTACTTCCCTCGAAGACTGTTGCGATCCCTTATACTTGTGGGTCATTCAAGACTATTTTCTGGCGCCGTTGCCGGGGAGCATAGCTCTATTTATCAAGTTCACTAGGAATCACTATTGTTCGCTGCTATCCATTCATCATGGGTAAATCTCGTGATGGAAAGGTTCCTATATTACCATCCACTACAAGGAGAGGTACGGTTCTGAACACCTCTGTTGCTCTTGATTCACCATCTGTGATGAGTATGCTCCTTACACCACCACCGCATACACATGCTACACATACTTCTACTTCTGCTGAATCTGAAACTTCTGATACTTATGATGCTACTTCTACTGTGCTTGATAAGAGTGGTTCATTAGGTCATTTCCTAGATGCTACGATTGCTAGAACTATAGCTGGAAATACTGAAACTCCTAATGAAGATACTACTACACCTGTTAGTTCACCTGAGTCTAGAGAGAGCTATGATATTGAAGACAGATATATAGAAATGACTGATGAATTTATTAAAGAGTGCCAAAACACTCATGGTAGGAGTGCTATTAAGAGCCTTCTTGAGAATCATACTGTTAGACCTAACTTATCTCCTAACGCTAAGTTTGCTACATCTCCCATAAACATTAAAGATAAGGATTATGATTTCTCTCTTGATTTATCTTACATAACCATTGTTGAGAAAGAACCTTTTTGTGGGACTAAGAATGAAAGTGTTGTGGCGCAGATGACTGAGCTTTCTACCATGAGTGGCCTATTTTCTGATGATATTAAGATGCGCACCTACTTTGTTGCTAAAATTTCCCTTTTTCACTAAAAGGAGAAGATTAAGCTTGGTTTAATAATTTACCTCCTAGATCTATTGATAGCCCTGATTGCTTGATTGATACTTTCTTTCAGAAATATTTCCCTCCTAGTGCTAGACATGCCATTCTGCAGGAACTTTTTGATTTTAAACAAGGAGAAAAGGAGATATTGCTTGAATCATGGGCAAGGTTTTGGGCATTGATTCAGGCACAGCCTATGTGTCCATTACCTAAAAATGAGCTTCTTGATATATATTATAATGGACTAACTGAAGAATCTAGGACATACCTGGATAGTTGTGCTGATTGTGTTTTTAGGAAGAGAACTCCCAAAGAAGCCGAGGAATTAATGGCTAAAATAAGCAAGAATTATGATGACTAGACTTCACCTGAGTCAACTCCACCTGAATCAACTACACCTAAGTTAGTGCCTGAGCCAACACCAACACCAAAGTAGAGAGGAGTGATAGAACTAAATGATGAAGTGATGAATGAAGCTAAGAAATGTCTTAAGGAGAAGGGTATTAAATATGAAGATGTGAAGAATCTACCTCCTATAGAAGAGTTATGTAAGCCAATCTCCCACTCATCCACTATTGTGGTACACTCTCTCCAACATTTTGATGAAGGTGATATTCCTTATTCTAAACCTCCTAATCAATGCTTAGAAGAATTTGATATCTTTGTTGTTAAGCAAGATAATTTTAATAAAAGATTGCAAAATCATTTGATGGAAAACTCTAGAGCTATTATTGAGTTAAGGGATATCGTGGAAAGAACCTCTAATGATGTTAAAATTCTTGTTAAACATTTCCAAATGGTTCAAACTCAAATTGATCAGCTTATTAAGGTACAAAAAGATTTGCTAGTTAATGCTTCTAAAAAACATTCATATGAAAGTAGAACTAGAAGTGGTGCTGCCACTCAGGATCCTCTATATCCGGAGGGGCATCCTAAGAGAATTGAGAAGGATTCCCAACAAATTGAAAATAGTGGTACCTCTTCTAAGAGAAAGAAAAAGAAACATAAAATAGTTATAGAATCTTCTGAACCTGACTAAAGATCGTAATAGTATATTTATCTCTGATGCTGAAACTAAGAGTGGTAATGAGAAAAATGATACCCATGATAAATAAGAAATTGAAGAAGAACCTAAAAGGAACACTAAGAATGCTTAGTACACTAAGGAAGATTTTGTTGCTAATAAACATGGTAGTGAAAGAGAGCCTTGGGTCCAAAAACCAATGCCTTTTCCTGATAAGAAACACAAGTCTAAGGAAGAAGAACACTACAACAAGTTTTGTGAGTGGATGAAACCTTTATTTTTGCAAATTCCATTAACTGATGCTATTAAACTGCCCCCTTATTCAAAGTATATGAAGGATATTGTCTCTAATAAAAGGAAGATCCCAAATGAGGAAAATTCTACTTTTCTTGCTAATTATTCCTTTAATGGTAAGGTTCCAAAGAAACTTGGAGACCCAGGGATTCCAATTATTCCATGTTCTATTAAAAATAATTATGTTAGATCTGCTCTATGTGATTTGGGAGCAGGAGTTAGTGTTATGCCTTTTTCTCTCTACAAGAGACTTCAATTAGAGAAATTAATACCAACTGATATATCTTTGCAAATGGATGATAAATCTACTACTATTCTTGTTGGTATATGTGAGGATGTACATGTTCAAGTGGCTCATAATTGCTTGATATTAACTGACTTTGTTGTACTTGAAATGCCTAAAGATGACAATATGTCTATTATTCTTGGGAGACCTTTTCTTAATACTGCAGGAGCTGTTATTAGTTGCAATCAAGGAAAGGTAACTTTTAATGTTAATGACAAGGAGCATATTGTCTATTTCCCCAAGCAGATTGATAGGACTTATGGCTTAAATTCATTTGAAAATATTGAGCGCATCCAAGTTGGACAAATATATTGTCCCATACCACGGGAAAATTTGAAACTCTTATGATTGGGACCATTGCTATCAAGGTTGAGGTAACATAATCATTTAGTGAAATGCAAAGTTTTGTTTCATCTAAAAATTTTTTGGTAACAAGACCTGATCAACCTTGTTAACAAAGGGATTTTAATGAACAAAACAATGTTTTCACCATGATTATCCTTGCCTACTTTTAGTTTATCCATTTTAATTTTTGCTTTCACTTAGTTTACTTTTCTATTGCTGGTTGCTTGCATATTAGAGTGTCTTAGAACTTCTAAAGTTTAGGTTTTGTTTTGTTATTGCATCATTCCAATATTATCTTTCTACCAGAAAATCATTCATCAATACCTGAAAATTGCTAAAAAAAATAAAGTGTCCCGAAAAATTCCAAAAAATTCATATTAATTTTTTATGTCAAAAGAGGGATAGAGAAGTGCCTGGAGTGACCCAGGGGGGCCCACCTATCAGGCACACCACCTGGTGGCGCAGCCACACCAGGGGTGCGCCTGGCCATGGTGTGGGCCACCCCTGGCTCTCCACTTATTATGCTACCTGCCACTCCTTTCTCTCTCCCGAGAAAACACCAGTTCATTTGCTCAAACCTGTGTTCTTGCTGTTGTTTCTCGCAATTTTCGATCTCCTTGCTCAGCCCATCTTTGCTACTGAGATTTGGAGCATTTGTTCTCTGGTATGTGACTCCTCCGCTTGTCCAAGTAGATTTTTGATTAGTGAATTATATCTTGAGTATTTTGCTATTGTAGGTGACAGGTTATGTGAGCTTGCATGCTTGTTCAATGCTTAGAGAAATTGTTTTGATGCATGTTTAGGCCTCTTACAAGTCCCTATAAGTAGTTCCTTTCATTATGTAATCACTTTGCAATCACTTGTATGATGGTTGTCTAGAATTTCAGAAAAGGAGATGAATGAACACCAACTCAACCAACATGAATTAAGGGTGCCCAAGGTTATGAAGGTTCACCGTGAGGAAGAGGTTTTCCCTTCTATTTATCCATGCCCCGAATTCATGAAGGTTGCAGGGATTTCTCAAGATTTCCGTACTTTAATTTCTAATGCAGGATTGGAGCATTTCGTGGAAGATGAACCTTACCAATATGTGAAACTAACTATGTCTGTGGTGCAGGATTTTCAATTTTGTTGCTCCTTGCCTAACCCTATGGTTCATTACAAAATTTACAATATAGCTGTCGATCTCCCTTTTGATGATTTTTATGCAGCTATTAAAGTATCGTAGTGGGGTTCGTGTGAAAGGATTAGAGAGCGACCTACACCACTCATGGACTTGTATGCAGAGATTTGCCAAGGGAGCAGCTTCTCAAAGGAAAGTGGTAAAATTCGTAATATTCACCTCCCGTCTATTTGATACTTTGCCTACTTTATTGCCAAGTGCATTCTTGCTACGAAAACTGCTAGTAAATTATCCTCATATGATCTAGTCTTCATCTCAGCTGCCTTAAAACAAGATAGGACTTATAACTTGGGTGCTTTGATAGCTTTATGTCTTGCTGCTAACCGCGAGAAAGGTGGAATTTGTGGTGGCCTCATCGCCTCTCGGTTATTAGCTTTGCATGGTGTAGCGCCTCATCATTCAGACCTACAGTTTCCTATAGAGATTCTTGATCTTAATTCCATGATACAACATAAATTCATTTCTTCTTCGGCTAATTTGAGTGATTTATCTTATGAAATAACCTTTCTCAAGGATGGATGGAGAAGGGGTAAGTCTGAGCATGTTGTTCTTTTGCCTGCACCTGTTTTGTTTAACCTTGATACCAGGATAGGATGGTCGCTCACTGAGGAAGAGATCGATACCTATCTGGGAGAACTCTCCCAGCAAGAGAAGGAGACTTGAAGGGAGATTACAGATGATTCGTTCCAGCCCTCAAACGAGGGGGAGTCTTCGTACCAGCAGCCTGGCTATGATTGGGGAGTTTCTTCTTCTTCGCAAGGGCCTAACTATGATCATTCTTATGATGACCCACCGGCTTGGAGTTCCTATCCGTGTTGGGGTTGATACCCACTTAGGCCAAAATCCTAAGCTTGGTGGAAGGTATACCGACATCACACTCAATTGCATATCATGTTCAGTCGGTACTTTCAATATCCATGTTTCGCTTTCTTTTTAGTTTTTGTTCTTGCTTTATTTCTGCTTTCCAAAACACAAAAAGACCAAAAATATTTTTGTTATTTCTCTTTGTTTGCTTCTTTGTCTTTTAGCCTTGGTTTGCTTCATCCTTTTTTGCTTTGTTTTGATTATTCAAAAAACCCAAAAATATTTCACCTTGCTTGTTCTTCCCTTCGGTTATTGCCTTTAAAAATCGAAAACCCAAAAATATTTGTTGTTCTTCTCTGGTTTTGTAAAGTTCGTTGCAGGGTTCAACGGTCCTCGGTGATTCCTTGGAGTTTGGTTTTATCTTATTATTCAAGTCACACAAGTGAAAGGCAGTGATAATTTATGACAGCTCGAGGTATGGTAAGAGGCTGATATGAACTCTATTTGTTTTCATTTTTTGTACATATACTCATCATTGTGAGCATGCTTAGTCTGTTTATATAAGGTGTATGTTATTTAATGGATGCTTAGTAGTTCTTACTCTCTTATGATCAGTTCCAATACATTAATAGTTTGTAACATGTCATGTAAATATTTGCTTGCATTGATCTACTCATAACTTGGTATGACATTGTGGTATCCTCCTCTGAAAGTTCTATTTTAATCGACTTGGCACGTGCTCACGCATGCATATGACTAAACAAAAATTCAATTAAGCCTCGATGATTTATTCTGCCTCAGAGTTCTCGTGTCACTTTTATGCCACTATTAATTTTGTTTTGTCGCAAGAATGATTATGATAGTTACTGCTCTCTCGATTGTCGCTCCCTTTCTATTGCTAGCCTTCACTTGTGCTGAGTATAAGCTTTACTCATGCATCCAACTCCCCAAAACCAAAGTTGTCAACAAGAGTCCACCATATCTACCTATCAGCATCATTGCTATTCCTTGCATATTTATTATGCTCCGTTTTATTCCAATAAAAATGTTCGCTTGTTATGTGAAAATTAGTTAGTAAAGCTCTCACGAACTTGATGGCACACTTTACTTTCTTGCACTTAATAAACTTGAACCATTGTGCCCATCTATGTTGCGTATATGCTTGTGTTTTATAAGTTGTGAATTAGCAGAACCATGTTATAATGGGGAACACTTTCAACATTGCACTTTATTTAGTTGATATCATGTTCTTTTGCTTATGGATCCCGGCGGTGTGAAATGAAAGGGGAGCTTGTAAGGCTCATGGAGTTCGTATATGTGTTAGAGAAACGCCTGGGCGGCTGGTCTAATCCATGCCTAATCATGGTGGAAACCTGCAGCGTAACCATAGTGAGCAATCTATGAAGCATCCTCTATAAAAAAAGGCCCTGTGCAAATAGGAAAGAAAAAAGAGAGAAAAAGCCTATGCAAATAGGAAATAAAAGATTTGCTGAGATGCTCATTGTATGCTTGCCTCGTTATTTTGATATGGGGAATCTTCCATATCATCGGGCAAGGGGTACCCCGTTGGCGGTTCTCTATGATACACATGTACTTACAATGACAAGAACTTACCTATGACTAAAGTTGATTAGCATGAGGAATGGTAATCCTAAGCAAGGGGCATGAGATTTTTAGCTTATAAATTGTCAAGCATATCCTCATATTTGTTCACTTTAACCTTAATCACTTAAAGATGCTTATGATAGGGGCAATGAGAGCTCAAAGCTAACGAGTACCATACTTTCAACATTTGGAAGCCTTTCAAACTTTTCAAATATTTTCTTTCACTTTTATGTTGAGTCACCATTTATTCTTTGAGAACCTTCTAGAGAGCATAGCTGTCATTCTTAGTGTAATGTGCTTGTCCCAAAACAAGGTTAATTATGACATAACTTTGGCACTTGTAACTTTGATATTTTTATTTCTAGTCTTCACTTAAACTTCAGAGGTGCCTTGGCATTTATGTTTTGCTCCAAAGAAAGGCAAGCGAGACACCACTTTATCATATCTTCTTATGAGCACTACAATCCTGCATATGCTTATGTATCATGTTTCTTATTATTAACGGGTTGAAATCTCTTCATAACTTTCATGACCATTGGATAAACTTATTTGCATACTCCTTATTATGAATTACCAAAGTATTTGATCATATGCTGGGAATATATACATCTTATGAAGCAAATGTGTTCATTAAAGTTTCTTTTATCGCACTCAGTTTTCAAGTGAATTGCTTGAGGACAAGCAATAAGCTAAGCTTGGGGGAGTTGATACGTCCAAAACATATCTACTTTCCCGAACACTTTTGCTATTGTTTCTTCTCTAATTTGTGTGATTTGGATACAACTAATGCGGACTAAAGCTATTTTTAGCAGAATTGCTTTGGTGTCTCATTTTTGTGCAGGAAATCAACTTTTAGGAAAAATCCCGAAAAATATTGCAAAACTCCTATTTTACCAGAAGACTCATGGAGCCAGAAGACGAGACGAACAAGGGCGACGAGGGGACCACACCACCAGGCCACGTGGACCAGGCTAGGCCACGCCAGGAGTTGGTGTGGCCGCCTCGGACTCTGCCTCGACCTCTCCTTTCGCTTATAAAATCCCTCTGACCTAAAATAGACGGGGGTTCGACATTTTTCTAGATAGAGTTCCGTTGCTATAGCCACCACCGAGATAGTGATTGAACCGAAACTCCATTCGGCACCAGTCGGGACGGGGAATTGGATGAGATCATCGCCATCATCATCACCATCGCTTCTCCATCAACCATCCATGATTCCCCATCCATGAGTGAGTAATCCCCCGCTGTAGGCTATGGGGATGGTAGGGATTGGTTGAGATCGTTCATGTAATTGCATCAGATTGTTAGGGCATGGTGCCTAGTATCTACTATTAGTGCTTTTTGACTTTGTTGCAACTTGTTATGCGTAATGCTTGTCACTAGGGCCCGAGTGTCATGATTTCAAATCTGAACATGTTATTGATTCATGATGATACTATTGTTTATGATCTTACCTACAAGTTGTATACACATATTATTGTCCGGAACCAAAGGCCCTGAAGTGACAAGAATCGGGATAACCGGAGGGGATGGCTATGATATGAGGATCACATGTGTTCATGGAGTGTTAATGCTTTGCTCCGGTGCTCTATTAAAAGGAGCACCTTAATTGCCAGTAGATTCTCTTCAGGCCCCGCTGTAACGGGCTAGCAGGACAAAAGATGTTGTGCAAGTTCTCATTGCGAGCACGTATGACTATATATGGAACACATGCCTATGATTATTTAGTACTTGGATGTTTTACCTTATTTATCTGCAAATGCCCTATATCTTGATTGTTACATAAATTGTCTTGTGCATGCAACGCCCGTCCATCCATCCCTATGCCTACCGCATTTTAATCCTACTGTTTACTGCAATTGTTACTACTATCTTTACTTTTACTACTGCTATTACTTTGCTATTGCTATTACAAAATTGTTGCTACTGATAAAACTACTGTGAGCAAGATTGTTTCTAGGTGCAGCTGAATTGACAACTCAGTTGTTAAGGCTTATAAATATTGTTTGGCTCCCCTTGTGTCGAATCAATAAATTGGGTTTTACTTCGCTCGAAGACTGTTGCGATCCCCTATACTTGTGGGTCATCAGTGATCTTATGATATCATGAGCTTTGTAATCTATAGATCTATTCTGCTACTCAAGTGCTTTAATTAATCTCTGCTTATCCCTACGTGTGTGAAGTTGACAGTGTGCACACCGTGTGGCACTTAGGCTAAGGTTACAAAAATACTTATCATGAGTATAATTTGAGTTGGATGTCTCTATGAGATTGTGATGTTTGTTGGAACCATCTGGCGCTCAAGGTGACAGTGAGGGGTTATCTAGACGGGGAATGTGAACTTTAAGGTGTGCTGTTATGGACCTACATCGTCCAACCGGAGAGTAGTTCAGGGTAGCATAATGAAGAGAAGATATTTATATGAATGTGTCAACTAGTGAAAGTATGATCCCTAGGCCTTGTTTCTAAGCATTGAAACACCGTTTACAATCAGTCATGTTAGATGTTTGCTTGTTGCCACTCTTATTTTGATTGCAATTACCACTTATAATCATCCATATTACTTGTATTTCACTATCTCTTCCCTGAACTATTGCACCTATACACCTGACAAGTGTATTGGGTGTGTTGGGGACACAAGAGACTTCTTGTATCTTGATTGCATGGTTGCTTGAGAGGGATACCTTTGACCACTTCCTCCTTGAGTTCGATAAACCTTGGGTGATCCACTTAAGGGAAACTTGCTGCTGTTCTAGAAACCTCTACACTTGGAGGCCCAACACTGTCTACAAGAATATAAGCGTGCGTAGACATCACTACTACCCAAGTTACTCCCACTATGACTAGCCTGATGAGGGAGTGAAGGAGAGAGAAAACACATTTTGTTTTGCATGCATATATATCGTGGTCCTGAAATTTACTCTATTCACTCTACCAGGTACCTCGTGTCAGGAACCTATCCCAGCTTTGCTCTAACATCGCACCGCCTTCAAATCCTCCTCCTCGCGGCTCTCTCGCTGCCTCCTCTGTGCTCATATAGTCTCTTCTCGCTCTTTATTTTTTTAACAGAAAAAAGGAAATAAATCCTTCTTACTTGCTTTTCAGAAAATAAATTCCTGTCACTTGGAAAAATGAAATTGATTATTTTTTGTTTTTAATATCTTTGATTGTGTTCAAGAGATGGCCAAATTTGTCGGCATGCAAATTCTTGGATATCGGATCATAAGCATAAAGTACATTATACATAAAGGACCTAAAAAGGGAAAATTACATCGAGGTCCATACATTTAGCACAAAGGACCCTAAAATTGAGCAAATAAAACAGTCGGGTTTGGCTCCTTCTCGAGAGAGCAGCTGGTCGAGCCATACTCTTCATACTACTTCCTCTTCGATTGTTTTCAAAATATGGCCAAATCTGTCGCCATGCAAATTCTTGAATATGGGATCATTAACATAAAGTATGATGTAGACATATGGCCTTGACCTCATGGTCGTTCGGCTTGAAATCCAAGATTTTTTCATACTCGTTGACAACTATGCTTAAAATCGTTGAAATTTCATCACCTACTTTTAGGTTAGCATTTTACACGATCGGTGGGAGTACATTCTACATCAAGGACCTAAAAAGGGGAAAATTACATCAAGGTCAATACATTTAGCACAAAGGAACCTAAAATTGAGGAAATAAAACAATCAGGTTCGGCTCCTTCTCGAGAGAGCAGTTGATCGAGCCATACTCTTCATACTACTTTCTCTTTGATTGTTTTCACAATATGGCCAAATCTATCGCCATGCAAATTCTTGGATACTTGATCATCAGAATAAAGTATGACGTAGAGATATGGCCTCGACCTTGTGGTTGTTCGGCTTGAAATCAAAGAATGTTCATACTCGTTGACAACTATAAGCTGAAATTTGTTTAAATTTCACCACTTACTTTTAGGTTAGAATTTTACACGGTCGATGGGAGTACATTTTACAACAAGGACCTAAAAAGGGGGAAATTACATCAAGGTCCATGCATTTAGCACAAAGGGCCCTAAAATTAAGCAAGCAAAACAGTCGGGTTCAGCTCCTTCTCAAGAGAGTAGCTGATCGAGCCACACTCTTCATACTACTTCATCTTCGATTTTTTTCAAAATATGGCCAAATTTGTCGGTATGCAAATTCTTGAATATTAGATCATCAGCATAAAGTATGATGTTGATATGGCCTTGACCTTGGTCGTTCCTCTTGAAATACAAGAATGGTTCATACTCGTTGACAACTAAGCTTAAATTCATTTAAATTTCACCACTTAATTTTAGGTGAGAACTTTACATGGTCGAACTAAGTACATTTTACATCAGGGACCTCAAAAAAGCTAAAATTATGTTGAGGTCCATACATTTAGCATAAAGGACCCTAAAAGGATAAATTTCTGCTTCAGCTCCTTCTCGAGAGATCAACTGATCTGAGCCAAACTCTTGATACTACTTCCTCTTCGATTGTTTTCAAAACATGGCTAGATCTGTTGCCATGCAAATTCTCTGACATGGTATCATCAGCATATAAAGTATGATGTTGATATGGCCTTGACCTTGGTCGTTCGTCTTGAAATCCAAGAATGTTCATACTCGTTGACAAGTAAGCTTAATAATCGTCTAAATTTCACCACTTACACTTTTAGACCTAAAAAGGGGGATATTACATCAAGGTCCATACATTTAGCACAAAGGACCCTAAAATTAAGCAAGGAAAATTACATCGAGCTCCATACATTTAGCACAAAGGACCCTAAAATGTTAACACTTACACTTTTAGGTTAGAATTTTACACGGTTGTGGAAGTACATTTTACATCAAGGACCTAAAGAGGGAAAATTGCATCAAGATCCATACATTTAGCACAAAGGACCCTAAAATTAAGGTAGAAAAAGTGTCGGGTTCAGCTCCTTCTCGAGAGAGTAGCTGATCGAGCCATACTCTTCATACTACTTCATCTTTGATTGTTTTCAAAATATGGCCAAATTTGTCGGGGTGCAAATTCTTGGATATGGGATCATGACCTTGGTCGTTCATCTTGAAATTTCAGAATGGTTCATACTCAGTGACAACTAAGCTTAAATTCGTTTAAGTTTCACCACTTACTTTTAGGTCAGATTTTTACATGGTTGGTTGGAGTACGTTTTACATCAGGTACCTAAAAAAGCAAAAATTACATCAAGGTCCATACATTTATCATAAAGCTCCCTAAAAGTAAAATTTTCTGGTTCGGCTCCTTCTCGAGAGATCAGCTGATCTGAGCCAAACTCTACATACTACTTCCTCTTCGATTGTTTTCAAAATATGGCCAAATTTGTTGCCATGCAAATTCTCTCATATGGGATCATCAACATAAAGTATGATGGTTGATATATATGGCCTTGACCTTGGTCGTTCGGCTTGAAATCCAATAATGGTCATACTTGTTGACCAGTAAGCTAAGAAATCATCGAAATTTCACCACTTACACTTATAGGTTAGAATTTTACACGAGCATGGAAGTACATTTTACATCAAGGACCTAAAAAGGGAAAACTACATCGAGGTCCATACATTTAGCACAAAGGACCCTAAAATTAAGCAAGGAAAATAGTCGGGTTCGGCTCCTTCTCGAGAGAGTAGCTGATCAAGCCATACTTTTCATACTACTTCATCTTTGATTGTTTTCAAAATATGGCAAAATTTGTCGGGGTGAAAATTCCTGAATATGGGATCATGACCTTGGTCGTTCATCTTCAAATCCCAGAATGGTTCATATTCGTTGACAACTAAGCTTAAATTTGTTTAAATTTCACCACTTACTTTTAGGTTAGATTTTTACGCGGTTGGTCAGAGTACATTTTACATCAGGGACTCGGAAAAAGCAATAATTACATTGAGGTCCATACATTTATCATAAAGCTCCCTAAAAGGGAAAATTCTGGTTTGGCTCCTTCTCGAGAGATCAGCTGATTTGAGCCAAACTCTAGACAATACTTCCTCTTTGATTGTTTTCAAAATAGGGCAATTTGTTGCCATGCAAATTCTCTCATATGTGATCATCAACATAAAGTATGATGTTGATATGGCCTTGATCGTGGTCGTTTGGCTTGAAATCCAATAATGGTCATACTTGTTGACAAGTAATCTTAAAATCATCAAAATTTTACCACTTATAGGTTGAAATTTTACACGGGCGTGGAAGTACATTTTACATCAAGGACCTAAAAAAGTGAAAATTACATCGAGGTCCATACATTTAGCACAAAAGACCCTTAAATTAAGCAATGAAAATAGTCGGGTTCGACTCCTTGTCGAGAGAGCAGCTGGTCGAGCCACACGCTTCACACTACTTCATCCTCGATTGTTTTCAAAATATGGCCAAATTTGTCGGCATGCAAATTCTTGGATATGGGATCATATGCATAAAGTATGATGTAGATATGGCCTTGACCTTGGCCGTTTGTCTTGAAAATCCAAGAATATGGTTCATACTCGTTGACAACTAAGATTAAATTCGTTTAAATTTCACCACTTACTTTTAGGTTTGAATTTTACATGGTCGATGGGAGTACATTTTACATCAAGGGCCTAAAAAGGGAAAATTACATGAAGGTCCATACATTTAGCACAAAGGACCCTACAAAGGAAAACTTTATGTTTTCGCTCCTTATCGAGAGACCAGTTGATCTGAGCCAAACTCTTCGTACTAGTTCCTCTTCGATTATTTTCAAAATATGGCCAAATCTGTTGCCATGCAGATTCTCTGATATGGGATCATCAGCATAAAGTATGATGTTTATATGGCCTTGACCTTGGTCGTTCGACTGAAATCTAAGAATGTTCGTACTCATTGACAAGTAAGCTTAAAATCGTCTAAATTTCACCACTTACACTTTTAGGTTAGAATTTTACACGCTGTGTGGAAGTTGATGCGTCCAAAACGTATCTACTTTCTCAAACACTTTTGCTATTGTTTCTCATCTAAACTTGTGTGATTTGGATGCAACTAACGCGGACTGACGCTGTTTTCAGCAGAATTGCCTTGGTGTCTACTTTATGTGCAGAAAATCAACTATCAGGAAAAATCCCCGGAAATATGCCAAAAATCCGATTTCACCCGAAGACTCCAGGAGCCAGAATATGAGACGGAGAAGAGCCTGGGGGGTGGCCACACCACCTGGTGGCGTGGGCCAAGACAAGGCGCGCCAGGGGGTGGTGTGGGCCCCCTAGGCACCCCCTCGGTCTCCCTCTTCGCCTATAATAAGCCTTCTGACCTAAAAACTCCGGGGGGGTTGACGTTTTTCCAGAAGGAGTTCCGCTCGACCGCCACCACCAGATTCCACGAAACAGCACCAGAAACTCCGTTCTGGCACCCTGCCAGGACGGGGAATTGGAGGAGATCATCGCCATGATCATCACCATCACTTTTCCATCGACCATCCATGTTTCTCCCATCTATGAGTGAGTAATCCCCCGATGTAGGCCATGGGGATGGTAGGGATTGGATGAGATCATTCATGTAATGGCATCAGATTGTTAGGTGATGGTGCCTAGTATCTTTTATTAGTGCTTTATGACTTTGTTGTGACTTGTTGTGCTTAATGCTTGTCACTAGGGCCCGAGTGCCATGATTTCAGATCTGAACATGTTATTGATTCATTATGATAGTATTGTTTATGGTCTTATCTACAAGTTGTATACACACGTTGTTGTCCGGAACCAATGGCCCAGTGGCGAAATCGGGATAACCGGAGGGAATGGCTTTGATGTGAGGATCACATGTGTTCACGGAGTGTTAATGCTTTGCTCCGGTGCTCTATTAAAAGGAGCACATTAATTGCCAGTAGTTCCCTTGAGGCCCCGTTGCAAACGGGCTGGCAGGACAAAAGATGTTGTGCAAGTTCTCATTGCGAGCACGTATGACTATATATGGAACACATGCCTAGGATTATCTAGTACTTGGATGCTTTATCTTATTTATCTGCAATTTCCCTATGTTCTGATTGCTATGTGAATTGTCTTGTCCATGCAACGCCTGGCCCATCCATCCCTATGCCTACTCTTTTCGAATCCAAGCATTTCTTGCTATTGTTATATTCTTTGTCTCTACTTTACTACTGCTGTTACTTTACTATTCCTACTACAAAACTGTTGCTAATAATAAACTGATGTGAGCAAGATTGTTTCCAGGTGCAGCTGAATTGACAACTCGGTTTTTAAGGCTTATAAATATTCTTTGTCTCCCCTTGTGTCGAATCAATAAATTGGGTTTCACTTCCCTCGAAAATACTACGATACACCCCCTATACTTGTGGGTCATCAAGACTATTTTCTGGCGCCGTTGCCGGGGAGCATAGCTTTATTTATCAAGTTCACTTGGATTCTCTATTGTTCGCTGCTATCCATCCATCATGGGTAAGTCTTGTGATGGAAAGTTTCCTATTTTACCATCCACTACAAGAAGAGGTACGGTTCTGAACACCTCTACTGCTCTTGATTCACCATCTGTTATAAGTAAGCTCGTTACACCACCACATACACATGCTACACACACTGCTACTACTGCTGAATCTGAAACTTCTGATGCTTATGATGCTGCTTCTACTGTGCTTGATAAGAGTGGTTCATTAGGTCCTTTCCTAGATGCTACGATTGCTAGAACTATAGCTGGAAATACTGAAACTCCTAATGAAGACGCTACTACACCTGTTAGTTCACCTGAGTCTAGTGAAAGTTATGATATTGAAGATGGTTATGTTGAGATGACTGATGAATTTATTAAAGAATGTAAAAACACCCATGATAGGAGCGCTGCTAAGAGTCTCCTTGAGAGGCGTACTATTAGACCCAAATTGTCTCCTATTGCTAAGTTTGCTGCTTCTCCCATAAACATTATAGATAAAGATTATGATTTCTCTCTCGATCTATCTTACATAGCTATTGTTGAGAAAGAACCTTTTTGTGGGACTAAGAATGAAAGTGTGGTAGCACATATGAATGAACTTTCTACTATGAGTGGCTTGTTTTCTGATGATATTAAGATACGTACTTACTTTGTTGCCAAGATTTTCCCCTTTTCACTGAAAGGAGAAGATAAAACTTGGTTTAGTAATTTACCTCCTGGATCTATTGATAGCCCTGAGTGCTTAATTAGTACTTTCCTGCAGAAATATTTTCCTCCTAGTGCTAGACATGCTATTTTGCAGGAACTTTTTGATTTTAAACAGGGAGAAAACGAGGTATTGCCCTTGGGCAAGGTTTTGTGCTTTGATTCATGCACAAGCTGGAAGTCCATTACCTAAGAATGAGCTTCTTGATATATTTTATAATGGACTAACCGAAGAATCTAGGACATACCTAGATAGTTGTGCTGATTGTGTTTTCAGGAATAGGACTCCTAAGGAAGCTGAGGAATTAATGGCTAAAATAAGTAAGAACTATGAAGATTGGACTCCTCCTAAACAAGCTATACCTGAAGTAATTATACCTGAACCTACTATTCCGGAGCCTATTCCAACATCAAAGAAGAGGGGAGTTATTGAATTAAATGATGAAGTGATGAAGGAAGCTAAGAAATGTCTTAAGGAGAAGGGAATTAAAGTTGCATATGTCAAGAATTTACCTCCTATAGAAGAATTATGTAAGCTTATCCCCTACTCATCCACTATCGAGGTACACTCTCTCCAATACCTTGATGAAGGTGATATCCCTTACTCTAAACCTCCTGATCAATGCTTAGAAGAATTCGATATCTTTATTGTTAAGCAAGATAATTTTAATAAAAGGGTGCAAAATCATCTAATGGAAAACACTAGAGCTATTGTTGAGTTGAAAGATATTGTCGAAAGAACCTCTAATGATGTTAAAATGATTGTTAAACACTTTCAAATGGTTCAAACTCAAATAGATCAAGTCGTTAAAGTGCAAAATGACTTGCTAGTTAATGCTGCTAAAGAAAAACATGCTTATGAAATTAGAACTAGAAGTAGAGCTGATACCCAGGATCCTCTATATCCTGAGGGGCATCCCAAAAGAATTGAGCAGGATTCTCAACAAGCTGAAAATAGTGGTTCTACTCATAAGAAAAGGAAAAAGAAACATAAAACTGTTGTATAACCCTCTGAACCTGCTTTAGATCCTAATAGTATATCTATCTCTGATGCTGAAACTGAGAGTGGTAATGAAGAAAATGAAGCTCCTAATGAAGAGAAAGTTGAGGAAGAACCTGAAAACCACACTAAGAATACTAAATACACCAAAGAAGATTTTATTGCTAAGGAACATGGTAGTGAAAGAGAGCCTTGGGTCCAAAAACCTATGCCTTTCCCTGATAAGAAACACAAGTCAAAGGAAGATGAACACTATAATAAGTTTTGTGAGTGGATGAAACCTTTATTCTTACAAATTCCTTTGACTGATGCTATTAAATTTCCTCCTTACTCAAAGTATATGAAGGATATTGTCTTGAGTAAAAGGAAGGTCCCTAATGAAGAAAATTCTACTTTGCTTGCTAATTATTCCTTCAATGGTAAGGTTCCTAAGAAACTTGGAGACCCAGGGATTCCAACTATCCCTTGCTCTATTAAGAACAGTTATGTTAGAACTGCCTTGTGTGATTTGGGAGCTGGAGTTAGTGTTATGCCTTTCTCTCTCTATAAGAGGCTTCAACTAGAAAAATTAATACCAACTGATATATCTTTGCAAATGGCTGATAAATCTACCACTATTCCTGTTGGTATATGTGAGGATGTACCTGTTCAAGTGGCTCATAATTGCTATTGTGCTTGAAATGCCCAAAGATGATAATATGTCTATTATTCTTGGGAGACCTTTTCTTAATACTGCAGGAGCTGTTATTAATTGTAATCAAGGAAAGGTGACTTCCAATGTGAATGACAAGGAACATACTATCTATTTCCCCAAGAAGGTTGAAAGAACTTATGGTTTGAATTCAATTGAACATGTTGAGGGCATTCAAGTTGGAGAAATATATTGTCCCATACCAAGAGAAAAATTTGAAACTATTATGATTGGGACCATTGCTATCAAGGTTGAGGTAACATAATCATTAGTGGAATAAAAAGTTTTGTTTCATATGAAATTGTTTTGGTAACAAGACCTGATCAACCTTGTTAACAAAAGGATTTCGTTGAACAAAACAATGTTTTCACTATGATTATTTTTGTGTACTTCTGTTCTATCCATTTTAGTTTTTGCTTTCGTTTAGTTTTATTTTTGTTATTAGATGCTTGCATTTTAGAGTGTCTTAGAACTTCTGTAGTTCTAGCCTTGTTTTGTCATTGCATCATTTCAAAAAAAAATCTGTCTGTCAGAAAATCATTCTTCTATTCCTAAAAAATGCCCAAAAATAAAGTGTCTCAAAAAATTTCAGAAAATTCATATTAAATTTTTACGTGAAAAAAGGGGCAGAGGAATGCCTAGGAGGTACCAGGGGGACCCACCAGGCAGGCACACCACCTGGTGGCGCGGCCTGCCCTGGGTGGCGCCATGCCCTGGTGTGGGCCACCCCTGGCCCCCCACTAGCTCTCTCACCTGCCACTTTGTTCTCTCTCCCGAGTAAGCTTCAGTTCATTGCTCAAAATCGCGTTCTTGTTGTTCTTGCTCTCGATTTTTTTGATCTCCTTGCTCAGCCCATCTTTGTTGCTAAAATTTGGAGCACTTGTTCCCTGGTATGTGACTCCTCCCCTTGTCCAAGTAGATTTGTGTTTGGTGGATTATATCTTGAGTATTTTGCTTCTGTAGGTGACAGGTTATGAGAGCTTGTAAGCTTGTCTAATGCTTAGAGATATAGTTTTGATGCATGTTTAGGCCTCTTACAAGTCCCTATGAGTAGAATACTTCATTATATTTACTTTGCAATCACTTGTTTAATAGGTGTTTAAATTTCAGAATAGAAGATGAGTAAGCACCACCTAAACCAACATGAACTATGGGTGCCTGAGATCATGAAGGTCCACCGGCAAGAGGAAGTTTTTCCCTCCATTTATCCATGTTCTAAGTTTATGAGAGCTGCAGGAATTCTCCAAGATTTCCACACTTTGGTTTCTAATGCAGGGTTGGAGCACTTTTTGTAGGATGAACCTTGTCAATTTGTGAAGCTAACCATGTCTGTGGTGCAGGACTTCCAATTTAGTAACTCTTTGCCTAACCCCATGGTCCACTACAAAATTTACAATATTGCTATCGACCTTTCTCTCGATGACTTTTGTGCAGCTATTAAGGTACCTCAATGGGGATCATGTAGAAGGATTAAAGAGCGACCCGAACCACTCATGGATTTATACGTAGAAATTTGCCAAGGGAGCAGCTTCTCGAAGGAGAGTGGAAAAATCCGTAACATTCATCTTCCCTCCATTCGCTATTTTGCCTACTTTATTGCCAAGTGTGTTCTTGCTAGGAAAACTACCAATAAGTTATCTTCTTATGATCTAGCATTTATCTCTGCTGCTCTTAAATGAGATAGGTCTTACAACTTAGGTGCTTTGATAGCTTCCCGTCTTGCTGCTAACCATGAGAAAGGGGGAATTTGTGGAGGCTTCATTGCTTCTCGTTTACTAGCATTGCATGGTTTAGTGCCTCATCATCTAGACCTACAGTTTCCCATAGAGAGGCTTGATCTTAATTCCATGATATAGCCTAAATTTGTTTCCTCATGGGCTAGTATGAGTGAGTTGTCTTATGAAATAACCTTTCTCAAGGCTTGTTGGAGAAAGAGCAAGTCCGAGCGTGTTGTTCTTTTGCCTGCACCGGTTTTGTTTAACCTTGATAACAGGTTAGGATGGTCCCTCACTGAGGAAGAGCTTGACACGTACTTAGGAGAGCTCTCCCAACAGGAGCAGGATACTAGAAGGGAGGTCACAGATGATTCGGTCCAGCCCTCGAATGAGGGGGAGTCTTCATATCAGCAGCCTACTTATGATTGGGGAGCTTCTTCTTCTTCCCACGGGCCCAACTATGACCATTCTTATCATGATCCGCCAGCTTGGAACCCTTATTCGCACATGGATTGATACCCACTTAGGCCAAAAGCCTAAGCTTGGGGGAGGTACACCGACACCGCACTCATCTCCTTATCATGTTGTGTCGATACTTTGTATATTCATGTTTCGTTCTCTTTTTAGTTTTCGTTCTTCCTTTGCTTTTGCTTTCTTAAAAAACACAAAAAGACCAAAAATATTTCTATTGTTTCTCTTTGGTTTGCTTCTTCTTTTTGCGTTGGTTTGTTTTTCCCTTTTTGCTTTGCTTGAACTATTCGAAAAACCCAAAAATATTTTGCTTTGTTTGTTTTTCCCCTTTGGTTCTTGTTTTAAAAATCGAAAACAACAAAAATATTTGTCGTTCTTCTTTGGTTTTGTGAATTTGCTACAGGAATCAGCAGTCCACAGTGGATATTGGTTTCATATTATTATTCAAGCCACACAAGTGAAGAGCAATAATGAGGATTAATGACAACTTGAGGTGTGGTAAGAGGCTGGTAATGAACTCTATTTGTTTTCATTTTTGTACATATACTCTTCACTGTGGGCATGCTTAGTCCGTTCATGTAGGGTGTATGTTATCTTTGGACGCTTAGTAGTTCTTGATTTCGTATGATTAGTCCCAGCTTGCTAATAGTTTGTAGCATGTCATATGAGTGTTTGCTTGCATTACTCTATTCATAACTTGGTATGACACCGTGGTATCCTCCTCTGAATGTTTCATCTGAATTGACTTGGCACATGCTCACGCATGCACATGACTGTAATAATCAGTTAAGCCTCGATGAATTATTTTTCCTTGAGGATCTTGAATCACTTTCATGCCATGAGTAGTCATGTTTTGTTGCAAGCATTATTATGACAGCTATTTCTCTCTCGTTTGTCGCTCCCTTACTATTGCTAGCCTTCACTTCCACTGAGTGTTTTACTCATGTTTCCAACTCCCTGAACCAAATATTTCCAAAGTGTCCACCATACCTACCTATTAGCATCATTTGCTATTTCTGTGCATATTCAATATGCCTTGTTTTCTTCCGAATAAAATGTTTGCTTGTTATGAGAAAGTTAGTTAGTAAAGCTCTCACGAACTTGACGGCACACTTTATTTTCCACACTTAATAAACCTGAACCATTGTGATTGTCCATGAAAGTTATATGCTTGCAAATTATAGGCTGGGGATTAGCAGAACTGTGCTGTCTCGGGGAACGCTTTCAACACTTGTAAATATATACCCAGTTGATACCATGCTCTTTTGTTTGCGGATGTCGTCGGTGTGAAATAAAAGGGGAGCTTGTAAGTCCATGGAGTTATGTATGTGTGTTAGAGAAACGCCTGGGCCACTGGTCTAATCCATGCTGACATGGTGGAAACCTGCAGCATAACCATAATGATATCTATGAAGCATTCCTCTTATAAAAAAAGAGCGATAGATATTGAGAAAAATAAAAAAAGAGATTTATGAAAATAGGAAAGAGAGAAAAAAGCACCATTTTCCCATGGTAAATAAGAAGATTGCTGAGATACTCATTATCTGCTTGCCTTGTCATTTTGGTATGGGGATTCTTCCGTATCATCGGGCAAGGGGTACCCCGTTGGCGATTCTCTATGATACGCACATATTTACGATGACAAGAACTTACCGGTAACTAAAGTTGAGTAGCATGAGGAACGGCCCTCGTACTCAAGGGACATGGGATTTTTAGTTTATTGTCTGTCAAGCATATAATTCAGATTGGACCTCACTTTCACCTTAACCACATTAAAGATGCTTTTGATAGGGGCAATGAGAGCTCAAAGCTAATGAGTATCATGCTTTCAGCATTTGGAAGCCTTTCAAAATTATTCAAAACCTTTTTTTTACTTGTTGAGTCTCCGTTTATTCTTTGAGCACCTTCTTGAGAGCATAGTTGTCATTCTTTGTGCTTGTCCCATTACTTGATTATTTGTGTTATGACTTTGATGCTTGTATCTTTGATATTTTTGATGCTTGTATCTTTGATATCTTTACTTGACATTCATAATCAAAGGCAAGCGAGATACCACTCTATCATACCTTTTTATGAGCATTGTAATGTTGCTTATGTTTATGCTTCATGCTACTTATTATTTTTGAGTTGGAATCTCTTCATAGCTTGCAATGCCTATTAAGTAAACTTAGTTGCATACTCTTTATTATGAACTTTTTAAGTAGTTGATCACATTGCTGAGAATATTTACATCATATGAAGCAAATGTGTTCGAGAAAGTTCTTTTATCGCACTCAGTTTTCAACTGAATTGCTTGAGTACAAGCAATAAGCTAAGCTTCGGGGGAGTTGATACGTCCAAAACGTATCTACTTTCCCGAACACTTTTGCTATTGTTTCTCCTCTAAACTTGTGTGATTTGGATGCAACTAACGCGGACTGACGCTGTTTTCAGCAGAATTGCCTTGGTGTCTACTTTTTGTGCAGAAAATCAACTATCAGGAAAAATCCCGAAAAATATGCCAAAAATCCTATTTCACCCAAGACTCGAGGAGCCAGAATACGAGACGGAGAAGAGCCAGGGGGTGGCCACACCACCTGGTGGCGCGAGCCAGGCCATTTCGCTCCAGGGGGTGGTGTGGGCCCCCTAGGCACCCCCTCAGTCTCCCTCTTCACCTATAAGAAGCTTTCTGACCTAAAAACTCTGGGGGGGTTCGACGTTTTTCCAGAAGGAGTTCCGCTCTGCCGCCACCACCAGATTCCACGAACAAAGACCTAGGGACGGGAATTACGGCACTCACCGATTTGGAATTGGAGGAGATCATCACCATCACTTTTCCATCGACCATCCATGTTTCCCCCATCTATGAGTGAGTAATCCCCTGCTGTAGGCCATGGGGATGGTAGGGATTGGATGAGATTGTTCATGTAATGGCATCAGATTATTAGGGCATGGTGCCTAGTATCTTTTATTAGTGTTTTATGACTTTGTTGCGACTTGTTGTGCTTAATGCTTGTCACTAGGGCCCGAGTGCCATGGTTTCAGATCTGAACATGTTATTGATTCATTATGATAGTATTGTTTATGGTCTTATCTACAAGTTGTATACACACGTTGTTGTCCGGAACTAATGGCCCCGAAGTGACAGAAATCGGGATAACCGGAGGGAATGGCTTTGATGTGAGGATCACATGTGTTCACGGAGTGTTAATGCTTTGCTCCGGTGCTCTATTAAAAGGAGCACCTTAATTGTCAGTAGTTCCCTTGAGGCCTCGCTGCAAACGGGCTGGCAGGACAAAAGATGTTGTGCAAGTTCTCATTGCGAGCACGTATGACTATATATGGAACACGGTCCTAGGATTATCTAGTACTTGGATGCTTTATCTTATTTATTTGCAATTGCCCTATGTTCTGATTGCTATGTGAATTGTCTTGTCCATGCAGCCCGTCCATCCATCCCTATGCCTACCACACTCGAATCCTATTGTTTACTGCTATTATTAATGTTGTCTCTACTTTACTACTTCTGTTACTTTACTATTCCTACTACAAAACTATTTCTACTGATAAACTGCTATGAGCAAGATTGTTTCTAGGTGCAGCTGAATTGACAACTCAGTTGTTAAGGATTATAAATATTCTTTGTCTCCCCTTGTGGCTAACCAATAAATTGGGTTTCACTTCCCTCGAAAATACTGCGATACACCCCCTATACTTGTGGGTCATTAGAAGTACATTTTACATCAAGTATCCAAAAAGGGAAAAATTACATCGATGCCCATACATTTAGCACCCCCCCTAAAAATAAGTAAGGAAAACAGTCGTGTACGGCTCCTTCTCGAGAGAGCAGCTGATCGAGCCATACTCTTCATACTACTTCATCTTCGATTGTTTTCAAAATATGTCCAAATCTATCGGCATGCTTGAAGGGAATATGCCCGAGAGGCAATAATAAAGTGGTTATTATCTTATTCCATGTTTATGATCAATTTTTAATTTACATGCTAGAATTGTATTGATCGGAAACATCAATACATGTGTGTTTAATAAACAAAAAGGGTTCCTAGTTATGCCTCTCTTATAGACTAGCTTGTTGATTAACAAGATGATCAAGGTTTCCTGATCATGGACATTGGATGTTGTTAATAACAAGGTCACACCATTGGTGGAATGATGTGATGAACATTCATCCGAAGTATAGCATTACGATCAAGTCATTATGTTTATATTGCTATAACATCATATGAAGTAATCTTTATCCTTAGACCATGAGATCATGTTAATTGCTAACACCGGAAGAGTATCTTGATAACATCAAATGTCACACCGTAACAGGGTGACTATAAAGGTGGGTTCGATTACTCTGAAGGTGTTATGTTGAGGCTCATGGATCAAGAGTGGGATTTGTCCATCCCGATGACGGATAGATATACTCTGGGCCCTCTCGGTGATATCACATTGAAATAGCTTGCAAGCAAGTGATGTGATCACTAGAATGTTATATCACGGGAACGAGAAAAGAGTGCATGTCGGTAACGAGATCAAACTAGGTATGGAGATACCGATGATCGAATCTCGGACATGTAATTTATCGCGAGACAAAAGGATTTAGTTACTAGCGTTAAAGGTTCTCACGATCACAGAAGTCATCATTGAATGTGTAGGAGTCAGTATGGATCTCCAGGTCCCGCTATTGATTATTGATGGGAGAGGGGTCTCGACCATGTCTGCATTATTCGCGAATCGTAGGGTGACACACTTAAGGGATACCGACACCATTTGGAGCAAATACGTTTCAGATAAAGATTTAAGAAAGCGCTAGAATTATTTCAATAGAGACCGAAACTGTTTCGGGTGAAATTGCTGAAATTGGTTCTGCATGTGATATTGAAATGTTGCAGGGGGTTTTATGTGAATGTTTGTTAATTAAAGTAATTAACAAAATTCTGAATAAAAATAATAAAAGAGTTTTATTAAATGAGAGAGCATTAAATTTGGAGAAATTTAATGCATTTAAAGTGGAGACTTTAAAAGAGAATGTGAAGGGGCAAATTTATGTGGAGGGAGTTACCACCACATGAATGGAGGAGCGCCGGCCATGAAGGAGGGGCACCCCCCCTCCTCCTATAAAAGTCCACCCCCTCCTCACTTCTCACACACACCTCCTTGTGAAGGATCTCTCTCCCCCTCTAGTATTATTCCCCCATGGTCTCGGATTAGCGAGATATATGTTCCCGGTGGCTTTATCTGGAAAGGAGTTGCTGCTTCCGCTACTTTGCTGGAGCAAGGGATGGAGGTTGTCGGGGTACAGGACGTGTGTGCGATCACGGATGCACCGCTGCTTTGTGGTGCTGGACTTGGTGGTGCTGGAGCTAGATCTGATGGACGTGCTGGAGCCGGACCTGCTGGACTTCATCACGATCTTGAGATCGGCAAGTGTACGACTACATCAACCACGAGTTCCTACTTGTTAACAAAGCTCGTTGTCTATGAGGGTAAGTTCTCGTTGGATGTATGTCCACCCATTGCTTTGTACCTAGTAGATAGATCTTGGCGTGTAGTTCACACCGTAGGAAATTTTTTGTTTTTTATGCTGCAGACCCAACAGTGGTATCAGAGCCTGATCTATGCATAGGTGCTTAGCACGGGTAGTACACATATGTTGATATGTGGGCGATGATGATCATGTTATTGCATCTTCTATGTATTTTGGATATTGGTGGCATAGTGGGATGAAGCGGCCCGGACCAACCTTACATGTCATCGTACATGAGACCGGTTCCACGACTGACATGCAACTTGTTTTGCATAAGTGGCTGGTGGGTGTTGTCTCTCCTACTATAGTCAATATCTGATTTACAATGAGTTGCTAATAACTTAGTTATCCTCGTTGTGGTTCATGTTCGTAGGTAAGAACGGTTCTATCTCCGAAAGCCCTAAGCCACGTAAAACTTGCAATTGATAAATTAGAGGCGTCTAGTTTAGATCGTTGCTGGGCTAGTGTATTGATATGGTATTGTTGTAAGTATATGTATGATAGGTACTCTTACAACACACTCAACGTGTAAGTTCCATAGACCTTGGCCTTACACACAAAGGAATGATAGAGATCATACCACGATGCAAGTGATAGAGATCAAATGCATGGACCATATCATCTCACTTTACACATTAGATGTTAGCATCTTATACTGCTAGTTTGGCGCTTTCTATAGCATTGTAAGATGATCCCTCTTTTAGATATCAAGATAAAAATGTGTTCTTCCTTAAGTATGCACCGTTCTATGGATCGTGTTTCGAGACATCATGTGATGACCGGGTGTTCTCAACTCTACGCTTTCATGCAACGGGTGTAAGACAGTTTTACACACGCGAATACTAAGGTTCTTACTTGGCAAGCCTAGCATGTACAGACATGGCCTCGGAACACGAACCGTAAGGTTAAGCATGAGTCACATAGTTGATGTGATGACCATATTGATGCTCGCCTTTGAAGCTACACCGACTCACGTGATGATCGGACTTGGTGTAGTGGATTTGGTTCATGTAGTCACCAAAAAGGCACGAGGGATGTCGTTTTTGAGTGGGAGTTCATTTCTAATTTGGATTAGTCGAACTCAATTTGTCATAAACTAAATCAAAGTGAATTTGCATAATTTGTTGTAGTCATTGGCATCTGTTCACTACCTTATGCTTAGTTTTAATTGAGATAATAGAACTATAGAATTCTGGATATTTACTTTACAAACTGGTATCGTATTGTTTTGAATGTCAATTTAAAGTTTATAATCCTATTGCAAACTTTCAACAAACTCTATTTACTCCATGAAGTTTAATAAGTAGTATTAAATCAAGAGTAAGAATTCCAATGTTAGTATCTAAAGTATCATGTTTGCCTCCATGATTATTGATATTCAAAGAGTTGTTTTAATATCAAGATTATATTGGAGCTGGAAATTGTTTCAGAAACCATCATGTGTGAAAGATATTGTGATATCTGAAACAATGTTTTTGGTTGCATTATGATAGAGTATAATTTAGCAAAATACATGTTCTCATATTGTATGAGAATTTGTGAAGGATGGAGATGCTAGGCATCCGAATCTACCAAAAGGGTTTTGGGAACTGATATTATACTCGCGATTCTTCCTTACGGGCTATAGTAGCTTGATCATGAAAGTTGTCATGATAAGGATGAATAGAAGATGTAAGTAAAAGTTTACTACACTAATAGATTACTAAAGAATGGATTTTTAAAAGAACACCAAACATTTGATCAAGTCCAAAGGTATTAGTATTTGACTATATACACTTTGTACTATGTGTCATGTGAATGACACCACTATTGATGTTGATAGATTCTTTTAAAAGAAAAGGAATTGTTGAAAGAGAATCTATAAAATATTTGGCAGAAAATAAAAGGTTGGAGATGTCCAACTTAGGTATATAGAAGATATACATGTTATGGCTATATTCCTTGCTTGTTAAACAATGTGGTTCTTAGGTATTGGATACCGGTATTGGATACCGAATTGGTTGGTATGAAGTGTCATACAGGACAACGCAATTCATGAACTACAATGGCCTATGTAACCAGCAAGAGAATGAGTGGTGATGTTCATCGAAAACAAATGAAGTGTTATTGTGTTTTTCGTTGTCATCAAACCAAGCCTTCAAGATTTGTTTAAATAATTGTTATTTTGTTCCGGTATTATGAGAACAATGGCTGTTCAAATAATTACCGTATTCCATAAAGGATGGATGAACTTTTACAAGTCTAGTTGGAGAAATCACATCCATAAACACTATTGCTAAAATGTCGCAAGACAAATGATTGAAAGATCACTTATGAAGTGACATCGCTGTTTGAATTATATTTTAAAGAAAACATGAAGAAACTCCATGTTGATGGAATTTTGGAGTCCTTGATTTTGATCAATTGACGCATGTGAGACTTTCCTCGAGATAATTGAAACTCCGTCCATAGGCCAGAGAGGAACGGATGACTAGCTTATTGGAAATTGTGCATGCTGATGTGCATAGTCCATTATGTGTAGCCATATGCGATGGATCTTTTTGCTTCATATGCTTTCTCCGAAAATTTGAGTGAATATATCTGTATATTTACTTAACAAGGAAGAAGTATGAAACATTTGAAAATTGTTCAAAGACTTTCAAGATGAAGTGGAAAATCATTGTAACAAGAAAATAAAGAGTTTATGATTCGACCATAAAGGAAGATATTTGAGTTACATTTAGCAAAAACACCTAAGACTTGAGGAATTGTTCCATGATTTGTGTTTCCCGATAAACCATAGGAGTATGACATATTCGAGAGATAAAATCAAACCATGTTTGACATGGTAAGATCAAGGGTGTCATTTATAAAACTGTCATTATGTTTTAAGGATTGAAGCTTTAGAGACTACCGCTTTTACACTGAAAAGAGCACCATCGTGATCCATTGAAATGACACCATATGAGTTATGGTTTGGGATAAAACCCGAATTGTCTTTTCTTAAATTTTGGTATGCTATGCATAAGTAAAATGTTTACAACCAAAGTCGGATAAGCACGTCTTTGTAGGTTATCCCAAAGAATTTGTTGGGAATTTCTCCATAACACCGAGGACAAAAGAGTTTGTTACTTGGAACGTCAAGTTTCTTGAGAAGGAATTTTTCGTGAAAAGTTAAGTGGGAGGACAATAGAACTTTGATAAGGTTGTTGAACCTTAGCTATATGTGCTAAGTAGCACAGCGCCGGAAAGTGTCCCGGTGGCGGCCACAATGCTCATGGCTCTCGTGATTACAAAAGGTGTGATCTCGGAGATTAGAGTTCCTATAGAACCGTGTGAGTCGGTAAGAATCAAATAGTAAGATTTGATAAGCAAGTCGTTATTGTTTTGACAATGATGAACTGACTACATGCAAAGAAGCGATGATGGGCCCTGACTCCATAAAATGACTAGAAGTCATAGAATCCGTGAAAGTATCCATACACGAAAAAAAACAAGTTTCTGAACTTGGAAGACCCTCCGGAAAGGCGTGAAGCCTATCGGTCGTGTTTGGATCTATAAAGAAATAAGACATGGATGTTTAACATCTATGAAATAGTCGACATGTCGGAAATAAGTTTACGACAATGTTCAAGGAGTTGACTATAACAAGATTTGATCTTTCATAGCGATATATAGTCTTGACGGATTAATGTAGCAACCACTACATATAATTTGGTATATGGTAGTTGAATAAACAAAACAAGGTTCTTCTAATAGAACGGTAACCTAGGACATGTACATGACATGGTCCGAAGGGTTTTGTTAATTCAAAGGGTGCTAAAAGGGCATGTAAACTTCAATAGTTGAAGTAAGCATAGCAGAGTTGGAATCTTCACCATGATGAAACTGTTAAAAGAGTTTAAATTCATCGGAGATGATGAAGATGCTTGCATTTGCAAGAAATTAAGTGGGAGCGCTGAGACATATTTCTAATACATTATGTAGAGGACATATTGTTGATTGGAAATGATGTATCTTGTATTGACACAAGTTAAGAATTTCATTAAAATAAGATTTCGATGAAAGACTTGGGCAAACCCGGAATATTAGGCATCAATATCTATATGGATAGATTAAGGCGCTAATATGGTTGTGCCAGACATACATATATGAGATATTGAAAGGGTTCAATATGGAAACAACAAGAAAGGTTCTTGCTGCATGGAAAGGATTGTATCAAAATTCAAGTGTTTCAACACTTGGTGAGTAAAATCACATGAAGATTTTGATCGATTATACCATGATATGTATATATCCAGAATGTCCTATGCTCTAAATGTTATGAGCATATACCAGAATGATTCATAAGATGATCATTGGACAATAGTAAAGATATTCTTATGAGCTTTGGAAGAACTAAGAATATATAATGTATAAGTGACAAATAGTTAAAGGTAGTTCATTGTAAAGTGTTACATTGATACTAGTTTTGTCACAAGATACAAATTAAATTTATCTCAATTTAGACTATGGGTGGCACAATGTAATGGAAAGGATGTTCCATGATGGATTTGGATGAGTTCCAAAGTTGAGACATTGTGACGGATACTACAACAAAAGGCTAAGTATATGACTGCTATAGTAGCAGCAAAGGAGGGCATTTGTGTTTAGTTTGTTATCAAACTAGGTGTGGTTCAAAGTGGGCTAATACTATGAAGATATATTGTGTGACAATAATATCAACATATTTTGAGCCGAACGAACTAAAGGTCTCACCAAAGGACCAAATCTATACAATGCCATCTCATTTGAGAATGAGTGATGCGTAGAGACGCAGAGACATGCAAATACACACGGACCTGAAACTGTCAGATCCAGAGATTATGTTAACCACTATAAATAGCGTATATGCAACACCAGAAAGCCATAGGTGTTCAATACGCAAAGTTTTTCAAACTAGATTATTGACTCTAGTGCAAGTGGGAGACTGAAGGGAATATGCCCGAGAGGCAATAATAAAGTGGTTATTATCTTATTCCATGTTTATGATAAATGTTTATTTTACATGCTAGAATTGTATTGATCAGAAACATCAATACATGTGTTTAATAAACAAAAAGGGTTCCTAGTTATGCCTCTCTTATAGACTAGCTTGTTGATTAACAAGATGATCAAGGTTTCCTGATCATGGACATTGGATGTTGTTAATAACAAGGTCACACCATTGGTGGAATGATGTGATGAACATTCATCCGAAGTATAGCATTACAATCAAGTCATTATGTTTATATTGCTATAACATCATACGAAGTAATCTTTATCCTTAGACCATGAGATCATGTTAATTGCTAACACCAGAAGACCGTAACAGGGTGACTATAAAGGTGGGTTCAGTGCTACGAAGGTGTTATGTTGAGGCTCATGGATCAAGAGTGGGATTTGTCCATCCCGATGACGGATAGATATACTCTGGGCCCTCTCGGTGATATCACATTGAAATAGCTTGCAAGCAAGTGATGTGATCACTAGAATGTTATATCACGGGAACGAGAAAAGTGTGCATGTCGGTAACGAGATCAAACTAGGTATGGAGATACCGATGATCGAATCTCGGACATGTAATTTATCGCGAGACAAAAGGATTTACTTACTAGCGTTAAAGGTTCTCACGATCACAGAAGTCATCGTTGAATGTGTAGGTCGATATGGATCTCCAGTCCATTGCTGATTATTGATCGAGAGGGTCTCGATCATGTATGCATTATTCACGAACCGTAGGGTGACACTTAAGGGATACCGACACCATTTGGAGCAAATATGTTTCAGATAAAGATTTAAGAAAGCGCTAGAATTATTTCAATAGACACCGAAACTGTTTCGGGTGAAATTGCTGAAATTGGTTTTGCATGTAATATTGAAATGTTGCAGGGGTTTTATGTGAATGTTTGTTAATTAAAGTAATTAACAAAATTCGGAATAAAAATAATAAAAGAGTTTTATTAAATGAGAGAGCATTAAATTTGGATAAATTTAATGCATTTAAAGTGGAGACTTTAAAAGAGAATGTGAAGGGGCAAATTTATGTGGAGGGAGTTACCACCAGATGAATGGAGGAGGTGAAGAGTCACCTCCTCCATGCTCCGGCCATGAAGGAGGGGCACCCCCCTCCTCCTATAAAAGGCCACCTGTCAGGGAGATGATCCCCGGATACCCCACCCGAATAAGAAACAGGACACTCGGATCTCGGATGGCTGACCAGATGCAGCCGGACAGGACAGGATGGACCGACTACCACCCGGTAGCCGGACCCTGAAGAGGTAGCCGGATACAACAACGTAGCCGGATCCAATCAGAGGGACAGGACGACGTGCGTGTATTGCAGTATGCCCGTCTGACGACAAGACGGGCAACCACCGCCCATACCGAAGACTTGGCGTGGGCGCGGGAACAGTGGCTGTCTTGGCCGACGGGCTCACACGGCGTCCCTCGCCTCACGATACCATACCGCTCATACATCGATGTGACATACCAGGCCGGGTACTGTAGATGACTAGTCGGCTGGGTCCCGCCTATGGGACCCGCCAGTCGGACTAGCCAGTGAGACCCTTGCCTCTCTTCCTATATAAGGAGAGGGAGGGCCTCTGTAGAAAGGGTTGGTCTCAGTTCATTTAAGGCAGTAGCTAAAGAATACAGCTCAAGGAGCACTTGTAGCTCGTATATTCCGCATAGTCAGATCAGGCAGGAGTAGGGGCTTTACCTCACCACGAGGGCCCCGAACCTGGGTACTTCTTGCGTCCCGCTACGCTCGCTCGTATCCAATCTCACCTGCGGACGCCGTCGATAGCTTTCCTGCTAGTCCCCACACCTCTATCTAACCTTTTTAGGTACTGCCGTTCCCAATACAACGACAGTTGGCACCCACCGTGGGGCTAATGGCTTCGACCGGAGTCACGTTCCGCACGGGACCCTGCACTTCAGCCGGTGAGCGCGTGGCCTCCGGCCTGGTGCTTACGCTCGGCAAGTTCGACTGCGTCATCAACAACGCCTCCTGCTTCGCCGGAACTTCCTTCCTGGCAAACGGCACCGTTTTGCTATTCGGCGATCTCCCCGTCTACATCGCCACCGTCCCGGAGCGTTTCCCTAGGGAAATCGTCTCTGTCACGGGGCCGACATGCTCAGGCGGCGTCACCTCCGCCGCACCTCGCGGCGTGGAGGTCATGATGGCCGGATCCAGCTCGCAGCCCCGCCGGCCGCGGGAGCGAGGCGTGGACAAGGTCGGAACTTCCGCTCCCTCGCAGCCTCGGAACCCGGTCAAGGATTCCATTGATCGGCTCCTGACGCCGGTACCCTCGGGGACAACCCGGAGGAGGCGGAGGCCAACTTCACCATGGAGAGACAGATCCTCCTCCAGGAGGCCATGGAGCTGGCAGCAGCCCGCAAACAGCTGGAGATCGCTAGGCGCGAGTATGATTGCGCGCACGGCCTCACCCCGGCTACCGTGGAGCCGAGCCGGCGCGGCTAGGTACGACGTCGGGGCGGTGAGCTAGGCGGCAGGTGGGAGAAGGACGGAGAACCGGATCCCGTGCCTGCCCCTACACGGCCCACCTACAGCACGCCCATCAAGAACTTGCGCGCGGCGCGAGCCGCAGCAAAAGAACTACCCAACCTGGAGGGCGAGGAGCGAGCCCGCCAGCATGCTCACGTCCAGGAGCTCCTCCGTGTCGCGAACGAGCAGGCCGGCGCCAACCAGCAGACGCAGGAGGACCTTAGCTACTCCAGAGGAAGCAGGCTACCCGCCAACAGCAGGGGCGCACCACGTGACACGCAGCAGGCGTCCTCCCCTCAGCCGGCTAGGGCCCGCAGCAGGCGTCGCAGCTCCGGCAACAGGGGCCAGCCACGCCAAGAGCAGACGCTCAACAGCAACCCGCCACCTCCCCCACCACCAGCCGGAGCACCCAGACCAGCCGGTTCCCGCCTCTCGGGCCGGGTGGGTGCGCCCAACCCGGATTGTCCGGATGCCCGCGACCGCATCGAGCTGCTCGCTCAAGCGCGTCATGGAGGAGGAAGATTCTACCGGACCAGTTTGTTTCGGACCCCGCATCCGGAACGAGCCATTTCCGGATAAATTCTCCCTGCCCAGGGACACCCCCAAGTACGACAACAGCATGAAGGCGGAAGACTGGTTGACCGACTACGCCACGGCAGTCGGCATCGCCCACGGGAATAAGCGCACAGCCGTGTGTTACGTCCCTCTCATGCTAACCGGGTCGGCAAGGACCTGGCTCAATAGCCTCGCGCCCAACAGCATCAACGCCTGGCCCGATTTCGAGAAGGTTTTCGTCCGCAACTTCAACGACACGTACAAGCGCCCAGGGCGCCCGCGCGACCTGGCCTTGGGCGCCCAGCGGCGAGACCGACGCGAGTACCTCGCCAAGTGGACGGAGCTCCGCAACACTTGCGAGGGCATCCGAGAGCCAAGCCATCGGTTTCTTCATCGAAGGATGCCGAGGGCACCATGCCGCCACCGCTCTTGTGTGACGAGCCGAAAACCATGGCGGAGCTCATGACGGTTGCCGACCAGTACGCCATGGCGGATGCCGCCATGAAGAAGCCCCTCCGAGTAAACACGGAAGGTCGTCCGACTCCCACGGAGCCGGCTCGCGACCGTCCAAGCAATCCGGCTGGTGAAGCCGGATCCTCCAGACACCACGGCAACGACAACCGGTTCCACGGGGACCGCCAGGACAGGCAACAGAAGCCTCGCTACCACGCGTGGCAGGTCAATCCCGTAGAGGGTGCGCCCGACGCACCGGCTAACGACACAAGAAGGCAGAAGCCCCGGCTCACCTTCGACCAGATGATCGATGGCCCGTGCAAGTGGCATAGTGGTCCCTTCAAACCGGCTACGCACACCACCCGGAACTGCAGCTGGACTCGCCAGCTAAAGGACCAAGGCAACCAGCCTCGTCTCCCGCCTCCCCCACCGGGTGGACCCCCATCACCGGCTAGGGGAGCCGGTAATGATGGTAACGGCGGCAACGGCGGCAACAACAACAACGGCTACCCCCAGCCGCACGTCGCCTACCACATCTTCGAGATAGAGCAGGACGACAAGCACAGCCGCAGGCGACGCTCCAAGGAGGTCAACACCATCGTTTCTCCGGTCCCCCAATACCTAAACTGGTCGGAAACCCCCATCACCTGGAGCCGGGCAGATCAACCTGAGCATCTGCCGACTCCCGGGGGCTACACCATGGTGCTCGACCCCCTCATCGTCTCCAACACGCGCACCTGCCGATTTTCACGCGTCCTCATCGACAGAGGCAGCAGCCTCAACCTCCTCTACCATTCCTCGCTGGAGAAGTTGGGCATTCGCGAAAGCGACCTGCGCCCGACTACCACGACGTTCCACGGCGTACTGCCAGGGCCAGCCTGCGCTCCGCTGGGAAAAATCCAGCTGGACGTCATCTTGGGGACCGAGGAGAACTTCCGCCGCGAACCAATCTGGTTCGAGGTGGTAAATTTAACAAGCTCCTACCACGCTCTCCTCGGGTGCCCCGCCCTCGCCAAGTTCATGGCCGTCCCCCACTACGCATACCTCAAGACGAAGATGCCAGGACCCCACAGCATGATCACCGTTGTCGGTTGCTTCAGGCGATCGATGGAGTGCGCCTCAGCCGGTTCCAAACTAGCAGAGGCCCTCATCATAGCCGAAGAAAAGCGCGCGATCATGCGCAATGTGGCCATGGCCCAGCAGGACATTCCGGCTAGCAGCAAACCGGCTGGAGAAGGAGCCTTCCAACCGGCAAAGGAGACGAAGAGGATCCTGCTCGACCCCTCTGACCCGACTAAGTTCGTCACCATTGGTGCCGGCTTAGACAGCAAATTGGAAGGCACGCTCATCGACTTCCTCCATGAGAATCGGGACATCTTCGCGTGGTCTCCCAAAGACATGCCAGGTGTGCCGAGGGAGTTCGCCGAGCACTCACTTCATGTGCGTCCGGATGCCAAGCCGGTCAAGCAACCTTTGCGCCGGTTCGCAGAAGAGAAGAGAAAGATAATCGGTGACGAGATCACCCGGCTCCTCGCAGCCGGGTTCATCATGGAAGTGTACCACCCGGACTGGCTGGCGAACCCAGTCCTGGTGTTGAAAAAGAACAAGACCTAGCGCATGTGTATCGACTACACCAGCCTGAACAAGGCGTGCCCGAAAGACCCCTTCGCCTTGCCCCGTATCGATCAGGTCATCGATTCCACGGCCGGCTGTGATTTGTTGTCTTTTCTAGATTGTTATTCCGGATACAATCAGATCCGGCTAAACCCGGCTGATCAGATTAAGACATCATTTATCACCCCCTACGGGGCTTTCTGCTATGTAACCATGCCTTTCGGCCTAAAGAACACAGGCGCCACCTATCAGCGATGTATGCAGAAATGCTTGCATTCGCAGATAGGCCGAAACATGCATGCTTACGTGGATGACATGGTCATCAAGACCAAGGAAAAGCACACCCTCCTCAAGGATCTGGAAGAAACATTTGGCAACCTCCGCCAGTACCAGATGAAGCTGAACCCGGAAAAATGCGTCTTCAGAGTACCATCCGGCCAGCTACTCGGTTTCCTCGTATCTCAGCGAGGCATCGAGGCAAATCCGTAGAAGATCGCGGCCATCGAAAGGATGCAACCGCCCAAGAACCTGCTTGGAGTCCAGAAGTTCACCGGATGCCTGGCTTCCCTCAGTCGTTTAAATCGGCCGGGTGGGGAGAAGGCACTTCCGTTGTACTAGCTGATGAAAAAGACGGACAAGTTCTCCTGGACTTCGCAGGCCGACACCGTGTTTCACGACCTCAAGCGCATGCTATCCATAGCGCCGGTTCTAGCCACACCGGCTAGCAAGGAGCCGATGTTGCTCTATATAGCAGCCACCAGCCGGGTCGTCAGCGTCGTCCTGGTGGTGGGGCGCCCTGAGGAAGGCAAGGCTCAGCAAGTTCAGAGACCCGTCTACTACCTCAGCGAGGTTCTCTCCCTCTCCAAGCAGAACTATCCCCACTACCAAAAGATGTGGTATGGCGTGTACCTAGCATGCAAGAAGCTCAAGCACTACTTCCAGGAGCACCCGATCAAGGTCGTGTGCACTGCACCCCTTTCAGAAATCATCGGCAACAAGGACGCCACCGGCCGGGTCGCCAAATGGGCCATCGAGCTCGCCGCCTACTCCATCCAGTACGAGCCCCGGCTCACGATCAAGTCACAGGCGATGGTGGACTTCCTCGTCGACTGGGCCAAGACCCAGTATCTCCCACCGGTTCCGGATTCGAACCATTGGAGGATGCACTTCGACGGGTCGAAGATGCTCGGGGGCTTGGGAGCCGGCATCGTGCTCACCTCGCCCAAGGGAGACCGGCTGGAGTACGTGTTGCAGATCCACTTCAAGGCCTCCAACAACGTAGCCAAATACGAGGCACTGGCGCACGGGCTCCGGCTGGCCAAAGAAATCGGCGTCAACCGGATCCTGTGCTTTGGCGATTCGGACCTGGTGGTACAACAAGTATCCTGGGAATGGGACGCCAGAGATGCCAACATGGCCCTCTGCCGGTTCCACATCCAGAAGCTCAGCTCCTCCTTTGACGGGTGCGAATTTCATCACGTCCCCCGCACCAACAATGAGGCAGCCGATGCGCTCTCCAAGATAGGGTCCACCAGGCAGGCCATCCCACCAGGGGTCTCCCTGAAGCACCTACGCAAGCCATCCATCAACCCGTCGCCGGAATCAGATTCCATCATCTGAGCGGGGAGCGTCCCGGCAACCGGGGCAGCAGAGGCGGAGCCGGCGGAGCCACCAAAGAAGAAAACTCGTGCTAATTCCGGCCAGGCGGTGCCCTCCAGCTCGCAGGACCCAGGGGCTACCGGCTCGCCCAGTGGCTTAGGGGCTGCCGCCCCGGATATCCCACCCGCACGGCCCACCGACACCCGACAGCCGGAGGACAGGAGCGTCCTCGTCATCCGGGAAGTGCCATCCTGGGCACAGCCCTTCATGAACTACATCGCCAACAGCGAACTCCCGGATGACGAGGTGGAGGCCAGGCAAATACGACGCCGCGCGCATACATACACCATCATAAACGGCGAGCTATACAAGCGCAGTGTATCCGGTATCTTCCAAAGATGTGTCGACGTAGACACAGGCTACCGGCTACTCAAGGACATCCACCAGGGCGAGTGTGGGCACCACGCTTCGTCAAGGCCGATAGTCGCCAAGGCATTTCGCCACGGCTTCTATTGGCCCACCGCCCTCGAGGATGCCGAGCAGCTGGTCTGCGCGTGCAATGGGTGCCAACGCTTCGGGCAGCTCAGGCACATGCCAACCTCGGTGCTCAAGACCATACCGATCACCTGGCCCTTCGCGGTTTGGGGCCTCGACATGGTCGGGCCCTTCAAGCGAGCTCGCGCGCGAATGACCCACCTGCTGGTAGTGGTGGACAAGTTCACAAAGTGGATCGAGGCCAAGCCTATCCGGAAGCTGGATAGGGCGACGGTTGTTACCTTCTTCACCGACATCATCAACCGCTTCGGATACCCCAATAGCATCATCACCGACAACGGCACGAACTTCGCCAAGGGGGCCTTCGCCCGGTTCTGCAGCAACAAGGGCATCCGGCTAGACCTCGCCTCCGTGGCACATCCATAGTCCAACGGGTAGGTCGAACGAGCAAACGGCTTGGTGCTAGCCGGCATCAAACCACGTCTCATCGAGCCGTTGGAGCGGTCACCCGAATGCTGGATCGAAGAACTTCCGGCTGTGTTGTGGAGCCTCCGCACCACACCGAATAGGTCAACCGGCTACACGCCATTCTTCCTGGTCTACGGATCGGAAGCCGTCCTCTCCGCCGACATCGAATTCGACCTCCCGCAAGCTCCTCTATGACGAGCAGGCCAACAAGGAAGCACGGGAGGATGGGGTAGATCTCCTAGAGGAGGCCCGCGAGCTGGCCCTGTCCAGATCTGCCCTGTACCAGCAGCGACTACGCCGCTACCATTCCAGACGGATTCGCCCAGTCGCATTCCGCGAGGGTAACCTGGTTCTCCGGCTGGTGCAAGACACGAAGGGCATGCACAAGCTATCACCACCCTGGGAGGGCCCCTTCATCATCAGCCGGGCGTTGCCCAACGACTCTTACTACCTCATTGACGCACAAAGAGCAAGAAGAACAAGATGGACAAATCGGACGAGGAGACCGAACGTCCTTGGAACGCGGCCCTGCTACGCCCGTTTTACACCTAGTCGCCAAACAGTGTATGTATCTCGAAAACCTCATAAATGAAAATGCGTACTCCCACGAGAATCTTGGGGGATCCTTCTGGAAATGTGTGCGTACCTGTTCTAAGATTAAAACTTTTCGGCTCCGGCTACCCCTACCCGGGGGCTCGCCGGCTGGCCCGGCCTGTTAAGCCAACAAACCGGCTGAGTAGTGTGCGATGATGTCAGAGGCCCACTCTTCGTCTTAGCTACAGACCGCAACCCGGCTGTCCGGCTAGCAAGAGCAAAAGCCCGAGGCATCCCACATGAAAAACGGGGAAGAGGCGTGACAGATCGGGCGTCCCGGCCCCGCAACTAGCTCAAACCAATCCAGCCGCTAGTACCGTGCGTAATGTACTGTCAGCTCCCTTCGATTCCGGCTGCAGACCGCAACCCGGCTGTCCGGCAAGGACGCAGCAAAAACAGCAGAACACACGAGAAAGCGACTAAGTGCCTAGAAAGGAGCAAGCCAGTTTTTGAAAAATAAGCCGTTTCCCGGCTATGATTTGACGGACTAACCTATTAACCTATGAAGATGTATGTATATGCATATGTGCGTTCTTGTCCGACTACCTCGAGTCAGAATTTAGGAGAAGGAAAGAAGATTCGAAGCCCTTGCCTTCATCAAGCGCTCCGACTCTGGTTACACCTGCGGAGTGCTCGCGCCCAGTGGAATCTTGTAGTTCTGGCCGACTAAGGGTGTTTAGCCGAGTTCGGAGCCTAGGTGAGGGCAAGGCGGAGCAATAAAGACAAGAAAGATTCAAGCACTGCCACGCTACTCCGAATCTCGGGTTACACTCAGCAGGCGCCGCGCCCCTTCAGAATGTTGGTTCCCCGTGAAAGGCGCCCAACCGACGAAAGCAGCCCAAGGGCGAGGCAATCGGATAAAGTTAGAAGAACGGGAAGAACAAGGAAGATTCAAGCACCTGCTACGCTTAGCTACTCAATCTGGGGTACACAGTGGGCGCTGCCGCCCCATCGGAGGTGTAGTTCGTCCGCTAAAATTGTGTAGCAGGCTAGGTCACCATGCGAAGTGGGCCGCAAAGATATCAAAAGAAAATTCAAGACACAAGCAAAGGAAGACTCAAGAATTTAATATTAACAAGTAAAAGGAGACGAAGCTCCGAGTTACCCAAGATCAAAGATAGTCGATGCAGATGCAGACAAGTTCCACGATAACCTAAAACAAGACAAATACACCCGGCATCCCGGCAAGCCTAAACGGCGGGGCCTTTGCCGTGGGGGTTCTGGCTGGCAGAATCTTTGGAGGCGGCGGATCCATGATGCTCGTTCCGGCCCGACGCTGCAAGCAGGCGGCACCAGGACTCCGCATCCGGAGTATCGGGAACTCGAGTCGGTGAGCACCTCGTCCGGATCCACGTAGTCGGCAATCTTGATGGCGGACCCGCGAAGCTCCGGATGGGCTTGGCGGATGGCGGCAAGATCGGCTCCAGCGCGGAAGCCCCCATCGATCTTCTCGACGCGAGCATCCTTGTACCAGGAAAGCATCAGCGCCAAGGCCATCTTTGCTCCACCTTGCGCCAGATCCGCAGCGGCCCGGTCCGCCGGCACCTCTCCCACCTTCGCCGCGCCATTGCGCCATCGTCTCGACGGAGCCTCCGCCACATAAAGGAGAAGATGTCCCGCCGCCGATGAAGCTTCGGCCTCCTCGCCAAGAAGAACGAGCTCTGAGCCATCGATCGCACTCGGCCATTCTCCTCTGCCGGTTGTAGGCCAGCAGTCTATGCGGGTAAAAGGCTGTCGAAAAGAGAGTCAAATCCGGCTACCGGATCCGGAAAGAAAAGAAGACGGAAGAAAGAACTCACCTTTGGCAGTGTGGCCGACTTGCATCAGCTCCTCCACCAGCGCCTTCTCCTTGACCGCCAGCCGTTTTATCTCCTTCTCTTGGTCCTTGTTCTGGGCCTCGAGAAGGGAGAAGGCTTTGGCCCGGCTAACGAGCGAGGCGTCGTGCTCCTTGACGGTAGCCTCCAAGCCGTCTACTCGCGCGTGCCAGTCCTTGTTCTGCAAGCGCAGCGTGGAGTTGGACCTGCTCGGCCGTTGCTCGCTTTCTTCAGCGATCGATCTCGCTTAAGCGCACGAGGACAGCTGCAACACGGTTTACTATTAAACAAACAAAAAACAAAACAAAAGAGCCAGACGGATAAGGCGGACTTACTCTAGGAGGTCCCGTTGGCAGCAGCAAGCTTCTGCTCCAGCGTCCGATTCCCACCGGCTGTGGCCTCAAGCAGCCGGATCTCCTTCACCGCCAGCTCGAGCATGGCGGCAAGATCCGATAGCGAAGCGGCGGAAGAGGCGTCGTCGTCCACGGCGTTGACGGCCAAGGATTCCTTCGCCGCGATCACCGCTGTCTGCCACTCCTCCCCGAGCGCCTCGTCGGAGTCGTCGTCGCCAACCACGACAAGCTCCTTGCCAGTAGCCCCCCACGCGCCCGCGGAGGAACCTTCCGGCTGGGAGCGGGTCGCTTCCGGCTGGGGACCCTCCGGCTGGGAGGGGCAGCCGGCTCAGCTTGAGGAGGAGAAGGAGGCTGCGCCTCAGAGGAAGGGGAGGCGCCGGTTGGATCAGTCGGGGTGCGAGGCGGCGACCCGGCTGGCGTCCGAGCCGGGCTCATGGCGCCGAAAGAAACCAGTGCGCTAAAGGGAAAGAGGAACAGACAAGAGCAAAACAGGCTAAAGTCAGAAAGACAAGGACAAGGAAAAACAAACAGAAAGCACCGAGGGGGAGGGAGAAACGCACTCGCACAACCGGCGGCCCTTTCTTCCGGCCAAGACGGCTTGGCGGCAGGGCGCTAGTCCGGCCCCTCTTCGGAGCCGGCTCCTCCGCCGCAGGCCGGCGGGAGCCGGATTGGCCGGATCCGCTCCTGCCTGCTTCGCCGTCCGCCACGGAGCGCGTCGCCGGCTCCGCGGTTGGCCCGGCCTCCTCCTCCTCATGCACCTCCGCGTGCGGGTCGGCGACCGGCTCATCGTTCCGGCTGGGGAAGGCATCGCCGTCCCCATCCGATTCCTCGCCGGATCGCCAAGCGCGCGGCTCGGGCAAGTCCGGCGTGAACACCTCGAGAGGAGCGTCGCCCTCCTCGCGAAGGATGCAGGGGAAGATCTGGCAAACGCAAAAGGTCAGGCAGACAGAACAAGGAGATAACAGAGGGAAGAAGCAAAAATTCCGGCTACAAGAGCTTACCCGGGGCGTGCGGTTCTCCTGGCTGTAGGGCGCCAGGCTGAACTTCCAGTTCTCCGGCAGCCGCTCCATGCTGATCGTCGACAACCACTCCTTCAAGTTGTGGTAGCAGGGATCGTGGCGCGACAGCCGGGTCGGGTCCAGCCGGCCGGAGTAGAAGCACATCTTGTGCGCCCGCTGCTGGAGCGGCATCATCAGCCGGGACATCCAGCTAAGGGTGATGTCCCGACCGGTTAGCTGGCAGGTGACAAGGGAGCGCATGCGCGTGCCGCGTCGCGTCCGCTCCGCTTTGTCGCCAGAGACCTTCAAGTCCCAGTTTTGCCGGCTAGACTCGACGTCTTGGAAGGCCGGCAGGTTTATCCGGTCGACGTCAGTGACGTTCTTGACATAAAAATACGACTGCTGCCACAGCCGTACCGTGTCCTGGAGCAAGAACTTCGGGTAGCCGGATTGGGAGCAAGAGTATATGGAGGCGCCGCCGCAGACGACTAGCGGGCCCTTCGTGTACTGGACCTGCGGCCGAACTCGGAAGAGCCGGCAGAAGAGCCCGAGATCCGGCTGGATCCCGAGGTAACTCTCGCAGAACGCCATGAAGTGCGCCAGCGTTCCGATGGTGTTGGCGCCGAGGTGGTGGAGGCGGAGGTCGAAGAAGGCCAGAAATGTCAGAAAGAAGGGGTGGAGCGGCAGCGCAAACCCGCGCGCCAGATGCGACAGGAAGATAACGCGCTCCCCCTCCGCCGGATGCGGCGACACTTCCCCCACCGGCGCCAACCGCACCGCCACCTCCTCCGCCGGTGGGAGGACGCGGGTCGCGCGATACTTCGCGATCTGGTCCTCGGTGACGGAGGAGCCACACCAGGCTCCGCGGTCAGCGGCCATTTCCGGCTGAGGAGAAGGGGCGGCAACGGAAGAGTGACGGTGGCCCGTAACATCGACGGCGACGAGCAGGTGGCGCGGAAGGCAAGAGCACAGGAGCAGCAGCGCGCGAGAAGGAGAGAAAGATTGCAGCCGGGGAGCGAAGGAAAAGAACTGCCTCCCCCGCGGCATCCCTTTAAAGGACCGAAAGGGCAACCGTCGGCGGGGTCACGTGGCACGCATCCGGGCAACCCACATCCCAACCGCCGCCCAGATCCCGCGTGCCGGGACAAGATGCGCAGAAGATCCGGGAACAAGAACCGAAGCGCCAGACAAGCAGTTCCCCGAGGCGACGTGCGACGGGACGTTACGCTGCCCGCCGCAGGGCAATGATGGCGCATGCGCGCGTGGCCGGCGTCATACCGCTCATACATCGATGTGACATACCAGGCCGGGTACTGTAGATGACTAGTCGGCTGGGTCCCACCTGTGGGGCCCGCCAGTCAGACTAGCTAGTGAGACCCTTGCCTCTCTTCCTATATAAGGAGAGGGAGGGCCTCAGTAGAAAGGGTTGGTCTCAGTTCATTTAAGGCAGTAGCTAAAGAATACAGCTCAAGGAGCACTTGTAGCTCGTATATTCCGCATAGTCAGATCAGGCAGGAGTAGGGGCTTTACCTCACCACGAGGGCCCCGAACCTGGGTACTTCTTGCATCCCGCTACGCTCGCTCGTATCCAATCTCACCTGCGGATGCCGTCAATAGCTTTCTTGCTAGTCCCCACACCTCTATCTAACCTTTTTAGGTACTGCCGTTCCCAATACAACGACACCACCCCCTCCTCACTTCTCACACACACCTCCTTGTGAAGGATATCTCTCCCCCTCTAGTATTATTCCCCCATGGTCTCGGATTAGCGAGATACATGTTCCCGGTGGCTTTATCTGGAAAGGAGTTGCTGCTTCTGCTGCTTTGCTGGAGCAAGGGACGGAGGTTGTCGGGGTACCGGACGTGTGTGCGATCACGGATGCACCGCTGCTTAGTGGTGGACTTGGTGGTGCCGGAGCTGGATCGATGGACGGCCGAGCCGGACTCATTGGACTTCATCACGATCTTGAGATCGGCAAGTGTACGACTACATCAACCATGAGTTCCTACTCATTAACAAAGCTTGTTGTCTACGAGGGTAAGTTCTCGTTGGATGTATGTCCACCCATTGCTTTGTACCTAGTAGATAGATCTTGGCGTGTAGTTCACACTGTAGGAAAAATTTTGTTTTCTATGTTGCGGACCCAACAATGCTAATTCTTGGACATGGCATCATCACCATAAAGTATTATGTTGAGTGGCCTTGACCTTGGTCGTTCGGCTTGAAATCCAAGAATTTTCATACTCGTTGACAACTAAGCTTAAATTTGTTCAAATTTCACCACTTACACTTTTTGGTTAGAATTTTACACGGATGGTGGGGGTACATTTTACACCAAGGGCCTAAAAAGGTAAAATTACACTGAGGTCCATGCATTTAGCATAAAGGACCATAAAATTTACCAAATAAAACAGTCAGGTTCGGCTCCTCGAGAGAGTAGATGATCGGGCCCTACTGTTCATACTACTTCCTCTTTGATTTACAAGAAAGATTAATTGTGGAGGGAACTAGAGCAGAGTAGTACTATTCCGAATTGAACTGGAGCAGAGGAACATGTGTCCGTTTTCATTTTATTCAACCTCACCTATACGCTCTATCCCCACTTCCCCATTACCCTACCTCTACGCCAAGCGCCGCCATTCTTCTCCTCCATAATGCCGATTTCCAATCCTGTTCACCGCATAGTATGAGAGTGTTTGTTCTCCTCCCTGTCCCCCCTGCCGCCATCGATCTTCCCTCTTTTCTAGAAAACCAAATCAAACCATTGTCCCAACTTCCATCAGCTCCCTTGCGATGGTAGAACCGAGCAAGGACAGTGATGATTCTGAGTTGTTCCAGGATGTTTTTACCGAAGGCCCACTTGAAGAACTCATAACCAGATGTGATGTCATCACCGCTGCGAGCCTCGTCGGTTCATCCAAACATCTTCTTGACTCGGAAAAATATAGTGCAACTTTACATGCTTCTCAGCCATTTGGCCTCCCCTGTGTTCTTCATTCTCACCCGACTAACAAACCATGGGAATGCAATGAGTACTTCGAGGGCAAGGGCACGACATGCATGCTGATGCTGCTAGATAGGTTCTCCTCCGATGTTAAGTTGTGTTCCTGAATTGTATGGGTAAGCAGTGGGTAGGTGCCAATGGAGATTGAATCGCCACTGTTGGGTCCGAGTGCAAGTGGGAGCTTGTCAGTGTGTACACTCATCAATGTGTTCCTCTCCCACAAGTCAATGAGTTTGTACCCACCAACGATCCATTTACATTCATGAATAATTATCGCCCTATTCTCCTATGAAATATTGCTATTTGCCGAGCTCCCACAGCTGCGGTGGATTATTTAGATTTCTCTCTTGTTGCTATCTTCGACTACTCAATTGCTACCCTTGATGGTGATGAGTATGCATGGACAGTTCTTGAGAAGCAGTTCCAGTGCTATTTCAGATACAGCGATGCACTTATCTAGAAGGGTCTGGTGTTTGCAGGCACTGAGAATGGCAGTGTTTATGTCTGGAATCATCTGTATTTTGGTAAGTTTGATCCATTCCTGTTCTAAACACTAGCTTCAATTTTAATGGATGTAAACTAGTGTTGGCTGATTTGGCCGTCATTTCTTTTTGACGATCATATTCTGCTCCTGTAACCACCTGTCGCTCATCTTGAGGAGGGCAACCTTGATGACATAGATGATGACAAGCACGAACCTAGTTTATGGTTCTTAGCAATATCTACAGATGAATCTCGCCTTCTCTTATCCATACTGTGGGCATTACTGATGAGGAGTTTTATGGCGGTACTTATTTTGGTCATGGAAATCCTGTTGATGATCATAGTGTTGATCCCTGCAGTCGCACTTGTGGCACCTATGCTACTGGGTTTGGCTACAAGGTGTACTCAAAGGACACTACTTACTTGTATCCACCTAAGCCATGGATAGAGATTGCTGACCTAGGAGCATATTCCCTTTTCCTTGGATTGAATTATCCGATTAATATTGTGGTAGGCGGTGCAGATGTTGCCCCAGGATATCTGATGAGAAGCAACTGTGTCTACACCTCCCACCATGCAATAGGACTTGGAAATACGCCGTTTCCTAAAATATGTTGCTTCAGTCTAAATACCGAGAAGTAGCTGTTGGTTTCTCAACCAACATTGCATGGAAATCTCCGGAGACTCCATTATGGTTCATCCCGAGCTTTGCCAATACCCGCGATTGGAACCAAACTACCGTAAGTAATCGTAATACTATGTAATAGGATAGCTCAATTTAGATCAAGTGCAGTAGATGGTCTTGCTTTTCTTTTGTAACTTGGCCTTATCATAAACTCATAATCTAGACAAGGCTTTGGGCATTTTGAGTTGCCTATGGAGGTCACACACATGCATTGATGTGAGAAGGAGGCATGCACACAAAAGCAGACTTGATCGTCAGTTTTGTTTCTTCCAATGACGAGTGTTCGGAGAAAAGGGCAAGCTGAATCTGTCACTTTGAAATGCTACTGAATATGTCCAAGTGCCGCTGAATGTGAACTAGGAATTTGTCGATATTTTTCTTTCTTACTATGTACTGCTGAATCTTTCAAATGCTACTAAACCTGTCAAAATTTTGTTCGGTACTTGTTCAGATCGACCGACCGAGTGCAGAATATGGTCTCGCTTTCCTTTTGAATCAGGCCTTGCTACATCTATTGAATTTCAATGTCCCTATTGCTGAATCTATCAATTATTTTGGTCACTGTCTGTGTACTGCCAACTGGTCACTTTGAATGTTGTGATGTGATACCTTCGATTCGGATTACAGATGTAGTATAGCTCTTTTTCCCTAGTAGACCTAGGTTATCAAATCCACGGGAAGCGAATGCGTAGTGAAGTTACTTTAACGGACCTTTAGGAGTTTTAGAATTCCTTTTGTGCTTTTACTGGACATGTAGCTTGTGTCTTTTTTGTTGTCGATGATGGAGAGAGAGGGCTTAAAAGATAGAAATAAAGAATGTGTGTACTTGTTAGAGCAAGATAAATTATATGTGGGCAGTGCATCCATAATTGCTATTTCCTATGCAACCACTTATAGCAATAACCTACTAGTCTCATCCATAGAAGAAAGAGTACTAATGATATGCATAGTGATGTCACTGTTAATCCCCAAGCAAATCCCTCACATACAGCCATACTACCCCTTCTATCACTGGGGTTCCCAACCTGCAGATCAGTCATCACTCATACTCCCTATACCCTAGCTCAGCCCTCGGGGTCTTGGGTACCTGACAAGTCCTTAGATTGAGGCAAGAGAGGATACAATAATCATCATGTCATACAAACTAATACACGATCCCATCTATGATAAATCACATGCACAATTTCTATATGGCTAGGCCGAAGCCCTTAGCCCAAGGAGAATTACTCACACATAGAGATGAGATCAACAATCACAAACATTGTAACGAAAATCATAAGATTGATAACAATTGTCTTACAATGTCGCCAATCGGAGAAGAGATCTACTATTACAAGTGGTGGAAGATGGCTATGGAGATGGAGAAGGGTTTTGACATCTGGAGGCGGCTTTCTGGCGAGGTATGGCTTCTGGGGCGTGGTGTCTCCCGTTTTCTCGTCGCCTGAGGCTTCTTTATATAGGGGTCCCTTCATGAAAGTTGTTCTGTTTAACCTAACAGAGGTGGCACCAACTATACTACCGGAGCTATATGGTCGGAAATTTTGCTCTGGCCGTATAGTTGGTCATTATTGTGTCTTCCTTTGTTGGACGACTCCTAGTTTCTTCTGGTCGAAGGAAATATCGTATCTTTGACTTTAATGTAGTGATTCCCTCCTTTAAACGATATTATCTATGCAGGAAAAATACAAGAACAAAGGATTGCATACCCCTCTGAATATTAGCACTAGTGGCAGGGTTTAGAGAGATATTTCATCAAAAATATGATTAATATCCAGTTTAAATGTGGACGTAGATTGCTATATTTTAGAGCCATCATGCTGACTCTATCAAGTGCTGCTGAATATCAACCGGGAATCTATCTGATATTTTCACGGTCTTATTCTGTACTACTGGATCTTTCAAACGCTATTGAATCTTTCAAATGCTCTGTCGTTACTATTAGTATAATATTTTGTAGAATGAACTGTGATGTACTGGAACTTGTTTAGATGAAGTGCATCAGATTGTCTTGCTTTTCTTTTGAAACTTAGCATTGTCACAATTATCTACATTAGTTTTGGGCAGTTTGGGTTGCATATGGGCGGTCACACAGGCATTGACGTAAGGAGGAGGTATTCACACAAAAGCAGACTTGATCATCAGTTTTGCTTGCTCTGATGCTCTCTTTGGAGAACAGGGAAAATTGATCGTGTGCCATGTTTTTCCTACCTTATTTTGTACTACTGAATTTTGACATGAATAACTGCCAAAAAGAATTATCGCTTTTCCACTCCCTCTCTAAGGTCTTTGTTTCGAATCCGGCCGAGCACATCACAGTGCAATTTTTGTTAACCAAGAGAAGAAATCTAGTAGCCCATTCAGCCCCTCTTTAGCCCAGAACATTTTTATTCAGTATTTTCGAGGTCAGGGGACTGCTGACCACATCCCATTGAAATTTGAAAAAGGAGCCCATGGAGCATAGCCGAGAACATATTAATTTGGCCTTTTAGGGGTCAGGGGATTGCTGAGCACAACCCACAAAAATTTGAGAATGGCGCCCATGGAGCATAGCCTACAGAGTATAACCCACATAGAGCAGCCTATGTAGAATAGCCAAACTCTTTTTAATTCGGCCTTTTGGGCATTGCCCCCCACCTCTCAAAATAAATTTAAAAACTCTGCCTACCCATATTTTTAAGAAAATACTCCATTATGTGGCATTTTATAAATTGAGATGCTAGGAGCGCTTCTCTTTTATATTTTAAAAGAGATAAACATAGACACATAAAATATTTTTAAGAAGACTAATACATAGATTGTAGTACTAATAAAAGTTTAATGATATTTATTCTATAAATATCTTTGTTGTAGTGGCAACGCACTCAGATTACGTTTATTTGATTTGAAGGTCTTTTGTTCGAATCATATCTTGGGTTTACATTTTTTCTTCAAGCAATATCGCATTATGGAGAGGCTAACATCATGGACCCACCATCATGCAGCGTCCCCGGAGTTTGTTCTGATGGTGGGTTTGAAAAAAAGTTTAAATACTTGTACAGAGAGGCTCGCATCAGGGACCTGATGTTTACGCACGCTTCTATTATTGTAGACAGTGTTGGGCCTCCAAGTGCAGAGGTTTGTAGAACAGCAGCAAGTTTCCCTTAAGTGGATCACCCAACGTTTATCGAACTCAGGGATGAAGTGGTCAAAGGTATCCCTCTCAAGCAACCCTGTAATTAAGATACAAGAAGTCTCTTGTGTCCCCAACACACCCAATACACTTGTCATGTGTATAGGTGCACTAGTTCGGCGAAGAGATAGTGAAATACAAGTGGTATAGATAATTATAAGTAGTAACGGTGCCAGAAAAGAGCTTGTCAGGTAGGAAGAGACTAAAGGCAATCTGAAATAAAGATGGAAGCAAGCAAACATGTAACAGATCTAGTTGCAAACGGTGTTTCAATGCTTAGAAACAAGGCCTAGGGATCATACTTTCAGTAGTGGACACTCTCTCATATAAATATCTTCTCTTCATTATTCTACCCTGAACTACTCTCCGGTTGGACGATGTAGGGCTATAACAGCACACCTTAAAGTTCGCATTCCCCATCTAGATAACCCCTCACTATCACCTTGAGCGCTAGATGGTTCCAATAAACACCACAATCTCATAGAGACATCCAACTCAAATTATACTCATGATAAGTATTTATGTACTGTTAGCCAAAGTGCCACACGGTGTGCACACTGTCAACTTCACACACGTGGGGTAAGCAGAGATTCATTAAAGCATTTGAGTAGCAGAATAGATCATTAGATTACAAAGGTCATGATTTCATAAGATCACGCATAGAGAGAGAGAGAGAGATGAACAGATAGCTACCAGTAGATCCCTTAGCCTCGAGGAAGAACTACTCCCTCATCATCATGGGAATCAGCAACAGCGATGGAGATGGTGGTGGAGATCAATGGAGATGGCTCTAGGGGCAATTCCCTGTCCCAGCAGGGTGTCGGGATAGAGTCTTTCTATCCCTCGAATCTCCCCTTCGGTGGCGGCGGTGTTGTGGAGGTTTTCGTGGCTTTCTCCTGGATGATTTAAGGTTTCTGCATCGGAGGCTTCTTATAGGCGAAAGGGGAGGCCGAGGGGGTGCCCGAGGAGGCTGCACACCTCAGAAGCGGGCTAGGCCAGACCGCGTGGCCAGGGGTGTGGCCCCGTCGAGGCCCTTCTCCGTCTCGTCTTCTGGCTCTGTGTTCCCCTCAGTGAAATATTGACTTTGGCTTTTGTCCCGTCCAATTCCGAGAATATTCATTTTCCGCTTTTCCGAACCAAAAAGTAAGAAAACAGCAACCGCATCGTGGCATCTTGTTAATAGGTTAGTCCTAGAAAACATATAAAAATACCTCAAAGTGTTAACAAAGCAAATCAAAGTAGATACTAAACAAGCATGGAACATCAAAAATTATAGATACGTTTACGACGTATCAAGCATCCCCAAGCTTAACTCCTGCTCATCCTCGAGTAGGTAAGTGATAAAAAGAATAACTTTTAAGGTGACATGCACCATCACAATCTTGATCAAACCATTTGCAAGCATTGAAAGCTGGGATCAAATAACTCTAAACATGAGCATGAAAGATGAACATCTAACAATAAGACAAAGTAACTATACTGCAACATGAAAGGATACAAACAAAGGTTCTTGAATAACAATGCATTGAAAGACATTTGTTTGTTTCACATATAGAAAACATAGCATAGTGGCATTCAGCTTGTCCCTCATGGAGTAGCAAAACATAAATGCATAGGACACCTTCAAAGTTCATAAGGGTGACTAGATACAAATAGTTCAAGAACAAGTAATATCAACATTATGAATCAATCAATAAGTTTTGGGACAATGCACATAGAACTAAGAATGACAACTATGCTCTCTTAATTGGTGCCTAAGGATAGAAGGTGGAGACACAATATAAAAGTGGAAGAAAGGCCCTTCATAAAGGGAACCAGGGATTTCAAGTCTCAGAAAGAGCTTCCAAAAATTATGGTACTTGTTAGATTTCAGCTCTCATTGCCCCTATCATAAGCATCTTTAGGTGGTTAAGGTTAAAGTGAACAAAATATGGAGTATATGCTTGACTTTGTATAAGTTGGCAATCTCATGTCCCTTGAATACGAGGGTCGCTCCTCATGCTACTCAAGTTTAGTTACCAATAAGTTCTTGTCATAGTAAGTACATGTGTATCATAGAAAACCACCAATAGGGTACCCCTTGCACATGATACAGGATCTATCCCATAATCAAAATAACAAGGCAAGTAGACAGTGAGCATCTCAGCGATCTTCTTATTTTCCATGGGAAAATGGTGCTTTTTCTCTATTTCCTCTTTTCTCATCTTTCTTTTTCTTTTTCTCAATCTCTACCTTTTTTATAAGAAGAATGCTTCATAGATTGCTCACTATGGTGATGCTGCAAGTTTCCACCATGATTAGGCATGGCTTAAGCTAGTGGCCCAGGCATTTCTCTAACACACATACATAACTCCATGGACTTACAAGCTCCCCTTTAATTTCACACCGACGACATCCATAAACAAAATAGCATGATATCAACTAGGTATAATGTACAAGTGCAATGTTGAAAGCGTTCCTCATGACATCATGGTTCTGTTAATCCCAACATATAAGTGCAAGCATATACAACATAGATGACACAATGGTTCAAGTTTATTAGGGGCAAGAAAAGTAAAGTCTGCCATCAAGTTTGTGAGAGCTTTAATCACTAATTTTCACATCACAAGTTTAATTCGGAAGGTAGATAAAAACATGAATATACTTGGAATAGCAAATGCTAATAGGTAGGTATGGTGGACTCTTTGGAATAACTTGGTTTTATTTGGAGTTGGATGTATGAGTGGAACCCATACTTGGTATGGAGGCTAGCAAAAGACTGGGAGCAACCAACTAAGAGAACAATAATGGCCATAATCATGCAAAGCGACAAAACATTATTAATTAAAGCATAAAGTGATATTAGAAGTCGAAAACTAAATGATCATAGAGGCTATGGTGACTTGGTATAGTCTTAACATGGTGTGAGCATGCGCCAAGTCAACCCAAATAAAGCATTTAAAGGAGAATACCACAATATATGCTTTTAATATGCTAAAACAACGCATGATTCTTTCAAGGCACATTAAGCAATCTTAATTTTTTATAACATGTCATGCTACAGCAAAAATCACTAAGTATAAAGCCAAAACAATATCAAGCATGACATGATAAAGTCTAAGTCACAGTCAAAAACAAGCCCCTTTTATACCACTTAAGCATGAACTTTCCTACTCTTTTCCAATCCAAATCAACTTTATTTGAAACAACTCACAAAGATAATAATAAATAAAGATCAGTGGGATTGTCTCACAAATCCACAAAGAAGAACTAAAAAGTTCCATGCTGAAAGCACAAGGAAACTAAGGCTAAACCCAGTGCTAGCAAAAGAGAACACTCACAAAACAATAAGAATGAAAACTAGAGTGTTCTAAACAATGAAAGCAGAGTGTGTCTCTCTCCAAAAGAAGTGCTGGGATCAAACCAACTTATTGCAGCAAATAAAACAAAAATAAAAGATGAATACGCTCCAAGAACAACACAATTGTACAAGAAACAATAAAAATGAAGTGTTTGGAAGAAAACCTAAGATTTTTATTGATGAAGAAGGGGATGCCTTGGGCATCCCCAAGCTTTGACGCTTGTACTTCTTGAATATTTCTTGGGGTGACACGGGTGGCATCCCCAAGCTTGAGATTTTTTCCATACTTCATCTTATCACATTGCTCTTCCCTACACTTTAAAATTTCCTTCATACAAAACTTCACACAATCTTCATTAGCAACATTAGTGTATTCAAGATAATAAGTCTTTGTGTTTAGTTTCAACACAATTAAAACTTTTATTAAAACACAAGCTACTGTAGCAATTCCTTCTAAAACCTCAAGTGATCAAAGAGAACTCAAAGAGAAAGAGATTAAGAAGCAAATGCAAATAATGGCAGAAATCTATCAAAACAGACCAGCAGGTAAAAACCAATTTTTTCTAAGACCTTCTGTTGCTCAAACCGAAAAGTGTTAAACTAACGAAAGTTAGATAACAACCTGGGGCAGAAGCACAGAAAATTACAGCTCAATCTGATGTAAAAGATTTTTCAAGATTTTTTACAGTGACGCATAGAAATCCGTTTCGGGACAGCAACTTTCCCAAGCATTATTTCTCTCTTATTAGAGGTTATTCTTGGCACAAAAGACACACAAAAATGATAAGGAGAGGTTATTACTGACGAAATAACTTCCAAGACTCAACAAAAGAAAAATTTATTGACTAAAAATTTGGGCTATCTCCCAATAAGTGCTTTTCTTTAATGCCTTTGAGCTAGGCATGATAATTTCGATGATGCTCACATAAGAAATATGAATTGAAGTAAAAGAGAGCATCAAGAAGCAAATATGGAATAAATTTAAGTCTAACCCACTTTCTATGAAAAATAATCTTGTAAAGAAACAAGTCATGAAAGCACAAAGCAACAAGCATAGGAATACAAAACAAGTGCAACTTCAAAAAAATTAAAATAAAGAGGGGAAACTTAACATTGTTGAGACACATAAAACCATGTTTCCCTCTCTCATAATAACTTTCAGTAGCATCATGAATAAAATTAACAATATAACTATCACATAAAATATTCTTATCATGAGCCACATGCATAAAAGAGTTAATACTCCCCACATAAACATAGTCATTCTTATTAATTGTAGTGGGAGCAAATTCAACAAAATAGCTATCATTATTATTCTGATCACCATAATCATAAAATATAGGAGGCATATTGTAATCATTATTAATTTTCTCCTCAATAGTAGGTGGACTTAAAATATCATATTCATCATTGTAATCATCATATATTGGAGGCATAGTATCATCAAAGTAAATTTTCTCTTCCGTGCTTGGGGGACTAAAAAGATCATTTTCATAAAAACTAGCTTCCCCAAGCTTAGACTCTTCCATAGCATTAGCAATAATGGTGTTCAAAGAATTCATACTAATAACATTGCTATTAACACGCAAATAAAGTTCCATACGTTTTTTAATTTTCTCTTCAAACACTTCATGTCCTAACTCAAGATAAATACTATAAAGCTTTCTAATTTTGTTGTTGTTTTCCATTAAGCCTAACTAGTGAAAATAAAAACAAGAAACAAAAAGATATAATTGCAGAATCTAAAGGAAATAACTTCGAGCACTCACACACCAGCTACAGTACTAGAAGATAGCTTAGTAGCCAGAGGATGTGAGTACCTTTTACCTTACCTCCCCGGCAACGGCGCCAGAAAATAGCTTAATGTCTACGCACGCTTCTATTCTTGTAGATAGTGTTGGGCCTCCAAGTGCAGAGGTTTGTAGAACAGCAGCAAGTTTCCCTTAAGTGGATCACCCAAGGTTTATCGAACTCAGGGAGGAAGTGGTCAAAAGTATCCCTCTCAAGCAACCCTGCAATCAAGATACAAGAAGTCTCCTGTGTCCCCAACACACCCAATACACTTGTCATGTGTATAGGTGCACTAGTTCGGCGAAGAGATAGTGAAATACAAGTGGTATAGATAATTATAAGTGGTAACGGTGCTAGAAAAGAGCTTGACGGGTAGGAAGAGACTAAAGGAAATCTGAAATAAAGATGGAAGCAAGCAAACATGTAACAGATCTAGTTGCAAACGATGTTTCAATGCTTAGAAACAAGGCCTAGGGATCGTACTTTCACTAGTGGACACTCTCTCATATAAATATCTTCTCTTCATTATTCTACCCTGAACTACTCTCCGGTTGGACGATGTAGGGCTATAACAGCACACCTTAAAGTTCACATTCCCCATCTAGATAACCCCTCACTATCAGCTTGAGCGCTAGATGGTTCCAACAAACACCACAATCTCATACAGACATCCAACTCAAATTATACTCATGATAAGTATTTATTTAATCTTAGCCAAAGTGCCACACGGTGTGCAAACTGTCAACTTCACACACATGGGGATAAGCAGAGATTCATTAAAGCACTTGATTAGTAGAATAGATCTATAGATTACAAAGCTCGTGATCTCATAAGATCACGCATAGAGAGAGATGAACACATAGCTACCGGCAGAGCCCTTAGCCTCGAGGAAGAACTACTCACTCATCATCATGGGAATCAGAAACGGCGATGGAGATGGTGGCGGAGATCGATGGAGATGGCTCTAGGGGCAATTCCCCATCCCGGTAGGGTGCCAACAGAGACTTTCTGTCCCCCGAATCTCCCCTTCAGTGGCGGCAGCGCTGTGGAGGTTTTTGTGGCTTTCTCCTGGATGATTTAGGGTTTCTGCATCGGAGGCTTCTTATAGGCGAAAGGGGAGGCCGAGGGGTGCCCGAGGCGGCTACACCCCCCACCCCCTAGGCGCGGGCCAGGACAGGTCGCGCGGCCGGGGGGTGTGGCCCCTCAAGGCCCTTCTCTGTCTCGTCTTCTGGCTCCGTGTTCCCCTCGATGAAATATTGACTTTGGATTTTGTCCCGTCCAATTCCGAGAATATTCATTTTCTGGATTTTCTGGAACCAAAAATAGAAGAAAGCAGGCAACTGCCACTATGGCATCTTGTTAATAGGTTAGTCCCAAAAAACATATAAAAATACCTCAAAGTGTTGACAAATCAAAGCAAAGTAGATACTAAACAAGCATGGAACATCAAAAATTATAGATACGTTTACGACGTATCAGGACCCACTAGATAGAACATACAAGGATGCATCGGGGACCCACAAGCCAGAACATGCCAGAGAGGCTAACATAAGGGCCCTAGCAGTAAGACCATACATGACTGCCATGGTGAAAACAGCAGACGTGGCCGAAAAAAGTCCATCATACACACGTTGCATTTACAGAGAAGCTGACATGTCGGACCCAGCAGGCCCAAGCATAGCCCATGAAATTAGCCTATAGCCCCAACCATAGCCCAATACCTTCTAATTCGGACTTTTCGTGGTCTTGTGGCCACCGACCATAGCCCAGTCAATTTAGGAGTGAGCCCATGGAATATAAGCCATGACGAATAGGGCATCCGCCCCGAGTTAGCCCAGAATCTTTTTAATTCAGCCTTTATGAGCATTTTTTGTACTCTAAGGCTGACATCTAGGACCCGAAAAATAGTCCAACATACACACATTTCTTTCAAATAGAAGCTATCCGTTGGGACCCAGCATAGACACAATTCCTACACTGAGGTGGTTGACATCTGGTACCCAGCAAGTTTCCAAGGTCAAAACAGCGGGCATGGCCAAAAAAAGTCCATCATACGCACGTTTCATTTACAGAGAGGCTAATATGTGGGACCCAGCAGCGCGGCCTTATATAGATGTTGCATCGAGCAATGTTGCTAGTTCGAAACAGGGAGGCGCGAGCGACAAAAAAGTTCAGCATGCACACGTTTCTTCTAATGAGAGGCTAAAATGGGTGACCCAGCAGCGTGAGCAAATGGTAGATTCGTCGAGCAACGCTATCTAGTTCAAAACAGGGTAGCACTAGAGAAGAAAAAAATTCCATCATACCCACGATTCTTCTAATGTGAGGCTGACATAAGGGACCCACCAGCCTGAATAAACGGCTGATGCAGTGACCAACGCTATCAAGTTCGGAACATGAAGGCGTGACAGAGGGTAAAAGTCCATCATACACACATTTCTTCTAATGAGAGGATGACATGTGGGGCCCAGTAGCATGATTAAACGGTAGATCCATTGAATAGCGCTATCAAGTTCGGAACAGGGTAGCGCGAGCCAAGGAAAAAAATTCCATCATACACATGTTTCTTCTAATGAGAGGATGGCATGTGGGGATCAGGAGGTTGGTTAAACAGTAGATGTGTTGAGCAACGCTATCAACTTCGGAACGGGTAGCGCCAGCGAAGGAAAAAAATCCATCATACACACGTTTCTTCTAATGAGAGGATGACATGTGGGTCCCAGGAGGTTGATTAAATGGTAGATGCATCGAGTAGCGCTATCAACTTCAGAACAGGGTAGCGTGAGCGAAGGAAAAAAATTCCATCATACACACGATCCTTCTAATGCGAGGCTGACATGTGGGCCCTAGTAGCCTGACTAAACGGTAGACGCTTCGAGCAATGTTGTCAAGTTCAAATCAGGGAGGCATGACCGAAAAGTATGGTCCGCTAGAGACACTATTGCCCGGGACCCACACGCCTCAAAAGACTTCGGCGAGTCAACATCGCGCGAGGAAATGAAAATCTTGCTTCTGCCACGCGCCAGCCGAGCTTCCTCCATGTTTTTAGCAGATCCGTCATAGTAGAGGGCCACGAAACCGGGAAAAAAAGTTTTCCATCAGCCAAGGCCGAGCTGAGAATTTCGTCGCGAAAGACAAGCCTTCTACGACGACCGTCGGGCAAGTCATTATGGAAGGAAAATTTTCTTGTAGTGTATGGATCATCGTAAAAGTTTAGGGGTTATTCGATATAACCAAAACAATAGCGAATAAGTCCTTGTAGAGTATTCATTGGAAAAATGAATATGAAATCTATGGCTAGAACCAAAAGAAAGGAAAAATTAGTATTGCTTGAAGTTTTGGTGCATTTTCGAGAAAGCTTATGTTCTCGAATGTGAAGCTTTTGGAAGATAGTGGAAAACACGATGTGATTCAAAACCCTGCATCAAAGTGTTGCTGACTCGTGTACTAACGAGCTCATTGGGGAACCCCAAGAGGAAGGTATGATGAGCACAACAGTAAGTTTCCCTTAGTTATGAAACCAAGGTTATCAATCCAGTAGGAGCAAGGAAACACCCCAAAGGTGTAGTAGCTGAACTTTGGCAGGGCGCACTACCGGTGCCAGCAACAACGTGGAGACCTGCACAACACAACCACAGAACTCTGTCCCCAACTTGCGATGAGGTTATCAATCTCACCGATTTTGCTGAAAACAAAGGATTAAACGTATCGAGTGGAAGAAAGTAATAGTTTGTAGAAAGTAAACACAAAACAGTAAACAGTTGATTGTAGATTGATAGTAAAAGAAAGGACCGGGGTCCATAGTTCACTAGAGGTGGCTCTCCTTAAGATAGATGACATGTTGGGTGAACAAATTACAGCGGGGCAATTGACAAACATCGAGAAAGCATACAAGCATATACTACTCATGTTGACTCCTTTGAGATTCGATTGGGCATTACAACATTATACATAGACCATAATCCAATTGCATCTATGACTAATAATCCACCTTCAGGTTATCATCCGAACCCCCTCTAGTATTAAGTTACAAGCAACGGATAATTGCATTACGAATTGCGTGTAAAGTAAACAATACGATTGTTCTATGAACAAAGGATTGTTGTTTTCTCCCTAGTAGCAACAGCACATCTAGTACCTTAGATTTCTGTCACTTCCCCAGATTACCAGAGGCATGAACCCACTATCGAGCATAAATACTAACTCTCGGAGTTGCTAGCATCTACTTGGCCAAGATAGCTACTAACAACAGAAAGCATGCAAGATCACAAATAACAAAGAAATGATAGAATCAATAATCAATCTGAAATAGCATCTCAATATCCATCGGATCCTCGCAAACACAACATGCAGAATTACAAATAGATGATCTTGATCATGAACGGAGCTCACAAGATCTAAACATGATAGCACAAAGGAGGAGAACCAGCCATCTAGCTACTACATGGACTCGTGGTCCAGAGATGAACTACTCACGCATCACACCAGAGGCTTGCATGATGATGAAGAAGGCCTCCAGGGTGAATTCTCCTCTCCAGCAGGGTGCTGGGAAGAGCTTCAGATCCCTCCCGATCTAGGGATGGAGATGACGGCGTCTGCAGACTCTTTCATGGAATTTTGATCAAGTACTTAGGGTTTCCATATCGGAGGCAACTTATAGGCAGAAGGAGAGGCCGAGGGGGTGCCTGGGGCGGCCAGACCACCCCCTGGCGTGGGCCAGGCCTGGCCGCGCGGCCAGGTGGTGTGGCCGGGCCCCAGCCCCTCTTCGTCTCGTATTCTGGCTCTAGGTGTCCCTCGGTGAAAAACTGACTTTGGCTTTTGTCCCATCCAATTCCTAGAATATTCATTTTCTGACTTTCTTGGAACCAAAAACAGCAGAAAACAGGCAGCTGGCACTATGGCTCTTGTTAATAGGTTAGTCCAAGAAATCATATGAAAAGTAATCCAAAGTGTGGACAAAACATAAGAAAGTAGATAAAACCAAGCATGGAACATCAAAAATTATGGATACGTTAGCAACGTATCAACATCCCTAAGCTTAACTCCTGCTTGTCCTTGAGTAGGTAAGTGGTAAAAAGAAAGAATAATTTTTGAGGTGACATGCACCATCATAAACTTGATCAAAGTATTTGTAAAACATTTTAAGTTGGGATCATAGTACTTTAATCATAACATGAAATACAAAGTTCTAACAATAAGACAAAGCAACTATGTTGCAACATGAAAAGGCACAAACAAAAGATTCATGAATAACAATGCTTTGCAAGACGTTTGTTTGTTTCACATAAAGAAAACATAGCATAGTGGTATTCAGCTTGTCCCTCATAGAGTAGCAAGCATAAATGCATAGGACACCTTCAAAGTTCATAAGAGTGACTAGATACAAATAGTTTAAAACAAGCAATATCAAAGCTATGCATCAATCAACAAGTCTTGGGACAATGCACATAGAACTAAAAATGGCCACTATTCTCTCAAAGTAGGTGCATAAAGGTAGAAGGTCGAGACTCAACAAAAAGGTAAAAGAAAGGCATTCATAGAAGGAAGTAGGGATTCAAGTCTCATAAAGAGCTTCCAAAAATTATGGTACTTAATAGCTTTCAGCTCTCATTGCCCCTATCATAAGCATCTTGAAGGTGATTAAGGTTAAAGTGACACAACTAAGAGGATATGCTTCACAAGTTATAAGCCAAAATCTCATGCCCCTTACTTACGAAGACCGAACCTCATGCTACTCAACTTTAGTCACAAGTAAGCTCTTGTCATTGTAAGTACATATGTATCATAAAGAACCATGCAGGGTACCCCTTGCACATGATACAGGAGCTATCCCATAATCAAAATGACAAGGCAAGCAGACAATGAGCATCTCAGCGATCTTTTTATTTGCTATTTGAATAGGTTTTTATTGAGGATGCTTCATAGAGTGCTCATTATGGTTATGCTGCAAGTTTCTACCATGATTAGGCATGGCTTAGGCTAGCGGCCCATGCATTTCTTTAACACACATACAAACTCCATGATCTTACAAGTTCCCTTTTATTTCACACCGCCGGGATCCATAAGCAAAAGAACATGATATCAACGGGGTACAAGTACAGGTGCAATGTTGAAAGCGTTCCCCTTGATATATGGTTCTGCTAACTTCAACTTATAAAGCGCAAGCATATACGCAACAAAGATGGACGCAATGGTTCAGGTTTATTAAATGCAAAAAAGTAAAGTGTGCCATCAAGTTCGTGAGAGCTTTAATCACTAGTTTTCTCATAACAAGTTTAATTTGGAAGGTAGACAAAAACATGAATATACTTGGAATAGCATATGCTAATAGGTAGGTGTGGTGGACTCTTTGGAATAACTTGGTTTTAGGAGTTGGATGCATGAGTGGAACTCATACTTGGTTGTGGAGGCTAGCAAAAGACTGGGAGCGACTAACTAAGAGAGCAATAATGGCCATAATCATGCAGAGCGACAAAACATCATTAATCAAAGCATAAAGTGATACTACAAGTTGAAAACTAAAGGATCATCAAGGCTATGGTGACTTGGGATAGTCATAACATGGTGTGAGCATGCGCCAAGTCGACCCAAAAAAATCATCAAAGGAGAATACCACAATACTATGCTTTAATATGCTAAAACAACGCATGATTCTTCAAAGGCACATTAAGCAATCTCAATTGTTTATAGAAAGTCATGCTACAGCAAAGAATACTAAGCATAATGCCAAAACAATATCGAGCATGGCATGACAAAGCATAGGCCACAGTCAAAAACAAGCTCTCTTTACCACTTAAGCATGAACTTTCCTACTCTTTTCCAATCCAAACCAAACTATTTGAAAACCAATGTATGAAAGAGGGGGTCCAACCAATTTATTCAGCAAACTAAGCAAACCAAGCAAACGAAAACTCAAAACTAAAATGAAAAATAAGACGCTCCAAGAACAACACAATTGTGCATGAAACAATAAAAATGAAGTGTTTGGAAGAAACCTGGGATTTTTATTGATGAAGACGGGGATGGATTGGGCATCCCCAAGCTTTGACGCTTGTACTTCTTGGATATTTCTTGGGGTGACACGCGTGGCATCCCCAAGCTTGAGATTTAGTCCATTCTTTCATCTCATTACTCATTCCTTCCATACACCTGAAATTTTTCCTTCATACAAAACTTCACACAATCTTTATTAGCAACATTAGTGCACTCAAGATAATAAGTCTTTAGGTTCAGTTCTAACACCCATAAAACTTCCATTAAAATACAAGCTACTGTAGCACTTCCCTAAAAAATCTCAATTCCCCAAAAGAACTCAAAAAGGAACCAACAAGAAGCAAATGCAAATAATGGCAGAAATCTGTCAAAACAGACCAGCAGGTAAAGACGAATTTTTTCGAAGACCTTCGGTTGCTCAAATCGAAAAGTGTTGAACTAACGAAAGTTAGATAACACCCTGGGGCAGAAGAAAAAAAATTAACGCCTCAAAAGGACGTACATATATTTTACACGAATTTTTATAGTGAAGCACAGAAATCTGTTTCGGGACAGCAACTTTCCCAATCATTACTTCTCTCTCATTAGAGGTTACTCTTGGCACAAAAAGCAAATAAAAAGGATAAGGAGTGGTTATTACTGAAGTAATAACTTCCAAGACTCATCTAAAACTTTTGGGTTATCTCCCAATAAGTACTTTTCTTTAACGCCTTTAAGTTAGGCATAAGAGGCAAGAAAAAGAATCAAGTGTTCTCAAATGAAGAAGCATTAAGATTAATACCAGAAATATCTTCAACAAGGCAAGGTATATCATCCAAATAAGTTCTAGAGGATCCTCTCTCAACACTCTTGGGTTCACTATTTTCATCAAATGGGTTTTTGGGAACAATCCAATCAAGATTCTTTTCTATGGCTTCATGCATTGCTACAAGTTTAAAAGGTATTGGTATCTTAATTTCCTCTCCATTAGATTTGGTTTTGTTCATCTTTTATCGTTTACCAACAACATATACACATGAGCCTAGCATATTGAAACATTTAAAGACTTTTCTAGCTTCCTTGGTAACATCATACAATTCCATAAGCAAAGTTTCTAGAATAAAATCCCTCTTTTTAGGGTCCTCAATTTCTTTAAGTTTAAGAAACATTACTTGCATTAAGGGGTTAAGGTTAACAAACCTAGCTTCCAACATGTGAACTAAAGAAGTTGCAGCAATTTCATAGCTTGGAGCAAGTTTTGCAAGGGATCTATCCTCAATATCCTCATGTTTACTAACATGATTAAAGAATTCTTCAATATTATCTTTTCCAATTATAGAGCCACTACCTATTGAAAGGTCTTTCAGGGTAAATTTAGGGATCAACATGGTGAGCTAAGAAAGAGGTAACAACTATAGAAAGACTTAATTTTTCTGTTTTTTAATAAAGAAAGCAAACTAGTAAAACTATTTTTTTGTATTTTTGATAAAGAAAGTAAACTTGTAAAACTATTTTTTTGTGTTTTTGATAAAGAACAAGCAAACAAAACAAAAGGTAAAATAAGCAAAACAAAAATAACAAAGTAAAGAGATTGGTTATGAGGGACTCCCCTTGTGAAGATGTCCTTGACTCCTGGGCAACGGCGCCAGAAAAATACTTGCTGACTCGTGTACTAACAAGATCGTTGGGGAACCCCAAGAGGAAGGTATGATGAGCATAGCAGTAAGTTTCCCTCAGTTATGAAACCAAGGTTATCAATCCAGTAGGAGCAAGGAAACACCCCAAAGGTGTAGTAGCTGAACTTTGGCAGGGCGCACTACCGGTGCCAGCAGCAACGTGGAGACTTGCACAACACAACCACAGAACACTGTCCCCAACTTGCGATGAGGTTGTCAATCTCACCGGTTTTGCTGAAAACAAAGGATTAAACGTATCGAGTGGCAGAAAGTAATAGTTTGTAGAAAGTAAACACAAAACAGTAAAAGTTGATTGTAGATTGATAGTAAAAGAAAGGACCGGGGTCCATAGTTCACTAGAGGTGGTTCTCCTTAAGAAAGATGACATGTTGGGTTAACAAATTACAGCGGGGCAATTGACAAACATCAAGAAAGCATACAAGCATATATACTACTCATGTTGACACCTTTGAGATTCGATTGGGCATTACAACATTATACATAGACCATAATCCAACTGCATCTATGACTAATAATCCACCTTCAGGTTATCATCTGAACCCCCTCCAGTATTAAGTTGCAAGCAACGGATAATTGCATTACGAATTGCGTGTAAAGTAAACAATGCGATTGTTCTATGAACAAAGGATTGTTGTTTTCTCCCTAGTAGCAACAGCACATCTAGTACCTTAGAGATTTACATCACTTCCCAGTTACAGAGGCATGAACCCACTATCGAGCATAAATACTAACTCTTGGAGTTGCTAGCATCTACTTGGCCAAGATAGCTACTAACAACGGAAAGCATGCAAGATCACAAATAACAAAGACATGATAGAATCAATAATCAATCTGAAATAGCATCTCAATATCCATCGGATCCCATAAACACAACATGCAGAATTACAAATAGATGATCTTGATCATGAACGGAGCTCACAAGATCTAAACATGATAGCACAAAGGAGGAGAACCAGCCATCTAGCTACTACATGGACCCATAGTCCAGAGATGAACTACTCACGCATCACACTGGAGGCTTGCATGATGATGAAGAAGGCCTCTAGGGTGAATTCCCCTCTCCGACAGGGTGCCGGGATGTGAGATCCAGGCACATGGCTTAATAGGATTGATAGGATACCCATATCAATAAGTTGCAACTTCTTTTCCGGAAGCTCATTCGAAAAGAACTCTAAGGTTAAGCGTGCTTGGCCTAGAGCAATTCTAGGATGGGTGACCGACAGGAAGTGGTAGCAAAGGTGCGCACGAGTGAGGACAAAGTGCACAGAAAAGACTAGTGTTGGTCTGTGGGGCCAGTCTAGATATCCTATTAAGCTGCCAGGAGTGACACCCCCGGGCCCAGGAGTGGACGGGGTGTTACACGGGAAGAGCTTCAGATCCCTCCCGATCTAGGGATGGCGATGATGGCGACTATAGACTCTTTCGTGGAATTTTGATCGGGACTTAGGGTTTCCGTATAAGAGGCAACTTATAGGCGGAAGGAGAGGCCGAGGGGGTGCCTGGGGCGGCCAGACCACCCCATGGCGTGGGACAGGCCTGGCCGCATGGCCAGGTGGTGTGGCCGGGCCCCATCCCCTCTCTGTCTCGTATTCTGGCTCCAGGTGTCCCTCGGTGAAAAACTGACTTTGGCTTTTGTCCTGTCCAATTCCGAGAATATTCATTTTTTGACTTTCCTGGAACCAAAAACAGCAGAAAACATGCAGCTGGCACTGTGGCTCTTGTTAATAGGTTATTCCAAGAAATCATATGAAAAGTACTCCAAAGTGTGGACAAAACATAAGTAGATAAAACCAAGCATGGAACATCAAAAATTATGGATAAGTTAGCAACGTATAAAGTGTTCAGAAGCACAACAGAAAGCATTCCTGAATGATTCTCTTCATAAAGGAAAGAATCAATGATAATGATCATTGTGTTTTCCCCACTGGTATTTTCACTATATAAAGTAGGATTCAAAATGTACTCCACATCTTGTATGGATACATTTCAGAATCATTTGTCATATTACCGGAATATGACATACCTATGAACTACTAAGGAAACAATGGTAAACTAAAATTATGAGAAATCCTAGAGGCAAAATTCACTTAAGACTAGAAAGCAATTTGTTGTTGAATCTTAACAAGTAAAGGGGTTACTTGAAATTTTCCAAATGACTGCAAAGTCATGAACGAAAAGGTGAATGACAAAGGCACGATTTTTCATGAATAAAGTATTGGACAAATTCAAATGAATTTGATTCAAGTGTGCTGAAAGTCTAGTGGATTTTAAAACTAGTAAGATACTAGTACCTCATAGTAAATCTCCCAGTTTGATAATTTATCAAAGGATTTTGAAGTTTTTCAAAATAGTGAGTGGATATGCAATTTGCATGAAATTGAGTGGGAGCTATGAAAGTCTTCCTAAAACAATATGTGAATGACATATTTTTGAGTGGGAGCTTAAAACAGTGATTCTTAAGTGTGTATACAACACATTAAGAGTAAAAGCGCAAGTACCAATAAATAATTATTTATATATTACAATATTATGTAGTATTCGTAAAGGGATTCTAAAAAGAGTTTCGGAATAGAAGTTAATTAAGGACTGGTCCTTGGTCAACTCAAATTAGGAATAACATTAAGTTAAAATATCAATGGTTGAAAGAAAGAAAAGGATGATCATCATCCACTATGTTGAGAGATAGGTTCTATCTTAGAAAACCATGATGATAACTTAACATAATACATGATCCAAGAAGGAACATTTCAAAAGTGATTAAGTATGAATCACGGAACGTTGAGCTGAGTTAGTCCATAGTGTCTAATTGAGAACTATAGACAAGTTTCCAAATCCATAAAGGATAACATATCTTAAAGCATAAAGGGTTATATTATAAGGGAATATGTTGGAAACTCCTGTATCGATAATACCAACTAAAGTCAAGTAGGAAGCGAGGTGAACAAAACATCGAAAGTTGCATAGGGTGCACTAGTGTTTCGATAATTACATTTATAATAATAGATAAGGGTACCATCTAAAGTGATGTATAATGTTATGGCGGGACTAGTTCGTCTTTAACGTAGAATGATGTGTCCCAGGGCACAGTGCCCATGAGAAAGCCCATGAGGTTGATCTAAAGTCACTGTAGGCTCCTGGAAACCGGCCTCATTCTGCTGCCATAACTACGATGCATACACAAAGATGTTGTCATGTGATGATAAAGTAGTAATGTCAATCAAGGTGACATTAGTAAGTTGCAAAGGATTTGGGACTGTAAAGTACATGCCCAAGACTCAACCTCTTCCATGAGAAAGCATGTTCAAGGTACCGGGATATATGGTGCCAATGATTAAGAACAAATGCAGCTAGTTTATTTGTACTCTAGTGCAAGTGGGAGACTGTTGGAAATATGCCCTAAAGACAAATAGTAATAAGGATTATTATCATATTTCATAAATTTTATGATTAAGTTTTGTATCATGCTATAACTTTATTGAAAGGAAACGTCAATACACCTGTGATATATAAACAACCAGGGGTTCCTGGTGAAACTCTAGTCACTGGTTCGTTGGTCAATAGATGATCAAGGTTTCCTGATCATGTGGCATTTATGCCAGATGGAAATGGAGTCACCTCATTATGAGAATGAGATGATAAACTAATACCCAACCTAATCATCATGACCGGATCATGTCACAAAAGTTCAACTTACGATGATTAGAATAGACCTAATAGACTATTTCTTAGACCATGAGGCTATATCAATCACTGTATCCCGAGGGTACTTTGATAGCATCGAACGTCACTTGGTTAAACAGCGATCATAAAGGTGTGTTCAGGTATTCGGAGGAACGGTAGAGGCATTATACGTCAAGAGCGGGATTTGTCCATCCGCGTGATGGAAAGATGTTGAAAATATGCCCTAGAGACAAATAGTAGTAAGGACTATTATCATATTTCATATAGTTTATGATTAAGTTTTATATCATGCTATAACTGTATTGAGTGGAAACATCAATACACATGTGATATAAAAACAACCAGGGGTTCCCAGTGAAACTCAAGTCACTGGTTCATTGGTCAACAGATGATCATGTTTCCTCATCATGTGGCATTTATGCCAGTTGGAAATGAGGTCATCTCATTCCGAGAATGAGACAATGAACCAATACCCAACCTAAACATCGTGACCCGATCATGTCACGAAGTTCAAGTTACGATGATTAGAAATGGATCCTCGTAGACTATTCCTTAGACCGTGAGGCTATATCAATCACTGTCTCCCGAGAGTGCTTAGATAGCATCAAACACCATCTGGTAATACGGTGGTTATAAAGGTGTGTTCAGGTACTCGGAGAAAACCGTAGAGGCAATATATGTCAAGAGCGGGATTTGTCTGTCCATGTGATGGGAAGATACTCAAGGGCCCACTCAGAGAAGTTATATCCAATATCTGCGTAGCGTGTGATTTGATCACGGGGATATCACTTGTCGGAACGAGTCAAGTAGCATTGTTCAGTAACGAGATTGAACATGACATGGTGATGTCATTGATCAGATCTTGGGCAATTCAAGTATCGAGAGACAAAGGGAATAAGACATGACTGTCCCAGTTCAAACAACGAAAGATCTTCGTGGAACGCACATGGGTCACATGGCCATCCAGGTCCCTCTGTCGATCATTGGTGCGGGAGTGTCCCGACCATGTCTGGAGTGTTGCCGAACCGTGGGGTATCACACTTAAGGGCTTGATGATGCTTAGAGAGTGTTTATAGGATCGGTAGAATCGAAGAAGAGTAGGGAGAAAACCAGAAGGGTTTCGGTAAGTCCGGAGGATGTCCGGAGTGGAGGTGCAAGGTGTTCCATGACCATGGAGATTGAATAATATGTGAATGAATGTTAAATGTTGATTTAATCATTTATTCATAATTATTTAATAAAGAGAAAAATCAATTTTAATGGTCAAAGGCTTAATGGGCAAATTCCGAAGGGAGAGGCCCATTAGGGGAAAGGAGAGAGGGAGAGGGGCCAAGGGGGCTGGCCGGCTGGGCCTAGCCCCCCGTGCGCGGCCCACTAGGGTGGCCGGCAGCCACCCCTCCCCCCTCCTCTCCTTTAGTCCCACCCCGGGACTTTGAGGGAGGGTGTACCCCGTCCTCCCCCTATATATAGTGGGGTATTTGGCCAAGATAAATACACCAATAATCAATAAAGGTCTCCCCACTTTTGGGAGGACCTCTAGTTGATATTTTCTCTCTCCCCTCTCTCTCTCTCGTGACCATGGTCCCAAGTCTGGACTGCGCAAACGGGAGACATCTTCACCGCGGAGCACCGTCATGTTGCGGGATTCGGATCCGGGAGCTCTACTTCCGCAACTGCTGTTGGATCGGGGAAGCGGGAGTCATCGTCAGGCACCGGACGTGTGTAACTTCCCGCGAGGTGTCGCACTTGAGGCACTCAAGTTGTTGGAGCTGAGGAGCGCAAGGACTTCATCACGACCTTGAGGTCGGCTTCGGCTCGTCTACATCAACCACGCTCTCCTGAGCGTTGACAACGCTTTTCGGTCTTCAAGGGTAAGTTCGTGAAACGCCCCTCCCGATATTGTATTACTAATAGATAGGTCATGGCAGCTTCAGGGGTTCAGGGGCGTAGAGTAAAATTTATTGTTTTCATACGCGGAAGCCCAACAGTGGTATCAGAGCTAGATCTATGCGTAGTAATGCTAGTACGGGTAGAACAACACGAGATGTAGCGTGTGGGCGTTGATATTTTAGTTGTTACCCTCCCATGTGTACTTGTGTATACCACAGTAATGCTTGATGAAGCGGCCCCTAGCCGACTTTACGCGTTCATTTGCGAGACTAGTCCACGCTTGACATACGGCTTGTACCATATAAAGTGGCTTAGGGGGGTGTCTGTCTCTCTCGCATTAGTTGGTATACCATTTGCAACGGAGGGCCCCGAAAGAGGTATAGTATAGACAACTACTTGATCAGCGTTGTGCTGAAAGTTCGTAGGTAAGAACGGTTCTTGTATGAAAGCCCATTCAGCCACGTACAACATGCAAAGATAAAGTAGAGGCGTCTAACTTTGTTTTGCAGGGGGGCGTTGCTTTGTGATATGGTTGTGGAAAAGGTAAAGTGATTACCTTTTCTTACGTAGCAGTAGATAGTCATGGAGGTGATGAACTACCACGTCGGAATGACACAAGTACCCTGGTGTCTACGACACCGGAACCCGGTGATAGCGGATGGAGATCACGACGTGAAGGACCATATCACATAGCATTTACATTCAATGTTATTGTTTGTATGTCTTATTGTGTGCTAGTATTAGATACTCGATGGTAGCCTAATAAGATGATCCCTGTTAAAATTACCAACGATTGTGTTCCCCCTTAGAGTGCACCACCAAGAAAGTTCTTCGATATGAGGCGATCCAGGGTTACAGGCCTGGGTGTCAGACATATCTACGTTCGCATACAGTGGGTGTAAGCCATGTTGCATAGCGAATACACTAAGGTTGAGTTGGCGAGCCTAGTGTAACACCCTCGAATCGGCCCTATGCAAGTTTTAGCGCTTCCCGCCAAACCCGCATAGAAACGATTCAAGGACGCCCACCAGGCACTTTCGTGCGGGTGGAAAACGAAGTAATACCATTACACAACAGTCCTTGATGGGACCCACAGAACAGACATATATACAGCACGACTCCAAGAGTCAAGAATACAGATATACACTACAAAGATCCAAATCACCTTGAAAACGATACAACATCCGAGTACGGATAAGATGCAAATGGGGCTAAGAGCCCTGAAGAATAACCAATGGCGTCCATAACCACCCAGCCAAGGCGGAAGGGTAACTGCTAACGACGCCGATCTCAAACCTGCTAAAACAAAAGGTGCCGACAAAGGGCAAAGGAAAAGAGGAGCGCCAAGATCGAGGCCGAGACATCTGAGGCTAGAATTCGGCGACTCTCGCCTACATAGGTATGGTGGACTGAAGCGGCAGCGCAGCATGCACTAAACAAACTATAGAGACTCGATTAACTGTCGGCTATTAGAGAGAGATAAGAAAGACCTATTCGGTTCCAACCTGATACTAACACCAATCATACCCATCCTGGTATTCCCCCTCGAGACCAAACGAGGAAGTCAAACCGAGGAACTCACACAGTTGGCAGTTTTATTCATTCCATTATACTTGAAGCACTTACTAGTCAGATATAGATAGCATGAGTCATCCTGAAGCAAAAGTAGTGGGCAGTTTTAATTAACCATTCCGTGGTAGTTGGATCATTTGCTAGTCAGATATAATTGTCCTGATGAATCCCAAAACCCAGCAGTTGTTGGCACTTTTATCACATTCCATTGGAGTTGCAATACTTACTAGGCAGGTATAGTATGACACAGATCACCACAGATCCACCAGTTGTTGGCACTTTTATTATCCATTCCGTTGTAGTGAAGCTGATTACTAGTCACATATTAAGTCAAATTTATAACACTACTTTAGTTATGCTTGTCTATGATCGAGATACTGTGCTCCAAGTCGTCCATAACCGGACACGGCTTTCAGAAAGATTTACCTTGCAGGGGTGCACAAATAGCAATACACACACGATCGACCTCGGAAAAACCAAATCAAAACCCAACGAGGCTTTCACGACAAAGCAATCACAGGATTCATAAAATATTTCAGGGGGCCACCCCACTAAGCTACCCACAACGAAGTTGGCCAGCTCCGGAATGGACCCAGGTTTTGTGACGACGGCTGTAAACGACTGGGAACCCGAAAGTGTGACTGGGCTTGTCGATACCGCGAAAACTTGGCACGATCCAAAACAGTACAGGTGCTCCACGCACAATCTTAAATAAAGCAGTAAAGCATGGCATAAGTATAGGATAGTAATAAAGCCCCAAACTAGTTTGTGGCCCCAAGAAATAAGAAATGAATCAAGCTCTGGCTAAGGGGGATTCATAGACTCTCCCGGATGTGGATAGTGCGAATAGTCATGGAACAGGTATCAAGTACTCGGGGCCTACGGGACACAAGTGGGCATGAAAAAACAAATAACATATAATTGCCCACCGGTGCCTCTTTCATTAGTTATCACATCAAGTTAATAGTTGTAATTAAAGACATGATCATCTCCACCATAAACATCTGCCAGCATTCCAACAACTGTGGTACTCGACAACACGAGATCGCACCCGAGCAAGCAACTATGACTCGCAAGGCCAGCTATCTACCAAACAATAGGTATTAGGAGGTGTCCATGGCAATATAGAGGCTGCACGGGATATAACTGGTGCACGGAAACTAAAGCATCGCGACACGGATAGCAATAGATCAACAGGAGGAAATAAAGACTATAAATGCAAAATAGGTAGAAGGGGAAGAGATGCTCGCCTGGGAAACACTGCCGGAGATTCATCCGGAGAACTTGTCGATACTCGCATCCACTCATCGGCCTAGTCCGCGAAGAAGCAAACACTAGAAGAAACACCGGATGCAATATTTAATACTACGGTAGAAGATCCGGCATGATTATGATATGATGCATGACATGGCACAGATGCGGTGCAATTAGGCAATATTTAGCGGAACCGGGGCACCGCCGATTAATTAATAGGTTCATGTTGTTTAACTACCCTGCAAATTAAATGTGGAATTAACAAGGCAAAGCATGGCATCGATTCGCTACACAAATTTAAATGGAGACAATATAAGACTAGAAAAGCCCGCATATAACTCCATATCTAATTTAGGTGAATCGACTATTTAACCCAACCCACCAGATGACATGTATGCAAGCATGATCAATTTATATGCAACAGTTTATATATAGCATTTATAAAATAGGGCTTGGGAAAAGGTTCACACATCGGGTTCGGAAGATCTTGGGTTCCGGGAGGTTCGGGGTCCGGTCTCAGGGTTCGACGGGAGGAACGGTTCGACGGGAACATTCTCGGAAAACAGAAGGAGAGCTTGGAGTTCTGGGAAGAAGGACTTGGTTTGGCGTCAGGGGCGTATCGGATTCGCCCCGGTCGGTGTCGATCTTATCGTCTCGAAGATCTTGTCGGGTCCGCATACCGGGTCGGTCTTGGCGTTCAGGATGAAGAACTTGGCGTTCCGTGTCAGCGACCTTGGCGTCTGGGTTCTTGGGCATCGCATCCGGGAAGAAGTACTTGTCGCATCGGTGGTCTTCGGATCCGGGGAAGAACTTGGCGTTCCATGCGGTAGATCTTGTCGGTCGGTGTCGAAGGCCTTGGTATTCAGTGACGGAGTACTTGGCAGTAGATCTTGGCGATCCTACGTCTTTGGGTCCGGGGTCGAAGAACTTGACGAGGTACTTATCCATATTGTCGTTCTTGTTCGCTGGGATGTCCCCAACACCCTGAGCATCAAGCCATCCTCCACCGCTCCTACTATGCGACAACGCCACCTCCAGAATCGCAGGCTACACAACTCCGCATCGCGAGCTAAGGGTTGCGGGAACATGCTCCGAGATAGGGACACTCACGGTTGCGGGTGACACTACACGCGCGTGCGCCCTGCAGGTGCCCTCATAGACGAGGACAAGGGGGAAGGCCACGCAGGCACGGCCGAACGAGGCGACAGCGGCAAGCAGCGCTCGCAGCCTGAGCGGGGAGAGGGCAAGGGAGTCAGCTAGGAGGCGGGCGACCGATGCCGACGGTGGCGGCAGCGGACGACCAAGGCGGCGGGGCACGCGGAGCTTGCGCGCATGGCGGCGGTTGCTGGGCCGACAGAAGGCCACCACAGGGCGGGCTCGCAGGGGCTCGCGAGGACCGGCCGGTAGCGGGCTTTACTGAGGCAAGGACGATGGGGTCGGAGGAAGGAGGCGGCGAGGCGAGGGCGGCTTGGTGCAGAGAGGGGTGTGGGGAGCTCGAGGATGGGGGCCCGCACGACGGCAGCGTTGGGAGGGACTCCGGAAGGGACGACGAGGTCAGGACACCGGACCGGGAGGCGGCGGCGTAGTCCACGAGGGAGGCGGCGGAGCCCGGGAGGTTGAGCGGCTGGCGGCAGCGGGCGGTGCAGGCTGGAGAGGCGGGGGTGAACGACGCGCTCGCTGGGTTGGGGATGGCGAAGCTGAACGGCGTGGAGAAGAGGGTGCGAGGGAGAGAGAGAGGCAGGGAAGGGGTGCCGACACGGGGGAAGAGAGAGAGGGGTGCGACGCTCGTGGGGTGTGCCGACAAGGGTGGGGCCGGGTGGAGATCCCGAGGAGGGGAGGGTTGCGTCCGCTGACAGGGGAGCGGGGTTGCGGTTGGTGGGAGTGGTCGCGTCGCGCGCGGGTTGGGGTTGCTCGCGCGGACATGCAGCGTGTTGCGTGCGTGCGTTGTGCGGCAGCAGCAGGGTGGATGGGTGCAGCGCGCGCGCGCATTGTGTTGCGGCCGGTGGAGGCGTGCGTGTACCACGAGGAGGTGGGGCCAGGGGTGGTTGACCACGATGGGGAAACGAGGCAGGGTGGGTGCGGTCGCAGTGTGGCGCAGTGGTGGGGTCAGGCGGTAGGTGGGGAGCGTGTATGTGTGCTTCGCGCGCTGAGTGCGAGCACGTGCTTTTGGCGGCGGGGTGGAGGCTGGTTGCGGGAGTTGGTGAGGAGATACGGGTAGGGTTTAGGATTAGGTCTAGGTTGGGTATATGGGGTAGTAGGCTGGCTAGCTAGGCCTTTTGGCCCGGCCGGCTGCCTCCCCTAAAAAAATAGCTTTAATTATTTTTATTTTGTTCAAAAAGACTCTTGTAATTATTTTGTAGACAAAACAAAATATCCGGAAGAGGCCGGGTTTTAATTTGAAATAAAGACGGGGCATTTAGAAAACAAAACCAGACTTTTTGAAATTAGTTTTTAAACAAATCATGCATGATGAGGACGATGCTCAAATGCAATGTGGCATGATGACATGAGCATGCAGTCACGATGATGCAATGCGCAAAAACACAGCGATTTTCTAGTAGTGGTTTTAGCGGGGTGCTACACCTAGCACGCCACAGAAGCATGGCCTTAGAACACGGATGGTCGAAAGATCGAGCATGAGTTGCATGAATGATGTGACCGACGTTTAGCGTCCACCTTTGAACCCACATCGATGGTCGTGATCAATCAGGGGAGATGTGGCTGATAGGGGTCGTGTTATCACTAGGAACCCTCACTAGGGATAGGTGTTTCTGAGTGGAGTTATTATTAACTCATTTAATTATAAACTTAGTCTAAATTCCTTTTGCAATTATAAATATAGATGGCTCACCGTGAAGCTTACTTTGTCATTGAGGATTGGGTAAAGGGTGAGAAACTTAGACTTGATGGATCCAACTTCCCTAGTTGGCTTCTGCGCCTAAATGATCTCCTTACTAGGAATCATGTGGTAGACTACATACGCCGCACGATGGATTTGACTAAGCCAGACTACTATGAGACCCCACAAGAGCTGGCAGACCGCTACTATCGTCAAGAGATGTCCATCTACATTTAGATAATAATGCGTTACGGGATGGTGGATGAACTACATCTGCTCATGGGTGATCTTGATCCATATTCGATGGTGAATTAGCTGAGAGCAGAGTTCATAGGCCATGTGCGCATGTGGAAGCACGAGCTGCTTGGAGAGTTCCTTTCCATACAGATGGAGGAGCATACATGTCTGAAGGGTCACTTGGAGCGCATGCTTGATGCACACACAAGATTGGTTCACATCGTGGATTACTGGATGGCTGATCCATTTGCGATAGACGTACTACTGCGATCGTTACCTCCTAGCTACGAAGGACATGTTCGGAGTAGCATCATGAGTGGTGATACGGAAACATTGGATTTCCATGAGTTCATATTACGTTTCAGGAACGTAAAGGTTGAACCAATCATCGGAGAGGTCATCGATGACAAAGGTATATATTTGATATATAGTTTTATAAATGTTATAATCTTGCAAACACATTTGCAGTGTTAAGTATATCTGATACTTGTTCTGTTTTGATGAAAATAGGTCCTTCTGCATGAGAGGTGCTTGCTGGAGAGGAGGTGATGTTTCGTGTTGATGGCGAGCATGATGATGATGGCCGACGACATTCTCCCTCGACATTTATCATTTAGTTCATGTTTAGGATGATTATCGTAATCAAGAGATTGTGAACTTCTTTAGTGTGTCTCACAATTCGTGAGATGGTTATTCATATGAGTTTGTAACAAACAGTTGTTCTACTTTTATGAATGATTTTTATTCATGTTCATATCTTGTTTGATTATGTGTGAATTATCCTTGTTGTTTGAAACTAATTGATAATGCATGAACATTTGTAAAATATTAAAATGCCTTGTTTAAAATACCCAACTTAATGATATGTTCATTAATGAATGAAACCATTGTTTAAATTCAAAGTTATGTGATAATATGTGAAAGTCATTCGATTTCTTATCACATATGAATCATGCCTAAGTTCGACAAAATAACTTGAACACCGTGTATTACTTGAATACAATGTGTTTAAAGAATTGTTAAAAGTAAATACATATTCGATGTATTGTGTTTTAACAAAAATGGTAATTATCATTATATGATTGTTTAAATGTGTAAAGAAGTTTACCAAAGGAAACATGAATATGAAACTATTTGATTTGATTGAAGTGTTTCATCAACAAAGGGTATAAATATAAAAGAGAATCCAATTGCTATGATTTGATCAATAGTAATGAAATTCGAATTTATAAGAATGGCATAAAAGTAATTGTGAAATGCAAAACGTTTTGAAACGTCAAAATTCAAAGCATCACAATGTGATATTAGATATCAAAGGGGGTGAATAGAAGGCACCAAATAAATCGTTGTAGTGTAGATATAGAGACCATTAGCTTAGAAATAGTTAGCACTCAATTAGAATGTAGTGAACCATTTGAATTCGTGAAAGTTTTGGGGTTATTCGATATAACCAAAATAATAGCGAATAAGTCCTTGTAGAGTATTCATTGGAAACTTTGAATACAAAATCCATAGCTGAAACCAAAAGAGAAGCAAAACTTGTATTGCTTGGATTTTGGTACATTTTTTGAGGAAACCCAGTTTTAGTGATGTTTCTCAATTATGAAGCAAATGGAAAATAGTGTAAAACACGATGAGGATTCAAAACCCTGCATCAGAGTGTTGAGAAGCGCAACGAACAACGTTCCTGAATGACTCTCTTCACAGAAGGAAAGAATCAATGATATTGATCATTGTGTTTTCCCCACTAGTGTTTTCACTACATGAAGTAGGATTCAGAATGAAATCCATATCTAGTATGGAGACATTTGTGAATCATTTGTCATGATTACTAGAATATACATACCTACGAACTACTAAGGAAATAATGGTAAACTAAATTATGAGAAATCCTAGAAACAAAAATTCACTTGAGATTAGAAACCAATTCATTGCTGAATCTCACAAGTGAAAGGGGTTACTTGGAATTTTCCCAAATGACTGTGAAGCCATTGTGGAAAAGGGGGTGAATGAAAAAAGCACGATTTGTCAGGTATTGGATAAATTCAAATGAATTTGATTCAAGTGTGCTGAATGTCTAGTGGATTTAAGACTAGTAAAAGTACTAGTATCTCATAGTAAAATCTCCAAGTTTGATATTTGATCAAAGGATTTTGAAGTTATTCAAAATAGTGAGTAGATGTGCAATTTGCATAAAATTGAGTGGGAGCTATGAAAGTCTTCCTAAAAAAATATGTGATTGACATATTTTTAAGTGGGAGCAATATAAGTCTCAAATTCAAATATGTAGGAACATATTTTGAGTGGGAGCTTATAGGAGCAATTCTTAAGTATGTTAAGAATGAAAGCACAAATACTTATAAATAATGATTTATAAGATGTGGAAGTTGATAATAGGTGTATTATGATATTATGTAGTATTCCTCAAGGGATTCTGAAAGGGGTTTTCAGAATAGAAGTTAATTAAGGATCTGGTCCTTGATAACTCAAATTAGGAATAGCACTAAGTTTTAACATCACTGGTTGAAAGAAAGAAAAGGATGATCGTCATCCACTATGTTAAGACATAGATTCTATCTTAGTAAACCATGATGATAACTTAGCATAATATGTGATCCAAATAAAGAATGTTTGAAAGTGATTAAGTTCAAATCACAGAATGTTTGAGCTGAGTTTGTCCGCAGTGTCTAGTAGAGAACTGTAGGCATGTTTTCCAAATCCATAAAGGATGACATATCTTAAAGCATAAAGGGTTATGTTATAAGGGAATATGTTGGAAACTCCTGTAAATACCGATTAAAGTCAAGTAGGAAGCGAGGTGAACAAAACATCAAAAGTTGCACAGAGTGCACTAGTGTTTCGATGAATACATTTATAATAATAGATAAGGGTACCATCTAAAGTGTTATATAATGTTATGGCGGGTCTAGTTCACTTTTAACTCAGAATGATGTGTCCCAGGGCACAGTGCCCATGAGAAAGCCCTCGGGGTTGATCTAAGGTCACTGTAGGCTCCTGAAATCAGGCCTCGTTCTGCTGCCATAGCGACGATACATACACACGGATGCTATCATAAGATGATAAAGTATTAATGTCAATCAAGGTGACATTAGTAAGTTGCAAAGGATTTGGGATGTAAAGTACAGACCCAAGACTCAACCTCTTCCATGAGCAAGCATGTTCAGGGTACCGGATATATGGTGCCAATGATTGAGAACAAATGCAGCTAGTGTATTTGTACTCTAGTGCAAGTGGGAGACTGTTGGAAATATGCCCTAGAGACAAATAGTAGTAAGGACTATTATCATATTTCATATAGTTTATGATTAAGTTTTATATTATGCTATAACTGTATTGAGTGGAAACATCAATACACGTGTGATATACAAACAACCAGGGGTTCCTAGTGAAACTCTAGTCACTGGTTCATTGGTCAACAGATGATCATGTTTCCTGATCATGTGGCATTTATGCTAGTTGGAAATGAGATCATCTCATTCGGAGAATGAGATGATGAACCAATACCCAACCTAAACATCGTGACCCGATCATGTCACGAAGTTCAAGTTATGATGATTAGAAATGGATCCTCGTAGACTATTCCTTAGACCGTGAGGCTATATCAATCACTGTCTCCCGAGAGTGCTTAGATAGCATCAAACGCCATCTGGTAATATGGTGGTTATAAAGGTGTGTTCAGATACTCGGAGGAAACTGTAGAGGCAATATATGTCAAGAGCGGGATTTGTCCGTCCATGTGACGGGAAGATACTCAAGGGCCCATTCGGAGAAGTTATATCCAATAGCTGCGCAGCATGTGATTTGATCACGGGGATATCACTTGTCGGAACGAGTCAAGTAGCATTGTTTAGTAACGAGATTGAACACGACATGGTGAAGTCATTGATCAGATCTCGGGCAATGCAAGTATCGAGAGACAAAGGGAATAAGACACGACTGTCCCGGTTTAAACAACGAAAGATCTTCATGGAACGCACAGGGGTCACATGGCCATCTAGGTCCCTCTGTTGATCATTGGTGCGGGAGTGTCCCGACCATTTCTAGAGTGTTCCCGAACTGTGGGGTTTCACGCTTAAGGGCTTGATGATGCTTAGAGAGTGTTTATAGGATCGGTAGAATCGAAGAAGAGTAGGGAGAAAACCGGACGGGTATCGATAAGTACGGAGGATGTCCGGAGTGGAGGTGGAAGGTGTTCCATGACCACGGAGATTGAATAATATGTGAATAAATGTTAAATGTTGATTTAATCATTTATTCATAATTATTTAATAAAGAGAAAAATCAATTTTAATGGTCAAATGCTTAATGGGCCAATTCTAGAGGGAGAGGGACCATTAGGGGAAAGGAGAGAGGGAGAGGGGCCAAGGGGGCTGACCGGCTGGGCCTAGCCCCTCACGCGGGGCCCACTAGGGTGGCCGGCGGCCACCCCTCCCCCTCCTCTCCTTTAGTCCCACCCCAAGACTTTGAGGGAGGGTGTACCCCCTCCTCCCCCTATATATAGTGGGGTATTTGGCCAAGATAAATACACCAATAATCAATAAAGGTCTCCCCACTTGTGGGAGGACCTCTAGTTGATATTTTATCTCCCCCTCTCTCTCTCGTGACCGTGGTCCCAAGTCTGGACTACGCGAATGGGAGACATCTTCACCGCGGAGCACCGTCGCACTGCGGGCTTCGGATCCGGGAGCTCTACTTCCGCAACTGCTGCTGGATCGGGGAAGCGGGAGTCATAGTCAGGCACCGGACGTGTGTAACTCCCCGCGAGGTGTCGCACTTGAGGTACTCAAGTCGTTGGAGCCAAGGAGCGCAAGGACTTCATCACGACCTTGAGGTCGGTTTCGGCTCATCTACATCAACCACACTCTCCTGAGCATTGACAACGCTTTTCGGTCTTCAAGGGTAAGTTCCCGAAAAGCCCCTCCCGTTACTGTATTACTAATAGATAGGTCATGGCAGATTCAGGGGTTCAGGAGCATAGAGTAAAATTTATTGTTTTCATACGCGGAACCCCAACAAAAGATACTCGAGGGCCCACTCGGAGAAGTTATATCCGATAGCTGCGCATCATGTGATTTGATCACAGGGATATCACTTGTCAAAATGAGTCAAGTAGCATTTGTCGGTAACGAGATTGAACCCGACATGGTGATGTCATTGATCATATATCAAACAATGCAAGTATCGAGAGACAAAAGGAATACGACACGACAGTCATGGTTCAAACGACGAATGATTCGTGGAATGCACAGGGGTCACATGGCCATCCAGGTCCCTCTATTGATCATTGGTCTGGGAGTGTCCCGACCATGTCTAGAGTGTCCCCTAACCATGGGGTATCACGCTTAAGGGCTTGGTGATGCTTAGAGAGTGTTTATAGGATCAGTAGAATCACCGAAGAATAGAAAGAGAGAAAATCGGAAGGGTTTCAGTAAGTCTGGAGGATGTCCGGAGTGGAGGTGGAAGGTGTTTCATAACCACGAAGATTGAATAATTTGTGAATGAATATTAATTATTGATTTAATTATTTATTTATAATTAGTTAATAAAGAGAAAATCAATTAAATAGTCAAAAGCCTTAATGGGCCAAATTCCGGAGGGAGAAGGGTCCATGAGGGAAAGGCAAAGGGAGGAAGGAGGAAGGAGATGGCTGGTTTGGCCTCCCCCCCACGTGGGGCCCACTAGGGCCCCTTGGGGCCGGCGGACACCCCCTCTCCCCCTCTCACTTGTTTAGTCCCACCCCGGGACTTTGAGGGAGGGAGTACCTCCCCTTCCCCCTATATATAGTGGGGTATTTTGACCAAATAAGAAACACAATATTCAATAAAGGTTTCCTCACTTTTGGGGAGACCTCGCGGGACGTGGTCCCAAGTCCGGACTATGCGAACAAGAGACATATTCACCGCGGAGCACCATCGTGCTGCGGGATTCGGATCCAGGAGCTCTACTTCCGCAACTGCTGCTTGATCAGGGAAGCGGGAGTCATCGCCAGGCACTAGATGCATGTAACTCCCTGCGAGGTGTCACATTTGAGGCACTACAAGTTTTTGGAGCCACAGGAGCGCAAGGACTTCATCACAACCTTGAGGTCGGCTTCGGCTCGTCTACATCAACCATGCTCTCCCGAGCATTGACAATGCTTTTCGTTCTTCAAGGGTAAGTTCGTGAAAAGCCCCTCCTATTACTACATTACTAATAGATAGGTCTTGGCAACAAAGGGGTTTAGGGGCGTAGGGGCGTTGGGTAAAAATTTATTGTTTTCATACGCGAACCCATACAGAAAATGCTAGGCTAAAAGATGAGCTTGCCAAGGCACCTCTACCCAAAGGTAAGGAAGTTCTAGATGAGATCCTTGGTAAGCAAAGGACGAATAATGGAAAAGAGGGACTTGGCTATGTCCCTAAGACCAAGAAGAATAAGAACAAGAAGAAGGCCAAGAATGCTCGAGCAAAGACATGCACCGCTGAAAAGAACATCATGAAGGACAAAACTGATTATAATGGTTTTGTAGGGTCTAACAATCCTCATTATGAGTTATTTCATGATTATTATGGCGATGTCTATGCTAGATATGTTGGTCCTTTTGATAATTATATTTCTTGGTCTATGTGGGTCCCAAAGACCCTTGTAACTAACATGAGAGGACCCATTGAAAAATGGGTACCTAAAACCAAGAAGTAATTCTCTTGTAGGGTTATGCTTCTGGTGGATCTAAATGGGTGCTCAATAATGGTTGCACAAGTCATATGACCGGAAGCAAGGAGATCATCACGAAGATGAGGCCTAATCATGATCAAATAACCGTCTCCTATGGTGATAAATCAAAGTCAAAGGTATTGGGTCTTGGCAAGGTTGTGGTTGCTCACGATATCTCTCTCGTGGACGTCATGCTTGTTGAGACCCTTTGTTACAATTTACTTTATGTTCGTGCCCTTGGTAAGATGGACTTTGCAGTTTTCATTGATGATGATTTAGTGGTACTCTTGTGGAGCAAGTCTCTAAAGGTCGCTTTTGTTGGATATGTCGAAAATGACATCTATGTGCTGGACTTTTCGGGGAAACCCACTGTGGGTCTGATGTTTCTATTCGAAAAGGCCGACGCAGGTTGGTTATGGCATCACCATCTATTCCACATCAATATGAGAACTTTGCAAAGCCTCACAAGCTTGGCCACATTCTTGGGCTAAAAAAAATGTTTCCTTTGTCAAATATTGTGTTTGTAGGGCTTGTGTTGAAGGAAAGATGCATGACTCTCCCCATCGAAGGAAGACGATTATTTTATCAAAAAGGATTTTGGAGCTCCTACATGTGGATCTCTTTGGTCCTCCATCTCATGCAAGCCTCGGTGGGAAGAAATATTGTCTCGTCATTATCGATGATTACTCAAGGTATACATGGGTCTACTTCTTCAAGCTAAAAAGTGAGACTCAACAAACTGTCATTGACTTTGCCAACGAGGTTCAACATCAATGCAATGTCCCTATATTGGAAATTAGAAGCGACAATGGCTCCGAGTTCAAGAACTACACTCTGAATGAATTCCTAAGTGAATAGGGGATAAGACACCAATACTCTGCTATGTACACCCCTCAACAAAATGGTGTAGCCGAGAGGAAAAACCATACCTTAATGGACATGGCAAGGTCTATGTTGGCTGAATTCAAGTCACCATACAACTTCTAGGCTGGAGCTATATCCACCGCATTTCACTCATCAAACCGGCTTTACCTCCGCAAAATCTTGGACAAGACTCCCTATGAGATACTTACCGGTAACAAGCTCAACATTTCATACTTTAGGGTGCTCGGTTGTAAGTGTTTCTTTATCATTAAAGGAGTTCATTTTTCTAAATTTGAGTCTAAGGCCTTAGAGGGTATCTTTGTTGGTTATGGTGCCGAATCCCACACTTATAGAGTCTACAATAAGCTCTCTGGAACTGTTGTAGAATCTTGTAGTGTGGTATTCTAGGAAAATGATGGCTCCTATGTGGGGCAAGTTGATGTTTGTGATGCAGATGTTGAAATACCCCAATATGCCATAAGAAGAATGGTCGTGGGATTTTTCCGCCCCATTGAGGAACCCCTTGTGGTGGATAGGGAAGGACAATGCTCTACTCAAGTAGATCCCTCGTCTTCACAAGATCAACAAGCTCCACTTACTGGACAAACTACTACACCAACACAAAAACCTTCTGAAGTTCATCAATCATCTGAAGAAACTTGGCGTCCCAGGCCGGATTATCTAGCCCTACACCATCACTTGCTTGGAAGGACCATGAAGCTTAGGAAGTGGCAAAAAATCCTAGGCCAGATTTTCTGGTGGCCAGATTTTTCGGCCTAACGCCATCAAATGCCAGAAACATCCAGGAAGCCTAGGGAGAAGCAGAAAATCCCAGGCCAGAATATCCGGCCTCTCCGTCGGTCGGATTATCTAGCCCTAGAATTTCTATTCAGTAGCCTCCTATTATGGCTGCTGATCAAGATCAAGGGAAAGCTTATCCATCACCTGTCCGTGCTAAATAAACTATTGACCAAGGTCAAGCTAGTGGTCAAGACAAAGACTCTAATGATGAAGAAATCCCTCCAAGGAACAACAAGGAGATTGAAATTCGTCGCAAAGCTCATGTTGGAAGAAATCTCGAACTAAGAGGGCATACACTCGATAAAATTCTAGGCGACCTAAGAAGAAGGGTGTCCACAAGAAGAGATCTTGCAAGCTTTAGTGATCATCAAGCTCATATATCTATGGTGGAACCTAAAAAGTTTGTTGAATCCCTTGAAGATCTAGATTGGGTTGTTGCTATGCATAAAGAACTAAATAATTTTGAGCGCAACAAGGTCTGGAAGTTAGTAGAGAAGCCCAAAGATTGTCGCAATGTTATCGGCACCAAGTGGATATTCAAGAACAAGCAAGATTAGAATGGAATTGTTGTAAGAAACAAGGCAAGATTGGTAGCACAAGGTTTCTCTCAAGTGGAAGGCGTCGACTTTGGCGAAACTTATGCTCCAGTGGCTCGCCTTAAGTCTATCTGTATCCTTCTTGCTTATGTAGCTCATCATAACTTTAAATTATAGCAAACGGATGTTAAGAGTGCATTTCTTAATGGTCCTCTACATGAGTTGGTATATTTCAAGCAACCCCCGAGTTTAGAGGATCCCAACTTTTTGAACCATGTCTACAAACTCGATAAAGCATTCTATGGCCTTAAACAAGCCCCATGTGCGTGGTATGAGCATCTTAAAGAGCTTTTGTTAGACCGTGGCTTCGAGGTTGGGCAGATCAATCCCAATTTTTTTACTAAGAAGGTTAAAGGGGATCTCTTCGTATGCCAACTATATGTAGACGACATTATCTTTGGCTCTACTAACCAAGCTTTTAATGATGAATTTTCAAAGCTTATGACTAACAGGTTTGAGATGTTTATGATGGGGGAATTAAGGTTCTTTCTTGGATTTGAGATCAAACAATTAAGAGAAGGAACCTTCATCAATCAAGCAAAGTACATCCAAGACATGCTCAAGAGGTTCAAGATGAAGGATTTTAATGGCGTTGTTACACCAATGCAAACTAAATGCCATCTTGAGCTCAATCCCAATGGTAAAGATGTGGACCAAAAGGTATATTGGTCCATGATTGGCTCTCTTCTTTACCTCTGAGCATCTAGACCTGATATTGTGTTGAGTGTGGGTGTGTGTGCAAGGTATCAAGCGGCTCCTAAAGAAATCCACTTGGTGGCGGTCAAGAGAATCTTCCGATATTTGGTTCATTCCCCTAATTTTGGTCTATGGTATCCCAAGGGTTCCAATTTCTCTTTATGTTGTTATACAGATTCTGATTGGGCTGGTGACAAGGATGATAGGAAGTCAACTTCTAAAGCTTTTCAATTCTTGGAAAGATATTTGGTATGTTGGTCTTCGAAGAAACAAAATTGTATATCTCTATCCACCACTGAGCTGAATATGTGGCTGCTGCTAGTGCGTGCAATCAATTACTATGGATGAGGCAAACTTTAAAGGAATATGGTGTCAATTGTGACAAAGTGCCTCTTTTGTGTGATAATGAGAGTGCTATCAAAATTGTTTACAATCCGGTGCAGCATACAAGGACAAAGCATATTGAGATTCACAATCACTTCATTCAGGATCATGTTGCTCGTGGTGATATTGACTTATCCTTTGTGAGCACAAAGAACCAACTTGCTGATATTTTCAAGAAACTACTTGATGAAGCAAGATTTTGTTACTTGAGGAATGAGGTAAATATCGTGGATTCAAGGATCTTGGCTTGATTACCCTTGCATACTCACATATATGTCTTCCTTTATTTGGTTTAGGTGTGGGCATGGACATAGGGGGATTGTGGTCCTAATTTATTGGGCTAACCCTCCCCCCATAATGCCGAAAGAAAGAAAAATCATTTCTCTTAATATCATTTTGTGATATGTGAGTTTATTGATGAGTATTGGTCATGAACCCAAGATATATCTTCGCGGTGTCATACCATCCACTCCAACATGGTGGCTTCAGCCACCGCCCTCTTCTTTGAGAAGAGTTTATTCCTTGTGGATCTTTTTGGATTTTCTTGCATATCTTATGTTCTTATGGAAAACACACCCAATTTTGGCTTTTATTTAACTTGGCTCTTGCAATTTTGGGTGTGTAGTACCATCTCAGTTTGATGTCTAAACCTAAGCTTTTCTCCATCCCCAAGCCATCTAATTCTCGCACACAAGTCCTTTGGTTCACTTGTGAGGGTTTTGAGGGGCTGTGATGGCTCAGCTTCTATGTAAACAGAAAGTCTAGAGAAGGCCCGATTATCCGCCCCACAAGATGGCTAGATTGTCCGCCCCTAGTGGTGGCCGGATTATCTGGCCCATGCGGTTTTCAACTAATTAGGGCTGGGTGTCAGGGGGAGGGCTCAAATAGAGCAGCCACTCCACCCCGACCCCCACCCTCTCTTTCAGCCGTTGCCGGCTGCCCTGACCCTCCCTAGTGCTATTCCGGCCACCGGATTCTCCCGCCCTCCCCGGATCTTCTTCACCAATCATCCGGGTACCTTCTCCTCCATGTTCTTCCTCCAATGAGTGAGGGTAAATCCCCCACTACCATCTTTTGTATAGATGTTGTTGGTTGTTGGTGGAAATTAGTCTAGAGGTTTCCCTTTGTTTCATATGCATGCTAGAAACTGTAGACTAGTAACCCTTTTGCCTGATCTGTGTTGATGCTCTTAATATGAGGCAATTCTGAAAAATTTCGCCAGGGCCGGATTATCCACCCCTAGCTAGGCCGGATTATCTGGCCTCGAAGATTTGCACCTAGTTCAGAATTTCACAGATTCTAGTATCATGTCATTTTGGTTTGTGGATTGTTTTTCTACTATTTTTAGCATTCCTCCTGGACTTGTGTGTGTGCTTATCTACTTGCTATCCATCTTATTCACTACACAGGTGGCTCTCGTGTTCCTCAAACTTATATGTGCCGTCCTCGTGCTCGGTATTTCAGGGCTGACGGTGAAGGTCGATTGATTGACGAGGTTGAGTTGCATAGGCAAACGAGAGAGGCTGAAAGGATGGCTGGCCGTGCAAGTAAATAAAAGGCCACTCGGGCGAGTTCCAAGAGGAAGGGTAAGCAAACCAGGATCAACTATAAGGAGATGGACATTATTACTTACTCTTCTATTCATCATCGTGATCTGTATGATGAGGCTGAGCGTGATGAAGAGCTTGGGGATTCCTGCTTTTGGTGTACTAATCACAAGTACATCATTGAGGACATCTATTCCACTCTAAAGATCCACCCTGTGCGTCCCATGGTTTGTCTGAGGCTAAGGAGAAGCCCCAACTTGTTGATGCTCTGGCTATAACTGAATGGATGGGGATGTACCATCTCATGTCTCTTCAGTGCTCCTATGACTCCTCCGTGGTGAAGCAATTCTTCTCCACTCTTGTGATTTGTGGCAATGAACGACGCACTATGAAGTGGATGACTAGGGACACTCTTATTCAAACTGATTTCCGAATATTCTCTCAGGTGCTTGGCTATCCCTTCAATGGTCAGGGTCGGGCTTGTGGGCATCGCATCATTACCCCCATCAAGCCAAACAAGGACACTTTGTTCTCTCCCAGTTGTGGTCCCAATGGTGTTGTGGGCAAGGTTGCAAGTCTCTACCCACTCTACGCTCAGCTGGTCAGTGTTTTTCTTGACTCCATCACGCCAAGTGGGGGTAACAATGACAGCATCCGTGGCCACCTTGTCCAGTTGCTTGCCTTTGCTCATGAATGTGCCAACTCTAAAGATCCGCATGTGAATTACCGGTTGGACATGATGGATTTTATTTTTCATGAGATGACTGATGCCGTGTTCAACAGGCTTTCCATTCCCTATGCTCCATTCATCATGATGCTTATCAGGGCATATGCTTCCTCTTGAGAACTTCAACATTGATGGTGAACATAAAGTGAAGAAGATTTATAACAAGTCAAGGAAGACATCACATCCCTCTTCAGCTCTAGAGCCTTTCATGAGAGATGCTCATTCTAGTGGGCGAAGGCCCTAGTGTCGTCTGTTGCCTGTGAGGTGAAGCAACTCAATTGGTTTCAGCGGAACATTTTGTGCATGGGTATAGACACTCACAAGGGGCAGTATGAGGCCTATAGGCAGAACCATGATATGGCTCACACCCAGTAGGTCATCCTCCACCATGTCTCAGGGGCATTCGGCCCTCCTCCTACTCCAACAGCTCCCACATCGTATGCTTAGTGGAACTCTTCCAGCACCAACTATGGAGAGCTTGAGCGTCACTTGTTCCCCACCTTTGAGAGGGAGCCTACTCCTCCGGCTGCTGATGATGAGGAAGATGAAGAGGAGTATGATGATGATGGCGAGGACGAGGACGAGGAGTGATTCCTTGGGGCATTAGCATTGCTCTTCTTCCTTTTTGGCGTGTCGATGCCAAAGGGGTAGAAGTAGTTCTATTAGGCTATCGTGGATTTGCATGAGTCGTGCGCAAGAATTTGCACTCTTTAGCGTGTTTTTACCCTTGCTTGTGCTCATTTTTAGTGTTAAACTTTAAATTTGCTATTTGGTTTGTATTTGTGTGAGACTTTGTGGTTGGTTGTGTGAGACTATGGTATTATCTCTGGAATTATCTATATGGAAGTATGGATTGATCTATATGCCATGGAATTCCGGTATTATATATATGGATGCATCCAAATGGTATTATGATTCGAAGTCTCGATGAGTGGCTATCATATTGGTTATATTGATGTTATTGAGGACTTCATTCTCAAGGTGGTATTATATTTTGGTAAACTCATCATGTGTTTGTAGTTTCCAATTCAATGAAAAGACTTGTACCTTCTTATGTGCATTTGTATTCAAATGCAAACTTATTATATGCACACATTTAGGGGGAGTCTTTTTCATCCTTGGAATGATATTGTTAGTAGGGCGTAATTGCAAATCCTAGTATTATCATCTAGCACCAAAAATGGGGAGATTTAAAGAATATTTCATGACCTCTAGTGTTTTCTGTGTTAGATAACAATACCAAGGAATATTTAATGTGTGTTGAGTGCTGCAGACAATTGCCCATACAAAAAGCAGACAACACAAAGTTTGGGGCGGATTATCCGCCCTGGTTCAAACAAGTTGGACAAGGCGCGTCACGCTATATGGGGGGCGGACTTTCCCTCGGATTGTCCAGCCAGGGCCGGAGTTTTTGCCCGGGCCGGATAATCCGCCCCTCAAGGGGGCGGATAATCTGCCCCCCGAGAATTTTTGCAAAGGGAGCCAAGGCGGGTCATACTGTAAGGGGGCGGATTTTCCCCCGGGAAATCTTATTCTGGGGCGGAGTTTTTGCCTCGGCCAAATAATCCGGCCCCAAATTCTCTAATGGTTGAGTTTTGACAGGGGGTATAAATACCCCAATTGCTCCTCTTGTCAGAACTCTTGATTCATTCAAAAAGGGCAATATTGTTCTTCAAGTTCCAAACCGAGATCTCCCTCTTCACCCACCCAAAGGCTTCGATCTTTGCGGAATTGAAGGAGGAGGCTCCGATCTTCACCAACACCAATCAAGCGCATCACTTGCCCTCCATTCCCTTGGAGGATTCTTGATCTAGTATTTCTTGCAAATATCTAGATCCCATTTTCGGTTATTGATAATATTTGTTCTTGTGGCAGCTTGTTGTCATCACGAGAGCCTCCAATTCAGTTGTGGATGTGTGCCCCGCTAGTGTTGTAAAGGCACCGGTTCCTGCCTCGAAGGGTACCAATAGTGGAAAGGTGGATCAGGCCTTTGGTGGTGAGATCCATCGGAGAACACGGTGAGGCCTATTGTGGTGTGGTGGTCTTAGTACCGCCCACTCCTCCAACGCAGACGTACTTCCCTTAACAAGGAAGGAACTGTGGTTAAACAAATCTTGTGTCTCCGCGTGCTCCACTACGATCACCTCATTTCTCGCTTTTACTCGCTTAGTAGTTAGGTTTGCATATAGGGAAATTCTCCATAGTTGCATATCTAGAGAATTTATCTTTATGTCAAGCCTAAAATTGAAAAATAATTAAAATTTGGAGTAACACCTATTCACCCCCCCCCCCTCTAGGTGCCCATACGATCCATTTCAAGATTTCTCACAGGCAGCGCCAATTGACAAGGGGTAAACTCGACAATGTCCATTGTTATGGACTTGGGTTTTAGGAAGAAGAGGTGCGCTGGTGATTTAATCGGCTTATTAGACAAACAAGGATGCGAGATTTACCCAGGTTCAGTCCCTCATAGAGGAAACCCTACTTCCTGCTTGTCTGATCTTTATTGATGGATAGTACGAAGTCGCGAGGTTGCTAGATGCGATCTAGATTACATCAGATTGTTATGAGTAGTATCAGGTGCAGATCTATTGTGTCTATTTGGTGTCCTACTCGTTGCCCCTCCTAACCTTTATATATAGAGGGGCTAGATCTCATGTACCGTGACCAAGTAGGTTACAAGTTGGTGTTTGTGTAGAGTCTGTTGGACTTTCCTTATCTTGTTACATCTGGTTCCTGGGATTCAGGTGCTTCTAGAACCTTTGGCTTCTTATGGCCCTTGTCCTGGATTCGTACCAGGTATTCCAGTAACGGAGCGCTGACATGTCATATCCATGTTAGCGATGGTCTCCTTCTCCCTCAGGAGGGCAAACATCTCCTCATCGTTAGAGTCTATCACCCAGTGGGGAAAACACCAAGCATTTCGCAGGTGAGCTTGGTGAGGAGCTTCCCGAGAAGCTACCCATGGCATGGAGTTGCCGCGAAATCTAGGAGAACGGGGAGGTGGAGGTTTGTACAGTGGAGGGCGACCTTGCTAGCGGCAAGCTCTGGGTGGAGTAGGGAGGGGTGGTGCCGGCGATAGTATGGTGGTGAGGGGAAGAAGAGGGCGAGCAGGCAAATAGCGGCCTGGAATATGTGTTGTCTTAGCGACAGAGCTGTCCCACTCGCCTTTTTCCTTCCGCTGGCGGCCCAATAGAACCACAACATGTTGTGTTCGGTCTAGTTTCGCCGACTGAAAACTCGGCCCAATCGGCGAAAATACGGCTTCTAGGAGGGCGAGTGGGAGGAAAACACTTCACCAGCGCAAAAAAAAGACCTCCCGAGGGACTTCTTGGGGGCGGGCTAGAGATGCTCCATATCCACTTGCGCCATAACATGAAAGAGTATTGCTAGGAAAGACCATTGATTTTTTAAGAAAAAAGTACATTTGCAGCTTAAGTGATATTAGAACGTGTCAAGTTTTCTTAAAGTTCAGAAGTGTTGCGTATATACTACAGAAAGCATATGAACGCTGCTTATTTTGTGGCTGGTTCTTAAAATAATCAACAGGTTTCTTAGGGAATTTCAAATTGTCGTCATTTCAGACTGATTGATGGATGACAATATGTTGTCCTTACATTTGTGTTGCTTTGTTCAAGAAAGAAGGCCTTCATTTATTAGAGATAGCATGTTTAGAATGCAACAAGCTGGCATTTGAACTTTGTGTGGTTTGCACCAATAATTCAATCAAGCACCTAATATTGATCTGGTTGATGTGTGATGTCATGTTTCGTGTTTTTCTAATTGAGTCCACTTATTGCCGCATGATATACGGGATGGTTAAAAACCTAGAGGGAGATCCTTCCGGTGGTTGATAGCTTTTAGTTACTTTGCTTGCAAGAACGAGACACGCGTGGTGCTCTTAGATTAACAAAATACATCCGATTTCGTTTGGAACTGTCGACTTGGGAGTGCATCTTTGGCAACTCAATTTGAAATAGTACGTTCTCAATGACAGGGTTCATATTCGTTATCTAAGAGAATGATGAGTTCATATTTTAGTAAAGATAATGTAGAGTATATATTTTACTATTTGATATACATATATATCATGTACCATGTAGGAATTAGAGTAAGCATGATGTCATATCCAGCCAATAGATCATCGAAGATGGTTGTTTAAGATCTCAATACTCGCTTGGGGGCATTGAATGGGTAGTAGTAGGTTTGACATTGTGGACTTCTTTAGTCAAATGCTCTTTAAATGAAAACTATAGGAACATAAACATTTAAAAGATCAGTTCTTCCCTTGTTCTAGAGCATGGTATTTTTTAACTTACTCATAATAACATCAAAATTTTCTGTAGAGTTGGAGAAACCGAGAAGCTAGTCAAAAGGGCTAGAGACAAAACAAGCAGGAGCTGAGATTTTGCAAGAGTTTGGAAAAAGATGATGCAAGGTTACTAGAATGATGTCATAGCTGATGAGAGTGCTGAAGGAGCTGAAGTTAGTCAAAAGGGCTAGAGACAAAACAAGCAGGAGCTGAGATTTTGCAAGAGTTTGGAAAAAGATGATGCAAGGTTACTAGCATGATGTCATAGCTGATGAGAGTGCTGAAGGAGAGGTTACTAGCATGATGTCATTTCCAGGCCGACAGTTATCTTGATTTCTTGAATAGAAGACTAGACCAATGGTACCCATGTAAGAATTGTTTATTCTTTCTGCTCTATTGTTTGCTTGATTCGCTTTTCTAGGCTACAATGTCATTTACCCTCCTTCGTGTCGTATGAGAAAATCTCCTCCTTTCACTGTACTATAAGTAATGGCTGCAGACTGATTCGATCTAAGAGGTGGAGCAGGCCAAATTTACTCAGGGGAAGCGGCGGCGCTTCCATGACTACAGGGGCGCGAAAGTCGTCGATTGGATTAGGATAGCTGACCTCTGTCACCCATCCTAGCACCGAGCACGAGCACGATGAGCAGCGGTGGCTTCAATGTCATCTATATGTGCCCACCATCTAGCTATCATCAGCAAAGTATGCATTGGCACCTCAATGTAATGTACTGCACAAGCCTGTCTAAATATATGAACTGCTACTCTTAGAGCATCTCCACTCTTTGGTCGTTCCCAGGCCGAAATTCGGACCTAAATAGCGCCGGACGGAGGAAGGTTTCGGTCTTGGAATGGACGATTTCCCACTCGTGTTCCTAGGTCGGCGTGTTTTCGCCCAAATTTGGCTCAAATTTGTCCAGTTTTTGGCATATTTGGTATACTACGAATACAGAGCAATGTTCGGCATAGTTCTGGATGAAATCAACCACAGTTCAACATAAATTTAAACATAGTTCGGCGAACAATAAAAATACAACATATTTCGGCCTTGTTCGGCCAGATTCATGCTAGACATCTATGTATTTCCCCTGTGTATCCATAGGTGCTCAACCAGATCATCCTGCAGCTGTTGATGCACTACCGGGTCCCGAATCTCCTGACGCATGGCGATAAAGGCAGCTCAGGTTGGCGGCACCTGGTGATCAGGCTGTGCAAGAGGTCCCTGTCTATAGTATGGCTCGTTCTGCTCGACCAAACTCACTGGGTCCTTCCTCTCATCCTCAATGATCATGTTGTGCAAGGTCACACAACAGTTCATCACTTCCCACATCTGATCTTTCGGCCAGGTCATTGCAGGGAACCGGACAACTGCAAACCTCTGTTGGAGCACACCAAATGCCCGCTCCACGTCCTTCGTGCAAGCTTCCTGTTCCTTAGCATACTGAGCATGCTTGGGGAGTATCGGGTTTGAGATAGTCTTCACAAATGTTGGCTATGTTGGATAGATGCCATCTGCAAGATAGTATCCCTTGTTGTAGTGGTGTCCATTGATCTCAAAGTCCATGGGGGGAGCATGACTCTCAACAAGCTTGGCAAAGACATTTGAGGAGTTGAGAACGTTGATGTCGTTGTTCGATCCTGCCATGCCAAAGAAGGAGTGCCAGATCCAAAGATCATGTGTAGCAACTGCCTCAAGTATCACAATGCAACCTCCTTTGTGGCCTTTGTACATCCCCTGCCATGCAAATGGACAGTTCTTCCCGTGCTAATGCATGCAGTCTATGCTTCCAAGCATCCTAGGGAATCCTCTTCTCTCATTGACTGCGAGGATCCGAGCAGTGTTTTCAGCACTGGGTGTTCTCAAGTACTGTGGCCCAAACACTACAATCACCGCCCTGCACTGGTACAAGCAATTGATAGCGGTGGACTCAGCCATGCGAAGATAGTCATCAACACTGTCACCTGGCGCTCCGTATGCAAGCAAACTCATCGCCACTATGCACTTCTGCAGTGAGAAAAACCCAACCATGCTGGTATAGTCTTTCTTGCACACGAAATAGGGGTCGAATTCCCGGACAGCGTGCACGATCTCAAGGAAGAGATTTCGGCTCATCCTGAAATGGCGCCGAAACACGGCCTCTTCGTGGAGCGGCTTGTCGGCGAAGTAGTCGGCGTACAGTATATAGTAGCCCTCCGCTCTCTACCTTGCTTTGCACTACCGGCGATCCTTCGTCGAGCCTTCACGCTTCGGCGTTGCAGTCTGCATGTACATCCATGCCAGAGAGGCGAGGATTTGCACGTGCTCTACATCTTCGGCGGCTGCGGCGTTCTCTTCTTCCAGCAACACGGCGAACAGCTCTTCATCGTCGGAGTCCATGGCTGAACGGGACAATCGTCGAACACTTGGCGGGCGAGGTGGTGGGAGCTCGAAGTGTGGCCGGGCTACGGCGAAAGAGGGGGCGGCGAAATTGGCTGAGGCTGCAGGGGAAAGTTGCGGCGGACCTATCTATAGGCGTGAATTTGGCTTGGAGCGGCGGAGCTTCGCCGGTGCAAGCATGACGGCGAGGCAGCTGGGGGGAATCCTTCGCCGCGGGAGAGGCGACTGGTGGTGAAAAAATGGGATGTCTCGCCGACAGGGCTGGCCCACCCTCGTTTTCACTTCGTCCGGCGTTCCCAGCACGTTCATGGGAAGGCCAGACGTATTTTGGGCCAAATCCGGATGAAACCGGGTTCCTCAGAACGCGACTGGGCCAAATTTCGACGTCCGGACCAAAAATACGCCCTCGGAACGGCGTGCTGGGAACCTGAGTGGATATGCTCTTATATCATCTATATTGCCTATCATGCAAAAAACTGCTCAAACTCATGTCAATGTCAAAGGTTCAGGCATACATACACATCGCCACGGGCGCGACGAGTACCTAGTCTCTTCAAAGACCGGCTTGAATTGCTACAGTTCACCTCAGGTAAGAAAAGGAAGTTCACAAAAGGGGCAACATTCTCAAACCGATTGTAAACACATAATTTCATATATATTCACACATCACACCTTGTTAAGATTAAAGTGTTATTTATCATTTGCCACCAAATTCATTTTTTGACACATTGCACATTTCCAAGTTTAAAGTTGCATGAAATTAAATACCTAATTTACAAAAGTGAGTTTTTCCGCTCGAAATTGGGTCATCCCATTAGTCAAAATACAATCTCTCAGCATCTTTTTTCATTTTTTAAATCTCGACTGAGACTACCGTCCGTTACCCTCCCTCCCCTCTTCCCTGCAAAGATGGCTAGGGTTTCATCACCTCCCGTCGGCGTCGTCACCTATGTGCCTCTCTTATGTGGCCTTCAGGCCATGGAGGAGGGGGGATCTAGGCCCCTGCTGGTAGGAAGGCTCCGTTTTTCTGTTTTTTTAATTCCTGCCTAATAAAGGCTAAGTCCATTTATATTATCCAAAATTCTAGAGGTTGACTTGGCCCATTCATGCATGGATAGATATGAGACAAAAGTTTAGTCCCACATTGCTAGTTTAGTGTAAGTTTGATCTCCTTATAAAGGAGGCTACTCCACCACTTGTAAGAGCATGAGAAGGAGAGAGACCTACACATGCGCTCCTCCTTCGTTGCCGCCCGTGTCGCCTCCTCGTGAGTTTTGTTTTGCCACACATGACTGCAATCTTAACAGTTTGCGCTAGTGGGTTCTAATATGAACTCAGTGGAGATTGAATAAGAACTCAATGGAGGCTACTCGTCTTCGATCAATGATTGTTCGTTTCACCTTCCATTTCATCTCCCCGTGATGCATGTCCGCCTACTTATCATGTGCCTATAAGAGAGAGAGGCCTCTCCTCCTCTCATACACACCAACACCATCACCTACAGTTCCCGAGCTTTGAGCAGCCGCTGAGTCTTTCCCATCCCGTCTTGCAACATGGACCGCGAGTTGGGACAGTAGGTCTCCGAAACCCCACTGCTTCGAGTCCTGTGCGGGAGAAGGATGATAAGATTTTTGGGGAGCGCTTTGCGTGACTAATGGTTTGATCACGGACACCGATGACTTCTTTCCGGGTGATGATTTCTTCCCCAATGTCGACCACCTCTTCGACGACATGGCTGGCAACACCGCCAACACCAACACCAACATCAATGCAAGCGGTTCCTCTTCTACGTCGTATTCGTTCTTCAATCATCTCGTTCAAATCATATTCGTACCATTGCAAATTATGTCTCATATATTATGTGTAGCAATCCGTTTAGAATTGCTATTTACTTCATATATGTTAGATCACACGACTAGTTTTATTCTAATATTATTAGTCATATTTTATCTACTGTGTGCACAGAGTCATAGCCTAGTGGTTGGGGTGAGCTGATGCAGTCCTGCCTGCCCAGGTTCAAGTCCCCGTACTTGCATCTGGACTCGTACGCATATTTCTACTATATCACAAAGCGCTTTGGATTTCTCTCCTTAAAATCATTTATCTTTTTATGTTTGATCTACTATTTTTATAGATTAAATTATATGGTAAATTTCTCACATTTTTAAGGTTCAAGTTTGGTGGGACGATACTCAGGTGGTGGCGGCAACGTTTCTTCTAATAAGGTCTCCCCGGGTTCAGCCACATCTTGTCGGCAATGTCGAGAAACTTGTGGGAGTGGTGTGGTCCTCGAGGACTTTTTCTGGCTATGAGGATCTTCGGTTTGTCAAGAAGGTTCATCGACAGATTATCCGTATTCTTCGTGTCCGGGATGGATGTGGTTTTTTTGACCCGTTCGGTACCTTTCCGTCCACAACCAACAACGTCAGACCGGCTCAGAGAGAAACGGCAACGTCGACACCATCGTCACCGGCGGACAGCGGAGGAAGAACTCCTCGACCTGATTGCTTTTTCTGCTTTTGTTCTAGGGTTCTTTTCATAAAAATTGAGGCCTTATCTGTAATTGAAGAGATTCCTTGTGTTGTAGATGCCAGAGGCCTCTGTGTAAAATGTACCCGCGGTTTTATTGATATGTAGCTCCCTCGCCCTTTTGGGCCGTTCCTCTTAAAAAAAAAAAAACCCGGAAAATCACTGTGCCAGCAGCGCATGCTTTGAAATAGGATATGCAGAATATGAAATTATTTAGAAAATAAATTATATAAACAAGGACTTTTATTTGTTAACAAAAAAACATTTTACATTTCTCCGATTTTCTCTCGCGAAGAAAACAACTTCGCATTTCTTTGCAGCACTGTACGACGCTTTTCCCCTACGATTCGATTCCCCGACCCTCCTTCGCCGATCCGCATCCAAACCCTAACCTTCTAAAACCCCCTCCTCCTCTCCGATGGCCGCCGCCTCGCCGCCGCCCTCCCCGCCCCATCCGAAGCGCCCCAAGATGTCCTCCTCCTCCGACCCCGAGCCGGAGCCCACTTCGCTATCCGCCGCTGGGGCGGATCCCGGGCAGCCTCGCCGCCGCTACAAGCGCCGGAAGGTGGCCATCCTCCTGGCCTACTGCGGCGCGGGGTATCAAGGTATGCAGAAGAATCCGGGCGCGCGCACCATCGAGGGCGATCTCGAGGAGGCGCTCTACCAGGCGGGCGCCGTTCCCGAAGCCGAGCGTGCCCAGCCCGCCCGATACGAGTGGGCACGCGCGGCGCGCACCGATAAGGGCGTGAGCGCCGCTGCGCAAGTTGTCTCCGGCCGCTTCTACGTCGACCCGCCGGGATTCATTGAGCGCCTAAATGCCAAGCTCGTGCCACAGATCCGGGCCTTTGGCTATGTGCGCGTCACCAACTCGTTCAGCGCTAAGAAGTTCTGCGACCGCCGGAGGTACGTGTATCTGCTCCCCGTGTTGGCGCTCGACCCCAGCGCGCACCCCGATCGCGAGGCTGTCAAAGCGAGCGCGGGGAGTGGGAACCAACTTGCGAAGTGCTTGGAGTGCTCGGAGAGAGGCAGGAAAGTGCCAGATATTATGGGCCGGGAGGGGAAGTTGCCCGACCCTGAGGAAGAGAAGGTTCTTGCTTCGGGAGAGGAAACTGTGGCAGTTCATGGAGAATTAGAATCAAACGAGAATGCAAAATCTGCTCCAGTTCCAAAGACCGAGACTTGCAATGGTGAGACTGGGCTGGGAGGTGACGTAATGATTGACATACCAAGCTCTGGTAATGGAACAGCAGTTCAAAATGCTGAACTGGGATCAAATGTTGCAGAAAATGATACTGAACAAGCTGGCAGTACTTCCCATTCCGAAGCTGTACCAACTGCCCCCAGTGAGACTCCTTGTTCTGATTTGACCGTAGGTTTAGTCAGCGTTGCTGCTTCAGTTGTAGCTGAGAAGGAGCATAATTCTGAGCCTGCAGTCAATGAGGAGGAGAATATGCAAGCTATGTATATTCAGAAGGAAAATGGAGAAGAAAGTGCACAAAACACATTTGCTTACACTGATGAAGTTAAAAAGAAGTTCAATAGGATCCTCAAGTATTATGTTGGAACCCACAATTTCCACAACTTCACTACAAGAACTAAGGCTGAGGATCCTGCAGCCAAGAGGTTCATCATTTCATTCACTGCTGATCGTGTTGTTAGCCTTGATGGGATTGATTTTGTCAGATGCGAGGTTGTCGGGCAGAGTTTCATGCTTCATCAAATCCGGAAGATGGTTGGCCTTGCTGTAGCAGTGATGAGGAACTGTGCACCTGAGTCACTATATGATGTAGCATTTCGCAAGTAAAGTTCTTAACTCCTTATCATCTTAAATTTTGTGACACAATCTAGTCGGTTTATATTTGCATGCTAACACCTTGTGTCATATTTTCTTACAGGGATATCAGACTTAACGTGCCCACCGCACCTGAGGTTGGACTGCACCTAGATGAATGCATGTTCACCTCATATAACATGAAATGGAAGGATACACATGAGGCAGTTTCAATTGAACCCTATGCCGAGGAGGCTGAAGATTTCAAGATCAAGTACATATTCCCTCATATTGCTGCAATGGAACACAAGGAGGGAGCTGTAGCTCTCTGGTTGCACTCATTGAACAGCAGGAATTATCCAGATTTCCGCTACATGGAGGCCAATGGATCTGAGCCGAGGGTTGGGGCCGGAGTTGAGAATATGGAGGGAGCACCAGTTCCAGTTGTGGCTGTTCCAGTTGTGTCTAGAGTTGATAACATGGATAAAGCGCAAGTTCCAGTTGTGTCTGGAGTTGATAATATGGAAGAAGCCCAAGATCCAGTTGTGGCTGTAGTTGATAATATGGAAGAAGCTCAAGATCCAGCTGTGTCTGGAGTTGAAAATATGGAAGAAGCACAAGCACCAAGTGATAAGTAAGCAACTGAGCACTTCTGCAAACGAACTTGCGAGTCTGATGGATATTTCTGATCGTTGTATGTATCTGGAGAGGTTTCAAACATTGCTTGCAATAAAGACAGGACAGTAATGGTCGCTTTGTTAGGCCTCCGGAGTATGAAGCGCAGAAATCTAACTGATCAGAAGCATGGTTATCTCCTTCAGTACTTCCTCAATGCAAAACCTGCTAGGAAGGAAATCAATTTTTTTCAGATTAGAATTTTAAGTTGATAGATTTAATATGTTGAACGTTGTTACTTCCTCACTGTTTAGTGACAATGTATGCCACCCGCAAAAAAATTACTGAAACTATCATGGAGGTCAATAGGTTCTGTTTTTATAATCTGGGTCTGGAATTTGGTCTTATCAGGTTAAATTGTAGCAGTGACATTATCTGTATGTTACAAATTGACGCAGGCTCATATCCATATTATGATATGTATTGCTATTCATTTTCTGTTACTTAATAGATCTGTGTTCATTTGCCTGTGAAGGGAACCTCATTGTACTCTCTCCTTTCCAAAATAAGCGACTCAACTTTGTCTAGATACACATATATCTAGACACATATTAGTGTTTAGATACATGCATATTTAGACAAAACTGCTGTCACGTACATGATTTTACTCATCTTGCTGTATTTTAATTTTGCTTCAGTGGTCGTATGCTTTCCCACTTCCGGCACCTGTGTCCTAGTTGCTTGTACTGTCTTATTCTGCTGTTGAACTGTCAAATTCAGTAGAATACAGGTGAGAGCACACGGAAGAATGTGCTGGATGGCCTGTTGCCAATACGTTTGGCCATTCTGCTCTCTTGTTTTGAACACAATTGGGTTCAGATGTTAAGTACTCCCTCCGTCCCAAAATATAAGGCGTCTAAGCTTTAGCCAAAAGGCAACATCTTCTAAGTTTGACCAAGTTTATACGAAAACATATGAATATTTACAATATCAAATTGACATTTTGAGAAACTATACTTTCTGGTGAATCTATTGATATTGATTTGATATTGTGAATGTTTATTTTTTTATATATAAATTTTGTCAAACTTAAAATATGTTTACTTTTGACTAAAGCTTAGGCGCCTTGCATTTTGGGACGGAGGGAGTATTATCAACTTACCATGGTCTGAACTGGGTGAAAGTAAATTTGGATGTTTTGTTGGTGGAGAGTTGGAAGTCTCGAGCGTGGTGTTTCGTGGCCCGCTCAGATTCTGGGATTTTGTTCTGAGACACCTGCACGGGGTGCTGCAAGCGGAAGCGGGGGCGGTAAGTGAAGGAGCTGCGGCTTTGGGCTATATAACAGAGTGGTTTTTTAGTAACTGTCAGACTTTGGTGCAAGTTCTGAAATCCAGTAGCCATTACGTAGGACATTTTGATCGTTTTGACTTCACTTTCTGCCCTTGCATTTGTAGTGAAGTAGCTCATACTCTTGCCCGTTTTGGGCCCAAAGACGGGTCTGAATGTTCAGGCTGGGTAGACGAAGCTCTTGTGAGCCTGCGTAAAACTATTGGGGAAGGAGACGCCTGCAGTGGTTGTATGCTTTCGGTCTCCATACACATGATGCCGTGATTTATTAGGATAGACGAGCCACAAAAGATTTCGAATTACCGACCTCTTTATTATCTCTATTATTAAATGCCCTGGTACTAATTTGTACAGATTTCTAGTTACAGATACAAACAAAGACCAAGCAGACTGCTACACTAGAACCGGACGCTGAAGCGATCTCACGATTCCCGCTACTAGGAGATGCACCGCAGCGAGTGCAGGGACGCCGAGGTGTCCATGGACGCGGCATCGAACATGCAACGGCGGTCGGCCGCCTCGATCCCGTAGTCCATGAGCGGGCGGCGCTCGAGCTCATCGTCATGCCGGCGTGTGCACTCGGGGACCTCCAACTCCGTCTTGTCCACGTGCGCCCACAGGTACTCCAGCCTGCTCATGTACCTCAGCTTCTCGTACAACCTGCAGGATCAAAATTCGATTACGGTGAGTAAACAACACCGGTGCCAAACGCTTGAACCGAGACGCAGCTGATCGATCGTGTCCAGGTGCACGGCCCGTACCCTGAACTGAAGAGGAACCGGCCGAAGGTGGCGAAGAAGAGCCGGGCCTGGATGCCGGGGTGCACGAAGTACACGGCGCGCAGCCGCTCCTTGGCCACGGCCGGCAGGGACTCGTACGCCGCGCGGATGGCGCCCAGGCCCGGGAAGTTGTCGCCGCGGTCGACGAGGGAGTGCAGGTACACGACCACGAACTCCCGCTCCCCGACCTCCGGGAGCACCCGCTTCCTGAGGTACGCCTTCAGCGCCTCCTCCGCCCGCCCGCCCAGCGCGCGCGCTGCAGCACGCACAGAGAAACAGCGCGTCAGTTACACAGGCGACACGCGACGCATGTGCCCAAACGAACCTGAACGAGACCTGAACTCACCGGGGAAGTACTTGCCGACGATCCTGACGATGGCCCGGCCCCTCTTGTGATCTCCCTGCACGGTGATCGCCCGGCTGCGCTCCAGCAGCAGCTCCGGCTCGGTCGTCACGCCCTTGGCAACCATGGTGTTTGCGTCCGCGTCCGTAACCGCGAGTTGTGTGGGGGTCTTGCAGAAAGGAAGCGTTTAAATGGCCATCCGGTCCGAGCGGGCTGACGTGAGACGGTGGCATGGCCCGGCGCGGGGAGTTGTCGTGGAAGTGTGGAACTGGTTCCTTGGGCCGTTGGGGGATGGGCACGGGCGGTGTGGCGGGGTGCGGCGGACGAGGCGACGCGGGATCCCGGGAGAATATGCGTCGCATATATCGGTTGGTGGATGGGTGGATCGGCGCGGCACTGGGGAGGCGGGCCACGTCCCGGCGTTTCTGTGTGCGTGACGGTCGCTTGCTAGTCTATAGGTGGGCCTTTTTTGGGCCGGTCCGGACCGGGCTTCGTGCGGGTCAAAAAAGCCCGACACTAAATATCTTGGCCCGAGTCCACCCTGGCCCGACTGTCAGGCCACAAATTTCAGCCCGAGCCAGCTTGAACACGCAAAATGCCTGAAAATTTTCGGGCTGGCCAAACGGCCCGCTCTGCCTGCCCCTTAAAATGCCTAAACGTAGGCCTGAGCCCGGCTCAGCCGACCTTCGGGCTCAAAAACTTAGGTCCGACCTCCGCACGGTTGGGCTTTTTCAGTTGGGTTGGGCTTGGCAGACCGGGTCAGGTTTTTTACCTAGGTTTGCTTGCTACATAGTCGCGGTTGGTTGGCTTCTTTGCGTATTTTTTTACCTGATTTCCTGATCATCAAAAAGATGCATACCATATCTTGATTTCGAATCTGAGGCTAGGGTAGCTATGTGTCACTTGCCGTTTCATTGGTAAGACATGGACGATGCAGAAAAGAGTATTCAGATTTTGTATGATGGAAAAGCCACATGATATTTTCGATGTATAATGTCATGCTAAAGAGTTTGTGGTACTAGAATATGGAAGATAAATCTACAACACTACACTAGATAATGCACCAGTTAACGGCAAAATGATGGAGCATCTGGAAAAAATTGATGAAGAAACATATGTTTAGTTGGACAAATGGGTAATGTTGGGGTGAACCAAAAAAGTATGGGTAGAATCGGATCTAACTTGTGGAGGTAAACTTTTCTACATCCGCTATGCTGCACATGTGTTGAATCTTATCGTATAAGATGGTCTGTTTGTAATGAAAGGTTCCATTGGTAAAATCAGAGATAGAGTCAACTATGTAAAACGCTTACAAACTCGAGAGGAGTTGTTCGAATTAAGCGGTTAGGCATCATCTCTGAAAAGGAACCCTCTATTGATGTTTTGCCATGCGATGGAACTCGACATACCATATGATTGATTCTGCTCTTCCTTATACACTACAAGAAAACTTTCCTTCCGCAACGACTTGGCTCGACGGTCGTCGTAGAAGGCGCGTCTTTCGCGATGAAATTCTCGGCTTGGCCGTGGCCGATGGAAAACTTTTTTTCGGTCTCGCGGGCCTCTACTACGACGGATCTGCTAAAAACATGGAGGAAGCTCGGCCAGCGCGTGGCAGAAGCAAGTTTTTCGTTTTCTCACGCGATGTTGACTCGCCGAAGTCTTTTGAGGCGTGTAGGTCTCGGACGTCAGTGTCTCTAGCGGACCATACTTTTCGGTCGCGCCTCCCTAGTTTGAACTCGATAACGTAGCTCGAGGCGTCTGCCGTTTAGTCAGGCTGTTAGGTATCACATGTCAGCCTCTCATTACAAGGATCGTGTGTATGATGGAATTTTTTTCTTCTCTCGCGCTACCATGTTCCGAAGTTGATAGCGCTGCTCGATGCATCTACCGTCTAATCAACCTCCTGGGACCCACATGTCATCCTCTCATTAGAAGAAACGTGTGTATGATGGAATTTTTTCCTTCGCTGGCACTACCCCGTTCCGAACTTGATAGCGATGTTCGACGCATATACCGTTTAACCAACCTCTTGAGCCCCACATGTCATCCTCTCATTAGAAGAAACGTGTGTATGATAGATTTTTTCTTCGCTCGCGCTACCCTGTTCCGAACTTGATAGCACTGTTCGATGCAGCTACCGTTTAATCACGATGCTAGGCCCCACATGTCATCCTCTCATTAGAAGAAACGTGTGTATGATGGATTTTTTATCCTCTGTCGCGCCTTCGTGTTCCAAACTTGATAGCGTTGCTCGCTGCATCAGTCGTTTATTCACGCTGGTGGATCCCTTATGTCAGCCTCATATTAGAAGAATCGTGGGTATGATGGAATTTTTCTTCTCTAACGCTACCCTGTTCTAAACTAGATAGCGTTGCTCGATGAATCTGCCGTTTGCTCACGCTGCTGGGTCTCCCGTTTCAGCCTCTCATTACAAGAAACGTGTATATGCTGAACTTTTTTCTCCCTCGCGCCTCCCTGTTTCGAACTGGCTATGTTGCTTGATGCATCATCTGTATAACGTCGCGATGTTGGGTCCCACATATCAGCATCTCTGTAAATGAAACGTGCGTATGATGGACTTTTTTTGGCCATGTCCGCTGTTTTGACCTTAGCAACTTGCTGGGTCCTAGATGCCAACCACCTCTGTGCAGGAAACGTGTCTATGATGGGTCCCAACTGACAGCCTCTATTTGAAAGGAACGTATGTATGTTGGACTATTTTTTTGGTCCCAGATGTCAGTCTCAGAGTACAAAAAATGCTCATAAAGACCGAATTAAAAAGATTCTAGGCTAACTCGGGGCGGATGCCCTATTCGTCATGGCTTATATTTCATGGGCTCACTCCTAAATTGAATGGGTTATGGTCGGTGGCCACAAGACCACGAAAATGCCGAATTAGAAGGTATTGGGCTATGCTTGGGGCAGATAGGCTAATTTCATGGGCTATGCTTGGGTCTGTTGGGTCCGACATGTCAGCTTCTCTGTAAGTGCAACGCCTATATGATGGACTTATTTTTCGGCCGCGTTCGCAGTTTTCATCGTGGCAGACGTGTATGGTCTTACTGCTGGGACCCTTATGTCAGCCTCTCTGGCATGTTCTGACTTGTGGGTCCCCGATGCAGCCTTGTATGTTCTGTCTGGTGGGTCCCCGATGCGAGCCTCTCTATACAAGTATTTAAACTTTTTTTTCGAACCCACCCTCAAAACAAACTCCAGGGACGCTGCATGCTGATAGGTCCGTGATGCCAGCCTCTCTGTAATGCGATATTGCTAGGAAAAAAAGTAAACCCAAGACACACACACACACAAAGGCGATTCAAATAAAAGACCTTCAAATCAAATAAACATAAAATGAGTGCGTTTGCACTACAACAAAGATATTTATAGAAACAATATCATTAAACTTTTATTAGTACTATAACTTCTGTATTAGTATTCTTAAAATATTTTGTGTGTCTATGTTTATCTCTTTTAAAATATAATAGGGCAACGCTCCTGGCATCTTAATTTATAAAATGCCACATAATAGGGTATTTTCTTAAAAACATGGATAGGCAGAGTTTTTTTATTATGGGAGATGGGGGACAATGCCCAAACCGAATTAAAAAGAGTTTGGCTATTGCTCTACGTGGGTTATATTCCATAGGCTATGCTCCATGGGCTTCATTCTCAAATTTCACTTGGTTGTGCTCAGCAGTCTGCTAACCCGTAAAAGGCCGAACTAATATGTTCTCGGCTATGCTCCATGGGCTCCTTTATAAAATTTCTGCTGGCCTGTGGTCAGCAGTACCTGACCCTGAAAAGACTGAATTAAAATGTTATGGGCTAAAGAGGGGCCGAATTAATGTTCTCGGATTTGGCTAGATTTGGACGTATCTAGCAGTAAAACATGACTAGATATATCAGAATCTAGAAAAATGTGAGAACATTAATTTGGATCGGAGGGAGTACTAGTTTTCTTCTCCTGGTTAATAAAAATTGCATTGTGATGTGCTTTGTCGGATTCAAAACAAAGACCTCAACGAGGGCGGGATAAAAGCGATAATTCTTTTTGGCAGATATTCATGTCAAAATTCAGCAGTACAGAATAAGGTAGAAAATTATCAACAGATTCAAACTTAATATTCGGGAGCACTTGACCAATTTAGCAGCATTTCAAAAGTGACCAATGCAGCAATACAGACAATAATACAATACCAGTAAATCAGTATTAGTTGTACAAATGCTTTAGTAATAGAAATGACAGAACATTTGAGAGATTCAGTAGCTTTCCTGCTTGAAATTCAATAGCAGTACAGAGAGAATCAGTTCTTGTTCCTGCGAAAAAACCTTGTCCCATGATCAGTTTGGCTTGTTCTCCAAATAGACTTAATCATTGGAGCAAGCAAAACTGACGATCAAGTCTGCTTCTGTGTGAGTACCTCCTCCTTACGTCAATGCCTCTGTGACCGCCCATAGCAACCCAAAATGCCAAGACTCATCCAGATAATTATAACAATGCTAAGTTTTAAAAGAAAAGCAAGACAATCTGATGCACTTCATCTAACTAAGTACCAGTACACCACAGTTCGTTCTAGAAAATATTGTACTAATAGTAACGACAGAACATTTGACAGATTTAGTAGCATTTGAAAGATTCAGCAGTATAGAATAGATCGTAAAAATATCAGATAGATTTCCGGTTCATATTCAGCAGCACTTGACAGAGTCAGCACAGCATTTCAAAGTGACCGGTTGTGGCAGTACATAGACAGTGACCAAAAGAATTGACAGATTCAGTAATGTGAACATTGAAATTCAATAGATGTAGAAAGAACTGATTGAAAAGAAAAGCAAGACCATATTCTGCACTCGACCGTCGATCTGAACAAGTACCGAACACAACTTTTGATAGGTTCAGTAGCATTTGAAAGATGCAGCAGTACATAATAAGAAAAAAAATTGATAGATTCACGGTTCACATTCAGCGTCACTTGGACATTTTTAGAAGCATTTCAAAGTGACAGATTTAGTTTGCCCTTTTCTCCGAACACTCGTCATTGGAAGAAACAAAAGTGATGATCAAGTCTGCTTTTGTGTGCATGCCTATTTCTCGCATCAATGCCTGTGTGTGACCTCCATAGGCAACTCAAAATGTCCAAAGCCTTGTCTAGATTATGAGTTTATGACAAGGCCAAGTTACAAAAGAAAAGCAAGACCATCTACTGCACTTGATCTAAACTAAGCTATCCTATTACATAGTATTACGATTACTTACGGTAGTTTGGTTCCAATCGCGGGCATTGGCGATGCTCGGGATGAACGATAATGGAGTCTCCAGAGATTTCCATGCAAAGTTGGTTGACAAACCAACACCTACTTCTTCGGTATTTAGACTGGAGCAGCATATTTCAGAAAACGACGTATATCCAAGTCCTATTGCATGGTGGGAGGTGTAGACACAGTTGCTTCTCGTCAGATATCCTGGGGCAACATCTGCACCGCCTACCGCAGTATTAATCGAATAGTTCAATCCAAGGAAAAGGGAATATGCTCCCAGGTTAGCAAGCTCTATCCATGGCTTAGGTGGATACAAGTAAGCAGTGTCCTTTGAGTACACCTTGCAGCCAAACCCAGTAGCATAGGTGCCACAAGTGCGACTGTAGCGATCAACACTATGATCAGCAACAGGATTGCCATGACCATAATAAGTACCGCCATAAAACTCCTCATCAGTAACACCTACGGTATGGATAAGAAGAAGGCGAGATTCATCTGCAGATATTGCTAAGAACCATAAACCAGGTTCATGCTCGGCATCATCTATGGCATCAAGTCTGTCCTCCTCAAGATGCGCGACAGGTGGTGACAGGAGCAGAATAGGACCTACAAAAAGAAATCACGGCCAAATCAGCCAACACTAGTTTACGTCCATTAAAACTGAAGCTAGTGTTTAGAACATGAAAATGGATCAAACTTACCAAAATACAGATGATTCCAGACATAAACACTGCCACTCTCAGTGGCTGCAAACACCAGACCCTTGTGGATAAGTGCATCGTTGTATCTAAAATAGCACTGGAACTGGTTCTCAAGAACTGTCCATGCATACTCATCGTCATCAAGGGTAGCAATTAAGTAGTCGAAGATAGCGACAAGAGAGAAATCTAAATAATCAGCTGCAACTATGGGAGATCGACAAATAGCAATCTTCCGGAGGAGAATAGGGCGATCATTATGCATGAATGTAAACGGATCGTTGGTGGGTACAAACTCATTGACTTGTGGGAGAGGAACGCGTTGATTGATGGGTTTCGCAGCATAGTAAATCAAAATTTTCTACGGAAGCGAACTGAGGGAAAGCCAAGATCTAATCTAGGAGATGCAAACAACGAGAGAGATTGGATTAGATCTTCATACCCTTGAAGATTCGCATGAGCGTTAAATCGGAATGTGGGTGATGTAGTTGTATTCGCTTCTCCTCCTCGCGATCCGATCCGATCTAGCACCACAAGTGGCGGTGCCTCCGTGAGATGCACACGTGCAGCACCTCGACGTCTCCTCCTTCCTCGGACCAGCGAGTATGGTGGAGAGATGGATTGGATCTACAGCACGACGGCGTGGTGTATATGGTGGAGAATTTCGCAGGCTTCGCCTACAAACAGTCGGGAGGGAGAGAGGAAGGGCAGCAGGGCAACTAGGGTTGGAGGAAGGTGTGTGTAGGGAGGGGGGCGCACCAGCCCTCTATTTATAGAGGGGGGCGGCCAGCCCTAGCCTCTCCTCCAAGCCTATCTCTAGTTTAAACAATTTAAACTCTCCCTTATCTAGAAATCCTATCTTATCTTATCTCTAGTTTAAACGACGATTAACTCTCTAGGATCGGCTAGGCCCTATGGGGCCTTGTGCCCTGGCCCAATGCGCCAGGACACTCCCTCATAGGCCCATGCCCCTCCCCGGAAGGTGGGACCACGTTGGCCCCTTCCGAAGGTTCTAGAAGCTTCCTAAATACCGATTAACCCGAACAATTCAACTCCAAAAACTGCACCGCCTTATATGAATCTTATTCTCCGGACCATTCCGAACCTCTCGTGATATCCCGGATCCCATCCGAGACTCAACAAAAATTCATAAACCAATTATCCAATCTATCCTAGCGCCGAGACACGTTATGTGTGACCTGCGGGTTCGAGAATATGCGTATGATCTTCTATCAATAATCAACAGCGGGGTCTGGGCACCCATATTGACTCCCACACATTCATCGATGATCATATCGGATGAACCACGATGCCAGGATTCAATCAATCCCATATATATATTCCCTTCGTCTCGCGATATTTTACTTGCCCGAGATTCGATCGGTATCGCCATACCTAGTTCAATCTCGTTCACAGCAAGTACAATACTCCTTCCGTAATCCGATATCACTTAGTGATTAACTCCTTAAACACATGCTTGCAAGCGGTGTTGATATCGATTACCGAGTGGGCCCGAAGTATATCTCTCCGACTTGGGAGGGACAAATTCCATCTCGATACATACAACCCAACAGATACTTTCCGATCACCTGAGAGACACCTTTATGATCACCCTCTCATAGGATGACATTTGATGACCTCAAAGCTTTCTTCCGATACCAGGGAGTTGCATTATCTCATGGTCTAAGGAATACAATATTTGACATAAGAAAAGCTTCGCAAAGACGAACACGATGACACGATCTAATTGCTTCGCTTAGTTTGGGTCTATCCACCATATCATTCTCCAATGATATGATCTCATTATCAATTGACAACTCATGTCTATGGTTAGGAAACCTTAACCATCATTGATCAATGAGCTAGTCCATACAGGCGTACTAGGGACACGGTGTTGTTCACAAACCACACAAGTATTAAAGTTCCCGCTTAATACAATTCTAGCATGGAATATAAACTTTATCATGAACAAGAATTATAATAATAACATCTTTATTATTGCCTCTAGGGCATAATTCCAACAGTCTCCCACTTGCACTAGAGCCAATAATCTAGTTTACATTTGGCAACAATCTCACACCCATGGCACTGAGGTGCTGATCATGTTTTACACGTGGAAGAGGTTTAGTCAATGGATCTGCGACATTCAGATCTGTATGTACTTTGCTGATCTTTAGATCTCCATCTGCTATATAATCTCGGATTATATGAAACTTGTGGTTGATATGCTTGGTCTTTGGATGATATCTTGGTTCCTTAGCGAGTGCTATGGCGCCAGTGTTGTCACACAATATCTCCAGTGGGACCAATGCACTTGGAACCACGCCAAGCTCGATGATGAAGTTTCGATCCAAACTCCTTCACTTGACGCTGCAGCAGCCATGTATTCCGCTTCTCATAGATCCCGCGATCACGCTTTGCTTGCAGCTTCTCCAGCTCACAGCTCCTCCATTCAAAATATACACGATCCTCCCGAGATTTAGAATCATCCTTGTCGGTCGAAACTAGCATCGACGTAACATTTTACGACGAGCTGTTCATCACCCCATAGACTAAGAACATTTCTTTAGTCCTATTTAGGTACCTTAGGATGTTCTTCACGGCTGTCCATGTTCCACTCTGGATCACTTTGATATCTCGTCAAACTAAGAGCATTGGACACATCCGTCTAGTACACAAGATGGCATACATGATGGAACCTATGGCCGAGGCATAAGGCACTTTGCTCATAGCTTCCCTATCATTTACCGTAGTGGACACCGAGCCTTGCTCAATATCTTACGACAACATAGGTAATTGAACCTTTCAATGCCTTATCCATTCTGAACCTTTTCGAACTTTGTCTAGGTATGTACTCGGGCTTAAAGCTATCGTGCATCTTTGTCTATCTCTATAGATTTTGATGCCCAATATATAAGCAGCTTCACCTAGGTCTTTCATTGAAAACACTTGTTCAAATAACTCTTCACATCGTTAAGCAAGTTGATGTCATTTCCAATAATCAATATGTCATCCACATATAGTACCGTAAACGCCACCGAGCTCCCACTCACTTTCTTGTAGATGCAAGCTTCAGAGCAATTTGGAACAAATCCAAAGCTCTTGATCACTTGATCAAAACGAAGGTTCCAACTCCGAGATGCTTGCTTCAGTCCATAAATGGAACGCTGAAGTTTGCATACTTTATCGCATCCTTAGGATCGACAAAACCTTCGGGTTGTATCATATACAACTCTTCATCAATGTTGCCATTGAGGAACGCAGTCTTGACATCCATCTGCCATATTTCATAATCATGAAACGCAGCAATTGCTAATAAAATCCGAACGGACTTAAACATCGCTACGGAGAGAAAGTCTCATCGTAGTCAACACCTTGAACTTGTCGAAAACCTTTCGCAACAAGCCGCGGCTTTATAGACGTAACATTACCATCCGCGTCCGTTTTCTTCTTGAAGATCCATTTGCACTCAACGGCCTTTCGGTCGCTAGGAGGGTCCACCAAAGTCCATACTTGGTTTTCGCTCATGGATCCCAATTCGGATTTCATGGCTTCTAGCCATTTCTCAGAGTCTGGGCTCATCATCGCTTCCTCATAGTTCGTGAGGTTCACCTGTCTTCTACTAACAAGACAAATAAGACAGGTTGCCGCACCACTCGGGAGGGGCACGACCTTGTCGACTGCGACGCTCAAGAGCAAGATCGTCCAAGCTTCATGATCCTTATCATTAGCTTCCTCTATTATTGGTGCAAAGCCTGGAACAATTTCAGGTGCTGCGCTACTCTCCAATTCAAGAGAAGGTTCAATAACCTCGCCTAGCTCTACTTTCCTCCCACTCACTTCTTTCGAGAGAAACTCCTTCTCAAGAAAGGAACCGTTCTTCTGACAAACACTTTGCCTTCGGTTCTGTGATAGAAGGTATACCCAATAGTTTCCTTAGGGTATCCTATGAAGACGCATTCGCTTTGGGTTCGAGCTTGTCCGTACCAACTTCTTGACGAAGCTTCATCCCCAAACCTTAAGAAACGACAACTTAGGTTTAGCACCAAACCACGTTCATACGGTGTCGCCTCAACGGATTTAGATGGAGCCCTATTTAAAGTGAATGCAGCGGTTTCTAATGCATAACCCCAAAATGATAACGGCAAATCAGTAAGAGACATCATCGATCGGACCATATCTAATAGGGTTCGATTCCGGCTCGTACACACCATTGCGCTGTGGTGTTCCGGTGGCGTGAGTTGTGAAACGATTCCACTTGCTTTGAGATGCGTGAGAAAATCATAACTCAAATATTCGCCCCACGATCGGATCGTAAAACTTAATCTTTACATTACGATGGTTCTCCACTTCATTCTGAAATTCTTTGAACTTTTTAAACGTTTCAGATTTATGTTTCATTAAATAGATATACCCATATCTACTTAAGTCATCGGTAAAAGTGAGAAAATAGCGATATCCACCGCGTCGAAACACTCATCGGTCCGCATACATCGGTATGTATGATTTCCAACAAGTCCGCTGTTTCGCTCCATCATACCGAGAACGGGTTTTGATCATCTTGCCCATGAGGCATGGTTCGCATGTGTCAAATGATTCAAAATCAAGAGACTCCAAAAGTCCATCGAATGGAGTTTCTTCATGCGCTTTACACCAATATGACCTGAGCAGCTGCCACAAATAAGTAGTATTATCACTATCTACTTTGCATCTCTTAGCCTCAATGTTATGGATGTGTGTTTCATCCCTTTCGAGATTTAGAAGAAATAAACCATTCACAAGAGGTGCATGACCATAAAAGATGTTACTCATATAAATAGAACAACCATTATTCTCCGATTTAAATGAATAACCGCCTTGCAATAAACACGATCCAGAAATAATGTTCATGCTCAACGCAGGCACATAATAACATTTATTAAGGTTTAAAACTAATCCTCAAGGTAAAACTAAGGAGAGCGTGCGACGCCATCACATCAACTCTTGATCCGCTAACGCGCATCGTCACCTCATCCTCGCAAGCGCCGTCTATTTCGTAGCTCTGTTGAGTTACAAATATTAGCAACCGAACCGTATCAAATACCTGTGCACTACAACGAGGGCTAGTAAGGAAAACATCAATAACATGTATATCAAATATACCTTTGATGGTGCCAGCCTTCTTGTCCGCTAAGTACTTCGGACGATGCGCTTCGAGGACCCTTGTCCTTGCAATAGAAGCACTCGGTCCGGCTTAGGACCAGACTTGAGCTTCTTCTCGCGAGGGCAACGCGCTTGTCGCCGCCTTTCTTGAAGGGCTTCTTTGCACCTTTACCTTTCTTAAAGGAGGGCTTGTTGACCATCAACACATGATTATCCTTTTGATGTCCACCTCCGCAGCCTTCAGACTTTGCGAAGAGCTCGGTGATCGTATCGTGGAACCAATCTGATTGTGATCAACTACAAAACTTTTGTAGCTAGGAGTGTCAATCTTGAGCTCCTCCGAATCTTGCGAGCTTGCTCAAGGCGTTGAGTGTAGCCCGACATCTTAATGGCGTGCTCACTAACGGAACTCCCTCCATCTCGTAGTTAAAGAATTTCTTAGAGATCTCATATCTCTCAGAACGGGCTTGAGTCTGAAACATGTTTTTCAGCTCCTCGAGAATCTCAAAGGGCCCGGCGAACTCCTCAAAATGATTTTGAAGATCCGATTCCATAGCATACAACATGGCGATCTTAATCAAATCATAATCATCCTTGCGCGACTGATAAACAGCTTTTTCATCAGCCGGCGCATCTACAGCAGGGGCGTCACCTAGCGCTTTCTCAAGGACATAGTCCTTTTGTCCGCCACAGAATGATTCTCGAATGGAACCATTTGGTGAAGTTAGACCCATTGTTTCTAAGCTTTTCTATCTCAGCAAAAACATTGAAGTTGAAGTTGGACTTGGCCATGTGATCTACAGTATTTGCAAGTACAATTTAGACTATGTTCATGATAAATAGTTCAACTTAATCAAATTACTAGATGAACTCCCACTAAATTCAACATCCCTCAAGTTGTTTAGTGAACACGATCCAAATTCACCACACCTAATCCGATCATCACGAGAAGAGATGTGGTTTCAATGGTGGACAACGAAGTGTCGATCATATCATTCATATGACTCATGCTTAACCTTTCGGTTCTTGTGTTCCGAGGCCATGTCTGTACATGCTAGGCTCGTCAAGCTAGACCCAAGTATTTCCGCGTGTGCAAAACTGGCTTGCACCCGTTGTATGTGAGCGTAGAGTCTATAGCACCCGATCATCACGTGATGCTTGGACACGACGAACTTTAACTTTCGCAACGGTGCATACTTGGGGAGAACACAGTTTTTATCTTGATCTTTAAGTGAGGAATCATCTTATAATGCTACCGTCACGATCTAAGCATAATAAGATACATAAAAGGATAAACATCACATGCATATAACTTTATGTGACATGGTATAGCCAATCTTCGCGCAATGATCTCCATCTTGTGCGTGCCGGCATGATCTCCATCACTCCACCATGATTGCCTCCACCATGAATAGCAACTACAACTATTGCTAACTACTTAGCGATAAAGTAAAGCTATTACATGGCGTATAAGAAGTTGACTCGCAGGTCATACACAATTATAAAGACAACCATATGGCTCCTGCCGGTTGTGTACTCATCGACATGCAAGTCGTGAAACATTACAAAACATGATCATCGCATACAATACACACATCACATCTTGGGCCATACCATATCACAGAAAACACTCCCTGCAAAAACAAGTTAGACGCCTCTACTTTGTTGTTGCATGTTTTACGTGGCTTATGGGAGTAGATGCTAAGAACGATTCTTACCTACGGAAAGCCACAACGGTGATATTATGGTTGCCAAACTCCGGTGTTAATCCCATGAACACTATAGTGAGAGAAACTGACATCCACCAGCCGCATGTGTGGAACAAGCCACACGTCAAGTGCGGAGCCGGTCTCGCGAACGACGTCGCGTAAGGTTGGCCTGGACCGCTTCAATCTCACTATGCCGCGTCATAAGAAGAACACAAACAAGAGGCTTGCAACAGAAAACATCAACGCCCGCAACAACCATGTTGCGTTCTACTCGTGAATCACATCTACGCATAGATCTAGCTCTGATACCACTGATGGGTTTCGCAGCATAGTAAATCAAAATTTTCTACGGAAGCGAACTGAGGGAAAGCCAAGATCTAATCTAGGAGATGCAAACAACGAGAGAGATTGGATTAGATCTTCATACCCTTGAAGATTCGCACAGCGGAACGTTCGTCGGAACGTGGGTGATGTAGTCGTACTCGCTTCTCCTCCTCGCGATCCGATCCGATCTAGCACCACAAGTGGCGGTGCCTCCGTGAGATGCACACTGCAGCACCTCGACGTCTCCTCCTTCCTCGGACCAGCGAGTATGGTGGAGAGATGGATTGGATCTACAGCACGACGGCGTGGTGTATATGGTGGAGAATTTCTGCCGCAGGGCTTCGCCTACAAACAGTCGGGAGGGAGAGTGGAAGGGCAGCAGGGCAACTAGGGTTGGAGGAAGGTGTGTGTGGGGAAGGGGGCGCACCAGCCCTCTATTTATAGAGGGGGGGCGGCCAGCCCTAGCCTCTCCTCCAAGCCTATCTCTAGTTTAAACAATTTAAACTCTCCCTTATCTAGAAATCCTATCTTATCTTATCTCTAGTTTAAACGATTTAAACTCTAGGATCGGCTGGGCCCTATGGGGCCTTGTGCCCTGGCCCAATGCGGCCAGGACACTCCCTCATAGGCCCATGCCCCTCCCGAAGGTGGGACCACGTTGGCCCCTTCCGAAGGTTCTAGAAGCTTCCGTACAATACCGATTAACCCTAACAATTCCGAACTCCAAAACTGCAGCCTTATATGAATCTTATTCTCCGGACCATTCCGAACCTCTCGTGATATCCCGGATCCCATCCGAGACTCAACAAAAATTCATAAACCAATTATCCAATCTATCCTAGCGTCGAGACACGTTAAGTGTGACCTGCGGTTCGAGAATATGCGTACATGATCTTCTATCAATAATCAACAGGGGTGCAGGCACCCATATTGACTCCCACACATTCATTGATGATCATATCGGATGAACCACGATGCCAGGATTCAATCAATCCCATATATATATTCCCTTCGTCTCGCGATATTTTACTTGCCCGAGATTCGATCGTCGGTATCGTCATACCTAGTTCAATCTGCTCACGTAGTACTTTACTCGTTCGTAATCCGATATCACTTAGTGATTAACTCCTTAACCACATGCTTGCAAGCGGTGTTGATATCGACACGAAAGTGGGCCCAAGTATATCTCTCCGACTTGGGAGGGACAAATTCCATCTCGATACATACAACCCAACAGATACTTTCCGATCACCTGAGAGACACCTTTATGATCACCCTCTCATAGGATGACGTTTGATGACCTCAAAGCTTTCTTCCGATACCAGGGAGTTGCATTATCTCATGGTCTAAGGAATACAATAGTTGACATAAGAAAAGCTTCGCAAAGACGAACACGAGGACACGATCTAATTGCTTCGCTTAGTTTGGGTCTATCCACCATATCATTCTCCAATGATATGATCTCATTATCAATTGACAACTCATGTCTATGGTTAGGAAACCTTAACCATCATTGATCAATGAGCTAGTCCGTAGAGGCGTACTAGGGACACAGTGTTGTTCACAAACCACACAAGTATTAAAGTTCCCGCTTAATACAATTCTAGCATGGAATATAAACTTTATCATGAACAAGAATTATAATAATAACATCTTTATTATTGCCTCTAGGGCATAATTCCAACATTGATGAGTGTACACATTGACAAGCTCCCACTTGCACTCGGACCCAATAGTGGCGATCCAATCTTCATTGGCACCTACCCATTGCTTACCCGTACAATTCGGGAACACAGCATCGGAGGAGAACCTATCTAGCAACATCAGCTTGCATGTCGTGCCCTTGTCCTCGAATTACTCGTTGCATTCCCATGGTTTCTTAGTCGGGTGAGAATGAAGAACACAGGGGAGGCCAAATGGCTGAGAAGCATGTAAAGTTGCACTATATTTTGCCGAGTCAAGAAGATGTTTGGATGAACCGGCGAGGCTCATGACGGTGATGACGTCGCATCTAGTTATGAGTTCTTCAAGCGGGCCTTCAGTAAAAACATGCTAGAACAACTCAGAATCATCACTGTCCTTGCTCGGTCCTGCCATCGCAAGGGAGCTGATGGAAGTTGGGATAGTGGCTTGATTTGGTTTTCTAGAAAAGAGGGAAGATCGATGGCGGCATGTGGGACAGGGAGAAGATTAAACACTCTCATACTATGCGGCGAACATGATCGGAAAGCGGCATTGTGGAGGAGAAGAACGGTGGCGCTTGGCGTTGAAGTGGGGATAGAGCGTATAAGCGAGGTTGAATAAAATGAAAACAAATGCATGTTCCTCTGCTCCAGTTCCCTTCAGAATAGTACTACTCTGCTCCTAGTTCCCTCCATAATAAATCTTTCTTGTAAATCAAAGAGGAAGTAGTGTGGAGAGTAGGGCCCAATCATCTGCTCTCTCGAGGAGCCGAACCCGACTATTTTCTTTGCTAAATTTTATGGTCCTTTATGCTAAATGCATGGACCTCGGTATAATTTTACCTTTTTAGGTTCTTGGTGTAAATGTACCACCACCATCTTTGTAAAATTCTAACCAAAAAGTGTAAGTGGTGAAAGTTGAACAAATTTAAGCTTAGTTGTCAACGAGTATGCAAATTCTTGGATTTCAAGCCGAACGACCAAGGTCAAGGCCATATCAACATCATACTTTATGGTGATGATTCCATGTCCAAGAATTAGCATGCCGATAGATTTCGACATATTTTGAAAACAATGGAAGATGAAGTAGTACGAAGAGTATGGCTCAGTCAGCTGCTCTCTTGAGAAGGAGCCATACACGATTATTTTCCTTACTTATTTTTAGGAGGGGTGCTAAATGTATGGACATCGATGTAATTTTCCCTTTTTTGGGTACTTGATGTAAAATGTATTTCCACACACCATGTAAAAATCTAACCTAAAAGTGTAAGTGGTGAAATTTAGACGATTTTAAGCTTACTTGTCAATGAGTATGAACATTATTGGATTTTAGTCAAACGACCAAGGTCAAGGCCATATAAACATCATACTTTATGCTGATGATACCATATCAGAGAAACTGCATGGCAACAGATTTGGCCATATTTTGAAAATAATCAAAGAGGAAGTAGTACGAAGAGTTTGGCTCAGATCAACTGGTCTCTCGATAAGGAGACAAAATAGAAAGTTTTCCTTTGTAGGGTCCTTTGTGCTAAATGTATGGACCTTCATGTAATTTTCCCTTTTTAGGTCCTTGATGTAAAATGTACTCCCACCGACCGTGTAAAATTCTAAACAAAAAGTAAGTGGTGATTTAAATGAATTTAAGCTTAGTTGTCAACTAGTATGAACCATATTCTTGGATTTTCAAGAAAAACGGCCAAGGTCAAGACATATCTACATCATACTTTATGCATATGATCCCATATCCAAGAATGTGCATGCTGACAAATTTGGCCATATTTTGAAAACAATCGAAGATGAAGTAGTGTGAAGAGTGTGGCTCGATCAGCTGCTCTCTAGAGAAGGAGTTGAACCCGACTGTTTTCCTTGCTTAATTTAAGGGTCCTTTGTGCTAAATGTATGGATCTCGGTGTAATTTTCACTTTTTTAGGTCCTTGATGTAAAATGTACTTCCACGCCCGTGTAAAATTCTAACCTAAAAGTGTAAGTGGTGAAATTTCGATGATTTTAAGCTTACTTGTCAACGAGTATGACCATTATTGGATTTCAAGCCAAACGACCAAGGTCAAAGCCATATCAATATCATACTTTATGTTGATGACCCTATATGAGAGAATTTGCATGGCGACAAATTGCCCTATTTTGAAAACAATCGAAGAGGAAGTAGTATCAAGAGTTTGGCTCAGATCAGCTGATCTCTCGAGAAGGAGCCGAACCAGATTTTTTTTCCTTTTAGGGAGCTTTATGATAAATGTATGTACCTCAATGTAATTATTGCTTTTTTCGGGTCCCTAGTGTAAACTGTACTCCGACCAACCGTGTAAAAATCTAACCTAAAAGTAAGTGGTGAAATTTAAATGAATTTAAGCTTAGTTGTCAACGAGTATGAACCATTCTGGGATTGCAAGATGAACGACCAAGGTCATGATCCCATATTCAAAAATTTGCACCCCGACAAATTTTGCCATATTTTGAAAAGAATCGAAGATAAAGTAGTATGAAGAGTATGGCTCGATCAGCTACTCTCTCGAGAAGGAGCCGAACCCGACTGATTTCCTTGCTTAATTTTAGGGTCTTTTGTGCTAAATGTATGGACCTCGATGTAATTTTCCATTTTTTAGGTCCTTGATGTAAAATGTACTTCCATGCCCGTGTAAAATTATAACCTAAAAGTATAAGTGGTGAAATTTCGATGATTTTTTAGCTTACTGGTCAAAGAGTATGACCATTATTAGATTTCAAGCCAAACGACCAAGGTCAAGGCCATATATATCAACCATCATACTTTATGTTGATGATCCCATATGAGAGAATTTGCATGGCGACAAATTTGGCCATATTTTGAAAACAATCGAAGAGGAAGTAGTGTGTAGAGTTTGGCTCAGATCAGCTAATCTCTCGAGAAGGAGCCGAACTAGAAAATTTTCCTTTTAGGGAGCTTTATGATAAATGTATGGACCTTGATGTAATTTTTGCTTTTTTTCAGGTACCTGGTGTAAAATATACTCCAACCAACCATGTAAAAATCTAACCTAAAAGTAAGTGGTGAAATTTAAACGAATTTAAGCTTAGTTGTCAATGAGTATGAACTATTCTGGGATTTCAAGATGAACGACCAAGGTCATGATCCCATATCCAAGAATTTGCATGCCGCAAATTTGGCCATATTTTGAAAACAATCAAAGATGAAGTAGTATGAAGAGTATGGCTCGATCAGCTACTCTCTCGAGAAGGAGCCGAACCCGACTATTTTCCTTCCTTTATTTTAGGGTCCTTTGTGCTAAATGTATGGACCTCGATGTAATTTCCCTTTTTTAGGTCCTTGATGTAAAATGTACTTCCACACCCATGTAAAATTCTAACCTAAAAGTGTAAGCGGTCAAATTTTAGGGTCCTTCGTGCTAAATGTACGGACCTCGATGTAATTTTCCTTGCTTAATTTAAGGTTCCTTTGTGCTAAATGTATGGACCTCGATGTAATTTCCCCCTTTTTAGGTCTAAAAGTATAAGTGGTGAAATTTAGACGATTATTTTAAGCTTACTTGTCAACGAGTATGAACATTCTTGGATTTCAATCCGAACGACCAAGGCCGTCAAGGCCATATCAACATCATACTTTATATGCTGATGATCTCGTGTCAGACAATTTGCATGGCAACAGATCTAGCCATGTTTTGAAAACAATTGAAGAGGAAGTAGTATCAAGAGTTTGGCTCAGATCAGCTGATCTCTCGAGAAGGAGCCGAACCAGAAATTTTTCTTTTTAGGGTCCTTTATGCTAAATGTATGGACCTCAACGTAATTTTTTCTTTTTTGAGGTCCCTAATGTAAAATGTACACAAAGCGACCGTGTAAAGTTCTAACCTAAAAGTAAGTGGTAAAATTTAAATGAATTTAAGCTTAGTTGTCAACGAGTATGAACCATTCTTGTATTTCAAAACGAACGACCAAGGTCAAGGGCATATCTACATCATACTTTATGCTGATGATCCCATATTCAAGAATTTGCATATCGACAAATTTGGCCATATTTTGAAAACAATCAACGATGAAGTAGTATGAAGAGTGTCGCTCGATCAGCTACTCTCTCGAGAAGGAGCCAAACTCTCCTATTTTGCTTGCTTAATATTAGGGTCCTTTGTGCTAAATGTATGGACCTCGATGTAATTTTCCCCCTTTTAGGTCCTTGTTGTAAAATGTACTCCCATCGACCGTGTAAAATTCTAAGATAAAAGTAAGTGGTGAAATTTAAATGAATTTCATCTTATAGTTGTCAACAAGTATGAACATTCTTTGATTTAAAGCCAAACGACCACAAGGTCAAGGCTATATCTCTACATCATACTTTATTCTGATGATCGAGTATCCAAGAAATTGCATGGCGATAGATTTGGCCATATTGTGAAAACAATCAAAGAGAAAGTAGTATGAAGAGTATAACTCGATCAACTGCTCTCTTGAGAAGGAGCCGAACCCGATTGTTTTCTTTGCTCAATTTTAGGGTTCTTTATGCTAAATGTATGGACCTCGATGTAATTTTCCCCCTTTTTAGGTCCTTGATGTAGAATGTACTCCCACCGACCGTGTAAAATGCTAACCTAAAAGTAAGTGATGAAATTTCAACAAATTTAAGCATAGTTGTCAATAAGTATGAAAAAATCTTGGATTTTCAAGCCGAACAACCACGAGGTCAAGGACATATCTCTACATCATACTTTATGTTGATGATCCCATATTCAAGAATTTGTACGGCGATAGATTTGGCCATATTTTGAAAACAATCGAAGAGGAAGTAGTATGAAGAGTATGGCTCAACCAGCTGCTCTCTCGAGAAGGAGCCAAACCCGACTGTTTTCTTTGCTTAATTTTAGGGTCCTTTGTGCTAAATGTATGGACCTCGATGTAATTTTCCCTTTTTAGGTCTTTTATGTAGAATGTACTTTATGCTTATGATCCCATATCCAATAATTTGCATCCCGACAAATTTGGCCACCTTTTGGAAACAATCGAAGATATTAAAAACAAAAAATAATCAATTACATTTTTCCAAGTGACAGGAATTTATTTTCTGAAAAGAAAGTAAGAAGAATTTATTTCCTTTTTCTGTTAAAAAAATAAAGAGCGAGAAGAGACTATATGAGCACAGAGGAGGCAGCGAGAGAGCTACGAAGAGGAGGATTTGAAGGCGTTGCAATGTGGGAGCTAAGCTGGAATAGGTTCCTGACACGAGGTACAGGGTACAGTGAGTAGAGTAAATTTCAAGACCACGATATGTATGCACGCAAAATAAAATGTGTTTTCTCTCTTCTTTACTCCCTCATCAGGCTAGTCATAGTGGGAGTAACTTGGGTAGTACGTAGTAACATAGTCCTACATGTATTGCTAACAGTAAACATTTAGATGACATGGCATACAATTAAATGATGAAAGAGAACCTTGTGGTAACTAGCTATGTTAACATCACATATTTCAAGACAAAATGAGTCTACATTGCACTAAACGAGGCTTTGCATGATACCACACCTATATTATTTTCCACTATGGAGGTAGTAACTTAGACTAGTAACATATGCATGTTAGTACTAAGTTACTCCCCACTATGACCAGCCTCACCACCCCACACCCCGGCCAGCTAATCTCTCCCTCGTCCACAAAGTGGCGTTGTGCACGCACGTCGACCGGCAACCTACCTTGTGTCGGTGGCTCCGTGTCTGTGTCTAGCGTGTTTGTCAGCTGCGTCGGTGGGAACCATTTTGGTCTCATGCGGCAAAAAGTATTACTACTACAGTACTCCCTCTATTTAAAAATATAAGACGTTTTAGCTTTGTGAAAAGTGTGTATCTAGACTTCTTTTAGTGTGTAGGTTCATCTAGATTTGGAGTGACTCTACACATTAAAAGGAATCTAGATACACTCCTTTCACAAAGTTAAAACATCTTATATTATGAAACGGAGGGAGTACAATAGAGTAGCAATTCAAACTTTCCCGGTTTCAAAATTTTCACTTCCTTCACAAACATCCGGAGGGAAGGATATTCAAAAATCGCCATTTGTAGTACTACTAGTACAAGTACGAGTACTACTTAAGTGCTAGACAAGGGATTGGTTGATCTGGCCAGCAAAAAACAAAAACGTCCCATCGCATTGGATGCTCACCATTATGATTTGACCAGCCTTCCTACTCCGCACTACTCCACCTCCGTACCCTAGGAAGAGGAAGCACCAAGCACACGCGTAGCAAGCTGGTCTGAAAGTGAGGAGCACTCCTTTTTTTTCTTCCGTGAAGGAAGTAGTACTCCCTCCTTCCCAAATTAGGACACGTATTACTTCTAGTCAGAGTCAAATTTAATAAACTTTGACTAAATGTACGACATCAACTCAATGTTATTAGAATCATCATGAACTATATTAGAAAAGTCAGCATGTTTTTACATATAGTTGGTCGAACTTTATAAAGATTGACTTTGACCAAACCTAATATGCGTCCAAAATTGGGAAAGAGGAAGCAGTATGAAGAGTATGGCTCGATCAGCTGCTCTCTCGAGGAGTCGTACCCGACTATTTTCAATTCCTTGTTTGGTTTTAGGGTCCTTTGTGCTAAATGTATGGATCTGGATGTAGTTTTCCCTTTTTTAGGTCCTTGATGTAAAATGTAGTCCCACCATCCGTGTAAAATTCTAACCAATAAGTGTATGTGGTGAAATTTAAACGAATTTAAGCTTACTTCTCAACGGGTATGAACATTCTTGGATTTCAAGCCGAGCGACCAAGGTCAAGGCCATATCAACATCATACTTTATGGTGATGGCCCCATATGAGAGAATTTGCATGCCAGCAGATTAGGTCATATTTTGAAAACAATTGAAGATGAAGTAGTATGAAGAGTTTGGCTCAGATCAGCTGGTGTCTTGAGAAGGAGCCAAACCAGAAAGTTTTCCTTTTACGATCCTTTGGGCTAAATGTATGGACCTCCATGTAAATTTCCCTTTTTAGGTCTTTGATGTAAAATATGCTCCCACCGACCGTGTAAAATTCTAACCTAAAAGTAAGTGGTGAAATTGAAACAAATTTAAGCATAGTTGTCGACGAGTATGAAAAATTCTTGGATTTCAAGATGAACGGCCAAGGTCAATGCCATATCAACATCATACTTTATGCTGATGACCCCATATCAGAGAATTTGCATGGCAACCGATTTTCCATATTATTTTGAAAACAATCAAAGAGGAAGTATTATGAAGAGTTTGGCTCAGATCAGCTAATCTCTCGAGAAGGAGCCGAACCAATGCAACAAAAGGTTTTCCTTTTAGGGTCCTTTGTGCTAAATTTATGGACATTGATGTAATTTTACCTATTTTTAGGTCCTTGATGTAAAATATGCTCCCACCTACCATGTAAAATGCTAACCTAAAAGTAAGTGGTGAAATTTTAATGAATTTAAGCTTAGTTGTCTAAGAGTATGAAATTTCTTAGATTTCAAGCCAAATGACCACAAGGTCAAGGCCATATCTCTACGTCATACTTTATGCTGATGATCCCATATCAAAGAATTTGCTTGGCGACAGATTTGGCCATATTTTGAAAAAAATCAAAGAGGAAGTAGTATGAAGAGTATGGCTCGATCAGCTACTCTTGTGAGAAGGATCCAAACCCGATTGTTTTACTTGCTTGATTTTAGGGTCCTTTGTGCTAAATGTATGGACCTCGATGTAATTTACCCCTTTTTAGGTCTAAAAGTGTAAGTGGTGAAATTTATAGGATTATTTTAAGCTTACTTGTCAACGAGTATGAATATTCTTGGATTTCAAGCCAAACGACCATGGTCGTTAAGGGCATATCAACATCATACTTTATGCTCATGATCCCATGTTAGAGAATGTGCATGGCAACACATTTGGCCATGTTTTGGAAACAATCAAAGATGAAGTAGTATTAAGAGTTTTGACTTAGATTAGTTGATGTCTTGAGAAGGAGTCGAACCAGAAATTTTCTTTTTAGGGTCCTTTATACTAAATGTATGTACCTCGATGTAATTTTTGCTTTTTTGAGGTTCCTGATGTAAAATGTACTCCGATCGACTATGTAAAATTCTAACCTAAAAGTAAGTGGTGAAATTTAAACGAATTTAAGCTTAGTTGTCAACGAGTATGAACCATTCTTCAATTTCAAGACGACCCACCAAGGTCAAGGCCATATCTACCTCATACTTTATGCTCATGATCCCATATCCAACAATTTGCATGCCGACAAATTTGGCCATATTTTGAAAATAATCAAAGATGAAGTAGTATGAAGAGTATGGCTCGATCATCTATTATCATGAGAAGGAGCCGGACCCAACTGTTTTCCTTGCTTAATTTTAGGGTCCTCTATGCTAAATGTGTGGACCTCGATGTAATTTCCCCTTTTTAGGGCTAAAGTGTAAGTGGTGAAATTTAGACGATTTTAAGCTTACCTGTCAACGAGTATGAACATTCTTGGATTTCAATCCAAATGACCAAGGTCGTCAAGGCCATATCAACATCATACTTTATATGATGATGATCCCATGCCAGATAATTTGCAAGGCAACAGATCTGGCCATGTTTTGAAAACAATCAAAGAGGAAGTAGTATCAAGAGTTTGGATCAGATCAGCTGATCTCCCGAGAAGGAGCCGAACCAGAAATTTTTCCTTTTAGGGTACTTTATGCTAAATGTATGGACCTCGACGTAATTTTTTATTTTTTGAGGTCCCTGATGTAAAATATACTCCAATCGACCGTGTAAAGTTCTAACCTAAAATTAAGTGGTGAAATTTAAACAAATTTAAGCTTAATTGTCAATGAGTACGAACCATTCATGTATTTCAAGACGAACGACCAAGGTCAAGGCTATATCTACATCATACTTTATGCTGATGATCCCATATTTAAGAATTTGCATATCGACAAATTTGGCCATATTTTGAAAATAATCGACGATGAAGTAGTATGAAGAGTGTGGCTCGATCAGCTACTCTCTCGAGAAGGAGCCGAACCCTACTATTTTGCTTGCTTAATATTAGTGTCCTTTGTGCTAAATGTATGGACCTCGATGTAATTTTCCCCCTTTTTAGGTCCTTGTTGTAAAATGTACTCCCATCGACCGTGTAAAATTCCAACCTAGAAGTAAATGGTGAAATTTAAACGAATTTCAGCTTATAGTTGTCAACGAGTATGAACATTCTTTGATTTCAAGCCGAACGACCACAAGGTCGAGGGTATATCTCTACATCGTACTTTATTCTAATGATCGAGTATCTAAGAAATTGCATGGCGATAGATTTGGCCATATTGTGAAAACAATCGAAGATAAAGTAGTATGAAGAGTATGGCTCGATCAACTGCTCTCTTGAGAAGGAGCCGAACCCGATTGTTTTCTTTGCTCAATTTTAGGGTCCTTTGTGCTAAATGTATGGACCTCGATGTCATTTCCCCTTTTTAGGTCCTTGATGTAGAATGTACTCCCACCGACCGTGTAAAATGCTAACCTAAAAGTAAGTTATGAAATTTCAACAAATTTAAGCATAGTTGTCAACAAGTATGAAAAAATCTTGGATTTTTAAGCCGAACGACCATGAGGTCAAGGCCATATCCCTACATCTTACTTTATGTTGATGATCCCATATTCAAGAATTTGCATGGCGATAGATTTTTCCATATTTTGTAAACAACCAAATAGGAAGTAGTATGAAGAGTATGGCTCGACCAGCTGCTCTCTCGAGAAGGAGCCGAACCCGACAATTTTCTTTGCTCAATTTTTGGGTCCTTTGTGCTAAATGTATGGACCTGGATGTAATTTTCCCTTTTTTTAGTTCCTTTATGTAGAATGTACTTTATGCTTATGATCCCATATCCAAGAATTTGCATGCCGACAATTTTGGCCATCTTTTGGAAACGTTCGAAGATATTAAAAACAAAAAATAATCAATTTCATTTTTCCAAGTGACAGGAATTTAATTTCTGAAAAGAAAGTAAGAAGAATTTATTTCCTTTTTTCTATTAAAAAAATAAAGAGCAAGAAGAGACTATATGAGCATAGAGGAGGCAGCGAGAGAGATGCGAAGAGGAGGATTTGAAGGTGGTACAATGTCAGAGAAAAGCTGGAATGGGTTCCTAATACGAGGTACATAGTATAGTAAGTAGAGTAAATTTCAAGACCACGATATGTATGCACGTAAAATAAAATGTGTTTTCTCTCTCCTTTACTCCCTCATCAGGCTAGTCATAATGTGAGTAACTTGGGTAGTACGTAGTAACATAGTCCTACATATATTGCCAACAGTAAACATTTAGATGACATGGCATGCAATTAAATGATGAAAGAGAGCCTTGTGATAACTAGCTATGTTAACATCACACATTTCAAGACAAAATGAGTCTACATTGCAATAAACGAGGCTTTGCATGATACCGCACCTATATTATTTTCCACTATGGAGATAGTAACTTAGACTAGTAACATATGCATGTTAGTACTAAGTTACTCCCCACTATGACCAGCCTCACCACCCCACACCCCGGCCGGCTGATCTCTCCCTCGTCCACAAAGTGGCATTGTGCACGCGCATCGACCGACAACCTGCCTTGTGTTGGTGGCTCCGTGTCTGTGTCTGGCGTGTTCGTCATCTGCGTCGGTGGGAACCATTTTGGTCCCATGCGGCAAAAATTATTACTACTACAGTACTCCCTCTATTTAAAAATATAAGATATTTTAGCTTTGTGAAAAGAGTGTATCTAGACTTTTTTTAGTGTGTAGGTTCATCTAGATTTGGAGTGACTCTACACATTAAAAGGGATCTAGATACACTCCTTTCACAAAGCTAAAACATCTTATATTATGAAACAGAGGGAGTACAATAGAGTAGCAATTCAAACTTTTCCGGTTTCGAAATTTTCACTTCCTTCACAAACATCCGGAGGGAAGGATATTCAAAAGATCACCATTCACAGTACTACTAGTACAAGTACGAGTACTACTTAAGTGCTAGACAAGGGATTGGTTGATCTGGCCAGCAAAAAACAAAAACGTCCCATCACATTGGATGCTTACCATTATGATCTGACCAGCCTTCCTACTCCACACTACTCCACCTTCGTACCCTAGGAAGAGGAAGCACCAAGGACACGCTTAGCAAGCTGGTTCGAAAGTGAGGAGCTCTCCTTTTTTTCTTCCGTGAAGGAAGTAATACTCCCTCCTTCCCAAATTAGGACACGTATTACTTCTGGTCAGAGTCAAATTTAATAAACTTTGACTAAATGTATGACATCAACTCAATGTTATTAGAATGATCATGAACTATATTTTCATATTATATGCATTTGTCATTAGAAAAGTCAGTATGTTTTTACATATAGTTGGTCGAACTTTATAAAGATTGATTTTGACCAAACCTAATATGTGTTCAAATTTGGGAAAGAGGAAGCAGTATGAAGAGTATGGCTCGATCAGCTGCTCTCCCAAGAAGTCGTACCTGACTGTTTTCCATTCCTTGTTTGGTTTTAGGGTCCTTTGTGCTAAATGTATGGACCTCGATGTAGTTTTCCCTTTTTTAGGTCCTTGATATAAAATGTAGTCTCACCATCCGTGTAAAATTCTAACCAATAAGTGTAAGTGGTGAAATTTAAACGAATTTAAGCTTACTCCTCAAGGGGTATGAACATTATTGGATTTCAAGCCGAACGACCAATGTCAAGGCCATATCAACATCATACTTTATGTTGATGGCCCCATACGAGAGAATTTGCATGCCAACAGATTGGGCCATATTTTGAAAACAATCGAAGAGGAAGTAGTATGAAGAGTTTGGCTCAGATCAACTAATGTCTCGAGAAGGAGCCGAACCATAAAGTTTTCCTTTTATGGTCCTTTAGGCTAAATGTATGGACCTCCATATAAATTTCCCTTTTTAGGTCTTTGATGTAAAATATGCTCCCACCGACCGTGTAAAATGCTAACCTAAAAGTAAGTGGTGAAATTTAAATGAATTTAAGCTTAGCTGTCAACGAGTAGGAACTTTCTTGGATTTCAAGCCGAACGACCACATGGTCAAGGCCATATCTCTATATCATACTTTATGTTGATGATCCCATATCCAAAAATTTGCATGGCGACAAATTTGGCCATATTTGTAAAGCAGTCAAAGAGGAGGTAGTATGAAACGTATGGCTCGATCAGCTGCTCTCTTGAGAAGGAGCCGAACTCGACTATTTTCTTCGCTCAATTTTAGGGTCATTTGTGCTAAATGTATGGACCTTAATGTAATTTTCCCTTTTTTAGGTACTTGATGTAAAATTTATTCCCACCGCCCGTGTAAAATTCTAACCTAAAAGTAAGTGGTGAAACTAAAACGAATTTAAGCATAGTTGTCGATGAGTATGAAAAATTCTTGGATTTCAAGACGAACAACCAATGTCAATGCCATATCAACATCATACTTTATGCTGATGACCCCATATCAGAGATTTGCATGGCAACAGATTTGTCTATATTATTTTGAAAACAATCAAAGAGGAAGTAGTATGAAGAGTCTGGCTCAGATCAGCTAATCTCTCGAGATTGAGCCGAACCAATGCAACAAAAGGTTTTCCTTTTAGGGTCCTTTGTGCTAAATGTATGGACATCGATGCAATTTCCCCTTTTGTAGGTCCTTGATGTAAAATACACTCCCACCGACCGTGTAAAATCTAAAAGTAAGTGGTGAAATTTTAATGAATTTAAGCTTAGTTGTCAACGAGTATGAAATTTCTTAGATTTCAAGACGAACGACCACAAGGTCACGGCCATATGTCTACATCATACTTTATGCTGATGATCCCATATCAAAGAATTTGCATGGCGACAGATTTGGCCATATTTTGAAAAAAAATGAAGAGGAAGTAGTATGAAGAGTATGGCTCGATCAGCTACTCTCCTGAGAAGGAGCCGAACCCGACTGTTTTCCTTGCTTGATTTTAGGGTCCTTTGTGCTAAATGTATGAACCTGGATGTAATTTACCCACTTTTTAGGTCTAAAAGTGTAAGTGGTGAAAATTATAGGGTTATTTTAAGCTTATTTGTCAATGAGTATGAACTTTCTTGGATTTCAAGCCGAATGACCATGGTCGTCAAGGCCATATCAACATCATACTTTATGCTCATGATCCCATGATAGAGAATGTGCATGGCAACAGATTTGGCCATGTTTTGGAAACAATCGAAGAGGAAGTAGTATTAAGAGTTTGGCTTAGATCAGCTGATCTCTCGAGAAGTAGTCGAACCAGATTTTTTTTCCTTTTAGGGTCCTTTATGCTAAATGTATGGACCTTGATGTAATTTTTGCTTTTTTGAGGTTCCGGATGTAAAATGTACTACGATCGACCGTGTAAAGTTTTAACCTAAAAGTAAGTGGTGAAATTTAAATGAATTTAAGCTTAATTGTCAATGAGTATGAACCATTCTTCAATTTCAAGACGAACCATTAAGGTCAAGGCCATATCTACATCATACTTTATGCTCATGATCCCATATCCAAGAATATGCATGCCGACAAATTTGGACATATTTTGAATACAATCGAAGATGAAGTAGTATGAAGAGTATGGCTCGATCAGCTACTCTTGTGAGAAGGAGCCGGACCTGACTGTTTTCCTTGCTTAATTTTAGGGTCCTTTGTGGTAAATGTGTGGACCTCGATGTAATTTTCCCCCTTTTTAGGTCCTTGTTGTAAAATGTACTCCCATCGACTGTGTAAAATTCTATCCTAAAAGTAAGTGGTGAAATTTAAACGAATTTCAGCTTATAGTTGTCAACGAGTATGGAAATTCTTTGATTTCAAGCCGAACAACCACAAGGTCGAGGCCATATCTCTACATCATACTTTATTCTGTTGATCGAGTATCCAAGAATTTGCATGGCGATAGATTTGGCCATATTGTGAAAACAATCTAAGAGAATGTAGTATGAAGAGTATGGCTCGATCAGCTGCTCTATCGAGAAGGAACCAAACCCGATTGTTTTCTTTGCTCAATTTTAGGGTCCTTTGTGCGAAATGTATGGACCTCGATGTAATTTTCCCCTTTTTAGGTCCTTGATGTAGAATGTACTCCCACCAACCGTGTAAAATGCTAACCTATAAGTAAGTGATGAAATTTAAATGAATTTAAGCATAGTTGTCAACGAGTATGAAAAAATCCTCGATTTCAAGCCGAACGACCACGAGGTCAAGGCCATATCTCTACATCATACTTTATGTTGATGACCCCATATTCAAGAATTTGCATGGCGATAGATTTGGCCATATTTTGAAAACAATCGAAGAGGAAGTAGTATGAAGAGTATGGCTTGACCAGCTGCTCTCTCGAGAAGGAGCCAAACCCGATTATTTTCTTTGCTCAATTTTAGGGTCCTTTGTGCTAAATGTATGGACCTCGATGTAGTTTTCCCTTTTTAGGTCCTTTATGTAGAATGTACTTTATGCTTATGATCCCATATCCAAGAATTTGCATGCCGACAAATTTGGCCATCTTTTGAAAACAATCGAAGATATTAAAAACAAAAAATATTAAATTTCATTTTTCCAAGTGATAGGAATTTATTTTGTGAAAAGCAAGTAAGAAGATTTTTTCGACCAGCTGCTCTCTCGAGGAGTTGTACCTGACTGTTTTCAATTCCTTGTTTGGTTTTAGGGTCCTTTGTGCTAAATGTATGGACCTCGATGTAATTTTCCTTTTTTTTAGGTCCTTGATGTAAAATGTAGTCCAAGGTCAATGAGTATGCTGATGGCTCCATGTAAAATTCTAACCAAAAAGTATAAGTGGTGAAATTTAAACAAATTTTAGCTTACTTATCAACGAGTATGAACATTCTTGGATATCAAGCCTAAAGACCAAGGTCAAGGCCATATCAATATCATACTTTATGCCGATGGCCCCATATGAGAGAATTTGCATGGCAACAGATTTGGCCATATTATGAAAACAATCAAAGAGGAAGTAGTATGAAGAGTTTGGCTCAGATCAGCTAATCTCTCGACAAGGAGCCGAACCAGAAAGTTTTCCTTTTATGGTCTTTGGGCTAAATGTATGGACCTCCATGTAAATTTCCCTTTTTTAGGTCTTTGATGTAAAAATATGCTCCCACCGACCGTGTAAAATGCTAACCTAAAAGTAAGTGGTGAAATTTAAACGAATTTAAGCTTAGCTGTCAACGTGTATGAACTTTATTGGATTTCAAGCCGAACACCCACAAGGTCAAGGCCATATCTCTACATCATACTTTATGATCCCATATCCAAGAATTTGAATGGCGACAGATTTGGTCATATTTGTAAAACAAGCGAAGATGAAGTAGTATGAAACGTATGGCTCGATCAGCTGCTCTCTCGAGAAGGAGCCGAACCCGACTACTACTCCCTCTGTCCCAAATTAATTGACTTGCATTTTTCAGATTCGAATGCATCTAGCACTAGAACATGTTTATATACATCCGAATCTAGACAAATTCGAGTCAAGTAATTTGAGGGAATACAATAGAGTAGCAATTCAAACTTTCTAAGTTTCAAAATTTTCACTTCCGTCACAAACATCGGGGGGAAGGATATTCAATAGATCATCATTCGCATTACTACTAGTACTACAGGGTACAATGAGTAGTAACAAAAGATACTTTTTTTGATGATAGTACCAAAAGAAAGGACGTCCCAAAAGAAACTTCATTCAACCATTAAGGGGTTGTTTGGTTCAGTGGCTATCTAGTGGATATCACGGGATATCCATTTTTTTTTGGTTATCCAGTGTTTGGTTTAGAGGATGGAGGGGACATGGATAACCACTTTTGGCTCAAAATGGTGGTTGAGCATATCCCACAAAAAGAGCTGGATGAGCTCAACCACTTTTGGATAGCTCCTCCGAAGCGTTTTCTTGTCCGTTCACCCTTCCTCTCGAGAGAAAATAACCATCTTTTCTTGCCTATGGGCTTGATACGAGGGCGGCCATAGCATAGGCCATCGGGCAGAGCGGGTGTTCGAATACGCACACGGGCATAGGCAGACGGGCAGAGTGGGAAGGCAGAGGGGGCACAGGTAGGAAGGTTGACACGGGGTCGACAGGGGCAAAAGGGTGGCGAGCTGCCGGCGGTCGTGGCCGCTGCTAGGGAAGTGGTGAGGCGGATGAAGAAGACAAGGTGAAAGAGTAAAATGAAAAAAAAAACAGTTGGGCCAATAGATTTTGACTGGCTATCCCTAACCACTTTTTATCCCACTTTACCAAACAAAAAAGGCTACCCCTAACCAGCTGGCTGGGGATATCCTTATCCCTAAATGACATCCTCTAAACCAAACAACCCCTAACATAACAACACGAGTTTACATATAAAGGACTTGCTGCTGAACTAGTGCAAGTCCAGCGCCTCCTAGCACCTAGTCCGCGCCGCCAGCGGCAGCTCGTGACATCGGCACCAACGCCAGCTCCAGTGACACAGCCGACTCCTGACCCATCGGCACCTCTGGATAACACGGCAGCACCTCCTGAGCCATCGGCGGCACCTCCTGAGCCATAAGCGGCACCTCCGGATAACACGGTGGCATCTCTGGATAAGGCGGCAGTACCTCCTGAGCCATCAGCAGCACCTCCGGATATGGCGGCGTTACCTCCGGAGCCATCTGCAGCTCCGGGATGACACTATGGATGAAGTTGTCGTTGTTGGGGAACCGGTCCCAATAGAGGAGACGGGCATCCCTGAAGTTGATGAACTTGACCTTCAACATCCCATCCGGATTGTCGTGGAGGTGATACATATGGTACTTGCGATGACCGTACCCAACGTCGAGGAAGGCACATGCCAACTGCCACTTTGTTCTCCGTGGGGAGAAGGCCCAAATGTGCATGGAATTGTCCTCCTGTGCAGCGATGTCAGGGTCTTTGCACTCCGGTACGGCAGGCAGCAGCCGGAAGGTGGCCATGGATGACAGATGAGGACGGAGATGGTTGCTGGAATCGGGGGATTAGAGATGGATTGGTGCAGGGAAGGGGAGAGGATAAATAGGAAGGAGATGATCCGATATTAATGTGGCAGATTACCGAAGCGAGGGGACAATCAATGTCGCTAATGAAGCCGATGCGTGTGACAAATATTGATGGCGATGACTAGGGTAATCAATTGGACGGAACGCCGACTCTGCTTCCCGCACTCGATGGCCCACTCATAATTTTGTGGTGCATCCAAGGCGACCGTGACCTCCCCCATCTGTGGGCCCTACGCAGATGATTGAGTTGATGGGTAAAAACAAATTGATAAAGTGATCTCTTTCCTACTCCCTCCGGTCCGAGATTTTCTATATCTATACCACTATATAGTACACTAGTTTTTGAATTTGAATCGGCCCACACAACTTCTCGCCAATGCACATTTGGAGCAATCCAAGACGTTGATTTTTCGTTGGAGCTTCTGTGTGCCGTTCATCAGAACAAAACCCATTTGATCTAACGGCTGACAAAGGTTGGATTCGCCACCCTCTGTTCCCGCGCTCGTGGACTCTGGTTGCTGAAATTGCTAGGGGCTTCTGGATAAGTTTACTGCTCTAGAAAAAAGCAGAACCTTCTGTCATTTGGTAGTCGGTGGTTGACTGCCCCATGTGACACGTGATGCGTCAACTCAGTCTGGAAGCGAAGTAGTGCTACCATTAATTGAATGTGAACATTTTACCCAGCCGATAATTAGCCTAATAAATCATCCATCCATTTATGTGAGCATTCAAGTCCTCCTAGCTACCATGACAATTGGTTCTTCAGACACCAACTAGCAAACTCCTTTAGAAATACATAGAGAACGAAATTACTTTATACAGTATTCATAGAATGTTAATTATGCATGTAGTATTCTCTTAGTATAAATACAACTTCTCGGATTTTTATTTTACAAAATGGGGAATAATCACCATAGCCTCTGCATCGACCGTTACACTTAGTTTGTCCAGCATAGTATATAGCATGTAACTAATTTGGATTGCTATTTTCAGTATGAATACTTAAACAATATTAATAAAAAGGTGAAAAAATAAAAAATTCTTTCTTTTATATGATATATTTATTATTATTATCTGTCATGACAACATTACAATTTTAGAAGGTTAATTTTCATATAGTATTCTAAAATTTTATCACCTACTCCTAAGGCATTAATCATGCAATAATTGGAGACATGGGAAAATAATATATAATCATTAACTTGTGAGAGAAACACTTTTCAACACACAAATGGTCATGAACTATTTCTTTCCTGACCCATCGAAAATGATGGTAGTTTTGGAAGTAGAGAACGGAATGGATAAAACTTACACATATTGGCAAACAGAGGTTCAAATTGATGTTCAACAGTTCATAGAGAAGTATATGTGCATTCTCTGTCCGAAGGACAGCTGTGAGTACATAAAATGCAAAGGTCGACAATCATACGAAATCAGAGTTATCTAGAGTATTGGAACTTCTAAATACCAAAGATATATTTATTTGTAAATTGACCAAGTGTTATATCTAACTTCTAATTATATGGTGTATTATTATTATGTCTTAGGAGCATTTCAGCCGCGTGCCCCAATGGCCTCTCAAAGGGATATTAGGCGCGTTAGATGAAAAATGTGTCTAGCCACGCTTCTCAAAGCCGTTTTTTGTCCGACACAGTCAATAACGTGTCTGACACACTAGGCCGTCCAGGCATTGGCATGGTACGTTGCGGACGTGCTAGACACAAGCTATAAACTACACAACATAGAAAATAGATAGCTAGGCACATGCTAGCTATCCAGCCCATTCTCCCTCCTCCTAATCGTGCCTCCCCATTATTTTCTAAAAATAAAATAAAAATCCCTATTTTTGAGTTTCAAAAAATTCTAAAAACAAATTTGGACGTAGCCAACAATATAACCCACAAATGTTCAAAATGTCAATTTTAAATAAGTTGTATTTTAAGCTACACAAAAATAATTTCATTTGGATCCGAGTATAGTGAATAGTGCACACGTTGAAATATCAAGAAATATCAATTTTTTATTTTGTGTAGCTCATAATAAGAAGAATTTGGCATTAAGATTTTGCATGCTTGTAAAATACTACCTCTATTTCCAATTGTAAAATGTTTTGGTAGGCTATTTTAGACCAAAATATGCTATAGTTTGAAAGAGAGGAAGTATATTATTAAGGAAAGTCTAGGATTGTCTTTAATTTTATTTTTTATCATTTTTTTAGATTAAGAGATTATTGGTTCTACGAGCCAGATAAACTTTACATTAATTAGGTAGGATACCGTTGTCTGTGTGCAAAGCACGTGGCATTTACTAGTATCACTTAACACCATATGTTGGTGTCTTTTTTTCACAGAACCTGAACCTTTACATTTTGTTTCACAAAACACCAACTTTTGTGGTAATCTTTTGCACAAAACATAGAAAATGGTATTAGCTCATTTGATAACTGATTAAATTGTTGGGCCTACTTGTCAGAACCATCGTGGCAGTGTGGGTAGCTATAGCGTGCCCAGATTTCATTAGTCTGTAAGCAGATTATAACCACACAAATTATCACTCCATGTCTAGGAGATTTTATCACTGCAAATTATAACCATGCAGAATAAAATATTTATACAATCAAGACATGGTTATTTTTATTTCATACAAAATATTTAGACAATCAGGACAAGTTTAGTTTACTTTTAGTGTCTCCCAGCACATACAAAATAAGAGTCTAGAACTTCTGCAATCAGGACATATCTCTTTTCATTTCATACAAAGTTTAGAGGCTTAACAATCTTTTTTTCCTGCTGCAATCCTTGCTTATTACTAGCTGTGAAGTAAGCATAAGTTCGGGTCTCGGTGTAATGAACCCGTCACCTTCGTCCACGAACACAATGGAGCTTCGATCTTGGTGGTGCTGTATCTTGCCGAGGCGCAGATAAAGGTTGTTGAGGTGATGTCGGGCCTTGCCAAGGTGGATCTTGTCGTGGTGGTGCAAATGGGACTTGGCACTTGTGCCGGTGGAGGTGGAGGTGGAGGTGTTGCAGCTGGTGGCGAGACAGGACCTGCAGGCATGTGCACATACTCGGGCAGCTGCCGGTTGCTCTGAAATAATACAAAACCACAACATTTAGAAAGGAGCTGCATTTATACGTCGATCAAAGCCAAATTGTCCTGCCCCAAAAACTAGGGTTCTTCAACTTTTTACTTTAACTCTCTTCAAATCCCTCACCAAAAGATGAAATTGAAGAATTTTTAGCATTGCTCACGAATCTTACCCACTAAACAATATGGGATCGTCGGAATCCATGGCCTGCAGCCTCCATGCTAGCGCGCCGCCGAATATGACATGTTTGCTCGATAGAAGGAAGATGACCATGCTGGACTGCTTTACAGTGGGATAAAATTTACTAATGGGCTATTAGTGTGGTTTATGTGTTCTGTGCAAAACTTTACGACAAAAATTGGTGTTTTGTGAAAAAAATCACTAAGGTTGTGGTTTTGTGATAAAATGGCACCAACATGGGGTGCTAAGTGAGAAAATCTTCTCCGGTCCTATTTTTTACTTTATTACTCAATATATCCCGCTTCATTGGAAGTTGATATCAATACCATCGAACTTGTATTCATCTAGGCATTGGAGGAAGCAAGAAGGATCCTATCTATATGATTAGTACTCAGCTTTTAGTGGCTATTCGATCTTGTACTGCTGCTATATTTTTTAAATAATACGATTTATTTAACAAATTTCACAAATAATACACGAATTTGAGGAATTGCGAATCTAGCGCGGCATTTGTTAAATTAGCCGTACTATTCGTTTATTATTCGTGAAATTTGTTAAACAAATCATATTATTTTAAAATAATTAGCCGTACTGCTAGCAAGGCGAGCAAGGGATCCTTCCACCGCAAATATTTTGCCTTGTTTTAAAAAAAAATGCTCCTCCACCTAAAATTATGTCTCGTCGCTGCCTTTCGCGAGAGAAAAGGCTCCTAGAGGAAGGAGAATCATCCTCCCTCTCTCCTCCTCAATGCGGCATTGGCTACTATGTCCACTCTTGCATCTATGTCTGGCACTTGTTCAGGTGGGAAGCTTCACAGCAGTCACCTCTTCCTTCCCATGTAAGCTTCCGCGCAATGGAGTACAACCGTGCAGGCGCAGCAGTACATAGAAAGTTGGGGCCCGTGGTGGTCTAGGCCAACTTTCGTTCTGTTTGCCTCGTGCTTCTGTCCAAAAATGAGCTTTGGCTGGATGTTTTCTTTCTCTTCCATATTAGGCTGCTCTTCATAGTGCTAAATAACTTAGACTAGTAAAACTTTCACATATTACTACAGTACCTTCAAAGTGTACTAGGTAAAAACAAATATACTAGTACACCGTTACTTTTTTATAGATGTGGCTCTTTCATATTTTTTTGAGCTTTACCTATTACAAAGAATAATTTTATATAGTGATGATATGTCATACTTTATTATTATATGGGACTCACATGCCAACTTACTAATAAAAGGGTGGTGCACAAATGCAAAGAGACCGCTAATCTTGTTCAACTAAACCAGAAATTTGTAAATAATAAGGCCTCAAAATATACAAGAAGGACCCTAGTACAGAAAGGAAAGGCGCAATCAGGTAGAGCTTCATTGATTATCAGTGGTATATAAAAGAAGGGCACGGCTCGAGGCCGGATCAGAGAGTCCTCATTTCCCCCCACCCAAATCACAATGGTTGGGACGGTCACTCTAAAGATGGAAGCCACTATTCTCAATTATTCCTTCTACTCCCAGCCCCTCAAGCCCCGGCGGGTCTACAAGGTCTCTCCATTTCTCCCTCACAATCCATTGATTTTTCTTTTGTCGATTCGTCCGTGCACCTATTTTATTTTTCGAACTTCCACTTCTACAATGCGTGGATATTCATCTAGTCTGCCACCACTACGTCCGCAAGATCACCTCCTGCCAGAAGTGCGAGCATCCTAGCGGCGGATTCACCCACGATCCCGCCATGGACGCCGTCCAATCGGCGGCTAGGGTCGAGTGCTCCCACAAAGGCTGTAGTAGTTTGTTGCCCTACTACGAACTCCACGAGGACGAAATCATGTGCCGGTACGCACCCTACACTTGCACGGAGACCGGCTGCGACTTCGCCACCCCGCCGCCAGCGCTCGTCGCCCACCTCGAAGCGGTCCACTTGATCCAAGTGCACAAGATCCAGTATGCCACCACCAAAGCTTTCTAGGAGCTGGTGCTGCTGCCGGGCGAGGCGTCCCACTAGCTCATCCTCGTTGGGGAGCAGGATGGCACCGTGTTTGTCCTGATGATTGGCACGGTAAGCACGGTCCCCCTCGTGTCTGCGATCTGTGTTAGGGCCGCGATGGGCGACTTGCCGGTGTATAGGGTAAGGATGTGGGCGGAATGCCCGCTGCTGCTCTCCTAGACGGACGACAGGAGGAGGACCGGCACTATGACGATGGAGCTTGATGCGCCGAGCTCCACTAAGACGGGCGAGGTCGCGTTTGAGGACCTTACGTATTACCTAGCGGCGCCGTCTCATTACCTGGTCGGTCCTGTTACATCGAAGGAGCTGCGTTTCTTTTTCCGCGTCGAGTTTTAGTGGTGATGTAAGCTGCTGTTAATTGGTTTAATTGCAGAATGATCGTTTGCATATCATAAATAGTGGATTTTGTCGTACTAGTACTCTATCTCCGTCCCAAGAAATAAGGCTGCCTTATTTTTGTTTTTTGTTTGACTAAGATTTACTCTAAATATATATAAAGAATGTTGGTACTGTACAAATTTAGCATCATTGAAAAGTTGTTTCAATACAAATTCAACAAAACAAAATTTACACAATATAAGTAAATTTTAGTTGCTCCATTTATTCGGTCAAACTTTACTTTGGAGCACGCGTGTGCCTTATTCCTTGAAACAGAGGTACTAGATGAGTTTGGTGGATGTACTCTCCTGAGTATTTTTTTATGAAGTCTTAACTTCCGATGGGTTGGGTTGATCAGTGGATGTACTCTGCCGAGTACTAGTAAGCTGAATAGGATTAAGGCTCTTTGTCTAGGAAGGTCAGAGGGCTATTTCGCAATACTACCAAGTAGATGAACTCTAATTAATTTATGCATGCACCACTAGTTTTACATGCATGAGACGCTAGATAAAAAAGGGGACATGATGAGAGATGAAACAACATGCATTGAGAGATTGAGAGAAAATAGAGATATCTAAACTAATGAGTCACCGGAATTAAGACAATAAAGAGGATAGGTCTTATTATAATTTCTAATAATTTTAAAAAGCTCTCTGGCCTAATAATCCCAAACAAAGGTAGGAGTACTGGTCAACATATATTCGGGACTCCGTAGTAGTACAATAGTGGAGTACGGTAGTAGTAGTACTCCCCTCTGATTCATATTAATTATCACTGGATTGGATGTACTCGTATCTAGCACTAAAATATGTCTAGATACATCCATTTTCGTGACAAGTAAATATAGCCATTTTTGGAATAGTACTAGTTTGGTTGGAAGAAATCATATTTTTTTTGTAGTAGGGACGTCGGTTTTTTGCTAGTAGTAGTACTAGTACATAGCAGGTAGTAGTAATATATATGTTTATACTGTACTAACTCAACATACATTCGAGCAATCGACAAATGTTTATCTTGCGGTTCTGCTGCTACAGTGCTACTAGCAGTTTTTCAGGTGCCCATTCACCCTCTGTCTTTCAGCAGTACTCCGCCTAAGAAGTATAAATGGAATTACTCAAAGAAAGTCTCTACCACTATAAAATTATAATCTGTCATGGCTATTGATTGACAAGACAATTCATTGAGGTGGGGTGGGTTGTTGGTGTGTGCTACGATGCCTACTCCTACTACCACTCTGCAGTCAAAATAAAAGAAACAACTGCGATTCCTTGCATTAATTCTTGCCTCCACCCCTTGCATGCTTGCAGTATATACATGCATTAACTTCTGCGAGTAGTATAGTTCAAGTAGGAGTAGTATCAAGCAAGGATATACCAAAACACAAAGATATACTCGTAGGTCACATGGTGTACCATTTTGAGTCTTCGTCTTCTTCTTTGGTCTTCTTGCCCTTGCCCTTGCCCTGCTTCCTTAGTTCTTTTTTGGTTGAACATTTCGAGAGTTTGTTGACCCCTCTCGAAGTTCACTATCCGCCTGTATACCTCTTAGGTCGCGTAGGCGTCGAGGCTTGCATACTTGATATGCTCTTCGGTCAGGGGCATGTTCCCCCACTGCTTGTGGTCCACATCCTCCTTCTTATTCTTCATGACTTTGTAACGGATGTCTATGAGGGCCACCGTGTAGTTAGCCAAAGAATCCTTCTCATTCATGAAGCCAGCAGGCTTCCACCTCTTCTGGATGTCCATGAAGTTCATCACTGGTACTAGAGAATGCCTAAGCCTGATACGGTCGTTGCCGATGTCGATGCCTGCAAAGGAAATGATAGGGTTGGCGAGGAACTCTGCTAGCTTGGAGCATGGTTGGTCGGCCTGGCAGATCTGGTAGACCAGGCAATCCATGCCCACACATAGCTGGACGACAACAGCCTTCTGGGTCGATGATTGCTCGTTGGTGTATTCGACATCGAGGCCAACAATCTTGTCATTCGTTTCCTCCAGGAGCTTTAGGATTTTCTCGATGTAATCGTTCACCACCGATGCTCTGTTGGTATACGCCACCTGTAGTGTGGTGTTTCCAGGGTCCACGAAGTAGTACATCTTGTCCAACAGCGCCGCCATGGGCTGTGATTGGCGCCTTCTTTTGTTTTGCAGAGGTCCGGCTGGGTGATAGAAAAGGAATGCTATGGAGAAGAAAGGAACCGCTAGGAAGATCAGGAGATGCATGCATGAGAGGTTCTGGAGACGTAAGGGCATGCAGTTCCCCCCGGCCCTGCCCACGTACTCCTATAGAATATAATTTATATACGGATCAGTTTTACGGACGCGAATTATTTATGGCTATAGGTTGATTTCTAGATTATACAAAAAAATACAAGAACCAAACACACGGGATACTTTATGAACATGGCTCGAAAGTATAAATATTTTTTGAGTTTCACCTACTACTATAATTTTATATAAAAAATGATATGTCATACTTATATTATCTGATTCTCACGTGCAAGGCACTTGCAACTCACTATTTATTTCTTATCTTATCTTATCTTACCACTATATCTCTACTATTATAATGGAGCAGTTTTGAATTGGATCATTAGCACCAATGCTTATCGTTGGTCTGTTAGATCCAATGGTTCAGAGTACCTGGATTCGTGTTGAATAGTACCTAGAGCAAACTCCACCATTTTCGAGAACCATCATGTCACCATCCCCAAAATGTCATAGCATAGTAGACTATATTCTCTCTACTACTACAATAGAGCAGTTTTGAATTGGATCCATAGCACCAATCCTGACCGTTGGTCTCTTAGATCTAATGGTTCAGAGGAGCTGGATTCGTGTTGAATAGTACCTAGACGTATGACATATCACCACTATATAAAATTTTAATTGGTAAAGCATAAAAAAATATAAATTTGATCAACATCTATATAGTATGGGTGTATATTTGGTTCTTGTACTTTTATATCATTTAGAAGTCAATGATTATTAACTATCTAAAACTTGAAAATTCTGGTAACATGGTCTAGAGAAACGAGGGAGAAGATTATAGAATGATGGAGAAGTGTGTTTTGAGTTTTGTGCATACCATTCATTATGATGAAGACTATCAATAAAATCTTCTAGATGCTAGAATGAAAAAGAAGATCCAACGACTGGAAATGTTGGGATTCGCGAGTCTTGATCCAACCGTCAATATTCAAAGTTATTCGTACACATTTCCAGCGTTGGATCAAGACTCTCGAATCCCAACCTTGCCAGCAGTTGGATCTTCTTTTCCATTTTAGATCTAAAAAATACTACTCCCTCCGTCCATAAATAACTTACTTGGGTTTGTCTAGATTTGAATATATCTATACAAAAATGCGTCTAAATATATTTGAATCTAGACAAAACCAACTCAGTTATTTCTGGGCGAAGGGAGTATTTTTGATAGTCTTTAGCACAATGTATGCATATTACTACTCCAAGTTACTTACCACTCAGACTAGTCTTAGAGCATCTCTAGCATGGAAAAAATAGTGCGCTATTTCACGCTATGTAGCGTGATATAGCGTATTTAGAGAGTCCACGATATTTTTTAAAGATTTTGCTTGCTATGACGCTATTTTATAAATAGCATGCTCAATCACGCTAAAACATCATAGCGTTAGCGCTATTTCAAGTATAGGACATTATTTTTTTGTTGGCGGGTGTGGAGTAAGATAACATATGATGGATGTGTCGAGCAAGCAAACATACAATGAAAATTTAATTGTTAAACTTAAGTGATCGTGTCAAGCCGCCGCCTCCTCCTGCAGCACCTGGCGCTGTACCTAGATTCAGCCCTGCCGGTTATCCTCCAACTTGGATAGCGCCGGAATCGATTATGCATGTACAAGTATTACTCTAGGCAATTCATTACATGCTAAAATCGTTTATATTCATGATATATCTGTTATATTTTTATTTTTTTACAAAAAGATGTTTTGTAAAATAACGCGTTATTAGCACGCTGTAACTTTCATATCGTCTGGAGAAAAGCCACGCTAAATTAAATAGCACGCTAGTATTTTTTGCCTTGATCTCTAGTGGCTTGTCTAAATTTGGTAGTCTATTTGGCCTTTCGAAGTGTGTGAAAAAATTGGTGCCCAAATCACTTTACAAGAATCAGGCACCGGTGCTCTCCGTTGCCCGATCAATGCCACACAGTTTTTTCAGGGAACCGGAGCACGTAGGTGCTCCGATGCCCCAAACTCTTCACCCAATAGAATAGCAATATATGTGTACTATGCATGTTGTTGAGAGGACCTTCACCAAAGATAAGCTATGGAGATTGGTCTAGTTAATTTGTTTATCACGTTATGGGCCAGCTATTTATTTCTGGCCAAAGTGATCACATTGTGAGCTCGGTGCCTCGAAAGAATTTATAGGCATCGCTTATGAGGTGGCAACTTTTCTATCTATTGGGCATCGATCACGCTGTGGAAGGCCTTAGAGCATCTCTAGTGGCTTGTCTAAATTTGGTAGTCTACATCTTCACTTTATAGACTTTAGTTTTCTAGTGAATAGTCTAAATTTGATAGTCTATATGTCCATCTACACACAAATAGTCAATATACGTAGCAAATCAGTACAATAAATGCTCTAATTTAGCGCGGGAGCAAGCTCGCGAGCGACCAACTTTGCTTTAGACATGGTGGCTCGGTTGTCCAAATATGGACAACGAGTAGCCTGTTTGGAGGATGTTTAAATTTTATACCACGGGATACACAAGCCACTGGGGGCATTTTTTGGTCAATGGTGGTCTATATTTGGCTTAGACTATCAGATACACTAGCCACTAGAGATCCTCTTAGGCTGGTCATAGTGGGAAACATACTACTCTAGTTCATGTTACTACGTACCTTCATGTGTGTACGTAATTAAGCCGAAGGTAGAGACCTTATTTTTGCAGAAATGGCTCCAGAAATATTCCGTACCTAGAAAGGCTAGGACATTATAGTAAACTATTTTTTCTAGTCATTAGACTATAGATACTCCTAGAATACGATAGGATATTATTATTCTATATCTTTTGAACTGTATAGATAAATTCAAAATCCGAGAGCGGCAAATTCTCCCGCCTCACCTCCACCGAAATATTTCGAGTGGTCACACGCCCCAAGTTGTAGCCGTACGAAATTCCTTTTCTACCCCTAACAATGGCCTATCTACTAATGTCGGGGCATGGGTATGGTTCGTAATCCCCCTCCCCCCTGGGGGGCTGGGGGTCCCCACAGCTCTGAAGCTAGGTAGTCCACCTTCCACCGATGCCATTTCCCCCAAAGCACTTCGAAAAACCCTAACCCCTTCCTCACCTCCGGCTCCTGCACCACCGCACCGGCCCATCCCTGCAGCGCTTCGCCGGCCTACACGCCACCCAACCCCCTCTCACCTCCAGCACCTGTACCACCGCACCATAATCAACTCCTCTGCACTTCGCCCGCCTACACTCCACCCAACCCCTATCTCACCTCCAGCTCCTGCACCACCGCATCGGAACATCACCGCCGCACTTCATTGGCCCACACGCCACCACAAACCCCCTATCCCACCTCCGGCTCCTGCACCACCTCACTTCGCTGGCCTACACGCCATACCTCTATACCATATACTCCTGACTAGTCTACGGGATCGGCCGACGTCCACCTTACCGAACCTTAGTTCGCCTGACACCCTCTTCCATACAACCGTGTTAGTTTTGCCGACTCCCTAGTCCACAACACCTGACCTGCTTCACCTACGCTGGTGTGTGCTGCATTAGATATGCTTCACAGACTCAACTGTCCACTACACCAGATCTGCTTCATCGATGCTCTTGTGCAGTGCCTTGAATCCATAATCGGTCGTAACATATCTGCTTCACCGATGATGTCGTGCACTACACCGGATCTCCTTCACCGACCATCTTGTCAAGCAAGCCAGACCCATCAACAACCTCCACAGATCTTCTTCACAGATGCTGCCGAGATCTATCTGCTTCAGCCTGGCTCACCACTACCGGGCACCCTCGGCGTCCTTGACGTCACCCGCAAACGATGTTGTGGCCTAGGTAAACCAGATTTGCTTGTTCATTCGTTTCAATATAGCAGGTATGAGCCTGCGACAGTGAACTACATTTCTGTTTGGTGGTAAATTCCTACCTCAATACTGGCTTAATTGATATCCCACTCTCCCTTGATAAATTCGGTGTAGTCTATGTTAAATCCAGGCGTTAAACTACTCCTTCTATTTCGAGGTATAATGCGTCCTTATTATGCGTATTTTTTCTTTGACCAACAATTACTCTTAATATACATAAAAAATTTTGGTAGTACAAAACAGATATCATTAGAGTTCATTGGTATTATTCAGTTCATGGCAAATGTTAATTCACTGAACATCTGAAGCTGCCTACCTGTTCAACAAGTTCACAAGTTATGTCATCATAATGTGCACGTGGTTTGTCTGTTGCTACAATACTGACTGCATGTAATTTTGGAGTTCATTGGTAGTTTTAAGCCATTGAACATGTAGATTAACATTCCCTGCTCTACAAGTTCAGAATTTATGCCATTTTAATTTCAATCTGGTTGCTCTAAGCAAACACAGTAACTGCCTTCTCTTATGTAATTCATCCCAAATTTTATGTCATTGAACTTGTTGGTTTTGCATTCCCTCTGCAAGTTATGCCATTATTATTTGTTTCAATTAAGCTCCGACAGTAGCTGCCGCCTATTATGTACTACTCCCTCTGTTTCAAAATATAAGATGTTTTAGCTTTGTGATAGGATTGTATCTAGACACCATTTAGTGAGTAGGTTTACTCCAAATCTACATGAACCTACACACTAAAAGTGGTCTAGATGATGACTTATACTTTTTGAAACAGAGGGAGTACATCCATTCCGTAAAAGAAGGCCTATACAACTTTAAAGTCAAACAATGATGACTTTTACCAAGCTCATAGAAAAATATATTAAGGGTTAATTTGTGGCATTTGCGTCTATGAAAATATATGCCCCGATGTATCGAATGGCATTGGTTTGGTATGGTATGGTAGATGTTCCTGGTATGTTCTACAAACTTGGTCCAATTTCCCGTCGATTGACTTGCGAAAAATTTATACGCCTTATTTACTTTGGATTGGATGTAGTATTACATGGCATGTTTTAAGGCACTTAACATGGTTATCTGCATGCCCTGCTCTATAAATTCAAGTTTCTCAATTATAATTTCTGTAGCAGCAGTATCTACCTTCTATTATGTAGTTCATGGCACTTTAAGTCACTTCACAGATGGGTTAGCATTCCTTGCTCTATAATTTCACGAGATATACCATTGTAATGTCTATCTTGTTCGTCCAAATATTAGTACAGTAACTGCCTGCTCTGTAGGTGGTGACACTTTTTATGGAACTTCTCATATTTGTTTGTAATCCTATTTCACAAGTTAAATCATTGTATTTTCTCTCTTGTTTGTGCTAAGGAGTGACTATAACTACATTCTATTTTGTCGCCATGGCAATCTTTATGTTATTTAAATGTTTGTTTATATTCCGTCATTCCCTTCTCTACGTGTTCACAAGTGATTATACTACAATGTCTATTTAGTTCTTTGTAAACAGCAACAACCACTATCTGATATTACTTCCTCTCACAGGGAACACGGAGAATCGTAGAGTGAATCGCCCCTACAATCTTGTAAGTACCTGTTGCTTTGTATTGATGAATGCAAACCTATTTTATGTGAATGAGTGGCCTAAACCTATATGCAGAGGAGCAACAATAAAGTAGATGGATCGTCTATCCAAGTACTCGATGCGGTGGATGTCTTCAAAGAACGAACTGACAACAGGATGTCCTCCAACGGGACTGCACAAAAAGAAATAGTAAGTTTCTTGTTTTTACTGAGATGTGCTTAGTGTCAGATGCTTGTTTGTACGAGGTACGCATGATTTGGCTAATGATTAGAACAAGGCTGACCTTAACCAAGACTGGACAAAAACCAAACGTAAATCCCTCGATTTATAATTCAATGTGCTCACTTGATTTTGGTGATGATCTATTCTTTCTATATTTGACTTGTGTTCATCTATCTATCTATCAATCTACTGATCTATCTATCTATCTGTTTGTCTGTCTATCTATCTATTTATCTATATGTTAACTAGACCATGATTAGGTGTTTGTGATTTAAGTATATTCACTTTTATGATATATTTTTCTGCTATGTAACAAAGACCAATTGTAAATCTCTCGATTTATAATTCATTTTTCTCACACAATCATCGTGATGATCTATTATTTGCTATATTTGACTCATCATCATATCTATCTATCTATCTATCTACATATGCGTCAACTAGACTATGATTATGTGGTGGTAATTTAAGTATATCCACTTTTATGCTAATTTATTGTCTATTATTGTATTTTTCTGCTATAATTAAGAGTTTGTATGCACTCTGGAGGTAGTCATATTGTCTAGTGTCGGCACCACATGAGTTGGCCAATGATTAGAACAAGATGACCTTTAACAGTACTGCACAAAGACCGAACATAAATCCCTTGATTTATAATTCAATTTGCTCACTCAATCATGGTGGAGATCTCTTTTTGCTATATTTGACTGATGATCTTCTATCTATATATATACGTTAACTAGACCATGATTAGGTGGTGGTGATTGAAGTATATCCACTTTTATGCTAATCTATATTCTATTATAATATTAGAGATCGCCACCATGATTGAGCTTATATGCACTCTGGAGGTAGTAACATAGTCTAGTGTTATATGTATGAGACTAGTATAAATTACTTGGTCTTAGTGGGGAGTAACTTGGACTAGTAAAAATGCATACAATACTAGTCCAAGTTACTCTACCAACACTAGAGGGTGTCTAGATACATTCGTTTCACAAAAGCCATACCATCTTATATTTTGAAACGGAGGGAGTTCTATCTAGACTACTCATAGTGAGATTGTCATAGCTATTATCATCTAATATGATCCCTAGTTACTATATATATGTACTATAACCATGTTAATATGATCTGGAAGTCTATCGTGCACCTGTTGTTTGATTGCTTAATTCATTACCTCAATAGCTACTCTACATGATGCACATATAGAGTCTATTGCCAATTTGATTCTTTAGTTTGCTCATCATTAAAGCAATGTAATGATTTTCTTAACTTAAACGGTCAGAGCACTGCCCTGTCAAGGCGAAGCTATAGGTTTGAGCCCCATCAGTCCCAAACTAGGGATGGCAATTTCTATGAGAAATACAATGTTTGATTAATAATAAACAAGGGATTTTCATCTATACATGATCAAATGATCTTGCAATTTTAATATTAGCCACCATATGGTTCAATTGGTTATGGTTCGTGTGAAATTTTAGTTGACTTGTGATTGCATCAATGCTATATTCTAACGTGGTTCCTAGATATACATTGTTTAAATACTTCATTAACCTTGCAAGGTGCACAATGTATCGTTTGCTTGTTCGTCTATTGGATTTTCTTGCCTGGTTATATGTACAATGATACTGTCAGCAGTTGGAAATACAATAGTTGTAGGCATTACAAAGAAGGTTTGTGCTACTTTTTGGATGCATCCAACTATTGTTTTGGCAGCAAATGACCCATCTCTTTGTTTCTCTTATTTTTTTATTTACTGGCTCGACGATCAAAATATTTGAATGATCTGGCTACTGAAAAAGAATGGTTGATATCTTGTTTGTCTGAAATGATTCTGGTAGTCTATTTAAGACACTTGATCAATTGCTTGTTTTTCCAAGGTACTATCATAGTTGCGTGATGATTAAAGCAATGCCACCTATGGTTGGAGGTCACTTTTTGGGTAGTTCATACTATAGACCATTTTTAAATGCTATTCTTATATTTTAGGTTAATGCTTTATTGTCCCGACCAGTTCTAAGCAGCTAAAGGAATCTCATGCACCTCTTTTTGTTATATTTCTATATTTCTGTTATGCAGTGATATGATTAGTTTATGAGGGAAAGAGTCGAGTAGCTTGATTCCCTACATTCATTACCACACTAGTTCAGTTAGGCTGCATGAGACACACTTGTTGATGGCTTGATTTGTTATATTAGGACAATGCCAATTTTGAAATTTTTGACAACAAATATGGTGTTTTTTCGCCTACTTTGATGCTCTAACTTAATATGTCTTAGTTTTAGCATGCAAATAACCTGTAGTGTTTGTTCTAGAGTGGCTATGATACTGGCACATGTACGCATCGGTCCAGGACATCGACAGTTCCTGTTATTCCGGAAAGAGGTGTACGAGGCACATCATTGATTGTTCCTGGCCAATGATGAATTTGAATAATTTTACATATAAGATGGCCGCCAATTAGCTGGTACGCTATGCTGACTTGTTTCTTTATTTCAGGCTGCACATGAAGCTATGGGGGCAGAAGGGAGGAATCCTACGTTAAGTATTGATGTCATTTCACAAAGCAGCAGTGACAGTGATTATTGCTTGCATCAACCCATGGTTTCAGTTTTTCCAGCAGAAAGAGGTGTTATAGCTACACTCCAAACAATTGATTTAATTGAACAAGAAATAGTGCAAATAGATGGAATAATCACGATTACACGTGAATAGATACAAGAACTGAAAGATCGACAAGATTTGACGGACCGTCTACCTGATAATCTCTTCTGCAGCTATCATGGTATGCCAGTTGTTACTTGTATGGGGATGTAAGCTCCGTAGCAGAACCCTATTCCAACACATGTCTCGCGATGTCTCCGTAATACTTCATCTTGTTTTTGTTGAAAGTCAGGTCTGTAATAAATTTCAAAAAATATCTGTTGATGTAATAGGGTGATCCTACCATAGCCATTAGCAGGCTGAAATATTAACAGACTATTTAAAACCAGAATTTCGCCATAGTTATAGAATACGCAAATATGCTAGCCAGCAGATAGGCCAAATAAACACTAAAAGGCCGTAAGTGGCAGGTCAGAATATTGGTGGGCCTCATAAGTGTCCAAGGCCCTGAAAACGTACATGGCTGAACTGCAATAGGCCAGAACAGTAAAGGGCCCGAACTGTAATGGGCCCAAGTATTGATATACCCGAACAGTAAAGAGCTGAAACAGTAAAAGGCTTGAACAGTAAAAAGCCCGCGCAGTAGAGGGCCCACACAGCAAAACAGACAGAAGAGTAAAAGGCCTGAATAGTAAATGGCCAGAACAGTAAAAGGCCATAAGAGCAAAAGGCCTTAATAGTGAACGACCAAAACAGTAGAAGGCCAGAACAGTAAAAGGCCAGAACAGTAAAGAATCCTAACACTGGCAACCTAGAAATGTAAAAGGCCATAAAAGTAAAAGGGTAGAACAAGAGTGGACCCCACGGGCCGTATGAACAGTAACGGGCCACCTGCAGGCCTTAACAGTGCATGACCTTCTGGTGTAGGCCCCTAATGGGCCGCATATTATTCTACCAAAGTGGGCCTTCTTTAGGCCGAAACTCTAGCGGGCATGAAATCGTACGGACCCTGGATGGATCCATTAATGGGCCACATCAAACAGTACACGGCATGAGAGTAAAGGGCCGTAATCTTATTGGGCTCTCCTCGTGGGTCGGCCCACTTAACAATTAGCAGGCCTTGTCTGGTCCAGGCTTCTGCCACGGTTTCTATGACTGTTAACGGCGGTAACCGGCCATTAACGGTGGGTGCCACGTGGAATTTTGCATGACGTCAGCAGTCAACACGGCTGGCGAATAGATCTACGACGAAACAAGTTTTCGTGGCTGAAGGGTGTGATCCGCCACTGTCAGAAAAAAACTGTGGTAGATTCTTTTGTTATGGGGCTTTTACAACGAAGGGCATCTGTCGTAGAATACTTTTTAGCCTTGAAAAACGGGCCTTCAACCATGAAAATCATCTATTGTAAAAGCCAACTTTTCTTGTAGTGATATGGAAGCATTTGATGAGTTAGTGAATCAAGATCTACAATTTAAGTATGCTCCTTCCGTGTATGATTGGAAAATGGCCAAAACAGCCCACTCACTATTGAAAATACTCTTTGAAACTACAAATATGGTTTCGTGGTTTCAGGTTCTAGCTATCCAACAACGAATAATTACTTTCATGAAATATGGAGCATCAAAATGTTGTTGGAAAGACATGGAAAGAATAAACAAGGTCATTGCATCCATGGTGAGAAAAATGCAACAAAAGTTTGACATGTACTAGAATGAGTCATACTTTGTGGACTGCATACCTATGATCCTCGATTCAAGATAAAAGTTAGAATTCATTATATTTCACATCAAACAAGCCTTTGGGGATAATTCAACAAAACATATCGAAAAGGTGGACATGGTTATCAAGAATCTCTTTGAAGAATACTCTCGTGAGATGGGAGATTTTCTTCCTGATCCTTCAGAGGAAGAATTTCACATTGATGAGGTTGTAGAGGATGAAAATCCATTGGATGATTGATAGGCCATTTAAGAGTGCAGAAGAAACAAGCAGCAAGTGAGCTTGACAAATATCCGAGTGAAGAACAGTTCCCTTAGAAAAAATATTTTGACATCTTGGGATGGTGGGAAATGAACAATTCTAAATACCCATCCTATTTTTTTGCTTGGGATGTGCTAGCCATTCAAGCATCAAAAATTGCATCAGAGTCTTATTTTAGCGCTGCTATAAGAACAATTAATGATCATAGGATCACGCTCAAGAGTGACACGGTCGAGGGGTTGATATGTCTCCAAGATTGGCTAAAGGTTGCTAGTAAGTTTTTGTACTATTGAATAGTAGAATAAAAATCTCAACTTTGTTAGATCTTTCAATCCTTCATACTCTAAACCAAGCAATAAAGATGTTGACAGGTAAGAATACTTAGTAAGCTCGGTACCCAACACTAAATATGAGTAAATAAATTATATTAATGTTTTCTTTGTCTTGCCTGGCTCAAACTATCTACCAGGTGTTCTACCAAGAAAGCAAGTTTCAGGAGAGCTCGCGCACAATAAGGTCGAGCTCACCCTCCCCAGACCGGTATCAAGCGGCTAGTCGTCTCTATCGACCTCTACAACCAGGGATCTATCAACCTCTACTTCCACCGGTAGTACCGGCAGCAAAATGTGCTGTAGCGGTACTTTCGGTTCGTGGCTGGCACTTCCGATCAGGAAAAAATCTAGAACCAAAACTGCAATAACTTTTGCATCTGAACTCTAATAGAGATGAAACCAATTTTGTTGGAAATATTGGATACCACCTGGGGAGAAAATATCATGTATATATATGAGATATATCACAAGGTGTGGAGCTGGAAAACCCTCAAGAACAAAAATGCAATAAGATATTCAAGGGAAATCCATTTTTGATGAACTAGAGCTTGCTATGAAGATAACCACAAGCTCTAGGTCCTCTTAAGAACAAGATCCAAACAATAACTAAGAAATATTATGCTTATGTATGCAAAATTTTGAGCTCTCCCGAAGAAAACGAACGAGCTACTTGAAAGGATCGTATGCGCACCTAGAGGGGGGTGAATAGGTTCTACTTCAAATTTTACTCCTTTTCAATTTAGGGTTTGACACAAAGGTAAATTCTCTAGATATGCAACTAGGATGAATTTACCTATATGTCACACTAGCACAACTAACTAAGCAAGAGCAAGATATAAGTAGGGTGCAGTAAAGGATAGAATTAACCAAAACGAAGCACCCAAAGACACAAGGATTATTTCCTGTAGTTCCTTTTGTTTTCAAGGAAAGTACGTCTATGTTTGGAGAGGGGGTGGTATCAAACCACCAATGCCACGAGAGGCCTCCCTTGTTCTCTGGTGAACCTCACCCCAAAGGGATTGATTCACGCTTCCACTATATCGGCAACCTTCAAGGTGGTAGCCAGCACCCTTACAACAAGTTTGAGGCACACATCCGCAACTGAATTGGAGGCTCCCGAATCCAAGCAAGTTGTCACAACAATCAAAGACAAGCTTGTAAGAACCAAATCAAGGCCTAGGGTTTCCAATGAAACCCTAGAGCAAGGGGCCCTCAAGTGAATGAGGGGGAAATGAAGATCTCTCTTGGTGAAGCTGTAGATCAAGACCTCCTCCTTCGATACTCCAAAGATCAGTGACTTTGGATGGTTGGATGGGGAGATCTAGCTGATTTGGTGGTTCTAATGGTGGCGGTCTTATTTTCTAGAACGAGCAGCTGGAGGTAGGGGATGAAGTCCCTATTTATAGGCCCACTGATTTCTGACCGTTTTCTGCCCGTTGGGGAGTTTCCACACTAGAAACTCCGGTCTGCACACCGGAGACTCTAGTCTCCTGTCCATCTCCAGACCTCCTATCAGACTGTCCTAGGCCAGGTCTTGACACTCCCTCCAGAGATTTGGTAGGAACTCTGGACTGAGCATACCAGAGATTCTGGTCTGTTCACACTAGAAACTCCGGTCTGTTAGAGTACACTTGAGATCTTGGCAAATATCCGGCCTGTCTCTGGACCACTAGACAGAATGACCCTGGGCTTCAACTTCGATCCACTCCGGAGATTTGGAAAAAACTCCGGACCACACTAGAGTTTCCGGTTTGTGCACACCGAAGACTCCGGTCTAGATTCTCCAGAAAAGTTCTATTTCCAGCCAGGAATATTTCCATTGCAATACGGTCTTTTATCTTTTCAGTGAATGACCTGGCAACATTAGCACACTACAAAATGATCCTCAAGTTGTTAATGAACACCAAAACTGATTAAGACAATAAATGCCCTTTCAATCTCCCCCTTTTTGGTGTTCGATGATAAGAAGAGGTTTTGCATGGAGTACTTAAAGATAATCAACATGGCTATGCTCCCCTTGACGATGTGCATCAAGATATACATGTAGTGCATCACATATTAGATAATAAAAGTTCACATAGTCTAGGCATAGCATATCCATAAACATAGTATATAGTATCACAAGAACCAAATAAAGCAAATGTTTGAATTTAAGATAACGACATAGACATATACGATACCCAACCCATGCAAGTCCTGGATGTTCCTAATGGAAAACTTATCCCCCTTTGGCATCGATACGCTGAAAAGGGAAAAGTCCAAACTATCGCCCCAAAGGAATCACTCAGAGTCATCATCGTCGTCATCATCCTCATCCTCATCATAGTCATCATCAGCAGCAGGAGTCTGAGGGCCTTTGCCCTGAGGGAGAGAGGAGGAAGTGCCCTAAGAAGAAAAGCCAGATGTGACTTCTAAGAAGGTATACCAATCAACCAAGGTGGCACTCATTGCATTCCAAGCACCAAAGGAGAGTGTGTGATCAAACTCTGCAGATGGTTCAGCCCCATGCTCATCATTGTATTCAGACTCCCCTACCTCTTCTCCTTGAGCCTTAATTTCCTTGAGGAGCTTCTCAATTCTGTGTTTTCTCTTATAGGAGGCATGTTGTTCCTTGCGGATGTCCACATTCATGCAGCACGACGTCTTCTCCTAGAAAGATGCCTTCTTGACTTTCTCCTGAAAAAACTCACGTGTGACAGGAGCCATAGGAGCATTGGCGGCATTCTTCCTCCTAGAGCCCCTTGGAGGAGTGGGAGCCCACTCAGCCTCAGAAATCTCCTCATCTTCGCTAGCATAGGGATGCCTAGGAGCAGGTCCCATTCTCTCTTTCTTTTGGAGAGCCACAAAGACATGCTCCACAAGATTGGGAGGAAGGGCAAGAGGTGAACCATGTGGCTGAGAGTTGATGAGCCTCATAACCGGAGCTGCATATGGGGGAGACTTTTTGAAGAGAATGGCCTGGTGCATCTCCTAAAAAATGAAGTCCATGACGTCAATAGTGAAATCTGCAGTAGTAGGTCCAGCAAAATATACCTTGTGAGCATGGTGAAGTAAGTTAACCAATCCACACCTAATAGCATCATCATTTCTAGCACTTGTGGAAATGGTGTGGAGAAATATCCTCAATAGTAGATTGTATAGAGGATTGAGTCCCTTGGACTCCCCAACAGTACCATCTTTCCCATAGAGAGGTGCTAGCTTGTTTTTGTTCTCACCAAGGGCATCATCATGCATACGGTGGCCAACCGGAAGGGACACTCCACTGAAAGTCTAGCGAATGACATGTGCAAAGTCATAGAAGGTAGCGGTGCATCGGAAGTTACCGGTCATCCAAGTCATTGTCCTAGCCTCATCATGATAAAAAACAACTGTAGCATAGAATTGTTGAACCAAGGTGATGTTGTAGTCCTCATTGAGATCCATAATATTGTGAAGCCCAAGCTTCTCAGTGACCCAGAGAGCATCTGCGAAATAGTCATTGGCACGCATGAAATGGAAGTCCATATACCGTTGTGGACACACATGGGACTTGGTGAGCTTGCGATAGATATCAGTCATGAACACTTTCTGCTCCTTCCTCCAATAACATGGGTCATCACTGGTTCTTGGCAAGTCATAGAACCTTGTCTTGTGCAGCTCACGGTATTCTTTATTTGACATATGGGCAAGAAATTACAAATTGTCATACTTGGCCTGTTTGGCACGGTTTTCCTCCTCAATGCGCTCCTTGTTCCTTCTCATATATTCCGCATCTATGGCTTGTTACCTCCGATTGTATGGAGGAATCACATACTATCCACCTTCCTCATCAAACCGTGGATCCGCCCTTTTGGACTTGGCCTTGGTGCAACCACGACGAGAACCAGAGCCACCTGTGAGTATAGAGAGAGGGGGATAGCATGGAGGTGAGCATATATGTCCCGGAGACAAAACAAGACCGCCAAGACCTTGCAGGATGTGCTAGAGGTAATCCACACCGGAGCCTCCGGTGTGCAACACCGGAATCTCCGGACCGGTCTGGAATCTCTGGTCTGAGAGACAGGAATCTCTGATCTGGGGAGGTTGAGATGCACAAGGAGGTTGCGAGAGGCATTACTTCTAGTAGACCAAGCAAGGAATTGAAGCTAATGTGATAGTAGTGCATGCATACAAGAGTTTCCAATGAATAAATCTGTATATTGCTCAAAATAAACAAAGGGAATGAACCCTAGGTCCATGGTGAGAGAGAGGGTACCAGATCTGTCCACTGGAGTGATTCCATCGGTGGGGAATGACCCAAGGGTGAAGAGGGTGGAGGTGGCCGACAGCACGATGGATCCCAGTGGCTAAACGGCTTCCGGGTGGCGGTTTTGGAGGAGGAGGTGACATGTGTGAGGGTGCGAGTCGGGGGGTGGAATAAAGAGTTTTGTGTGACTCTTTCACCACGGCTCCCTTTAGTCACTGCCCGAAACTGTCCCAGACCAGAGACTCTGGTCCGACGGACCGGAAACTTCGGATTGACCAAAAACTCCGGTGTATGCACACCAGAATCTCCAGTCCTCTTCGACCAAAACTACCAGTGTCAAGTGTTTGGGGACATATATGATGGATAGAAGGTTTTGTAGGCAGGGATAAGGCTTGGGTTAAGATGCCAAACTGTGAAGAACCAAGAATCTATGAAACTTGACATAAATATCCAATAAAGCTCAAATTCAGTTGAAACCAGAACCAACTCTTCATGACAAAGGGGGCGGTGGCCGAGGCCACCATGTAAGAGTGTGAGGCATGACACCGCGAAGAATTATCCTTGGGTTCATAGCCACTACTCATCAATGAAGCTTTCATATCACAAGAATGATACTAAGATAATTGAGTTTCTTAATTTTGTCATTATGAGGGGAGGGATAGCCCAATAGATTAGGACCGCACTCCCCCTATGTCCATTCCTGCACCTAAACCACACAATGATCAAGTAATAGGTGAGTATGCAAGATTATCAAGTCAAACTTCTTGAATCTACGATATTTAGCTCATTCCACAAATAGCAAAACCTTGCTTCATCAAGTGGCTTCATGAATATATCTGCAAGTTGGTCTTTGGTTGACACGTAAGATAGCTCAATATCTCCTCGGGCAACATGATCTCTAATGAAATGATGACGAATCTCAATATGCTTTGTCCTTGTATGATCCACAGGATTGTAGGTAATCTTGATAGCACTTTCCTTGTCACATAAGAGAGGCACTTTGTCACAATGGACACCATATTCCTTTAAAGTTTGCCTCATCCATAACAATTGGGTGCATGCACTAGCAGCAGCCACATACTCAGCCTCGGCGGTGGAGAGATATATACAGTTTTGCTTCTTAGAATGCCAACACACCAAGGACCTACCAAGGAATTGACAAACCCTAGAGGTTGATTTTCTATCATCCTTATCACCAGCCCAATCCGAATCAGTGTATCCACAAAGAGATAATGTTGAGACCCTAGGATACCACACACCATAGTTTGGGGTATGAACTAAATATCGAAAGATTCTTTTGACCGACATCAAGTGGCTTTCTTTAGGAGCCGCTTGATATCTTGCACACACTACTATACTTAACACAATATCGGGTCTAGATGCACATAGGTATAGCAAAGAACCAATCATGGATCGGTATACCTTTTGATCAACATCTTTACCATTTGGGTTTAGCTCAAGATGAGTCTTTGTTGCCATGGGAGTAGGATCTCCATTTAGTTCTTTCATGTTGAACCTTTTGAGCATGTCTTGAGTATATTTAGCTTGATTGAAGAAGGTTCCTCCATTTCTTTGCTTGATATCAAAACCAAGGAATACCCTCAACTCTCCCATCATAGACATCCTGAACCTATCAGTCATAAGCTTTGAGAATTCATTATTAAAAACTTTGTTAGATGAGCCAAAGATAATATCATCAACATATATTTGGGAAACGAAAAGCTCCCCATTAACCTTCTTAGTAAAAAGAGTGGGATCAATTTTCCCAACCTCAAAACCACGGTCTAACAACAACTCTCTAAGGTGCTCATACCATGTGCGTGGAGCTTGTTTAAGTCCATAGAGCGCCTTATCGAGCTTGTAGACGTGGTTTGGGAAGTTGGGATCCTCGAATCCTGGGGGTTGCTTAACATAAACTAACTCATGCAATGGACCATTTAGAAAAGCACTTTCCACATCCATCTATTACAATTTAAAATTATGATGTGTAGCATATGCAAGAAGGATACAGATGGACTCAAGGCGAGCCATGGGTGCATAGGTTTCTCCATAATCAATTCCTTCAATTTGTGAGAACCCTTGAGCTACCAATCTTGACTTGTTCCTCACCATAATTCCATGTTCATCTTGCTTGTTCTTGAATATACATTTAGTACCAATGACATTGTGGTAGTCTTTGGGCTTTTCAAGTAACTTCTAGACTTTGTTTCTCTCAAAGTTGTTGAGCTCTTTGTGCATGGCTTCCAGCCAATCTAAATCTTCAAGTGCTTCCCACACTTTCTTGGGCTCCACCATGGATATATAGCTTGATGCTCACCAAAATGCTTTAGCTGAGCTCGAGTGGATATTCCACTCCTTAGATCACTAAGAACATTCTCAAGAGTGTGGTCTCTTCTTTCTAACATTCTATCCACTCTATCTTTGCGACGAGTTTTGATCTCCATGTTGTTCCTTGTGGGGATCTCTTCATCATTCTGGTCCTCGTCTTGACCTTCATTTTAACCTTGATCAACAATGTGTCCAGTTTCATCTACATGAGTTACATGTTGATATTGGTCTTAATCAGGCATGCTACTTGAAAGGCTTCGAGATGATCTTGCGGATGACTGGATAAATCTTCCTTGTGCAACTGACTGCACAGGGCTGGATAATCCGGTCAGTGGAGAGACTAGACAATTCAGCCTGGAGCTTTCAGCCTGATCAACATGGTGAGGGTTCTCAGCTTGTCTTTGGCTTGGGTCATCATTTCCCTCAATACTAGGAGCTTGTTGAAGTTGTGAAGATGAGGGATCCACTTGAGTAGAGCATAGTTCTTCTCGATCCGCCACAAGGGGTTCCTCAACAGGGCGGATCAATCCCGCACCCATTCTTCTTATGGAATCTTGAGGTATTTCATCATCTACATCACAAACATCAACATGATGCCCCGCTTGGGGGCCATCATATTCTTTGAAAACCACACTACAAGATTCTATGAAAATTCCAGAGAGTTTATCATAGATTCTGTAAGTGTGGGAATCGAGACCATAGCCAACAAAAATACCGTCTAAAGCTTTGGAATCAAATTTGGGCAAATGAACACCTTTTATGAGATAGAAACACTTACAACCAAAAACCCATAAGTATGAAATGTTAGGCTTGTTATCGATAAGTATTTCATATGGAGTCTTGATTAATTCTTTGCGGAGGTAGAGCCGGTTCGATGCATGGCATGCGGTAGAGATTGCCTCGGCCCAAAAATTGTATGGAGACTTAAACTCTGCCAACATGGACCTTGCCATATCCATTAATGTCCGGTTCTTCCTCTCGGCTACACCATTTTGTTGATGGGTGTATGTAGCGGAATATTGATGTTTTATCCCCTCATCACTAAGAAATCCATTCAAGGTGTAGTTCTTGAACTCGGTGTCATTGTAACTTCTTATCACTAGCACGTGCACATTGTATTGATGTTGAACCATATTGATGAAATCGATGAAGTATTGTCGGGTCTCACTCTTCAACTTGAAGAAGTAGACCCGTGAATATCTTGAGTAGTCATCAACAATCATCAAACAATATTTGTTCCCACCAAGCCTTGCATGAGATGGAGGACCAAAGATATCCACATGAAAGAGCTCCAAGATCCTCTTCGACTTTATAATGTTATTTGTCTTGTGGGGAGAATCATGCATCTTTCCTTCAACACAAGCCCTGCAAACACGATCTTTGTAAAAACAAACATTTTCTTTTAGTCCCACAATATTGCCACCCTTGTAGAGGCTTTGCAAAGTTCTCATATTGACATGGGCTAGTCGGCGATGTCATAACCAACCCACATCGGCCTTTCTGAATAAGCACATCGCACTTGTAGTGGTTTTTCCCAAAAAGTCCACCACATATAAGTTATTTTGACGTACCCAATGAAGGCGACCTTTAGAGTCTTGTTCCACGAGAGAACCACAATATCATTATCAATAAAGACAGGAAAGCCCATCTTTCCAAGAGCACAAACTGAAAGTAAATTTTAACCAAGAGTCTCAACAAACATGATGTCCACGAGAGTAACATCGTGTGCAACCATAACTTTTCCAAGACCCTTACCTGAGATTTTGACTTATCGACATAGGTGACAGTTATATGATCTTGATTTTCCCTTATCTCCATCATTATTGCCTTGCTTCCGGTCATATGACTTGTGCAACCACTATCAAGCACCCACTTTGACCCACCGGAAGCACAGTTCTACAAGAGATCAAACTAGATTTTAGGTACACATTTTTCAATGGGTCCTCTCTTGTTAGTGACAAGGGTCTTGGGAACCCAAATAGACCAAGCAATATAACCATCAAATAGACCAACATATTATGCATAAACATCACCATTATAATTACGCATTAAGACAAAGTGAGGGTTAGCACTTCCAGCAAAGTCATCGTATGACATAGTTTTGCCACTTGTAGTATTACTACCCATAGTAGTCTTGCCTTTTGCTTGTGTGGGCTTGGTCTTGTTCTTCTTCGTGGCCTTGGACACATACCTCTTTTCTCATTATTTGACCTTTGCTTACTTAGGATATCATCAATAGACTTGTTTCCTTCGGGGAAGGTGACCTTTGCAAGCTCCCCCTTTAACCTAGCATTTTCTTCAATAATGTTTGTACTACTAGAGGGAATGAAAATACTAGATGAAGCAACATTAGTCAATTGAGTTTGAAGTTGTTCACGAGACTTTGTGAGAGTCACGAGATCACTTTCAAATGCCCTATGAGCCTTGTTAAGCTTCTCATAATCCTCAACAAGTTTGTCATGAACATCACCATACTCAACCTTGTACTTTCTAGTGTTTTTATACTTAGCAATGGCATGGTCACGTTCTTTAATGAGTGTAGCTACTATTTGATCATTTGCCTCATCGAGGCCTTCAAGTTTTTCTTCAAGAGACTCCCTAGTCTCTTGTTCTTCTTCTAGAGCATTAGTTAGAGCATCCATCTCAAGTAGATGCTCTCTCCCAAGTTTGCATCTCTCATCAAGGATCTCTCGTGTGTGAGAAAGTTGGTTCAAGAGATTTACAAAATGCTTCTTGTGTTCCCCTTGCAAGTTAGTCATATAAGCATCAAAAGCAACTAATTCCTCCTTCACCTCAAGAGTTATATCATCATTCAAATCATCATTCATAATATAGGTGGAGAGAGGAGATGATGATACCTCCAATGCTCTTGCCATAAGGCAAGTGACGTTCTTGTTGGAGATGTTCTCATTTGGGGAATCAAAGAGGGAGCAGGTGGATGTAGAGGTAGTGGAAATGGCAGCCATGCCATTCGTCGTTTCTTCTTCTTCCTCCTCCTCTTCATCAACGGAAGAGAACTCTTCATGTGGTATCAATGCAATGTCACCGAACTTCTTGTTGGTGGCATTCTTCTTGTTGAAAGGCTTCTTGAAGGGGGCCTTTGGATTTTTCTTCAATATGAGTGCACCACCATGGTCTTATCTCTTCTCATATGGACATCCGGCAACAAAGTGATAGCGGTCTCCATATTTGAAGCAAGTTCTCAATCTTGAACCATTCTCTTTTCTACCACTTGGTTTTTATTCTTCGTTGCATCTCCATCTTGGCCTTGGCGGGATCTTTCCAAAAGTTTCTTTCATAGAAGGCCATGTATTCTCCATGAGAAACCTTGACATCTTCGGGGTGGCTCATAGTAAGCACATCATCACTTCCTTCTTCTTCTTCATATTCCACAACCTTGGCCTTTGTGACACCCCCGAGATTAGGGTTAAACAAATCCAGACCTTAGCCTAACATAAGCTTAACCTAGTGCTCGAAGATATCCAGTGAGAAATCAGTAACACAACAGTAACCCTGCGACACAAAAATCATTACAGCAAGCTCATAACTAAGCGAAGAACCAAAATATTACAAGCAGAGGTCACTAACCATAAACATCAAACAATGGAACACAAATTATGCTATTAAGTATAGCAAACTTAACAAATGGCCTAAGAGGCCTAAAGCATAACGATGACGTCCTAGCCCATAGATTCTAGGCTCCCGACCAGGAACCCCAAGCTACTCGTCAGTGTCGATGTCATACGGAACTTGCCTTCAGGGGAACACTTACTCTGCTACAAAAGTATCAACAAAGCAAGGGTGAGTACAGGGTGTACTCCGCAAGACTTATGGCTGGTGGGGTTATTTTGCATAAAGCCATCTTTGTTTATAAAACAAGAGGAGAAGAAGCTCGTCTAATCAGAATATTTTAAAAGGGGATAAGAGAGCGACATCTCCGAAGAATTGATCATCATCTTTTGATTTCCACCAAAGTAATCCTCATCTCACAACTAGGATCACCCCCTCGTACCCATGAGGAAGCATCCTTAAGCACATGTTGAACTGCCAAGTTTTTACGATTAGGTTATAGTTCTCTATGATCTTAGAATTCGGTCACCAAGCGTTCATAACCGTGAACACGGCTTTTCGAAAAGATTTAACCCTGCAGGGTGTACAACTTTACCCACACGTACCAACCGAATCTTAATGCCACCAGATAAGCCCTCTTCCTTGGAAGGCCGACAGAGGGTGGTTGGCCATGACCTTTACCTTTCTTTCGCCGAGACCATGAGTCACGCCCTAAGGATGGTTCTGCCGTAATGGGTCAAATCCCGAAGTCGGTCCCTAGATATGTGGGCGAGGTTGGTTTACCAGGGGCTCCATCAACCCCAATAAACCCCGGCCACGCTTACCTACCTGTTATGATGCACCTCCACCCACCAAATCTTTCAAAACATTTTCTATGCGTATGTCGAATGGAACGCCTGAACTATGTGACTCATGGAATCTACTAGGAAAGTTAATCAGCGGAGGGATTCACAAGCCCCGTGTGGCTGTACGCTCATCTTCGTCCAAAGGCAAGAACTTAGTTCCTAGTGGTGGCAAGCATGGGACTACAAAAACCACATCCCACCGTGGCCTCCCATACAAGTCTTAGCATGTTTAACCTTTACCAGTGATCTTACCTCATCAGTATACCTCGTTCTCCTGTCATACTAGATTCTTTGCATCTGATACGTCATCTGAATGAATCAGCACTGACAGCAAAGCATGGCTAAGCAATACCCATATATAAGCTCTAGCAATGCACACACGCAAAACCTAGTTATGCTAGGAGCAGTGGATCAAGTAATATAAGCTCAAAGGGAGTAATGCAACAGATAGGATACTCTATCTATCGACAAAAGACCACGGTAGACTCATATGCATCATGGTAAGAATGAAATACTTTCGAAATCATAGGATTGTATAATGGTGGGGCTATGCTTGCCTTGTTTGTTGATACCCAGATATAGATCTTTAGAAGCCTTGTACTTGACTTGATTACAATTGGTCAAGTATTGTTCATCGATCTTTGATGGTGTTGATCTCGATCTTTGATATCAATCTCGATATCGTATTCTACCGAAAAGAAGCAAACACCGGAAAGAAAGGGGAAACAACAATCAAAACATGGCATCGATGCAATGCTCAAGCAAGGATGATGATATGACAAGTTAAATAGAGTTGAAATGTAACCCTAGGGAATACTTGGCAATTTAAGCGGGATCCAAAGGGTGCAAACCCTAATACAGGAGAGACCACGGAATCACCTACGGGGGTTCACTTCGTTCTCTAATTAAACTTGTAGTTGAAGTTGTTGAACAATGCATGATTTTGATGCTATTGTGTAGATCTCATTTTTCGGAACATTTTGATATATTATACACATTTTTCTGACTTATAAATAATTGGTTATTGAATTTATAAAATTAAATCAATTTATGGAATTATTAAAACAATTTATTTAAAACAACCTAGAAACTTTTTACACTGGGGCAACCCCTAGCCACGATGGCAGACAGGAGGGGCCCCATGCCACCTCAGCATCCACGCAGTAGTGGGACTGTCTTTGGTTTTGACCGGCGACCAGCGTCTGCTGACGCCAAGACGACGTCCACACCGGCGGGCAGCCTTGAGAAGAGCAAGCGGGGATGCGTGCATGCATGCGTTCGATAGAGGAGGCCAAGGCGAGCCATAGGGTGGTGGCGCCACCCCTTTTGGGTCGCCGGAGCACGAACTACGGTGGAGCGCGGCGGTAGAGCTTGCAGATCAATGGCGTGGCATCGAACCAGAGAGTGAGGGGGACATAGGAGGGGTCCAGGAGGACCGGAGACTCACCCTTGACACGTATCTGGCCTCATCGAGGATAGAGGCAGATGGAAACAATGGCGATGGCGATGAGCGGTGCTTGTCGGTGGCGAGGAAGACGACGTCGATGGTGACGATTCAGGGCACCCCTGCTCGATTCCTTTGTCAAGGAAGATTAGCACGGTGAGGCGGAGCTCAGGGTGTGCTCGCCGGGGCTTAGGGCGACGGGGAACGGCAAGGCACCGTCGAGGTTCGAGCTAGGGTTACAGGCTCTCCACGGCCTGAGAGTGAGAGGGGAGGGGAGGTAGCAAACTGGGGCTTGGCTAGGATTCTCGGCGACGGAGGGGGTACTTGTAGACGGCGAACAGCGGCGACGAGCATCTTGGCGCCGGCGGCATAGTGTATGGCGACACACAGGAGCTTCGGGGAGAAGGCGAGCTCAACGACAAGGATTAACTGGACGAAATGGTAAACGGGCTGGGCCGAGGTGGCTTACTGGGGGTTGCATGTTGGCTGGGTTGCATCGGTGGGCGGGAGAGGAAAGACGAAGATGGGCTAACTGCTCATGGTCTGCAGTTTTTATTTGCAAAACATTTTTCCTTTTGTATTTCTTGTTTTATTTTTTTATTTTCAAATTCTTTTCTGATTTAAATTGTTTGAAAATACTAGAGGATTTGTAAATAATAAGATAACATTGCAGGGCCCTTTTATACTGTTTGGGTTCCACACATTTGATCTTTTCAAAATACAAAAACCATTTTGAATCCATTTGAGAGAGAGGAAACTAGGGTTTAGGGTTTTGCAATATTTCTTTTGCATGCAATTTAAAATATGATGCTCATGAATGCTCAAACAAAGCCCTAATTAAGATTAGCTAAAACTGGGGTGTTACAGCCTTCAAGGCAAGATTGACACCACTACTCATTCCAATGGCATGAGCCCGGGCATCTTTGGCATTCTTGGCAGCAACCTTGAAGGCGGACATCTCTTGCATAGCTTCATTGGATGTCATGAGATGGTAGTTGTGTCTTTCTTGGAGACTCTTCAAGTCAGTGGGCTCGAAGGGCATGAGCGCACTCACATACTTCATTTTTATCCAACCATCATCAATATGAGAGGCACCAACGTTTCTGAAGGAGGTGGCAGTGGATTTGAGTCTTCGATACATGTCTTCATGATCCTCACCATCCTTCATATAGAATCCTTCGGCTTCATTGCTCAGGGCATCATATATGTTTCTTCTCATACTCTCATTCCCAACAAATAGGTCAAGGAGAGCATCCCAGGCTTCCTTGGCGGTGTTGAAGTGCTCAATATGAGGAAAGTCTTTGGGCCCCACCCCAAGTTAAATCATGTGCAAAGCAGTGGCATTGAGTTGACTATTGACCACTTCACTTCTTGTCAAGTTGGTTGGATCCTCAATTTTGACTCCTTCTTCAATAATGTTCCACAAGTCAATGCAAGAGCTGCACACATGAGATTTCATCAAAACTTGTCATTGAGAAAAAGAATGTACAGCTAGTATAGGTGGGTCACCTCTATTATTTATGTGGGGATGAGGGAATGGGCGGTCGGGAGAGTACCATCCGGGTACCGCATGGTGCTCTTCCTTCCCATTATCCTTTTTGGTGGAGGAGTTAGTTCCAATATGTTTGTCCTCCACTACTTCACCCGTTGGCTTAGCCGGAGCATTTGCCTTAGGGTTAGGAGGTGTTTGCTCTTGAGAGGGAGGTGGTGAGGCTGACTTTTCCTTAACAAGTTGCTGAACTAGTTGTTGCAATTGTTGGATTTCATTTCCCAAGGTAGAGCTCAAGTTTGTTTCCAACTTCTTGAGATCTACCATGGTCATCGAAGTGCTAGCCTCACCCTCTCCACCTTCCTCTGGGTTTCCCATATTCTCTTAGGCGGTTAAGCCCGAATAAAGAGTCGAGGCTCTGATACCAATTGATAGGATCGTATGGGCACCTAGAGGGGGGATGGATGAATAGGTGCTACTTCAAATTTTAATCTTTTTCAATTTAGGGTTTGACACAAAGGTAAATTCTCTAGATATGCAACTAGGGTGAATTTAACTATATGTCACACTAGCACAACTAACTAAGCAAGAGAAAGATATAAGTAGGGTGCAGTAAAGGATAGAAGTAACCTAAATGAAGCACGCAGAGACACAAGGATTATTTCCCGCAATTCCTTCCTTTTGAAGGGAAGTACGCATGCGTTTGGAGAGGGGTGGCATCAAACCACCAACGCCACGAGAGGCCTCCCTTGTTCTCCGGTGAACCTTACCCCAAAGAAACCTTCAAGGTGGTAGACGACACCCTTACAACAAGTTCGAGGCACACATCCACAACTGAATTGGAGGCTCCCGAATCTAAATAAGTTGTCACAAGAATCAAAGACAAGCTTGTAAGAACCAAATCAAGGCCTAGGGTTTCCAATGAAACCCTAGAGCAAGGGGATCTCAAGTGAATGAGGGGGAAATGAAGATCTGTCTTGGTGAAGCTGTAGATCAGGACCTCCTCCTTGGATCCTCCAAAGATCAGCGACTTTGGATGGTTGGATGGGGATATCTAGCTGATTTGGTGGCTCTAATGGTGGTGGTCTTCTTTTCTAGAACGAGAATATGGAGGTAGGGGATGAAGTCCCCTATCTACAGGCCCACTGATTTCTGACCATTTTCTTCCTGTTGGAGAGTTTCCACACCGGAAACTTCGATCTGCACACCGGGGACTCCGGTCTACACCGGAGATTTTGGCCCATCTCCTGTCCATCTCCGGACCGCCTATCAGACTGTCTTGGGCCAGGTCTTGGCACTCCCTCCGGAGATTTGGCAGGAACTTCGGGTTGAGCATACCAGAGATTCTGGTATGTTCACACCAGAAACTCCGGTCTGTTAGAGTACACCAGAGATCCTGGCAAATATCCTGCCTATCTCTAGACCGCTAGATAGAATGACCCTAGGCTTCAACTTCGATCCACTTCGGAAATTTGGCAAAAACTCCGGACCACACTAGAGTTTTCGATCTATGCACACCGGAGACTCCGGTCTAGATTCTCGAGAAAACTTCTATTTTTAGCCAGGAATATTTCCATTGCAATACGAACTTTTCTCTTTTCAGTGAATGACCTGGCAACATTAGCTTACTATAAAATGATCCTCAAGTTATTAACGAACACCAAAACTGATTAAGACAATAAATGTCCTCTCACTACTCACTCTAGAGCCCCTCTTGATAGTACAACTATCTATCCTAAGCCCGGTCTCCCAACACTACAAGAGACCGGATAAATGGAAAACCTATCAAGATCATACATTTGCTTTGAGCATCCCACTTGAGCTTGAAGTAGACGATCTTGTCTTCATCAAGATGGAATACCTTTCTTGATTCCATTTTCTCGCGCTCGCTTGATGAAAACTTGTGAATTGCTACCCATACTCCATGGGAAAACCTCTTATTTGAACTTGTCTTCATCACTCCATGATCACCGAAGATGGCAGGCTTCAAGCATGTGATCTTCTAGAGATAGCGCATCTTGAGCTTGCACTTCATTTATTCTAACTCTGTTAGGATGAAGTCTTGAAGATAACCATGAGAAACTCCATCTTCTTTTTCAAGAAACGCTTGATCTTCTTCTTCTTTTTCTTCTACATGATTCCAATAGACCAAAGCCCTTGGACACTGCTTTTTCTTCATTTCTTCATTTTTCAATCTTGAAGCCAACACAGGCCCAAGCGATGCCAATGGAAAAATCCTACAAGTGAAACTCAATTCAAACATTAGTCCATAGAGATTGTCATTAATTACCAAAACCACACATGAGGATACACATGCACTTTCAATAGACACTTTCAAAAATATCCTAAGATCTCACCAACTCTCATATCTACTACTGTCGACCCTCCGAAATATGGTGATGCCTCGCAAGCTCTGTCAATCCGACCTAGCCTCCGTGCTGGAGTCCTCCCAGCCTAAGGTTTTTTCTCAATCGATCTATTGTGGGGTCTTTTTCTTTCTTTAATCGATTTGCTGTTGGATCTTGTTCTTTCTCTAATCGATTTGTTGTTGGATCTTGTTCTTTCTCTAATTTATCTGTTGTTGGATCTTATTCTTTCTCTAATTGATCTGCTGTTGGATCTTGTTCTTTCTCTAATCGATTTGCTGTTGCATCCTGTTCTTTTTGGAATCGATCTGCTATCACTTTCAGATCCATGAAAACGCGATCAGCGTAGCTCGTGCGAAGCATTACGGACATGGCGCCATCGCCGTCGCCGCCGTTGCCGCCATGAAACTGTCATCATTGGAGGATGATGGTTTTGTTGCTGCGTTTGTCACAATAGTGTGTTAGCAGAACAGAGAGACGCTCAAGATTAGATTAGGTAAATTTCTTCACTTATCCTTTAGATAAGTGGGAGAATTAGGTTAGTTGTAGATAGTTTTTAGTTTTTTATTTTCATAATTTGTTAGAATATGAATATAAGAAGTGGTCGCAATGTAATGTGATGAAATAAATATACTCTCAATAAAATTGAATATTTGATTTGAAGGCAATTAGCTTCGTAAATTATTAACTGTGAACTGCATACTTTGATTAATCGTACTGTAATTAATTATCTAGATCGGTGATATTGTATAAACCACGACATTCATAATACGTGACACGACACTAAGGTTCCGCTGTCTTCAGTAATGTAACGAGACACATCCCCTGCCGTGCAACGGAAGTGGTTGCTCGGCGGATCACGTTGTGCAAGCCAAAAAATCGTCTCTGTTGCACAATCGCCGACGCAATTATCCCTGGCGGCTTTTTTTGTGCCGCACGAGCGCGACGACTGAGACTATGCCTCGGTCTTTATAAGCGTCAGAGCCTGAGTGAGTTCCGTGTTATAGTGTACGGCGGCCCGCGGCGGCGGCGATGGAGAGCTTGTGACGGGCGGGTAAAAGCTCTCGCAACCTGGGTATGTGCGAGATGGGAGGCCGAGTTTGCCGATTCCCCATATTTTTTTTTGTTGATGCGGGTTTATGCCGTTTCTGATTGGAGCCTTTCTTGTGATCAAATCTGCAATTCAGCAGATATTTCGCGGATGCAGGTGGGATGCAGGGTCTGATAGAGTTGTTGTTATTTTGGGTCCACAGCAGACCAAGCCAAACTTTTAAAGAGGCTGGAACAATACAAAGAGAAAGTAAAGCTTCTACTATGGGCCTGCAAATTTACTTTCTCAAAGCCCAGAGACGACATTGGGCTGAAATGAGCGGGAAGATCCAATGAAGCTTTGAGTGCTGCTGCAACAACCTTTGATTGCTCACAGGCCGCTAATTAGTCCGACTGGAATTATCGACATCTTCTTCTTTTCTCCATAGACCATAGGGTAGAACCAGTATACGTGACATGACATATTGGCATAGTAGTATTAGCTGCTGGGCAACGAGGGTGCTTCAGGAATCTGTGGTCAGAGGAGTCAGAACAGTAGAGTTGATTTTTCAGTGTTCAAGTATCCATTGCGAACACTGGATTGCTAGCTCTTCCGGTGCGCAGCTCGGAGTACGCGAGTCGACTCAGTGTTTCACAAGAAATTAGAAATCGTGCGTCCTTCAATAGACAAGGAATATCGATCGCAAAAACTCACTCTATCGACACGCCTCTCCGACTGTGGCTACTCCTACTATAACATGGCACGGGTCATCATGTTTTCAACAATGAGACCGGGACAAATGATCGAGCCTCGTCTGAGTCGTCATTGCTGTGGATTCGACGAACCGAAATATCCTCACTCGAGAGTCCAGATCCACTCAAAGTTTCAAACCAGATACGCCTACGGGTCAAAGCTGCAGGCAAGAGCGCGACTGAATGGGGGCGGCATGAAACCTCGCATAGCATAGGCCAGCGGCACCGCCATGGTCAATCATATCGACGGATACGCTCGACTCGATCGGCGGGTACGTTGGCCCTGCGACGCCGCAGCGGCACGCACGCGCGCGCCAGACGCCAGTGTTGGGCAGGCAGAGCTGCCAGGGGCAAGGCCAGCCCGCGCGCGCCGGGCATGCATCGACCCATGATTACACGGAGGACGCACGACGCACCTTGCCGCTGGGATCGATGCGCGCGACGTGATGGGCTTCCCTACCTCGGAAATGATGGATGCATTGCATGCATATGCTGACCTGGTTAGTTTTTCATCTTTACGTACTACGCCACGAAGGCTAGCTCGTCTAGACTAGAGCACAAATCTTTTGTGCTGGGGAGAAGAAAACTGCCTCCCGGTGATGGTTTCATTGATACGGGCCTTCTTGCTGAGCTCCTCGCAGAGCCTAGCGGGAGCTCTATACGCACCAGCTGTCGTCTCGTCTCGACTCTCGTGTGCCTTTTCGCTGCTGATTGGTACACCAACCATTTCTTCATTCTCGAGTACTACGTACGTACTTTGCGCCGTGTAAAGGCGATCTATCGATCGAGAGTAGCGTGTAGTAGGAGCATGCGTGTATGATTGATTGGGTTTGCTGGTATGTACAACCGGGGGTATTGATAGCGGAAGTAGCCGCCGGGGAAGATTACCTTTTTGGCCTTTTCTGGAGGGTTTTTTCAGCTTTTCAAGATTTGTGAGCACACTACTCAGTGATGACAGTGTGCATTGTGCAAAGGCAGTAGGCATCCCTCAACCTGTCACATTCGGCATTCCCCTAATTAACTGACAGTTAAAGTCTTGCTGATGCAGCGACGGCAAATCACATAGTAGTACTACTGCAGAATCCGGGCGCTGGACCATCAGGCCACTCTTGCTGATTCCTTCGGTTACACGAGAAACGGGTTAGAGAGTCCTCATCAAAATTTGAAGGAACCGCACCAGAGTAGCGCATTCTCTTGTGCAGTGTGCTTTCAAGTTCCTCAGATGGAGCCATCCTCGTCTGGGTGAGCCTGGAGATAGTTCATCGATGATCTCCCATCGTGCCGAAATCAGTGCAGTTCAGCACACGGGTAGTCTCAGCGGTCTTTTGAGTTTTTTCAGCAGACGATCCATGAAACGGCTAGTCTCTCCTCTTTCTAGTTCTTTGACGGGCACCTTCCAGTTCCTTAGATAAGTTAGCATCAGGCGCCAAATCTGTTTCATATTAAATCATGTAATTCTATTAAGCACCAAGTTATTTCTAGAGTTCGACAAGGCCCCATAAGACGGCTGCAGAGACTACATTGAAATGTAAGAATTTCTTGTTGCATAACACGGGTAGTCTCAGCGGTCAGAAACATGAATATTAAAGACTCCAAGAACTTCCGACCAGAGAAATTTAGCAACAATATATTCAAACATCAAATGGTGAACTAACTCAATCTCTTTACATAACTCACACTCTTGGAGGTTTGGGAATGCCTCTAACCCTCAAATTATCTCTAGTGATGATTTTGTTATGAAAAAGGATCCACAGGAAAAGCTGAACTCTAGGGGGATTTTCAAACTCCACACAGCAGGTAGGAACATCTATTTAACCCCTCTAAAATTAATTATAGAATATATAGAACTGGATGAGTACACCCCTTTTGATTCATGTTGCCAGATAAGCTGGTCTTCCTGGTTACTAAAAGAAATACTTCTACCAATAACCAGAAGTTCTTACCATTGAATCGTCATGCTTTCTATAAAGGTTCTTCTAAAATTATCCCTAATCTGTTCCCCATCCAAAGCTCAACAATGGTTTGAGTTTGCTGATTAGAAACAAAATAGATATCCCAAAATTGGATAGCCAAAGGAGAATTGACAAACCATATATCCTCCCAAAATTTGATCTTTCAACCATTACCAACAAGCAATTATACCCTACTAGATTTAGGGGTGCGCCTTGGCGCACGATCCCGTTGATTCCGAACCAATTTGGCGATTATAAGTGGCTAGAAATATTTACCAAATGAGTGTCAAGGCTCAAGTTTGATAGATGATTTTCAAATGAAATTTTGAAGAAGGTTTAGGGTTTATCCCAAGCACGGTCTCAATTTAGAGATTATAGATGAGCAAAAAATAATAATATGTTTTTTAGTTTTGTCAAGACTTAAGTTTGGTAGTCAATTTCAAATGAGATTTATAAGCTTATTCTATGAACTTTGCTATTTGCAATATAGTACAGAATATCCTTTCTTGATGGCATGGTTAGAACGCAGTCACAACAGTCACAACTTTGGTAGTATCATACATCTGAAAAAAGCATGCGCTAAAACTGTGAAAAAATGCAAGCTAAATTTAGGTGAGAAATAGAGAGATAAGATTGGAAAATTACAATCTATGATAATAAGAAAGTGTAGAAAAAACAAAATAATGTTGATCGTCTCATGTCCATCGCTTAAAGCCATTGATCGAACAATAAATGCATATCTCCAACTCCCTATGCCTGGAACTGCATAAATTTTAGAAATGTAAGTATCAATAAACATATAGCACATAGTCCGATGTAATACTTAAATATATCTTGCTCCCATTGTGCAGTAAAGAGCTATGGAATCATAGAACCAGTCATCAAAGTAATAAGGTGAAATTCAATATGATGCTGGTTGATTCCCCCTTTTAGTTTCCAGAACCCAGGTCAAGACTCAAGAAAATGTGCCTGATAATACTCATGTGCATAGAGACAACTTCTCCTACGTGACAGTTCAAGTCTGTGTAATGCTACTCTGGAGTATAGCATGTACATATAAATCTACTGTATTCCTTAATAGACCCTATGATAGTCAACAGGTTTCGAGTGTGCAATAAATGAACCAGTGTGCAGAGGAAACAAATAAAAGCATGGACAATTTACCAAGACAGGATAAAAATCATTGATAATTTATTTTCTGATAGCAAATAACACAAGAACCCGTAAGAGCTTAAAAAGATAAGTAATGCAATGTTCATGGGGTAACTACACAAATTAGATTAAAAGTGACCAATTATTTCAAAGAAGCATATGTATTGTAGATCCCTATATTCAGGTTTCAACAAAAGAATTACGTTCCAAAATCCAAGGAAACATCGAGCTAGGTTTACATTAGAAGTTGGTTATTTCCCTATATTTTACGCATAAGTGTATTCAATTGGAGCAAGAAAAGTTTTGATTACACTTTATCAAGATATATATTCAGAAAAGAACATGTACTTCGGTACCACAAATTAGATTAAAAGTGACCAATTATTTCAAAGAAGCATATGTACTGTAGATCCCTATATTCAGGTTTCAACAAAAGAATTACGTTCCAAAGTCCAAGGAAACATCAAGTTAGGTTTACATTATAAGTTGGTTATTTCCCTATATTTCACGCATAAGCGTATTCAATTGGAGGAAGAAAATGCACATGGGAATGGGCTTCAGGTGAGCAATTGCTCTATTATACCTTTTCTAATGATTTTAGATGGTCACCACGATCCAGTGCAAAGCCAGCAGCCGCGTGACCAGATCCCGTACGGGTCGCTCACGGTTGTTCCAGGACATACACTGCCACCTCCTAGGTGCCCGCTTGCTACCCCCAACAAACAAATTAGATGGTGAAATAGGATGCAGAGCCATGATCCCAGGGACACGGTCAACACCTATAACACATCCTCATCTACTCGCTCGACTGGACAAGTGCAATCTGTGAAAAGCTAACTGAATAAGTAACACATAATTAGGACTGAACCTTTTCAGACTTCCATGGGAACCAAAAATCAAATTATAGCAACCAACAAATATATGAGTGGCTAATCAAATAGACAATCTGGAATTTAACTAAGCTCTATCAAACGATTGAAAATCTAGTTGGACGAACCATATACTAATGCAAGAGTGGGTAAATATGAAGGAGCATATAAATATTATCTAACCACGACATTCATATATAAGGATCATATAAATATTATCTAACCTCACTCTTCTATACACACACCTTAGACACAATGGATATACAAATTTTACCTCATATGAAGATTTTATCCACACCCGATCATTACAATAATACCACATTAGCTCAAAGAGCAGAAGCAATATTTATGGTAGCAAATAAATCGTGACACCTCCCACAGCAAAGTTACATTTCTCCATGGTAAACACAAAGAAAACTGTAGAGATACAATTACCAAAATACAAGGAGCACAAATGCTATTCAAAAAAAGGAGCACAAATGGTGTAGAGATACAGTTACCAAAATATGAAGATATTCGACATGCAAACCGTATGTATCATAAGATACAGTTACCAAAATATGAAGATATTCGATATGCAAACCGTATGTATCATAAATTAACAAAAGTTATCAATATAAGGAGCTTGAGGTACTACTGGAACTACTGATTAGTGTTTAAAATCAGTTCCCAACAAAGAGAAATTTGAAGGGAAGCTAAAAAACATGGAAGGACTTCAATAGTACTTGTCTTTGAACAAAGAGAAAGATTCTTAGCTAGCACTATGGTTCAAAACTAAAAAAGTTCTAACCATTACCTGCAAGATCTGGGCATAATCTTCTGTAAAAATTCATCATTTTCTTGTTCCAACACACCTCTAAACCAAATAAATAGAGATAAATCACAACCCCACACAATAGATCAGTAGGTGTAAGAACGTACCATATTCACATTATTGAGGTACTGCAGGAACTACTGATGAGAATTTGCAGACATCACATAATAAAGAGAATTTGGAAGAAAAACTCAGAAACATGAAGAGAAAGTTTCCTAGACTGCACTATGGTTCAGACCAGAAACAAATCTAACCATTATCTGCTAGGTTTGGGTCCAATCTTCTGTAGGACTCCATATTCTACTTACATAACATAGATGAACCATAAAAATAGAGAGAAATGCAACCCTGTACTAAAAGATTAATATGTCTGAGAACATATACCTGATTTCACAGAATATACCGTAGGTAATTTTACCCTTATTCTTCATTCTTAGCACACCAAATTACATCTAATAGCTTGCTATTTAAGATTCAAACATACAAAATAGATGGAGCTAGAAGAGCACATACTCACCTTGCTTTTTATGAGGAGGACGAGAAGGAGAGGTTGGAGGTTCCATGCAAGAGGATGCATGCCTAATGACCTTCAAGACGCAGTTTAGGACACACGGGCAGCAATATGATAACGCTTCCGGTGGCTGTGGAGTCGGGGACGCACCTGTGGAGGTCGTCCTCCTTGCATTTCTTCATACTGAACTGATCTATGAAATAGAAAGTTTAAGCTTCTTAAATAAGTATATTTGGATAAAAAAGACAGATTCTTGGACTCCTCCTGTTTTAACACTTACCTTGTTCAGCCTCAGGAGCAAGTGCTATGTCGTAGAAACCTGGCATATGCAACTTCTAGAAAAACTGTAGCAATGAGCACATCCAGTAAGGCAAACCAAAGAAGCAATGTGAGATATATACATGTATATATAAAGAAAAAAGGTGTATTCACATCTGTAGTAACAAAACCAATCATGAGATTTGGTGATCTCAGGAGCCAAGCGTGCCCACTCTTGCTAATACAGGTTTAGAAAATCAAATTGAAAAGAACGCCTTTTATCTGAAAAGGATATTTTGGTTGCAAGGAGAACGTTCATGCTCCAAAGTTAATAATAGAAATCCCAGCTGCAATGACAAAGGTATCTCTGAATAAATATTTGAAAATGATGCACATCATCTTAAAAACATGTATACCATTTAGTGAGCCATGGTGAGGAAGCGATTTACCTATCTCTGTAGTTTTTAAACAACAAAAGGGAATCCATCAATACAAGTTATACCTATATTACTTCATACTTTCAGGTTCAGGCTTCCAAATGTTGATTGATATTTTTTGTACGCAGAATTATGGAGAAGCCTCTATTCTATTCAGAGCCCGCCTAATATCAATAGTACATAATATATTAATAAGCCATAGGACAAGATTTTGTACATTTCCTTTAAACTTTTTGAAGTAGCAAGTTTCTATAAATCCTAAAGCTTACCTAATCGAATAGCAATATTTGTGCCGAATCTTTCATAGAACTCATCTTCTTGCTCCAAAATACATACGAACCAAAAACAAAGAAGGCAGAATCAGATGCACAACAAAAATGAATCCATAGAAATCAGCATTTGTGGCTAGCCAGGCCGAGCCGCTCTCTCACTAGCCTTCTTCCTTGCTAGTCTCCTACGCCCTCTATTCCAACCCCAACAAAAAATGAATGGAAACCTTGCAGATACATACCAAATTTTAGAGAGGGGGGCTAGGTTCCTCCAACGGAGTGTTCCTGCTTCCTCGACGTGTGGATGACTGTGACAGTAGAAGGGACACCTGGTCCTCCTCGGTACCAGACCTCCTTGGTTCGGCGTCCTTCACCAAGGGGAGAGGAGGATGTGAGAGGTGGCCGCTCGTCGGATCGAGCGGTGATGAAGGGGAGGAGGCGAGGGTTGTACAACTCGACATCCTCTCGTGTTCTTGTTTAGTGAGGAACAACGGGGTCTGGCTGCTGCTCTCCATTCTCTCCTTCTCAGGGAGAGAGCAGGCCATGGGTAGGAAGATGCAGAATGTACTGGAGACAAACGGGAGAGGACAGCGGAGGCGCGGTGTACGACGAGTAGGGGAATCGCGGGAGGGAGGAGGAAGGCGGAGCGCACCAGCCGCCACACGCGAGGAAGAGGAGAGGGAGGGGCGCGTGAGTCCTAGGGGTCTGGGATCAGCGTCTAGGGTTGAGCTTTTTATACGGGCCGGTTAAAAGCAGCTTACGGCCAAGATTTGTTTAGGGGCAAGATTTAATGGCTCGTAATTTTTGATTAACCTGAAGGCTCGGTGAGGGAGCACCAATTACATATTTAGATTTTAACTGCTTTTGATGCCCACATCACTCCCTTCCAAAAGGTAGAAGGATGACCATCATGGCAGGAGAGAATTTTAGGGTTCCTAGTTTCATACTTAGCATATATTACTGAAAGTGTAAGATGGTTAACCTAAAGGGGTGAATAGGTTTCTACAAAAAAAAATCTTTTGCAAGTTTTAGGCTTTACAAAATATAAGTGTGCCTAAATACAAACTAGGTGCGACAACCTAGATGATGATACAAGATACTTCAGGCATGAAGGCTTTCATAAAGTAAACAACAAAAGTAAGAGATCGGTTAAGGGATAACCGAAGCACGCAGAGACAAAGATGTATTTCCATGTTCACTCCCTTTGGGAAGGGGGCTACGTCACGTTGGAGAGGTGTGAAGTCCCACGAAGGATTCCCCAATGCCACGAAGGCTCACCTTCTTCTATGAGCCTATCCCACGAAGGAATAGCTCACTCACTCATGGTAGACTTTAAGGTAGTCTCCAAACCCTCACAAACGTTCCACGAAGCAAATCACAAGCCGAATGCCTCTGGGCGACCCTAGCCGCCTAGGGTTTCCCAACAAACCCAAGAGTAACAAGAAAACTCAATGAACTCAAGGGGGAATGAACTTTTGGTTGGTGGAAACATAGATCAAGACCTCCTCTTTCTTTCTACCAAAGGGATTTGGAATTGGTTGGGTAGAATGGGAGATCCTCAAGAAATTGTGTTTCAACAACGGAGAGAGAGAGCTCAAGAATAGAATCTGAAATGGAATACCTAACCTGCTCAAGGTGGAAGAAGGGGTATATATATCCTAGGGAGAAATCTAGCCGTTTGAGGAAATTCTGCATGAATCCGGTTTCAAGTTTGGCCGCACCGGACCACAGACCGGAAGGTCCGGTTCCTAGACCAGGATAGGCTCTGCCTCTGGTTTCGGATAGACCCGGTATTAAAAAATGGACTGCCTGGTCCACGGGTCGGTTGTACCAGCACTGCTACCAGACCACCCGATTTGGGGGGCGGTCCAACCAGTATGCACACCGGATCCTGCAGAAACACCTCAAAAGGCAGTTATCCCTCTCCTCTCTCTTTGGTGACGGGACAAGTGGATGTATACGATGTGTGTATGGCTTAGGAGTTCATCCCCGACAAGCTCATCGAGAAAACCCATCTTAATAGTGTGGGGTTCCTAAAAGACTCAAGTTACATAATGAAGTAAAACTCCGGCACAAAGCTTCATTATAGAAATGGGGGGTCTTCGCCGATCTTCCAGCATGCCATCGGACTAAAGCCTATGTAAGACACTAGTAGGCAACATTAGTCCTCTCTAACTACGGTGTCATTGTTAACCAAAAATAGTAGAGGGTAAAACACCCTTACAATCCCCCCCTTTGGTTGGTGATGACAAACCAAGCTAGAGTTCACAATGATATCATAATGAGCTTTAAGAAGGGAATTCCACGAAGACATACGAAAAGCTCCCACATAAAGTATGCACTTGGTTGAATGCAAAGTGCACATAAATAGTATACAGAAAGCTTCCCATATATCTTCATGAAGGTAAGCATGACATGACAAGATATAAAGCATGGATATCTAAATAGAGATAGATAGATAATAGAAATACACATAGTCATAGCACAATAGAAATATCCAAGGTTCACACACATAGAACAATCTTGTCCATCATGCGGGAATAGAGCAAATAGTTCAAGCGAAGAAACAAAGGGAAATCACAATGCCATAAGAAGCAATGAGAAAGAAAGGGGCATTGTGCTAACGATGAACCCCGGAAAACCCCCAGCAAGGAACCCATAGATATCTAATAGAACTCTACTCTTCTCCCCCATTGTCATCGAAACACCAAAAAGGAGAAAAGTAGAGTGATGCTAACATATCCCAATTAGAAGAATGTAGGTGGCGGAGGACGGTTGAAGTTGGAGTATTCATCTTACTAGATCTGCTCATCATCATCAATAGCATCACCAGAACCATGAGGAGCATCAGAGGAACCATCTGGACCAACAAGAGGGAACTGCCCTGGGGAAACAACCATAGAACATCATAGTTAACATAGGGAACAGGAGTCATCTCGGGACCATCAGGAGGAGTAACATTCTAGGTCACGAGATACTCATTGTGCCGGTGCTGAGTCTCTTGGCTCATATCAAAAGCCTTGTGGCTCACATCATAAGTGGTAACAGCACATCTGAAACAAACTTTTGAAGAACATGGCAGCACCACCCTTGTGCCTTGCGCGAGAAGAAGACTCACCAACAGGACGACGAGAACCAGCCCTAGTAGCAAAGTGAGGCTGAGGGTCATTGTGACACCCCCCGGGATTAGGGCTAGACAAATCCTAGACCTCTGTTTGATATAAGCCTAACCTAAATCTCGAAAGCGTATAGATAAAGAATCGGTAATCTTATAGTGACCCTATGACACAAAAATTATTACAGCGAGCTTAACAAAATATTACAAGTAGAGGTCACTGACCACAAACATCAAACAACGGAAGACAAATTATGCTATTAAGTATAGCAAACTTAACAAATGGCCTAAGAGGCCTGAAGCATAATGATGACGTCCTACCCATAGATTCCAGGCTACTGACTAGGAACCCCAAGCTACTCATCAATGTCGATGTTGTAACAAACTCTTCTTCTATGGTAACACTTGCCTGCTGTAAAAGTATCAACAAAGCAAGGCTGAGTACAGGGTGTACTCCGTAAGACTTATGGCTGGTGAGGTTATTTTGCATAAATCTATCTTTCCTTGTAAAAGAGTTAGGATAAGCTCGACTAAGTAGAACATTTTAAAAGGTGATAAGAAAGCGATATAACTAGTTTTGACCATCTTCTGATATCCACCAAATCTTTATCAGCTGAACCTACCAACTAGGTTCACCCCCTCGATCCCTGAGAAAGCATCCTTAAAACACACCTTACTTTAATTGCCAAGTTTTACGATTAGATTATAGTTCTCTGTGATCATCATGTCCATTCCCAAGTCGTCCATAACCATGGAGACAACTTTTCGAAAAGATTATTACCCTGCAGGGGTGTACAACTTTACCCACATGTACCAACCGACTCTTAATGCCAACGTGTTAGCCCTCTTCCTTGGAAGGTCGGCAGTGGGTGGTTGACCACGATCTTTACCTTTCTTTCGCCGAGACCATGAGTCACGCCCTAAGGAGATGTCGTCGTAATGGGTCAAGTCCTGAAGCTGGTCCCTAGAGATGTGCGCAGGGTTCAAGATTACGGAGGTTGTGCCTCTCTTGTTCCCGGCCACGCTTACCTACCTGCATGAATGCACCTCCTTTGAGAACAACCAAAATGCATATGTCGAATGGAACGCCCAAACTATGTGACTCATGGAATCTACTAGGCAAGTTAGGTGGTCGAGGGGGTTTCCAGGCCCCCGTGTGGCTGTACGCTCGTCTTGGTTCAAGATGCAAGAAATCAGGTCCTAGTGGTGGCAAGTATGGGACTGCAAAAACCACAACCCAACGTGGCCTCCCATACAATCCTTAGCATGTTTAACTTACATCTCTAATCATACCACGTCATCCTGTTCAACTAGGTTCATTCGTAGCTCTGATTCATCAACTAGATGGACCAGCGGTAACAACTATGCTTGGCTAAGCACAACAAATATAAATAGCTCTAGCGAAGCTCATAAGCCAAACCCTAGTTATGCTAGGAATAGTGGATCAGGGAGTATAGGCTACAAAGGTAACATGCATCAGATAGGATTAATCTATCTATCGATAAAAGACTTTAGAATCATATATACATGGCAAGAATTAAAGTACATTGAAATCATAGGATTTTATCATGTGTGGGGTTTTGCTTGTCTTTGCGTATTGATACCCAAATATAGATCTTCGGAAGCCTTGTACTTGACTTGGTTACACTTGGTCAAGTATTGTTCGTCGATCTTCGATGGTGTTGATCTCGGTTTTTGATCTCAATCTCGATATCGTATTCTATCGGAAAGAAGCAAACACCAGAAAGAAAGGGGGAACAATCAACACATGGTATCGATGCAACGCTCAAGCAAGGATGTTGATATGACAAGTTAAATAGAGTTGAAATGTAACCCTAAAGCATTCTTGGCAATTTAAGCGGCATCCGAGGGGTGCAAACCCTAATACAGGAGAGACCCCAGAATCACCTGCGGGGTTCATTTGTTTTTTCTAATTAAACTTGTCATGTAAGTTGATTAACAATGCATGATTATGAAGCTATTATAAAGATATCATTTTTCTGAACATTTTGATATATTATTTGTATTTTTCTGAGTTATAAATAATTACTTATTGAATTTCTAATATTAAACCAATTTGTGAAATTATTAAAACATTTTAAAAAGATTTACTGCGTCATTATGACGTCAGCGGGGGCGCTAAAAACTTTCTCACTAGGGGTTGGGCTAGCCTCTATGGCTGACCGGTGGGCCAGGGCCACATTAGCAAGCCACGTTGGCAGTCAGCAGACCCACGGGCGACGCCAGCATGACGTCGTGGTGACGTCACCACCGCATCCACGTCGGACAGTGGTCGCCGACAACGACACAGGGGGAGCCAGCACGCGCGGGTGGTCTTGTTCGAACGAGTGCATTGCGGGGTACCTAAATATCGTGGCGCCGCTATGAGGTGGTCACCCGAGCCGCGTCTACGGCGAGCGGCGACACGGGGCTTGCAGGTCACACAGCGACACGACACTGCAGGGCGAGAGAGGGATAGGGATGAGGTCCAGGAGGACCACAATCTCACCGGGAATGCGAAGAGGTGGTCGGAGAGGCAGGACGGGGTCAGGAACGACGGTAATGGTGGTGGAGGTGCTCGTCGAAGGTGAGGGAGGAGCGGTCGATGGAGCTCGATAGGGGGCACCTGCATCCGATTCCTTTGGCGAGGACGGTCAGGGCGACGAGGCGAAGCTCGTGGCGTCGTCATCGGGGCTTCAAGCGACGGCGTGAAGTGGCACATGCGGCTGCTAGGGTTACAGCCTCGTAGGGAGAGCGAGAGAGAGCAGTGGGGAAAAGGAGAGGTGTAGGGGAAGAGGAACACGGCATGAGGCAGTCTTACCTCCACTCCGGGGCAGCGACAGGCATCGTAACACGCGACAGAGATCGATGACGGTGCTCGAGACACCGAGCTGCTTCCTGTCGTGGTCGAAGATGACAAGGCCGAAGGGGTACGCAGGCTTGGGCCGGGGTGGGCTGGCTGTAGGGAGCTGCGCACGGTGGTAGATAGAGGGGAGAAGGAGATATGCTACTGGGCTACGACTGATGGCTCTGTTTTTTTCTCCGAAACCATTTCCCAAAACTGTTTTATTTTCTCTCTTTTATAGAACCATTTCAATTCTATTTTGGATAGTTTTAAAATTACCAAAGGTTTTGTAATTATATGAAATATTGCAAGGGCCCTTGTAATCCATTTGGCCTCCAACATTTTACACTTTTCAAAATTTCAAAACCATTTTGAATACATTTCAAATAGAGAGGGGAAGTAGGGTTTAGGGTTTTGAGATCCTTTTTATTGCATGCATTTTAAGATGATGCTCATGTTATGCACAAAACAAACCCTAATTAGTATTAACTAAAATGGGGGTGTTACATTCATGAAGAGCCTACTTGATGCGCAGCTTAGGGGGGGCTCATCTAAGGAACATCAACTAACAGACCACATAGAGAAAGAGTGAGCATAACCTGTTCCACATGCTCGCCAACCATCACACCTAGGGGCACAATCTTATTGAGAAACTTTTGCACAAACACCGAGAAGGTGGGTATCATCCTATCCCAGGCAGCCCACCGCATCTCACAATACACAAAGTCACAACGATCAATCTTCCTCAATCGGTCAGGGTGACAATAGTATAGAAGATTGGTGAAATACCCACGATGTTTTGTAGTATCTCCAACTCGGGGAGCAAGGGATTGACGAAAGATGTTGGCCAAGGTGTGATAATAGAAATACATGCTAGACATGCAGGGAGGAGGAAACTACGCATCCTTGGGGTAGCAGAAAGCAAGAGTCTCAATAGTCTTGACCTTCTCATTGTGAATGTGAAAATCGCCTCCCTTGGTAGCATAACCCATAACCTCAACCAAATCAGCATAGGTGGCATGGTACCTCTGTGTGCCAGTCATCCAGGTCATAGTGTGCTCATCATCCTCATGAAAATAGACTGTGCAAAAGAACTACTAGATATACTCAAGGTAGTAGTCCTCCTTGAGGCACACAAGGTAAAAAAATCATCTTATTCAGAGTGTCATCAACAAAATGGTAATCTGAGGCTGCATACAAGTTCAACCAATCCACATTGAAAGCATCAATCTTACCACAGGGAGTGACCTTGACTTGAGTGTAAATGTGATTCCACATGAAAGCTTGAGTCTGAGTCCAGAATCTCTTGTCAGGACCCTTATAGGTACGAGCCTTGAAGCGACAGGGGTCCTCCTTGCGAAGAGTCCGGTACAGTGCAATCTCCATACCCTTCAGATCCTGATTAGGCACAACTTCACCCTCAACATCCTCAGCTGCTTGTTTACCCCTATTGTCCTTGAGCTTGTAGCGAGAAGTACGAGCACTGCCCTCACCACCATGCTGCACAGAATTACTAGCCCTACGAGGCCTCTTGATCTTGGCAGGTTCCTCAGGCAAATACTCCTCACTCTCATGGTCTTCACCTTCACCAATGAAATAGAGAGAAGGGTTGGGAAGCACAAATATAAGTACACATGCCACAGAGAAACAAGAGGGAAAACTTGGATTTTAGTAAGTGGTTGGTGAAAAATTAACATTGTAGAGAGGTCTGGTGCTAGTGCCGGTTGAACCGGCTTCAAGACCGGATGGTCTGGTGTCGAGCCGGTGGATCAGGTGATAGACCGAGTAGTCCGGTGGCAGGGCTGGTTAACCGGATTAGGGACCGAATCTTAGGATAGAGATCCAATGCCCCATTTATGCAATGGAAAAATTCACACATGACTCCAAAAACTTGCACAGATACAAACTTAACAGGAAGTGTAGGCCATGGGTTGACATGGTTGACATACATGAACAATGGTGGAAACCCTAACTTGTCAAATCCAACAAGATGTATAGCAAAACATGGGGATTTGAGAAGCACAAGAGTGGGAGCAAAGATTACCTGAATACATGGCTTCCCTTGGAGGAAGACACACAAGTGACCTTGGGGAGGAAGAACACAAAAAGCTCCCAAACCATCGCGAGATTGAGAAATTCCTCTGGTGGAGAACCTCCAAAGGACCTTCTACATTATTTGGTGGCCCAATATATGGATCCTAGGGGTGGAATCACCCTAGGAGAGGAGGGTGACGGGCGACGCGGGAGTTAGGAGGGGTCTAGGAAGTGAATGGGTAACTGGTGGAGGAGTGGGGGTCAGGCAGGAAGAAGGTGGAGAAAATCCCAGATCCTGTCAGGGGACCGATTCCACCGAGCTGCAGACCAGGCTGGTTGGTGCTAGGGCCGGTGCATCGAACTTAAAACCGAAACCGAGTATAGAGGTGTTGTAGGTGAAGATTCGGTCACAAGTCTGGTCGATCGGCTCTAGGACTGGAGCACTCGGTCTGAATCGGGCTGGCAATAGAAGTTCAACCGGGATGCGTTTGTATACTAGTTCGGATAGACTCAGATTACTACCGGCCCGTGCACCGGATGGTCTAGTCCTGTGGCCAGTCAGACCGGGCCATAGACCGAAAAACAAGAAAAACTCCAAAAGATTTTTTTCAAAAATAGAAATTTCAAGAGTGACATGTTGATGTAGTGGAAGATAGTAGACTCCAAAAGGGTAAAGGAAGCATGTGATCTAGGAATTCCCATTGGAAAATAAGCAAGTTCAAAAACACAAAAACAACAATAGGCATGATTCGAGAATATCAAGATCCACAAGTTATAAGAACCAAAAGAAGAAGCAAATGTTTGGCGGATGATTTCTCCCCTATGTTTAAGCACACATGTCATGGCAACTCAAAGATAGATGCTCGGTTCCATATGTGACATGATATCAATTTATATCGCACACATAGGTATGCATCACACCAAGACATGGCAAGATTACTATCCCCATATGTGCTACACGACTAGGCTACATAACAAGTTAAGAGTAAGAATACAGTGCAAGAAGTAAGTCAAACCAAGTTTTTAGGATCTAGAATACCAAGTTCTCGCCTCAACATGACAAACTGGGCTTCATCTAAAGGTTTTGTGAAAATATCTGCCAATTCGAACATCATTCCCACATCATTGAGATTGCCACCATTTGCGACATGGTCACATAGGAAGTGGTGGCAGATCTCAATATGTTTGGCGCAACAATGTTGGACAGGGTTATTGGGGATCTTTATTGCACTTTCATTGTCATAAAGAAGAGGCACCATACCAAGAGACACACCATAGTCATTCAAGGTTTGCCTCATCCATAACAATTGAGAGCAACAAGATGCCGTGAAAATATATGCAGTTTCGACCGTCGATAGGGCGATGGAGTTTTGTTTCTTGGATGATCAACTTACCAACAACTGACCAAGGAATTGGCAAACCCTGGAGGTCGACTTCTCGTCAACCTTATCACCAGCCCAATCGGAATCCGAATAGCCAACAAGCTCAAAGGTTGACCCCTTTGGATACCAAAGCCGGAGTGTAGGAGTGAGAACAAGGTACCTAAAGATTCGTTTGACCGCCATCAATGCAAATAGAACTCCTTGGGAGAAGATTGAAAAAAGCACACATTCCAACACTTAACATGATATCTGGCCTAGAAGCACAAAGGTAGATCAAGGAACCAATCATGGAAAGATGTACCCTTTGATCCACATCCTTCTCACCTTCTCCAAGACCAAGTTGCCCATTTAGTGGCATGGTTGTCTTCATGGGATTGGCATTGGTCATCTCAAACTTTGCGAGCATGTCCTTCACGTACTTCTTATGGGAGATGAAGGTGCCTTTAGCAAGTTTATTCACAATGAATCCTAGGAAATACCTCAACTCCCCCATCATGGACATCCTAAATTTCATAGTCATCAACTCGTCAAAAGCTTTGTTATGAGAGTCATTAGCTCCACCAAAGATAATATCATCAACATAAATTTGAACAATGAATAAGCCACTCCTTTAACCTGTTTGGTGAAAAGGGTGGAATCGACCTTACCCATGCTAAACTCGTCCATGAGTAGGAAATCCCTAAGGTGCTCATATCAAGCACGATGAGCTTTCTTTAGTCCGTAGAGAGCCTTATGGAGTAGATACACATGGTTGGGATAGCGTGTGTTTTTGAAACCCGGGGGTTGAGGTACATATGCAACCTACTTCAAGGGACCATTAAGAAATGCACTTTTCACACTTGATGAAGCTTGAAGTTATGAAAAGATGCATATGCGAGCAAGAGACGAATGGATTCAAGGCGAGCAACAAACACAAAGGTGTCCTTATAGTCGATACCTTCTATTTGGGCATACCCTTGTGCTACTAACCTTGTGTTGTTTCTTGTGACGATTCCATTCTCATCTTGATTGTTCTTGAACACCCACTTGGTCCCAGTGACATTGATACAATTATCTTTAGGCCTCTCCACAAGATACCGTGCTTCGTTGCGAGTGAAGCACTCGAGTTCTTCTTGCATGGAAACGACCCAATCCAGATCCTCCAAAGCTTCATGGACCTTGAGTGGCTCAAAGTTAGACACAAATGCATGATGGCCACAAAAGGTTGTGAGATGCTTCTTCTTATTGAGAGTCTTGATCCCTCTTTATATACTTCCAAGGATATTATTGACTTGGATACCACTTGCAATAGAGGCAGACTTGATCTTCCAGATTTTTCCTTCATGATCAACAAATTCATATTTTGACGGTCCTTGATCATTGACAACGTCTTGATCTTGACCTTGGTTTTGAGGAACTTTTTCATCTTCTCGGTCTTTCTCAATGGGTTGATGGCTTGGTTCTTGTTCTTCGGTTTGCGAGAGTTGTTCATCTTGTGGTGCACTTGATGGTTCAACTTAAGTAGATCTAGGCTCTTCTTGAGTTGGGCTTGATCCTCCCCCATCAACTTCTTGATCATGGATATGAGATTCAGTGGGCAAGATATGCCCAATTTCCATCAATTTGATGACCTGAGAAGAATCTTCATCACCCACATCACATGGAACAACTTGCCCCTCTTAGGAGCCATTATTCTCCAAAAACTCCACGTCACAAGATACTTCAACATAACCATTGGTTTTGTTGTAGTATCTATAGGCATGAGAGTTTTCAGCATAACCAACAAAGATACCCTCTATAGTTCTAGATTCGAATTTATAGAGCTTTTATTTCTTGTTCTTTACGAGGCACTTGCACCCAAAGACGTGGAATGTGGCACCCCGCCAAAACCACTACTAGAAAATCGCGTTGTTTTTTTTGTGCATTGCATCATCATGACCGCATGCTCATGTCATCAGGCCACCTTGCATTTGAGCATCGTCATGTCATCTTGCATTTGTTTGCATAAAACTATTTTCGACGTGTTCGCCTTCGTGGATCGCCATGTTCGCCTTCACGGATGCCGAGACCCCCGTACCAGAAGGCCTTCGACGTGGAACCCCAAGATCTTCTCCCGGATACGACAAGCACTTCCTCCCGAACGCCAAGACCAACCCGAGATGCGGACCCGACAAGACCTTCGCAACGACAAGATCAACACCAACCAGGGCGAATCCGATGCGCCCTGACGCCAAACCAAGTCCTTCTTCCCGATTTCCGACCCCGTTTCCGTCAAACCCTGAGCCGAACCCCCGGAACCCAAGATCTTCCGAACCCAGATGTGTGACCCTAAGCCTCTGTCTTTATAATATGACATTATCAATTGTCGCATATTAAATTGTTCATGCATGCATACCTGTCTGTGGTTTGGGGGCATTATGCCGATTCACCTCATAATTAAATATGGAGTCCATCTGCGGGATACCTTTGGCTTATTCCGGACTCCATTTAAAGTGGTGTAGCAAACTGATGCCATGTTTCGCCCTGTTAATACAACATTTAAATTGCGGGGTTCTAAACAACTTGAACCATATAATCATGTGTCGAGACCCCGGTTCTGCTTAATACTGCCTATTTGCACCGCATCTGCATCATATCATAACCATGCTAGATCTTCTGCCGTGGTATTAAATATTGCATCCGGTGTTTCTTCTAGTGTTTGCTTCTTCGCGGATTAGGCCGATGAGTTGATGCGAGTATCGACAAGTTCTCCGGATATGATCTGTCGGCAGTGTTTTCCCAGGCGAGCATCTCTCCCCCTTCTACCTATTTTGCATTTCTAGTCTTTATTTTCCTTCTGTTGATCTATTGCTATCCGTGCCGTGATGCTTTAGCTTCCGTGCACCAGTTATATCCCGTGCAGCCTCTATATTGCCTTGGACACCTCCTATTACCCGTGTTTGGTAGATAGTTGGCCTTGCGAGTCGTAGTTGCTTGCTCAGGTGCGATCTCGTGTTGTCAAGTACCTCAGTTGTTGAAAGGCTAGCAGATGTTATTGCTGGAGATGCTTGTTGGTGGAGATGCTTATTGGTGGATATGATCATGACTTTAAATACAACTATTAAAAATGCTAGCTATAACTAATGCAGAGGCATCGGTGGGCAATAGATGTTATTTGGTTCTTCCACGCTCACTTGTGTCCCGTAGGACCCCGAGTACTTGATACCTGTTCCTTGATTTTTCGCACTATCCACATCCGGGAGGCCTTATGGACCCCCCTGAGCCAGAGCTTGATTCATTTCTATTTCTTGGGGGCACAAATTAGTTTGGATTTTTATTACTATCCTGTACTTATGCCATGCTTTACTGCTTTATTTATGATTGTGCATGGAGAACCTGTACTGTTTAGGATCGTGACACGTTTTCGCTGTATCGATAAGCCCAGTCACACTTTCGGGTTCCCAGTCATTTACAGCCGTCCACACAAACCCTAGGTCTGTTCGAGCGGCCAACCGTTCGCTATGGTAGCTTAGTGGGGTGGCCCCCTGAAATATTTCTGAATCCTGTGATCGCTTTGTCGTGAATGCCTCGTTGGGTTTTGAGTTGGTTTTTCCGAGGTTGATCGAGTGTGTGTTGCTATTTGTGCACCCCTGCAGGGTAAAACTTTCTGAAAGCCGTGTCCGCGGTTATGGACGACTTGGAGCACAGTATCTCGATCATACACAAGCATAACTAAAGTAGTGCTATAAATTTGACTTAATATGTGACTAGTAAGCAGCTCATAATTATAACGGAATGGATATTCAAAATGCCAACAACTGGTGGATCTTGGTCGTATCGTGTTCTGATATACCTGCCTAGTAAGTATTGCAACTCCAATGGAATGTGATAAAAGTGTCAACAACTACTGGGTTTTGGGGATTCCCCAGGACAATTTTATCTGACTAGTAAATGTTCCAACTACAACGGAATGGTGATTAAAACTGCCCACTACTTATGCTTCAAGATGACTCATGCTATCTATATCTGATTAGTAATTGCTGCAACTATAATGGAATGAGTAAAATTGCCAACTGTGTGAGTTCCTTGGTCTAATTTCCTCGTTTGGTCTCGAGGGGGAAATACCAGGATGGGTTTGTTTGGTGTTAGCTTCAGGTTGGATCCGAATAGGTCTTTCTTATCCCTCTCTGATAACCGCCAGTTGTATCGAGTCTCTATAGGTTGTTTAGTGCCACTGCGCTGCCGCTTCAGCCCACCATACCTATGTAGGCGAGAGCCGCCGAATTCTAGCCTCGCCTCGATCTTTGGCGCTCCTCTGTTTCCTTTGCCCTTTGTCGGCACCCCTTTTGTTTTAGCAGGTTTGAGATCGACGTTGTTAGCAGGGTTACCCTTCCGGCTTGTCCTGGGCAGGGTTATGGACGCCATTGGTTATTCTTCGGGGCTCTTAGCCCCATTTGCATCTTGTCCGTAGTCGGACGCTCTATCGTTTCGAGGTGATTTGGATCTTTGTATATTATATCTGTATTCTTGACTCATGGAGTCGCTGTTGTATATATATCTGTTCTGTGGGTCCCATCGAGGACTGATGTGTAATGGTATTACTTCGTTTTCCACCCGCACGAAAGTGCCTGGTGGGCGTCCTTGAATCGTTTCTATGCGGGTTTGGCGGAAAGGGCTAAGACTTGCATAGGGCCGATTTGAGGGTGTTACAGAGTGGTATCAGAGCTCAGCAGTTGCGATACCCCACAAGTCCAGCCTGTAGGATAACCTAGCTAACGGCCGAAGTAGATTGTCAAAACTATTTTGCAAAATCATTTGGATAGATCTGATTAGGTCTGATTTTACTCCTTACCCCTCTGCTGTTCTCCTCTTGCCTCTGCGTGATTTGATTCTACCCTCTCATCTTTTCTTCAAGTCCAGGATTTCGCGTGGTTGGATTCCGTCGTACCTTCAGGGTTTCGCCTCCTCCTTTGGCAACGGTGTTTCTACCTCCGGACTTCATGCTATCTGAGTGATCCTTTATCCGTGGTACCATTCTTTGTTCCTTGCTTGTGCCTTCCGGTGTTTCCGACGCGACGACATCATCTACGCTAGATCCGATGCAGAGCCTGCATCACTCCTTTGTTTCCGAACCTCGCTTGTCGAGATCTTCAGTCTGATTCCGAGAATGGTTACACGTTTTTCTACTGATTGTGCAGAGTAATAGTTTGGGTGCGTGATGGATTGGCCCCCATGCCGACTACTCACTCTATTTGCTCGTGCACATTGAAGTGGATGAGAATGCATCGGTTCTCTCTTTCTATCGAAGCTAGAGGTGGCTTTATTTGTTGATACCTCTGCCTTCGCCCTTTGTTCCCGGAGAGTTCCCTCGTCGATCACGGACAACGACCTCTTGTTAGTGGTGTCGCGAGGATCTACATGAAGCGAGAAGATTCCGATCGCCGACCTTCTTCCCGGTACCATGAGGCGGATCTCGAGGGCGAGATCCTTTGTTAGTGGTGTCGAATTGTGGCGCCCCGCCAAAACCACTACTAGAAAATCGCGTTGTTTTTTTTGTGCATTGCATCATCATGACCGCATGCTCATGTCAGCATGTCACCTTGCATTTGAGCATCGTCATGTCATCTTGCATTTGTTTGCATAAAACTATTTTCGAAACTGTTTTTGTTTTCTAAACGCCGTGTTATTTTTCAAATCAAAACCCGGGTCTCCGGATTATTTTGTTTTGTCTGTCAACCGTTTTCAAAAGCCCCGTTTTAAACAATAGAACATTTAAATTATTTTTGGGAGGCAGCCAGCCAGGCCCGAAAGCCCAGCCGGCCACCTCCAGATAAAAATCCTACCTACCCCAAAATACCCAACCCTTTTCTACCAAATACTCTACCCACTCTAAACCTACCCAGCCCTCCACCTCACCCCATCCAATCCCCTTCCTCCACCTCACCAGCCCCTCCCTTTTCCCCACCAACCACCGCCACCGCCACAGCCGTTTTTCCTGCCCAAGCTGCCCCTGACCATAGCAGCGGCAGCCCTTGGCCCACACGCCACGTGCGCACCCCCATCCTCGTGCCTGTAACCATCCCGCCCACGCTCCCCTGTTGACCGCCTCGATTCCCGCCCCGGGCCCACGCGGGAGACGCGGTCGCCTAGCGCGCCGCTCCCTCCTCTCTCTCTCCTCGCCGCCATATTCCGCCGCCGCGCGGCCGTCCCGTCGCCGGCCGTCAGTGACCAAACGTGCCCCGCGTCCCTGCCGTCGCCTCCCCCGCTCGTCGGTGGCCCGCCTCCTCCTCACCGCCCCGCTCGGCCGTGACCCGGGTCGGGTCTCCCTGAGCCCCACGAGGCCCCTCCTCGTCGACCCCCCCTCCTCCATGTCGCCACCTCGACGGCCGCCGCCGCCCACCACCGTGGCCTCTGCCCCGCAGCGCCGTCCTCCCCTCTGTCTTCACCATCGACCCTGCCGCCGTGTACCCCCGTGCCCCACGGAGTCATCCTCGTCGGCCCCGCCGCGTCTGCTCACCGGCCATCCTCTGCCCGTCGAAGCCATCGCCGTTCCTGGTGCCGTCAGTGCTCCCAGTCGCCCCGGCCGCGGCCTCCCTCGCGTCCGCCCTCACCTTCCTCCTCTCCGTCTCATCTCCGTGCCCCGCGCGGCCGCCGGCTCCAACACCACCCACGTCCGCCACCAGAGTATGCCGACTCGCTCCGAGCTCAAGCCCCACGAGCTCACTCACCAGCGCCCCCTGTTGCTTTTCCATTTGTTCTGCTTGTCGTTTAGGCTGTGTGATGTTCTCTGGTGTTGCCTAGTACTGGATAAAGGAACCACTTCGATATTTGTCTCAATGCAAGATCTTCCTCTTGGACGTTCGCCGACAAGACCGGCTTGATGCCGATGATTCCCGAAGAATATGCATGGAGCCACGAGAGGAACCATCGACGCTTGAACTCGAGAGAAACCACGCCGAGGACACGCGGTACCTGAAGATCGACACCGACCGCAGCATCAAGACCACCTTCGTGGATCGCCATGTTCGCCTTCACGGATGCCGAGACCCCCGTACCAGAAGGCCTTCGACGTGGAACCCCAAGATCTTATCCCGGATACGACAAGCACTTCCTCCCGAACGCCAAGACCAACCCGAGATGCGGACCCGACAAGACCTTCGCAACAACAAGATCGACACCGACCAGGGAGAATCTGATGCGCCCTGACGCCAAACCAAGTCCTTCTTCCCGGTTTCCGATCTCGTTTCCGTCAAACCCTGAGCCGAACCCCCGGAACCCAGGATCTTCCGAACCCAGATGTGTGACCCTAAGCCTCTATCTTTATAATATGACATTATCAACTGTCGCATATTAAATTGTTCATGCATGCATACCTGTCTGTGGTTTGGGGCATTATGCCGATTCACCTCATAATTAAATATGGAGTCCATCTGCGGGATACCTTTGGCTTATTCCGGACTCCATTTAAAGTGGTGTAGCGAACCGATGCCATGTTTCGCCCTGTTAATACAACATTTAAATTGCGGGGGTTCTAAACAACTTGAACCATATAATCATTTGTCGAGACCCCGGTTTCGCTTAATACTGCCTAATTGCACCACATCTGCATCATATCATAACCATGCCGGATCTTCTGCCGTAGTATTAAATATTGCATCCGATGTTTCTTCATTAGTTATCCCATTACTACTCAGGTTAAGTTGTTTAGGTACCTCGTTATCCATCAGACACTCACATACCCTACACATGCTGTTCTACGACTCGCATGGCTCAAACAACTCCTGTAGTAATGGCTCATGGGATGGAGGAACAAGCTTCGGTGGGGTTTAAAAGTAAAGGCTATGCAATACTTGGGTTTCAATTTAATGCAATCGCGACTCCATGATGCAAGAGTAAGATAGAGGCAATAGGTACTATATGTATGCAAGCATGTGGTAGTGCTTGCCTGGCAGCTCAGTTGAAGCGAGAGAAGGATCTCGGTGGTACTCCTGGTTCTCTTGGTATATTCCCTGCTCAGCGTCTATTCGAAGAAGAACCAAACAAACAAGGAAAAACATAAATAAAGTGCACAAGCATATGAATAAATGCGACAAGCAAACAATCATGCCATGATGAATGATGCACAATTTGCATGGCATTAAAGTAGCATGGCATGGGTGAGGTGTGGAATACAAGAATAAGTCATTTTATTGAGTTTTGGCCACATTTTAATCCCATATTAGTTGCTGTACACATTATATTTATATGATGCATGCTGCAAAACAGAACATGGAATGCATAAACAGAAAGGTCTCGTCGAGCTAATCATTTTAGACATATCATTTGTTAAATTTGGAGTTATAAAACAAAAGTTATTGATTTATTAAGGAAAAAGGGCATTTTCTTGTAATTTCAGTCAACTTGGAATTTTAAATGTCCAAAATATATTTTGAATGACATATTTGAATTCCTCACATTTTTCTGATTTCAAAACATATATTGTTTGTATTAATTGGATTTGTATTTTAAAAGTTATTTAAAAACAGATTTGGAATTTTGAAAAGTTTGGATTAAAACAGAACACAGAAATACTTTTGTTACTCGACCCAGACTTAGCCACAGACACTTACAGGTGGGGCCAGGCTGACTCAGCAGCACCGCGCGCAGAAAAACGTTTTTACACCGCGGGCTAGGCCAGCCACCAGGCTGGATCAAGGGACCGGGCTCGTGGGGCCACTGGCCAGCGTCAATGACGCCACGCCCGTGGGCGATCTGCCTTGAGGAGGTCTGTCCGTGACGGTCTGGTTTCTCCGGGGGTGCTCGCGCAAAAACGCAACGAGGCTGACAGGTGGGCTTCGGGGAGCGCGGGTTTAGGCGGGAAAAAGGGCAGGGTCGTTTCTGAAAAAGCGTCGCCGACGCTGGTCTGACACTGCACGCCGATCTGCAGAGCACAAAGGAACAGGCCGGAGTTTGGGCGACGGTGGCGACCAAATGACGGCGTATCTCGCCACGCCGCAAAAACGAAAAACGTCGAGGGAGCGTAGGGCTACATCTTTCCTTCAGAGAGCTAGCGCGGGGGTGGTCTACAGTGGGCAGAAGGCGAACAAAGACGGCGGTGCTGCGTTGCTGCTTGTCACTTGCCGCTGGGCGGAGCACGGAGGGTGCTCGACGGAGCGCGGCGGCGTTCTACGACAAGAGGAGGTTAGGGGCCATGTCTAGGGGATCGAGAAGCTCACCAGGAACGCGTCGGTGTGGTCGAAGGAGCTCGGGGCGGAACGGATCGGAGCGGAGGCAGAGGTCCCATGACGTCTGCTCTGGCCGACGGCGCGGCGAGGCTTCTCCGGCGACCTCCTGGTTCTACCCCGCGGCCTAGGCATCAAAGAGGAAGCAGGGGACGCTCTGGTACACTTCGCGCGGCCTTGTCGTTCACCAGAGCTCGACGAACACGGGGGAGGGTAAGGCTAGCTAGGGTTTTGGCCATGGTCACGGGAGGCTGCAAGGAGAGGAAGAAAGGGGAGGGAGAGAGGGACCTGGGCGCCTTCTGGAGAGGATCTGAGGTGGGAGGGTAGGTGTGGATAGATGAGGGAGGAGGGTAGGGCACATGGGGGAAGGTAGCTTTTGAAAAAGGTGAGGAGGAGGGATCGGGCTAGATCTTTTCTCTCCTTCCTTTTCTCCTTGTCTTGAAGCCAAAGAAAGGGGGGGGGCAGAGAGGCTGCCAGGTGGGGCCAGGTGGTCAGGTGGGGCCGACAAAGAAGAGAGAAGAGAGAGGCCGAGAGAGAGGGGGTATAGATAGCATGGGCTCGGTCTAGGGTTAGAGAGGACTCAGGTTAGGGTTTGGAGGGGTAGGGTAGATCATGGGTTAGGTTTAGGGTTTAGCTAGGTTTTAGAGAGAGAGGTTAGAAAAAAGGGTGGAGAGGTGGTTTTGTAGATGAGCACAAGGTGGTGGTAAGGAGACTACAAAGAGAGAGAGAGAGAGGGGGGATGGTGATGATGGGGTAGGTGATATGAGTGGCATGGTTTAGGGTTTTAGGGAGAGATAGATGGAGTGGTTTCCTTTTGACAAGACCAAGCTAGAACATGACAAGCTCCAACAAGATCAAGGCAAGAAAAAGAGAGGGATGTGGTGATAGGGTTTAAACAAGATCAAAATAGATCAAGCCAAAAGAAGGGATGGAGATAGAGATGAACCACTCAAGAATCAAATAAAAACCAAATGCTAGAAAAGGTGGCACTTGCATGGCCCATGCAAAATATTTATTGCCATGTTGATTCTTGTGAAAACAATATTATTACATGGCATTATTATTATGCATTCCCAAAATTGGAATAAAAGCCAAGCAAAAGATTTTTAGAAGGAAGCTCCAAGTGGAATAGGTGGAGATGATCACATTTGATTAAAGTTGGGACTTGCTAGTGTGTATATTCCACTAGATGCTTACTAGTCCCAAAATTATTCCCACATGAGCATAAATCCATAATAATCCATATGGAAGCTAGGAAAAGGGTTCCACTCACAAGGCATGCAAAGGTGGCCATGTGCTCTCATATATCAATAATGTGAAGACATCATGATGCTAAGATGAGGGCATGTGGAAAATAATTGGATCCATCCCAACCCACATGAGCTAGAGGTAGACTCAAATAAAGTGCAAAGCTCATATTTAGCTGGATGGTGGAATTATGGGGTGATGACAAGAAAGGTGGTGGAGTTAATAAAAGATATGCCCCCAACTCAACTTGGGCATTAAACAATATATCAAGAGCCAAATACAATATCAAGAGGCAAATACAATTTACAATGCATATGAGAGAAGAACCAAATCAAAAAGGGTTTTGTATGATGCTCAAATGCAAGGTGGCATGATGACATGAGCATGATATAATGATGATGCAACAATTATATATTTGAAGTAGCATATAGATAGACTAGGCTAGTAGCATTGCAATTGTTAGACAATTGGGATGCTACAACTCTCCCCCACTAAACAAGAATCTCGCCCCGAGATTCCTTTGGAAAAAGAAAAACAACACAAGGAGAGGCGGGTGTTGATGAACAACAGAATAACTTGCTAGACTTGCTGCGAGTCTTGCGTTTTGCTTCAAGAACAACGGGTTAGAAGAATTGTAGGATTGTCGTGAGACAAGAAGGATAGGGTGGACATAGCTTCGGTTTTCTCAAGAAACATGATAAGAGAAAAAGAACCACTTGTGAAAGAAAGGACAAGATGATGCATCATGGATAAAGAAAGACACACCGTTCAGATTAAAGATTTACTGATACGAGAGAGGATGAAATCTTTGTCTCGCCGGAAGGAAAGAGCTAGATTGGAGAGGTTTTGAACTACTATGACAATAGCATCGTAACTTCTCTCGAATTTGAGAAATGAAGTTCAGAAACAATATTGCCTTCAAACAATAGAGTCCCTTGATATCAGCAGAAAGATTGAGTTAGACATCGTTGGATTAGATTCTTGTTGCACCGGTAAGAACCAAAGGATCACGCAATTGAGGTGCGCGGATATGACTTCCAGAGACGGATGTGAAGCCAGATCATGATGGAAACCCGAGAAGCAAAGAATATGGAGGATCTGGAGTTTATTGAAGAGATACTTATTGCTTTCTTTAGCCTTGAGGCTAACGCAATAGATTTGCGGCTGATGGCCTCAACCATAATTGGCTTTACCACAACAAAAGAATTGATGAAACAAAGAGAGATAGTTTCCTTCCATCTTGTTTGAGGATGTCGAGCACCGGTAGAAAGACGAGGAACGAAAGGAGTTTGCGTTTGTTCCACCAGATAATTGATGATTTGCTCCGTGTAGGAAAAGACGAGATCACCAACAAGAGATTATTGATTACTTTCTTCGAGAGCACTCCGGAAAAACAAGGACGGAAGTCAAAGTATCGAGGGATAAAGGCCACTTCTAACTTCCGTGGAATGAGTGAAATCACAATAATTCCCCAATTCAATGTACAAGAGCGAATGATAAGAGTAGTGGTATGGTAGCTACTCCATCCCGCACTCAAAGCATTACTCCGCACATGAATAGGAAAACTAAGCAACCCAACTACCGAAATAGACTGAAGATATTGACACAAAGAGCTCATGGAACTCCGTAAGAAAACAAGGATAGATGCAAACGATTCACCGGATCCAAGATGGATAAAGGTGATGATGTTGTCGTCATGTCGGAAGTACCACGCCACCGGAAAGATATGGAGGAAGATTACGGAGAACAACTGCAAGATTCCACAGATTAAGAAAAAGATAGCACCACTTGCACAGAAGGAATACAAGATCTGGAAAGGTCTTCATGGCCTCCAGTGGATTGAGCATAGACGATAGAGCGAGAGGTTTTCAAAAGATCACTTGACGAGACTGAGGTGAAGGAACTCCATGTTCTTCTTGAAATGATTGAGAGAGATTTAGCGGCCTTGAGGAAAAACTTTAGCGGAACGACGATGATGACTTGCCAACAAGGAACAACTCCGGATTGGTTGAAAATGGAAGACGGAATTAACAATGAACTTGCTGATTCCAGAATTGAAGCGATCTATTTAGCAGAAGGACGTGGCCGAGATAGGTGACTTCAAAAAGTCAGAATTCTCACTTTGAGAACTTTGCACACAGGCAGTGTTCACGAAGCTTGAGAGAAAGGGACACAGATGATCTTCCATGTTCTTCCTTTGATATGGAATAGGCAAGCATATTATCAACATATACCACCATGGATTAACAAGATATTCCCAGAATACCAAGTTCAAGAGGCGGGAGGAACGAACAAATGCTCGAACACTTCCTGAGCTCAACGCTCTTAGAAAGATCAATATTAAGAGCACGGGTCCGTGTTGAAAAAGATGCACTGGAAGAATAGATTATCTGGTCCTTCGGAAGAAAAGAGATGTCAACTGGTTCACATTGTCGATCGGATCACCGGTTACAAAGATAAAGAGATCTTGGATAAAGGAAAAATGATAGATCATACCTTAAGCAAAGCTATCAGAGACGAAAGATGCAATTCCCTCATATCCAGGAGAATTGTGCAGATATGGAGTTCAAAAAGATGTGCAGCATGATGGACAGATGATAGACCGCCGTAGTGCTTGGGAAACTCCGGATTGCCAAGAATGCTTGATTAAGCATAGATATGATCACGGTGTACTCAAAATCACATGAGATAACCTTATCCTCCAGATGGTGATGGTTGATAGCATTTTTCCATATTCCATATGACACTTACCATGAGTGGAATATAGCTATGCCGAGAACCAAATTACAATCATCAGCATCGGATCGACACATGTTATGTAATTAGCCCAAGAGAATTGTTGATGATACGAAACTCCAGGATTAAGCGCCGGTGACAAAAGAATGAGTTAGCATGGACATGCTGATAAAAGGAAGATAGATAATGTTTCACACACGACTGGAAAGGAGTGTGGAAACACAGATGTATCAAAGAAAAAATTTCCGCATTTTTCGGCATTAAAATACCAATAGATGCGCAAAATCACTTATCAGGTAGAGATTAGCAACTGATGCTTACACAAAATGTGGAGTTGCTAGAAGGAAGGACACCCTTAAGAAGATGGCACCGGTTAACAAGGAGTCAAATAGATCGCACCGGTCTTCAAAAGCCTGTCAGTATGGAATGTACCAACAGTTGATAACCAAAGGCAGATTGTGATAACAACTTGGATGCAACAGATAGACAAGGAATTACACACACACACACACTTTCTATGGTACTACGGAAACCCAGAACACGTGAATCCTAGTTTGAATTTTAAGAAGAGGATTGAAAACGTTACACTTCCTTACCAGAAAAGGGTGGGTGGTTGGGTAAGAAGAAAAGTGGAAGCAATCCTACTCTCACGTTTTGTTTTTCCCTAGTATACATAGCTACCAAAAATATTTGCTAGACTGACAACGACCATTTGGCTAAGACCCTGAAGGGCGGGATGGCTCTGATACCAATTGTAACTACCTCGGTGAATTACGCTCCTAGTTACAAGCCTGGATGAACGGAAATGGTTGAAATAGTACGGTGGGGCCCAAATGCCACTCACAGGTAGACCTTTCGGCCGTCCCAACCATTTCCAAACATCGGGACAAGAACGGGCGGCGTAATTGGCAGGCGAAGGGATCAACTACATACACAAATGAGTATGTATGCAAGCCACCATACAACAGTACATCAGAGCCATTCCATCTAAAAAGAAAGGAAATATAGCAACGCCATACGGCAAGATCCAAATATCCTAGATAGATATAATAGTTTAGGATATCTCCTCATACATCAAACATCAGAGTATCAGGCGGAAGCGGAAGACAAAATCCGAGTACGGATAAGAAGCAAATCGGCATAAGATGCCCCATAAATAAGCACATCCCGCATACGGATCTCACGGATCCCGTTCCGGAATCTCTACACGAATGATCGTTGCCCACATCGTCTGCCTCTTCCACCCAGAACCATCTTGCGAGGGTACCGCTCATCTGAACCAATAATTTATCGTGAGACCCTAGGGGTACTCAGCAAGTCTTTATGCCGCTAAAGGGGACACAACCTGGGGTGACGCAATTGCAGCAAAAGATAAACCCTAGCAATTCTATAGATACTCGCTAACCATCCGCCTAACCATAGATAGACGGATGTCCGTGAATTAAAACAACAGTTATAACGGTAATATTAACAGATCCATCCTCCTCCTCGCTTACCGACGAGGAAGCGGACGAACAACCCCCCATCCGTTGGCAGTTTTATTAACCATTCCATGAGTGTTGCACTATTTACTAGTCAGTTACTTAGTCAAATTAAAAGCGGTACTTTAGTTATTCTTGTCTATGATCGAGAAACTGTGCTCCAAGTCATCCATAACCGCGGACACGGCTTTCAGAAAGTTTTACCCTGCAGGGGTGCACAAATAGCAACACACACTCGATATGCCTCGGAAAAACCAAATCAAAACCCAATGAGGCAGTCACGACAAAGCAATTACAGGATTCAGAAATATTTCAGGGGGCCACCCCATTAAGCTACCCGCAACGAAGCTGGCCGGCTCCGAGACGGACTCAAGGTTTGCGTCAATGGCTGTGAACGATCGAACCCGAAAATGTGACTGGGCTTGTCGACACCGCAAAAACACTCCGCTTTCCTAACAGTAAGATTAAGCGTACCTCGCACAATTTAAATAAAGCAGTAAAGCATGGCATAAGTACAGGATAATAAATAAAACCTCAAACTAGTTTGTGGCCCCAAGAAATAAGAATGAATCAAGCTCTGGATCAGGGGGGTTCATAAGCCTCCCGGATGTGGATAGCGCGAATACTCTTGGAACAAGAATCAAGTACTCAGGGTCTTACGGGACACAAGTGAGCCTGAAAAACGAAATAGCGAATGTGGCTCACCGATGCCACTTTCATTAGTTATCCCATTACTACTCAGGTTAAGTTGTTTAGGTACCTCGTTATCCATCAGACACTCACATACCCTACACATGCTGTTCTACGACTCGCATGGCTCACACAACTCCTGTAGTAATGGCTCATGGGATGGAGGAACAAGCTTCGGTGGGGTTTAAAAGTAAAGGCTATGCAATACTTGGGTTTCAATTTAATGCAATCGCGACTCCATGATGCAAGAGTAAGATAGAGGCAATAGGTACTATATGTATGCAAGCATGTGGTAGTGCTTGCCTGGCAGCTCAGTTGAAGCGAGAGAAGGATCTCGGTGGTACTCCTGGTTCTCTTGGTATATTCCCTGCTCAGCGTCTATTCGAAGAAGAACCAAACAAACAAGGGCCAACATAAATAAAGTGCACAAGCATATGAATAAATGCGACAAGCAAACAATCATGCCATGATGAATGATGCACAATTTGCATGGCATTAAAGTAGCATGGCATGGGTGAGGTGTGGAATACAAGAATAAGTCATTTTATTGAGTTTTGGCCACATTTTAATCCCATATTAGTTGCTGTACACATTATATTTATATGATGCATGCTGCAAAACAGAACATGGAATGCATAAACAGAAAGGTCTCGTCGAGCTAATCATTTTAGACATATCATTTGTTAAATTTGGAGTTATAAAACAAAAGTTATTGATTTATTAAGGAAAAAGGGCATTTTCTTGTAATTTCAGTCAACTTGGAATTTTAAATGTCCAAAATATATTTTGAATGACATATTTGAATTCCTCACATTTTTCTGATTTCAAAACATATATTGTTTGTATTAATTGGATTTGTATTTTAAAAGTTATTTAAAAACAGATTTGGAATTTTGAATTTAATTTAATTTTGAAAAGTTTGGATTAAAACAGAACACAGAAATACTTTTGTTACTCGACCCAGACTTAGCCACAGACACTTACAGGTGGGGCCAGGCTGACTCAGCAGCACTTCCAAGAGAAAACGCGTTTACATCAGGCTGCTGGCCAGGACCGAGGCTCGACGGGATCATTTGGCTGGCCAAAGACGCCACGCCACGTGGGCGATCTCGCTTGGAGGGGGGGAAGGGTCTGTCCGTGATGGTCTGGTTTCTCCGGGGGTGCTCGCGCAAAAACGCAACGAGGCTGACAGGTGGGCTTCGGGGCGCGCGGGTTTATGCGGGAAAAAGGGCAGGTCGAAAAAGCGTCGCCTGACGCCGCCGCGACGCCGATCTCGAAAGCACAGAACAGGCCGGAGTTTGGGCCACTGGGGCGACCAAACGACGGCGTATCTCGCCACGCCGCAAAAACGAAAAACGTCGAGGGAGCGTAGGGCTACATCTTTCCTTCGGAGAGCTAAGCGAGGTGGTCTATAGCCTTGGGAGAGCGGGAACAGGCACGGTGCTGGTCATTGCTGCTGCACTTGAGCCAAGGCTGTGGCGGAGCACGGAGGGTGCTCGACGGAGCGCGGCGGCGTTCTACGGCGAGAGGAGGTTAGGGGCCATGTCTAGGGGATCGAGAAGCTCACCAGGAACGCGTCGGTGTGGGCGAAGGAGCTCGGGGCGGAACGGATCGGAGCGGAGGTAGTGGTCCCATGGCTGCTCGGCACGTGGCGACGGCGAGGCTTCTCCGGCGACCTCCTGGTTCTACCCCGCGGCCTAGGCATCGAAGAGGAAGCAGGGGATGCTCTGGTACACTTCGCGCAGCCTTGTCGTTCACCAGAGCTCGATGAACACGGGGGAGGGTAAGGCTAGCTAGGGTTTTGGCCATGGTCACGGGAGGCTGCAAGGAGAGGAAGAAAGGGGAGGGAGAGAGGGACCTGGGCGCCTTCTGGAGAGGATCTGAGGTGGGGGGGTAGGTGTGGATAGATGAGGGAGGAGGGTAGGGCACATGGGGGAAGGTAGCTTTTGAAAAAGGTGAGGAGGAGGGATCGGGCTAGATCTTTTCTCTCCTTCCTTTTCTCCTTGTCTTGAAGCCAAAGAAAGGGGGAGGGCAGAGAGGCTGCCAGGTGGGGCCAGGTGGTCAGGTGGGGCCGGCAAAGAAGAGAGAAGAGAGAGGCCGAGAGAGAGGGGGTATAGATAGCATGGGCTCGGTCTAGGGTTAGAGAGGACTCAGGTTAGGGTTTGGAGGGGTAGGGTAGATCATGGGTTAGGTTTAGGGTTTAGCTAGGTTTTAGAGAGAGAGGTTAGAAAAAAGGGTGGAGAGGTGGTTTTGTAGATGAGCACAAGGTGGTGGTAAGGAGACTACAAAGAGAGAGAGAGAGAGGGGGGATGGTGATGATGGGGTAGGTGATATGAGTGGCATGGTTTAGGGTTTTAGGGAGAGATAGATGGAGTGGTTTCCTTTTGACAAGACCAAGCTAGAACATGACAAGCTCCAACAAGATCAAGGCAAGAAAAAGAGAGGGATGTGGTGATAGGGTTTAAACAAGATCAAAATAGATCAAGCCAAAAGAAGGGATGGAGATAGAGATGAACCACTCAAGAATCAAATAAAAACCAAATGCTAGAAAAGGTGGCACTTGCATGGCCCATGCAAAATATTTATTGCCATGTTGATTCTTGTGAAAACAATATTATTACATGGCATTATTATTATGCATTCCCAAAATTGGAATAAAAGCCAAGCAAAAGATTTTTAGAAGGAAGCTCCAAGTGGAATAGGTGGAGATGATCACATTTGATTAAAGTTAGGACTTGCTAGTGTGTATATTCCACTAGATGCTTACTAGTCCCAAAATTATTCCCACATGAGCATAAATCCATAATAATCCATATGGAAGCTAGGAAAAGGGTTCCACTCACAAGGCATGCAAAGGTGGCCATGTGGCTCTCATATATCAATAATGTGAAGACATCATGATGCTAAGATGAGGGCATGTGGAAAATAATTGGATCCATCCCAACCCACATGAGCTAGAGGTAGACTCAAATAAAGTGCAAAGCTCATATTTAGCTGGATGGTGGAATTATGGGGTGATGACAAGAAAGGTGGTGGAGTTAATAAAAGATATGCCCCCAACTCAACTTGGGCATTAAACAATATATCAAGAGCCAAATACAATATCAAGAGGCAAATACAATTTACAATGCATATGAGAGAAGAACCAAATCAAAAAGGGTTTTGTATGATGCTCAAATGCAAGGTGGCATGATGACATGAGCATGATATAATGATGATGCAACAATTATATATTTGAAGTAGCATAGAGATAGACTAGGCTAGTAGCATTGCAATTGTTAGACAATTGGGATGCTACACCTTGGACACCTCCTATTACCTGTGTTTGGTAGATAGTTGGCCTTGCGAGTCGTAGTTGCTTGCTCAGGTGCGATCTCGTGTTGTCAAGTACCTCAGTTGTTGAAAGGCTGGCAGATGTTATTGCTGGAGATGCTTGTTGGTGGAGATGCTTATTGGTGGATATGATCATGACTTTAAATACAACTATTAAAAATGCTAGCTATAACTAATGCAGAGGCATCGGTGGGCAATAGATGTTATTTGGTTCTTCCACGCTCACTTGTGTCCCGTAGGACCCCGAGTACTTGATACCTGTTCCTTGATTTTTCACACTATCCACATCCGGGAGGCCTTATGGACCCCCCTGAGCCAGAGCTTGATTCATTTCTATTTCTTGGGAGCACAAACTAGTTTGGGGTTTTATTACTATCCTGTACTTATGCCATGCTTTACTGCTTTATTTATGATTGTGCGTGGAGCACCTGTACTGTTTAGGATCGTGACACGTTTTCGCTGTATCGACAAGCCAGTCCACACTTCGGGTTCCCAGTCGTTTCTGACCGTCCACACAACCACAGGTCCGTTCGAGCCGGCCAACTTCGTTGCGGGTAGCTTAGTGGGGTGGCCCCCTGAAATATTTCTGAATCCTGTGATCGCTTTGTCGTGAATGCCTCGTTGGGTTTTGAGTTGGTTTTTCCGAGGTTGATCGAGTGTGTGTTGCTATTTGTGCACCCCTGCAGGGTAAAACTTTCTTAAAGCCGTGTCCGCGGTTATGGACGACTTGGAGCACAGTATCTCGATCATAGACAAGCATAACTAAAGTAGTGATATAAATTTGACTTAATATGTGACTAGTAAGCAACTCATAATTATAACGGAATGGGTATTAAAAATGCCAACAACTGGTGGATCTTGGTCGTATCGTGTTCTGATATACCTGCCTAGTAAGTATTGCAACTCCAATGGAATGTGATAAAAGTGTCAACAACTGCTGGGTTTTGGGGATTCCCCAGGACAATTTTATCTGACTAGTAAATGTTCCAACTACAACGGAATGGTGATTAAAACTGCCCACTACTTATGCTTCAGGATGACTCATGCTATCTATATCTGATTAGTAATTGCTGCAACTATAATGGAATGAGTAAAATTGCCAACTGTGTGAGTTCCTTGGTCTAACTTCCTCGTTTGGTCTCGAGGGGGAAATACCAGGATGGGTTTGTTTAGTGTTAGCTTCAGGTTGGATCCGAATAGGTCTTTCTTATCCCTCTCTGATAACCGCCAGTTGTATCGAGTCTCTATAGGTTGTTTAGTGCCGCTGCGCTGCCGCTTCAGCCCACCATACCTATGTAGGTGAGAGCTGCCGAATTATAGCCTCGCCGTGTACTGGCCTCAGTACTGACGCTCCTCTTTTTCCTTTGCCTTTGTCGGCACCCCTTTTGTTTTAGCAGGTTTGAGATCGACGTCGTTAGCAGGGTTACCCTTCCGGCTTGGCCTGGGCAGGGTTATGGACGCCATTGGTTATTCTTCAGGGCTCTTAGCCCCATTTGCATCTTGTCCGTAGTTGGACGCTCTATCGTTTCGAGGAGATTTGGATCTTTGTATATTATATCTGTATTCTTGACTCATGGAGTCGCTGTTGTATATATATCTGTTCTGTGGGTCCCATCGAGGACTGATGTGTAATGGTATTACTTCGTTTTCCACCCGCACGAAAGTGCCTGGTGGGCGTCCTTGAATCGTTTCTATGCGGGTTTGGCGGAAAGGGCTAAGACTTGCATAGGGCCGATTTGAGGGTGTTACATGGAAGTAGTTGATGTTGGCCTTGTTCTTTGTGAGAATTCATACAGACTCTTCTCAAAGGGAGCTCGGAGGAAGAGTCGGTTCGAGTAGTGAACCGCGGTAGCAATAGATTCTCTGCAAAAGTTGTGGGGTGATTTGAACTCGCTCAACATTGTTCTTTCCATCTCGATGATAATCTGGTTCTTCCTCTCAACAACACCATTTTGTTGTGGGGTATAGGGAGCAGAGAATTCATGCTTGATCCCCTCATCTTGAACAAACTCTTGCATGGTGTAGTTCTTGAATTCGGTGCCATTGTTGGTCCTAATGGCCTTGATCTCCACTTCATGGGTATGTTGAGCTTGCTTGGAAAAGATCATGAAATACTTGTAGATCTCATCCTTTGTCTTAAGGAGGAACACCCAAGTGTACCTTGAATAGTCATCAACATTGACAAGATCATACTTTCTTCTAAATGGCCCAAAAAGGTCCAAATGGAGAAGCTCCAAAGGTCTTGAGGTGGCCACTTTGGATATTGATGGATGACTCTTCCCACATTGCTTTCTAGAGAAACAAGTACTACACACACGATCCTTCTCAAAAGAAACACCAGTTAGTCCAACAAAATGCTCACCCTTTAGGAGTAGCTTAATATTTATCATGTTGACGTGGCCAAGGTGGCGATGCCAAAACAATCCCTCGTCAACCTTCTTGGCCATTAGACATGTGGAAAGAGATTGGTTCTCTTGCGAGAGATCGACCATGTAAAGGTCGTCTTCCACACATCCAATAAGGACCAAACTGAGATTATCACCCCTAAAGACTTTAGCAAATGTTTTAGAAAAATAGAAATCATAACTGGCATCACGCAAGATGTTTAATTGAAAGAAAGTTGTAGCCAAGGTTCTCGACAAGCATGACGGTCTCTAGGGTCAAATCGTTGGAGACCACCAACTTGCTGTAACCTAGTACCTTTTCTTTAGAGTTATCTCCAAAAAGTGATGCTTGACATTGAATTGACATCATGAATGAATTGGTCAAGCGCACTTCTACCTCCGGTCATATGGTTGGTGCATCCACTATCAAACACTGAGTTAGATCCACCAGAGGCATATCTCTACAAAATCAATTCTTCGATTTAGGAACCCATTGAGTAATGGGTCCCCTAGCATTAGCAACAAGATCTTTTGGTACCCAAATTGAGTACCACCTATACACATAACCATTGCGAGGGCCGACATATTTGGTATATACATCCCCTTGAGTGCCCTTACATAGCACATAGGATGGATTAGATTTTCCCACAAATTTGTGATTGGGGTTGCCCCTTGTGGATCCCCCATTCACAACATTCTTCTTTACTTGGTCAAGCCCCTTGTTCCCTTCTTGCACAAAGTTGATCTTATTCGGTGGGTTGGAACCATTCTGGTTGTTTTTGGGGTCGAACCCCATACCTTGCCTTGGAGCTCTCATCGTCTGACGAGCAAGAATATCATCAAGAATCTTGCCCTTGGAGGTAGGCGTGAGATGCTCCTTCTCAAGTTGTTCCTTTAACTTTTTGTTTTCCTCAAGGAGGAGAGCCTGATCCAAGATAGAGTTAGAGGCACAAGTAATATTTTCGACAATCATTAGATCCTTCAAAGTACCAAGAGCTTTCTCATAAGATGTTCGAAGTTTATCATGATTCTCCCCAAGCTTTATGAGCTCACACTTGACAAGCAAATTAGCTTCCTCAATGTGCTCAAGGTCCTTGGTGAGAGAAGCATGAGAAACCTCAAGTTCTTTATTTGAGGTATCAAGCTCTCGGGACAAGGTAATGGCCCTATCAAGAGTATCTACATCTTTTGCCATATCAAGTTCAAAGATTTTAGTTTGTTGTTCAAGAAGCGAGGTGATGTTCTTTTCCTTGCTTAGCTCTTGCTCTAGGATATTGAATCTACATTTATCATCATCAATATGAGATTCCAAGCTATCAATGGTCGCATCATGTGAGTTAACAAGGTCCATTAATTGCTTGAATCTAGCACGAGCATTGATAGGAAGAGACTTCATGATTTTATACATTTCTTGTACATAGTTTTCATCAAATTCATCATTATCGCCATCATTGTTACTAACATGATCATCCAAGATGCTAGAGAGAGATGGAGGGGAAGAGATTACCTTAGTGCTCTTTGCCATAAGGCCAGAACCGATGTCCTTGGGAGTAGGAGATTCATCGATGTAGTCCTTGGTATAGTCATAGGTCAGTAGCGACCTAGGTTCGGTGTAAACCAAACTAGGATCACCAAACACCTTCTCCTCGTCCTCACACTCCACATCGCAAATGTCCTTGGAGGTTATTGCCATAAGACACGTGTTGGTGACCTTGGGGGTAGTGGAGTCATTGATGTAGTCCTTGATGTAGTCATACGTGAATAGGGACCCGAGTTCGGCAAAAGCCAAACCTGCCAACCCACAACCTTCTCTTCATCCTCACACTCCGCATCGTAAATGTAATCTTGGCCTAGGAAGACTTTGCCATCATGCTTCTTGTTCCTCGTGTATCTTTCATTGATGGGGTTTGGTTGTTGAATCTTGGCTTGGCACCCTCTTCATACTTGGACTTTTGGATGAGAGACGTTCCCTCTTGGAGAACGACAATCCTATCCCAAATCTCCTTAGCAGTGTGGATGTCGCTAACTTGATCATGGAGAGTGTGGTGGATGGCACTCCTTATCTTGTCACAAGCTGTTTCATTTAGTTGACGGTCATAGTACTCTCCCGAGGTGAGGTTGTTGGGATCTTGTGGATAGAATCCTTTGCACACAATCTCCCAAAGCTCTACACTACAACTACAAAGGTGAGATTTGATGGCTCAGTGTACGGCGCCAGAAAAATGCTGGAGCGGTGTTGATGTAGAGCTCGCTGGGAACCCCAAGAGAAAGGTATGATGAGCACAGCAGCAAGTTTCCCTCAGTTATGAAACCAAGGTTTAATCGAACCAGTAGGAGCAAGGAAACACCCCAAAGGTGTTGCTAGCTGAGCCTTGGCAGGGCGCACTACCGGTGCTAGTAGCAACGTGGAGACCTGCACAACACAACCACAGAACTTTGTCCCCAACTTGCGATGAGGTTGTCAATCTCACCGTGTTTTGCTGAAAACAAAGGATTAAACGTATCGAATGGAAGGAAGTAATAGTTTGCAGAAAGTAAACACAAAGCAGTAAACACTTTGTAGATTGTATGTAAAGAAAAAGGACCGGGATCCATAGTTCACTAGAGGTGGCTCTCCTTAAGATAGATAACATGCTGGGTGAACAAATTACAGCGGAGCAATTGACAAACATCGAGAAAGCAATACATGCATCTAGTAATCATCTTGAATCCTTTGAGACTTGATTGGGCATTACAACTTTATACATAGACCGCCATCCAACTGCATCTATGACTAATAATCCACCTTCAGGTTATCATCCGAACCCCCTCCAGTATTAAGTTGCAAGCAACAGATTATTGCTTTACGAATTGCGTGTAAAGTAAACAATACGATTGTTCTATGAACAAAGGATTGTTGTTTTCTCCCTAGTAGCAACAGCACATCTAGTACCTTAGAGATTTATGTCACTTCCCCAGATTACCAGAGGCATGAACCCACTATCGAGCATAAATACAAACTCTTGGAGTTTCTAGCATCTACTTGGCCAAGATAGCTACTAACAACCGAAAGCATGCAAGATCACAAATAACAAAGACATGATAGAATCAATAATCAATCTGAAATAGCATCTCAATATCCATTGGATCCCTGCAAACACAACATGCAAAATTACAAATAGATGATCTTGATCATGAACGGAGCTCACAAGATCTAAACATGAAAGCACAAAGGAGGAGAACCAGCCATCTAGCTACTACATGGATCCGTAGTCTAAGGATGAACTACTCACGCATCACACCGGAGGCTTGCATGGTGATGAAGAGGGGCAGGTGAATTCCTCTCCGGCTGTGCTGGGAAGAGCTTCAGATCCCTCCTGATCTAGGGATGGAGATGACAGCGGCTACAGAATCTTTCGTGGATTTTTGATCGGGCACTTAGGGTTTTCATCCTGAGGGCATCTTATAGGCGAAAGGAGAGGCCGAGGGGGTGCCTGGGGCGGCCAGACCACCCCCTGGTGCGGGCCAAGCCTGGCCGCGCGGCCAGGTGGTGTGGTGGCCCCCTGGCCCCTCTCCGTCTCGTACTCTGGCATCTGATGACTTCCAAAAAATAGGCACTTTGGCTTTTGTCCCGTCCAATTCCGAGAATATTCATTTTCTTACTTTCCTGGAACCAAAAATAGCAGAAAATAGGCAGCTGGCACTGTGGCTCTTGTTAATAGGTTAGTCCAAGAAATCATATGAAATGTACTTCAAAATATGGACAAAACACAAGAAAGTGGATAAAACCAAGCATGGAACATAAAAAATTATAGATACATTTGCAATGTATCAAGATTCCATAGTATATGTCCAATGAGAGAAGTGAGTTCCATCATAATGGGGTGCAGAAGCCGAACCATTAATATGAGGCATGATGTTATTTTGCTTAGGATATATATACAAAAATTGATTAGGAGGCATTGAGATTTTCGTCGGGTAGCTCTTATTAGAGGAATCATTCATGGTCTCCTTACCATTGTCCATTGGCCTCCCATGAGGTACTATTTAAGGTCCGACAAGCATAGCCCCTCGCCAATCCCCATAAAACGTCCTTCAAGGAAACTTATTTGAGCAAGGAGATCGGAATCCGCCTTACCCCTTTCACGGGAGCTTTAGGCAAAGAGTTCATAGATCTCCTTTACCGAATAAGTCTTATCCTCATCCTCATCGGAGAAAACCATCTTTTATCTTAGGCGGTGAAGCCCTTAAAAGATCCCTAGGCTCTGATACCAATTGAAAGTGTAAGATGGTTAACCTAGTGGGGGTGAATAGGTTTGTACATATTTCTTTATAAACTTTTGTAAGTTTTAAGCTTTGCGGAATATAAGTGTGCCTAAATGTAAACTAGGTGAGGCAACCTAGATGATAATACAAGATACTTCAGCATGAAGGCTATCACAAATTAATCAACACAAGTAAGAGATCAATTAAGGGATAACAGAAGTACGTGGAGACGAAGATGTATTCCCGTCTTCACTCCCTTTGGGAAGGGGGCTACGTCACATTGGAGACGTGTGAGGTCCCATGAAGGATTCCCCAACGCCATGAAGGCTCACCTTATTCTCCAAGCCTATCCCACGAAGGACTAACTCACTTACATGTGGTAGACTTTAAGGTAGACTCCAAACCCTCACAAACTTTCCATGGAGAAAATCACAAGCCGAATGCCTCCGGGTGACCCCAGCCGCCTAGGGTGTCAACACCCGGATTTTTAATCCCAGATGCCTGTTATGTCATTCCTCGCAATCCCAGGATTACCATTTTTGCGAGACATAACAGATTGGATATCACAGTTCACCATCCATTACAAACCATACATAAGGTCTTACACAAATAAGGATCTCATGATCCAGTCTGAATACAACAAGCAGCGGAAATAAAAGATAAGCGTAGCGGTGGGGTCCATCTTGAGGGCACGAGCAATGCTTGTGAGATAGTCCTAATTATCATAGCCGTCCTGCTGGCCATCATCTTGGTAGTCTCCTTCATAGTCTGGGCATGAGAATAGCCAGGGACAAAAGCCATGAGTACTCTTTAAGTACTCGCAAACTATCACTAACAAGTAGTATAGCTCTAAGTTAAAGTGCTAACTCTATATTTAACTATAAAGTTAAGTTTGAAACCTAAGCTGAGTTCAGAAGCAAAGAAAGATAAAATAAAGTTCTAAAATCACTTAAGTTGGGAAGCTAGTGTCATAAACACAACCCTGTTGTGGTCAAGTCAAGATTCATCATTCATTTCATAAGTCATTTTGAAAACATCTAACAACGAAACAGTATGGCCATTCCAACTGTCCATAACCGCGGACGCGGCTATTCGAATAGTTTGACACTCTACAGAGGTGGTACACTTTCACCACAAGATTCGATACATCTGTCAGGGATAACCATGAATCATCATACTTAGTATGCAGATAATCAAACATAACCTTTCCTTTACACACCCTAGTATAAGCACCTCTCCTATGAGCATGGCCTCCCAACCATGACCATTTGTCATCTTGGGCACTGCATAGGTGGACATCATTGAGAGGTAGCCTCCGCTCAGACCTCTCCCACGAGGGAACTAATACTAATGCATATAAACTTTCGGCTAAGCCTTACCCAATTTAGGTATTGTGGTTGTACGGTAAATTTGGAATGGTATCGCATCCGAATCCAACCATCAGTTTTATAAAAGGGTTAAGGCTCATGCCTCATCATTTTCACCATCATAAACCATTTGTGTTTCTCAACACATGTCAAAACATCTCAATAGAATGACTCATCATTCCAAGGTTTTCACCATTAATTTTCACCAAGTATTCCCATCTAAAGTGACTCAAGTTTTTAATCTACTCTAAACTACTAAGTTAAGAGTGTTCACTAAGGTGGAAAGATGGGATTAATCTCATGCCATAGAATGACATCTAAAGTTATCTCTATAGGTCAAGTTTTATACTTTTTATGCTACCTTCAAAACAGGTAAAGAACTTTGGGTAAAGTAAAGGAAGTAAGACTTGAAAATAAGACTTGGGGTAAATACTAGTCAAAGTGGTATAATCAAAGCATGCCTAAAGCATCTTTGCTTGGGTTATCTAGATTGCAAGGGTTAGCTTGCATGGTTAATGGTGGCTTGCAAGTACAACTTGCAAGGGTTAACTTGGATAGTGCTAGCTTGCCTTGGTCGGTGCAGTGGTTGAAGTTTTCTTCTTCTTCTTCTTCTTGGTAGAACTCCTTCTCCTCGTAAGCTTGGTCGGTACTATCGTCTATAAATACATACGAAGTACACAATCACCAAACAATACTTAACTAGTCTAATTAGCACTCTAAGGCACACATTTGATGATCTATTATCATCACAAGCATCACAAGTTTTATTCAATAGTTTCATTCTTTTTATTTTAGAAAAGTAATTTCTACTCATTGAAAAATTAACTAAGATTTAATATTCACCACTTAAAATATGGGATCATGTGGACACATATCATCACCACATATTCTAACATGTGGGAATGTGATTTAAGGGTTGGATCAATATTACTTTGGTTTAAGTTCATTATTTAATGATTTAAAGTGACTAGAAATGCCTATATAGCATTATTTTGGTACTAGTACAAAGTCACTGCATGTAAACCCTAATATTATTACATATTCAGATAGGTATGGTTAAATGTGATTTTTGAGAGTTGGAATCAACTCAAAAGCTATCATGGTTGATTTTATAAAAATGTTGCAAGGTGCAAATACTTCTGTCTTATTATTTTTACTAGGAGAGATCTCTAACTCTAATTGAATTAAATCCAACGGGCTCGGGTAGATATTTTCAGTAGCTTTCTAACAAAATTGGAATCGCTTCATTTGGATTTGTAAATCTCTCTGAATTGAATTTCAAACTAGGGGACAGAACTAGGTTTAAACTAAAATAGAAAATTCCAAATTCAAACTAAATGGGTCACGTGGGAAAGCTAACGGGCCGTCCCAGTGGCACTACACGGCGTGGGGAACAGCTGACAGGGGGGTCCACCGGTAAGTGGCTTATAACACGCGAAGCGGTACGGGGCGATGTGGGTCGTTAGATTAGGACGAGGATCAACGGCTGGGGCTCGTCGTCGACGACGGACTTGTCGCCGGTGAACTCTAACCCTAGCGGCTCGATGGGGGTGCTTAGGGGGCGTACCAGGGCTCCAGCAATGACGACGAGGCGGGCAAACGGACTGGTGGTCGACGGCGAGCTCAGGGACGGTCGAGGCAGCTCCAGGGGTGGTCGCAATCAGCGGGGCCTTCTCCTCCTCTGCTGCAGGCTACTCCGGCCAAATTCTGGCGAGCAAGTGCTCGCGCTGCTCCGGCTAGAGGTGGGGAACAGTCAGTGAGGTGAGGGGAGGTGAGTGGTGTGCCAAATGGGGCTGGGGGTGGCCTATATTTATTGGACGACGACGCGACCGAAAGGTATGGGCGGGCGGCTCCGGCGAGGGCTGCACAGTGTGCTAGCAGCACAGCTCGAGGTAGGGGATGGTCGCTGGTCTCCTGGTGGTGCTCTGCGGGTTAAATGCGAGACTAGGGGTGGTGGTATGTGGTTGGGCGGTGCGCGCTCTGAGCGGCAGAGGCGGCGGCCTCAACGGCGAGCAGTGGCTATGGTGCGTTGGGCGACGAACGGGTATGTCTGGCGTGCTCCCTGGGTCATGGCGGAGCAGTTTGCGCGGGCTGCAGTCGAGGGGCGGCGTGTGCACGTGTGTCGGGTGCGGCGCTCTGGCGCGTGCTCGGCATGGTGCAGACGCACTAGGCGCGGTGGTTCCTCGGTGGTCCACGCTCTGGCTTGGCTCGGGAAGGGGACAGAGGGTGGCGGTGAGGTGTGAGCTAGCTGCTAGACATGGTGAGAGGGAGGGAGATGGTCTGCTGCGGTGATGGCATGGTCGGCCGGCCAGCATGTGCTCGGCTTGGCATGGCCATGATGCTAGGGGGGTAGGGATGGGTTGCTAAGGGTCTAGTTAGATCAAGAGGGGACTAAGGGATTAAATGGGGATCATTTGGGGGCAAAACCCTGTTGCAAAGAGTGAGCTAATTACTAGGTGTAATTCATGCCTGCCAAGTGTTTGATGAAATGGCCACAAGAAAAATATTTTTGAATTTTGAAAAGATTTTTGGTGGGTGTGCTAGGTATAAGCTTGAGACTCTGTGGGTGCTTCAGCTTTGAAAATTGAGCTGGTTTGAGTGATTTTTGAAATAGTGGGATCTTCCCATATCAAATAGATTCAATTTTTAAATGCCATTTAAATATAGTGTTTGAATGTTTTTGGCAGATCACAAAGTGGGCCTTGGTACATCTTTCAAATCGTGATACATCTTTGTTCCTCCGGGGTGGATAGAATAAAGAGTATCATGAGTTTCCTTCATGATAACTTGCTTCAGCTCCGAATCTGTGGGCACATAGATACGTCCTTTGTACCACAGAACTCCTTCTTCGTCTTCCGTGAATCCAGGTACCTTTCCTGTACCAATACGATGTTTGATTCCGTCGATACTTTCATTTCCCTTCTGGGCTTCCTTGATTTGGCTAATCAAAGTGGGTTGAAGTTCAATGCTAGCTAGGAATCCTTTGCTAACTAATTCAGTTCTGAATTGCTCCAACTCCTCATACAAACTGGGTTGCTTCTCTTTGATCATAGTGTTTAGCCTACAAGGCAATCTGCTAAGAGCATCCGCTACCACATTGGCTTTACCGGTGTGATAGTGAATGTCAAGGTCATAATCCTTGATTAACTCTATCCATCTCCTTTGCCTCATATTCAACTCCTTCTGAGTGAAAATATATTTTAAGCTCTTGTGATCTCAGTAAATCTCACAGCGATTACCCATCATATAATGACGCCATGTCTTCAATGCCAAAACTACGGCTGCTAATTCAAGATCATGGGTCGGATAGTTCTGCTCATGCTACTTCAGTTGTTGAGATAGATACGCGATGGCTTTGCCTTCTTGCATCAATACACATCCGAGACCAATCTTGGATGCATCACAATATACATCAAACGGGTTCTTGATGTCTGGCATGATCAAAATTGGGGCTGATATCAATCTCTTCTTCAGCTCCTGGAAACTGGCTTCACATTTATCAGTCCATTCAAACTTCTTGTCCTTCTTCAGCAATTGGGTCATGGGTCTGGCGATGCTCGAGAATCCTTCTACAAACTTGCGGTAGTATCCCGCTAATCCAAGAAATGCATGGACTTGGGTTTGAGTGGTTGGGGCTTCCCATTCTTCGACATCTTTGATCTTAGCTGGATCAACAGAGACTCCTCCAGCAGACACAATATGTCCTAGGAATCCTACTTCTTTCAGCCAAAACTCACACTTGCTGAACTTGGCATATAACTGATGCTCTCTCAGGGTTTCTAGGATGATTCTTAGATGTTGCTCATGCTCTCCTTCTGACTTGGAGTAGATAAGGATGTCGTCGATAAACACAACTACAAACTTATCTAGGAAATTCATAAAGATCTTATTCATGAGATTCATGAAATAAGCAGGAGCATTGGTTAATCCAAAAGACATAACTGTATACTCGTATAAACCATAGTGAGTAGTAAAGGCGGTCTTCGGAATATCCGTTGCACGAATCTTAAGTTGGTGATAACCAGTCCTAAGATCAATCTTTGGGAATACCTGGGCTCCAGTCAATTGATCAAATAGATCCTCTATCTTTGGCAAGGGGTACTTATTCTTGATGGTGACGTCATTCAACTTTCTGTAATCTGTGCACAAACGATTGCCTCCATCTTTCTTGTCGACGAATAACACTAGTGATCTCCATGGCAATGCGCTTGGTTGAATCAAGCCTTTTTCTAACATGGCATCCAACTGCTTCTTCAGTTCCACTAACTCTGAGGGGTTCATGCTATAGGGTCTCTAGGCTATGGGTCCGGTTCCGGGGATTAGTTCGATAATGAACTCAATATCCCTATCCGGGGGCATACCTGGCAATTCATCTGGGAATACGTCGGGGTATTCACAGACTACTCTGACCTGGTCTATGGTGGGTAGGGCTAGACTCTTGTTGCACCTGAATTGACGAGGTAAGGTTTCAGAGATATGCTCTACTGTTACTCTAGAGCTACTGGTCATGGTGATGGCTTTCTTAGCACGGTCTATCAGTCCTTTATGCCTTGACATCCAGTCCATACCTAGTACTACTTCCAATCCTTTGGTTCCATGTACAATTAGGTTGGCATAAAAATCTATCCCATGTATTCTGATAGGCACAACTTTGCAAATTTTTCTAGCTTTTGTAGTTGAACCGGGGATTTGAACTATCATGACATGCTTCAGGTTGGTTGGGTGAATCTTACTAGTGCATGCAAATTCTTCAGTGACAAATGAATGCGATGCTCCTGAATCAAACAATACTCTTGCTAAAACTGAGTTGACAGAGAACATACCCAACACTACATCTGGCGCTTCTTGGGCTTCTTCTGCATTCATGTGGAAGAGACGACCGTTGCGGTTGTGAGGGTTCCGTGGGGCAAATCTTCTTCCTGGTTGAACACGACGCTGCTGCTGAGCTGGGGCATTCACATTGGCAGTGGCTGCAGTCTTCTTGGGACACTCATTGTAATAGTGACCCTTCACTCCACACTCGAAACAAGTGATCTGGGACTTGTCCTTTGCTGCCACGGGCACAGTATTGCTGCCAATTCTAGGTGCAGTGTTGTTGTTGCTCTTGGGAGGTGCACGGTTGACATTGTTGGCGTTGCCGGAGTGGTGATTGTTTCCTCTAGACTTCACATTGCCTCCGCTACGGTTGGGGTAGCTTGGGCGAGACATTGGGGGTCGATTGTTCCTTGGTGCATATCCTGGTGAGGGGTTGGGACGGTACTTCTAGTGACTGCTGGATCCTGATTGCTGCATCATATGACGCTTGCGGTTGTTGTTTGCCTGGTTAATCTTCCCTTCTATCTGAATGGCAGAGTCGACTAGCTCTTCGAGATCCTCGAAGTGGATGTTGACGAGGACAGTTTGCATCTCATCATGCAGTCCGTTCAAGAATCTCTCCTTCTTCTTGACCTCCGTGTTGATATCATCAGGGGCATATCTTGCAAGCGACAGGAATCTGTCACGGTATTCCACCACAGTCATTCTGCCTTGCTTCAAGTCACGAAACTCATCTCTTAGTCTGGTGACTAGACCTTGCGGCACGTGGGTGCGGCTGAACTTGACTTTGAAGGCTTCCCATGTCATCACTTGACCATGGTTCATATTGCGAATACTTGTCCACCATGCTCTTGCATCTCCTGCCAGATAGTGGGTGGCGAAGAGAACTTTCTCGTTTTCATCAACTCCTGCAACTTCTAAGTTGTTTTCCATTGACCAATCATCAGCATCTAATGGGTTTTTAGCTTGGTTGAAGATTGGGGGATTGGTGTTCTGAAAGTTTTTGAGTTTGGAGCCATGGTGATCCTGATTTCCATGCCCTTGGTTGTTGCGAGCCATCTAGGCGATCTGCTGTAATGTTGCTAAGTTAGCTTGGCGCTCTGCCCTGCTTGCTTCTCTGTCTGCGATGAGATTCTGCAAGATCTGCAGCATTGGGTCTTGCGATGAGCTGCTCCCTCCTTGGTTTCTATGAGTCATCTGAAGATTGAGATAGATACATGGGTAAGAGGGGAAGTTCTAAGGTTCATGGTTTTGGTTTCAAAGCTAAAACTTTGACTTGAACTCAGGTTTTTCACTAACTTCATTTCATTCATGCACACAAGCACACGATACAACACACACCACAACAATCAAAGGAAAACAGATGGTTTGAAGAACCATTATGCAAGCTACGATACAGTGGGACTGATACATCTCATGCTACGATAGTGCTCTAGTGCATCTACTCATCGTCGATGAAGTCGGAGTCCTCATCGTCAGTGTAGAAGTCCACGGCATCCTCCTCTAGAAAGTCATCATCATTGCTGAGGTAAGAATCCATATCTCCCTGGATGTCTTCACCCTCGTCTTCTTCTTCATTTGCTGCAAGCTAAGCTTCCTGCTCCTTGATGATCTTCTCGAGGTCGGCCACCTTCTTGTGAAGACGGGCGATGGTGCGATCCTGGACGAGCAGTGCGAAAGTCTGGGCCTTCTGGTCGGCAATGGCACGGTTCTGGTTGGCTAACTCTCTAGCATTGTCCAGTTCCTGCTGTCTATCGTGCAGCAAGAAGTCAAGATTCTCCACTTGACGCCTCAACTCTGGGTGACTTGGCATCTCCATCGGCATTCCCATGAAGTCACGTCTTGCATAGTGAGCAAAACGGGTTCCTTGGAGTTGGTTGACACTGAGGACTCATAGACGTGCGAGAGCTTCATGCATTGCCCTAGCTAATCCATCTAGCCAGTTGTTCTCTCTCACGGAGAACTGGATTCTCCCAAACGTTGGTGCTTCGATGCTTCGTCTAAGATCAGCTGTGACGAGCCACTGTAAATGTCCTCCTGGGGATCCTGGAAGTTGAGCTCCAAGAAACTCCGGACGTGGGCGTCCCAGTAACTCTGACAGTGAATCCAGATTCCTCTCGAAGATCAGTTGACCTCCGTTTCCCAACTGGTAGAACTTGTTGAACTGAGTCTCCATCTACAAGAATTAAGGATGAGGAAATTAGTGAAGTGATTAAGTGTGTCAAATTTTAAGTAGTGATGTAAGAATTTTGAGAAACATGAATTTTTGAGAAAGAATGAATTCCCAAGGATAAGAGAGGAAATAGTTTTTCATAAATACTCACTTTGGTTTGGAAATTAAGTTTTTGTTCGGACGTCCATTCTAACTAGGGTCTCCTATGGTCAGGATGGCTCTGACACCAACTTGTCAACACCCGGATTTTTAATCCCAGATGCCTGTTATGTCATTCCTTGCAATCCCAGGATTACCATTTTTGCGAGACATAACAGATTGGATATCACAGTTCACCATCCATTACAAACCATACATAAGGTCTTACACAAATAAGGATCTCATGATCCAGTCTTAATACAACAAGCAGCGGAAATAAAAGATAAGCGTAGCGGTGGGGTCCATCTTCAGGGGGCACAGGCAATGCTGACGAAGGCAGATAGTCCTAGTTATCATAGCCGTCCTGCTGGCCATCATCTTGGTAGTCTCCTTCATAGTCTGGTCATGAGAATAGCCAGGGATAAAAGCCATGAGTATTCTTTAAGTACTCGCAAACTATCATAACAAGTAGTATAGCTCTAAGTTAAAGTGCTAACTCTATGTTTAACTATAAAGTTAAGTTTGAAACCTAAGCTGAGTTCAGAAGCAAAGAAAGATAAAATAAAGTTCTAGAATCACTTAAGTTGGGAAGCTAGTGTCATAAACACAACCCTGTTGTGGTCAAGTCAAGATTCATCATTCATTTCATAAGTCATTTTGAAAACATCTAACAACGAAATAGTATGGCCATTCCAACTGTCCATAACCGCGGACGCGGCTATTCGAATAGTTTGACACTCTACAGAGGTGGTACACTTTCACCACAAGATTCGATACATCTGTCAGGGATAACCATGATCATCATACTTAGTATGCAGATAATCAAACATAACCTTTCCTTTACACACCCTAGTATAAGCACCTCTCCTATGAGCATGGCCTCCCAACCATGACCATTTGTCATCTTGGGCACTGCATAGGTGGACAGCATTGAGAGGTAGCCTCAGCTCAGACATCTCCTGCGAGGGAACTAATACTAATGCATATAAACTTTCGGCTAAGCCTTACCCAATTCAGGTATTGTGGTTGTACGGTAAATTTGGAATGGTATCGCATCCGAATCCAACCATCAGTTTTATAAAAGGGTTAAGGCTCATGCCTCATCATTTTCACCATCATAAACCATTTGTGTTTCTCAACACATGTCAAAACATCTCAATAGAATGACTCATCATTCCAAGGTAGATCTTTTCAGTAGCTTTCTAACAAAATTGGAATCACTTCATTTGGATTTGTAAATCTCTCTGAATTGAATTTCAAACTAGGGGACAGAACTAGGTTTAAACTAAAATAGAAAATTCCTAATTCAAACTAAATGGGTCGTGCGGGAAAGCTAACGGGCCGGCCTAGTGGCACTACGCGGCACGGGGCACAGCTGACAGGGGGGGTCCACCGGTCAGTGGCTTATAACGCGCGAAGCGGTACGGGGCGATGTTGGCCGTTACATTAGGACGGGGATCAACGGTTGGGGCTCGTCGTCAACGACGGACCTATCGCCGGCGAACTCTAACCCTACCGGCTCGGTGGGGGTGCTTAGGGGGCGTACCAGGGCTCCAGCGACGATGGCGATGCGGGCAAATAGACTGGTGGTCGACGGCAAGCTCAGGGATGGTCGAGGCAGCTCCGGGGGTGGTCGCAATCAGCAGGGCCTTCTCCTCCTCTGCTGTGGGCTACTCCGGCCAAATTCCGGCGAGCAAGTGCTCGCGCTGCTCCGGCTAGAGGTGGGGAACGGTCAGTGAGGTGAGGGGAGGTGAGTGGTGTGCCGAATGGGGCTAGGGGTGGCCTCTATTTATAGGACGACGACGCGACCGAAAGGTATGGGCGGGCGGATCCAGCGGGGGCTGCACAACGTGCTAGCAGCACGGCTCGAGGTAGGGGATGGTCGCTGGTCTCCTGGCGGTGCTCTACGGGTTAAATGCGGGACTAGGGGCGGTGGTATGCGGTCGGGCGGTGCGTGTGCTCTGAGGGCAGAGGCGGCAGTCTCAACGGCGAGCGGTGGTTGTGGTGCGTTGGCCGGCGAACGGGCATGTCTGGCATGCTCCCTGGGTCGTGGCGGAGCGGTGGGCGCGGGCTGCGGTCGAGGGGCGGCGTGTGCACGCGTGTCGGGCGCGGTGCTCTGGCGCGTGCTCGGCATGGTGCAGACGCCCTGGGCGCGGTGGTTCCTTGGTGGTCCACGCTCTTGCTTGGCTCAGGAAGGGGACAGAGGGTGGCAGTGAGGTGTGAGCTAGCTGCTAGACATGGTGAGAGGGAGGGAGATGGTCTGCTGCGGTGATGGCATGGTCAGCCGGCCAGCATGTGCTCGGCTTGGCATGGCCATGCTGCTAGGGGGGTAGGGGATGGGTTGCTAAGGGTCTGGTTAGATCAAGAGGGGACAAAGGGATTAAATGGGGATCATTTGGGGGCAAAACCCTGTTGCAAACAGTGAGCTAATTACTAGGTGTAATTCATGCCTGCCAAGTGTTTGATGAAATGGCCGCAAGAAAAATATTTTTGAATTTTGAAAAGATTTTTGGTGGGTGTGCTAGGTATAAGCTTGAGACTCTGTGGGTGCTTGGGTTTTGAAAATTGAGCCGGTTTGAGTGGTTTTTGAAATAGTGGGGTCTTCCCATATGAAATAGATTCAATTTTTAAATGCCGTTTAAATATAGTGTTTGAATGTTTTTGGCAGATCACAAAGTGGGCCTTGGTACATCTTTATGTGTACTAGCAAGGGGTGCAAATATCCACATTTGTTTCTGTTAGGTTTTGAGTACTAGGAATAGCCAAAGTAGGCATGGTAGTTAATTTGGCACAAATGACCATTTGATTCTTTTGTTCATTTTGATTTGTTTTTCTTTGGGATTTGGTTAGGAATGATCTAGATGATGTTTATTTCACCTAAGAATCATTTTACAAGCAATGGATCACTTAATCATGGCAATTCAAATCAACTCCTAATTTAAATGCACACACATATGAATGCTTTGATAATTTTAATTGGAAAAGTTTTTGTTAACCCTAATTTTGATGATTTGGATCTTAATAATCTTGGATTAAAGTTTTGGGATGTTACATAGGGTTACCCAACAAACCCAAGAGTAACAAGCAAACTCGATGAACTCAAGGGGGAATGAACTTTGTCTTGGTTGAAATGTAGATCGGGACATCCTCTTTCTTTCCACCAAAGGGATTTGGAATTGGTTGGGTAGAATGGGGATCCTCAAGAAATTTTGTTTCAACAATGGAGAGAGGGAGAGAGATCAAGAATAGAATCTAAAATGGAATACTAACATGCTCAAGGTGGAAGAAGGGGTATGTATACCCTAGGGAGAAATCTAGCTGTTTGAGGCAATTTTGCACGAACCCAGTTTCAAGTTCGGTCACATCGGACCACATACCGGACGGTTCGGTTCCCAGGCTAGTTCACCAGTTCCTAGACCGGGATAGGCTCTGCCTCTGGTTTCGGAAAGAACCGGTATTAAAAACCAGACTGCCCGGTCCATGGGTCGGTGTACCGGCACTGCCACCGGACCACTCGGTCTGGGGGACGGTCCAACCGGTCTGGACACCGGATCCTGCAGAAACACCACAAAAGGTAGTTCTCCCTCTCCTCTCTCCTTGGTGATGGGACAAGTGGGTGTATAGGATGTGTGTATGGCTTAGTAATTAACCCCCAACAAGCTCATCAATAAAACCCCTCTTAATAGTGTGGACTTCCTAAAAGACTCAAGTTACATAATGAAGCAAAACCCCGACACAAAGGTTCATTATCAAAATGGGGGAATCTCCGACAATCTTCCAACATGCCATGGGACTAAAGCCTATGTAAGACACTAGTAGGCAACATTACTCCGCTCTAACTACGGTGTCATTGTCAACCAAAACAGTAGAGGGTAAAATAGCCTTACAATTACTTTCCTCTACAAGGCACCTTATCCCTAAATATATCTTTTTATCCAAGAGCCAACCAGACATATATTCAGGTCGTGAAGGTTTGGAATTTCCATACCCCCAAATCCCTTTTCATGCAAACAGAGGGACAATTAGCTAAATATAACTTATGATTCCCTTCTTCGTCATTCCACATAAAGTTGACCAACTGAGAGTTTAATAGTTTTAGGGCCCATTTTGGGGATTTAAAAAAGAAAGAATGTACACAAGGATACTAGGTAAACAAGCTTGTATCAGGGTTCTTTTGGCAGCATAGGAAAGTAATCTCCCACTCCAGCCAGTGATCCTAGCAATGATGCTCTCAAAAAGAGGTTGTAAATCCTCCCTGCTAAACCTATCAAAATGAAGGGGGATTCCTAGATATTTCACAGGGATCTCTCCAAGTACACATTGAAATATACCTAAGTAAGGGAGAAGTTCCCCCTGATCCATGTTAATAGGAAGCAGCTCACTTTTGTGAAAGTTAATTCTCATACCTGAGATTTTCTCAAAACAAGTAAGGACCCACTTCAAATTTCTAGCTATTCTCTAGTGTCATTATCAAGGAAAAGCCGGGTATCATCAGCATATTGTAAGTTGATGACCCCACTAGGAATGAAATTGGGGCATAGGCCTCTAATCAAATCCTGCTGAGACCCTTTAATAAGCATCCTAGAAAAAGACATCTACAACTAAGTTAAATAGGAGAGGGGCAATGGGGTCCCCTTGCCTTAAACCTTAACCAGTAAGAAAGAAATTACTTTCTACATCATTAATTTTAACCCCAACAGAGCCACCCTGGGTAATCTGTTTAATCATCCTAATGAAGATAGGGTTGAAACCTATAATCTCTAGGGTTTCATACAGAAATTCCAAGTTGACCTTATCATATGCTTTCTCTTAATCCATTTTAATGACTAATACTTTCTATTTTTTTCCTATGTACCTCATGAATAATCTCATGTGCAGTTACAACACTCTCTAGGAGAAACCTCCCTTTGATTGAGGCAGATTGATAAGAGGAGATGAACCTTCCAGTGATCATAGCATATCTACTCCCTCCATTTCAAAATATAAGATGTTTTAGCTTTGTAAAGGTAATGTATCTAGACGCCTTTTAGTTGGTAGATTCAGAGTGAATCTCTCTGAACCTACACACTAAAAGATGTCTAGATACATTACCTTCACAAATCTAAAACGTCTTATATTATGAAATGGAGGGAGTATTAGTTAAGAATTTAGTAAAAATCTTAAAGGAATAATTGAGTAGACTAATAGGTCTAAATTTTCTCATTCATCTAGCATCATTCTCTTTTGGATTAGGGGTGATCATGGCAAAATTTAGCCTATAGATATCTAACTTATCATAATACCATGCATCAAACATGGCCATCAAATCATTTTTTATAATATCCCAAAAATGTCAGTAAAACATAAAGGAAATGCCATTAGGTCCAAGAGCTCCATCTAAGTAAGAGCCAAACACTGCAATTTTGACTTCTTCCTCAGAGAAAGCCCCTCCTAAAATATTGTTCTCTTCTACCTAACCTTTTCTTCGTCAAAAAATAAGTACTACCTAAGATTAATGCCATACCTAGCCTCAAAACCAAATAAATCCTTATAGTAGTCTGATGCTACTTTTAACTGTTCGATAAAATTTTGTGCCCGGAGAGTCCGTCTCAGCTCAAACACACGTAGCGCATACGTGCACAGACTCCGGGACAACCATGAGCCGGTACGTGTCCAAGTATACGCGGCCGGCCGGAGATGCGTGTCCGTATAATAAACAGCAGTACTACGTATCCATATGTATATATACACGTCAACCTTTGGTGGATCACTTCATGTATATGTATACGAGCCACATATATTTCTGATCGGGCGACCGGAAAGCAAACCAAGACGTGTCTCGGATACGTTCAGAAGTTTAGCTGATCGCTGATATCTCTCTAGCTAGCTACCTAACAGAAGACTTCTAGAAGACGTGGAGATAAAATTTTAAACAGTTTCGGAGATTAGGCTTGCGGCAAACGAAAGAAAGTTGTTGTCTCCGGAGATCGTGCGATCGGCCGGTCCTTATCCAAACACGTACGCCCCTGGAACTGTGGCCTATATAAAGAGGAAAAGAAGAGGAACCCCGAGGCGGAGAGACCCAGAGAGAAAGAGGGAGGAAGAAAAGGAATCGGGGAGCAGAGAGAAGGACAAGGACTCACGGGGAACGCATCTCCTTGGAGACCAAAACGCACGCAGAGATCGCATCTGGCAACACCTCGAAGCGCAGGCCGGAGGCAAGATTAAACGAACAAGGCCAAGCAAGGAGATTGGCGGCATGGACATCAAGGTCACCTTGCCCAGGTGAGGCTCTAGTAAGATCTATCTTTTTCTCCTTGTTTTCTCTCACAGGTATCATGGCGGAAGCCTCGCCCGGGGATCACAGGAGCCGCCGCGGAGCTCGGCAGCACCAGCCCGCCGGTCTGTGCAACGGTAGCTCGTCGCCGCCATGGACGCGGCCGAGGAGCACGACGCCATCATCTAGCCCAAGTCCCACGCGCCGAACAGCACCAGCGTCCCTGCCGGAGCACGCCCACGAGCAGCCCGTCTACGGTGGAATCTCGAAGCACCATGGCTTGGAAGCACGACGCTCTACCGGAGCGCGCCAAGGAGCAGCCTGCTAGCCGATGCGTCCGTGACGCCAAAGTCGCTTGCCGTCGGGCTCGCCACGCCAAGATGCCGATAGCCGTCGGCTTCGCCACGTCGGTGAGCTTGCCCAACGCCGCCGCGGAGGTCATCAAGACGTTACGCCCGCGCGAAGTCGTCAAGATGCAGCGGCGAGGCAGAAGCAGCTTGAACGGCGTGGCGCAGCTCCAACTTCACTCCACGTACAGCCCATGGTCGGTGCAGCTCGATGTTTGGCGGACATGCACATCGTGACGTACAGCGACGGAGGCGGCCAAGAGCGACGTTGAGACGTCGGCGTCACGCTAAGGTGCACCGTCGACTCCTGCGGACAGCGGGCGGTCAGACGTGAGAAAGGCGTGCGTAGCGCGGCGAGAAGAGCAAAAGCAAATACTAAGCAAGAGACACGCACAAGCTAGCTACTAGTTCAGTGCAGGGAGCTACACGTGATGCATTAGTGCATGCCCCATGCACATTGGAGTAGTACGTGCGCCAAGCATCCGGGTCTCCGTCGCCATGCGCTCTCCTTGGAGGCAAGACGAGTCCCTCGACAACGACCGCTTCGTGATCCCGTGAGACAGCGCCTTTGGTCACGCCGGCTGCCGTAAACTCGGCGTTGCGCCGAGACTAAGGAGCCGACCACGCCGGCCATGCCGATATGAGCGACACTGGTCTCCTAATAAAAATACTCCCGCGAGGCACACCCCTTGCACACCTCGACGAAGCCGCAAAGTCGTCAAGAAGTCCTAGCCGATCGGACTGCATTCATCTACATCAACAACTCTTCATCGCCGTTCAAGACCGACGAGGCGCAACGGCCAGCGGCGGCGAGCGAAGCAAAACCACGCTTTCAGCGGCGCGTGTACCGGCGAGACACGGGCTCTGCCGCTGCCCACACACACCATCACCACCACCATACATGCGGGGCGTGAAGTGAAGGCGACAAAAGGCGACCACGCGGCTTAATCGGAGGTGTCTCGCGGCGTAACCAGCTGGAGTAATTAACCGAGCCTTCGAGGCCCGGGAACCAGGAGATCGCACAATCGCCATTGTTATGCTGGCCGCGCTAGCAGGCCACGGAGCGCAACATTGGGAATTGTATTTGTTATCTCAAATGATTAATGAAATACGGTTCCCACCTATTTTGTTTTCTTTGTGTATTTATTATACACTGGCACGCCCGCACTTTTCCTTTATCTTACCGTGCAGTGCATGAGAAAAACTACCGCTCCCGCACATACTCGCGGAGGCGTCTTAGTACGTTTTTCTCGTGTCAAACAAATTGGCATGCCCGGTGGGACCAGGTTCTCCTCCCATCTTTGCTTCGCCGTGGTCGTCGGAATCGTCTTCGCCGTTCATCCATCCGACAAGCTTGCATGACAAGGCACGGTATTGACTCCGCTGATCAATGATCATGTTCATGCAGGAGGACCGTACAACCACTTCACCGAGCCTATGACGATCCAGTTCGGGTGCGCCGCCCATGGTGTTCTTTGAGATGGGCGCCAAGGTGTACATGCAAGCTCAAGACCCTGCGCAATTCCAGGTCTTGAAGAACAAGAAGGCGCATAAGCGGGCAGCTGCCAAAGCAAAGAAGGGCGCCATGCTGATGCTCGAGGCTCGCGCCTGTTGAAGGAGTCAACAAGGGCGAGATCAAGGGATGTGGAGGCTGCTCAGCCTCGCATCAAGGCTGCCAACAGACGGACGGGTGCGGCATCACTTGCCGCCTACCTCGACACCACCACCAACGCCGCCAAAACCGGACTAGGCGCACCGAGGTGGAACTCATCGAGGGTTTGGAGGCCGCCTCCTATCACTTGCGGAGGCTGATGGCAAGCGCACGCTTGTCAGATAGCCCGCACCCTCTTCGGAACTACAGGAGGAAGTACCGCAAGGTACAGCGGCTCCAACAACAGATAAGCTCGCGCGTCGCTCAATGCGGTGCCGAGGAAGACTGGTCCCTTGGTGCGGGGACCTGGCCGACAAGGTGTTCACCTATGCGAACACCATCACCCCACCCTACAACTTGTTCCCGATGAATGGGCGAGCAGCCATTGAAGGTCAAGCGGATGATCTGACGCACCATCATGAAGGAGTTCGAAGGCGCTCACGCAAGAGCCCATTCTTCCAGGCCCTCGATCGCCATCAACCGCAACGCTTCTCGGGGAGGCATGTGGGCACCATGCCTCCATACTTCAACGGTGGAAGGACGATCCCTTCCAAATGATAACAGGTTTGCCGTTCTTCGAAACGAGGCACCTGCTCCACGCAGCGAGGACCTACGGCGTGAATTTCGCCAACTCCAGGAGCAAATGGACAACATCCAGAGGCGGCTCCATCATCAAGAAGCGCCACGTACATCACCGACACGAGCTGGGGGCAGGACGACACGGCAAGCCCCGAGCTATCGGCCTCAACATGAGCGTCGTACCTTGGCGCCGCGACGTCCGCCTTCACCAACTCGTCCCATTCGTGGGAGGCATCCTAATATGCCCCCACGATGGAATCAATGGTCACGCCATCAAGTAGATGAGAGGAACTCTCGTCCCACCCAAGTGTGGCGACCAAGGGATCCTCCGCGGGCTCCACTTCCACCACGACCATCTTCTCCTTCTAGGCGGGGAGATCAACTCCGAGTGCAGCCACCACAGGAAACGTCTATGTCCGCTTCTCGTGCTGCACCACCTCTTCAGCCTACACCTCGCGTAACTTCCAAGGCCACGGAGAACCAGCAAGCGGGAGAGGCGTCGGAACCGACAAGTTCTGTACAAAGAACTAGAAGACTTGGTACGGTATACCCAAGTCCGTGTACGACCGATGGTGGGGTCGTGCAAGAAAAGCAAGGATCGGCTTCCGCATCTCTCCCAAGTTGGGCGACACGGCGGTACAATTACCTTTCGATCGCTTTAACACCGCATAAGCCATCATCGCGGCATGCGGGGGAGAAGAACATAGAGGCTCCACCCTCGCTCCCTCAAGCAACCACACATCAAGACGGTGAACATGTGAAGGCTGCCGTGATAGCCTCATCTTCCGAGAAGCAAAAGACACCCGCATCGACGGCCACGCCAATGGAGGGTGTGGAGGAGTCTCACCACGACTTCCCCAAACCACGAAGAAGGGCCGGGGCTACAACTAATGTTGCCCGGGACAAGCGCGACGCTCACGTGCTACCTTCTCTTGTTTCCCTCAGTGCGAGAACAAGACAAGGAGAAAGAGATGACAGAAAGAACCTCGCCCCATGCGGCACTCTTGTGGTGCGCCCGAGATGGAGTCAAGCGATGGATGGCAACCTCCGGAGGTCACTCACGAATTTGGCTATCCTCGGATGAGGAGATTGTGCCAAATCCGGCGGACTTCAAGAAGGCATTCCTACCACGCCTTGGCCATGTACGCTCATGGTTCAAAGCGTCGAGGCAGAATCAAGGCCAACCACATCCTCGTCTCAAGATGGGCGAGATCGAAAGCCCCATGCCTTCCTATCACGGCCGGGAAGGGCTCACTCTCCGAAGGAGATGCGGGTATCATCCGGACATATCACCGCGTCGCTACCGACATCAACTCACGACTTCCCGAATTCAAACAAGATATTGCGGATGGCGAGTCGACCGGGGCCAAGACACGGCTAAAGTCTTGCACTTCAAGTGTGACAGATGGATTAGCTAGAGGACGGACTGGCCGACTACATCGATGATGAGGGAGCTTATCCGACTCTTCTTCTTCATCCTCATTGGAGAAGCTTCAAACTCCCTCCATATCATGAGCTTGCACCGTCATGCCATCCGATTGTGAAGATGGCCTTGAAGACCTTCATACCGCACCTGCATGGCGGTGGATGGTGGAAAGGGCGACGAAGCACAAATGCGCACGAGAAACCGCACTTGAAGAACAGATTCAAGAGCAACGCCAGAAGATTGACCAACTGACATCAAAGCTCGACCAATTCATCGAGCTCATGATGAACAACAGCAACAACAACGGTGTTCCACCCCCAAGCGTACCACAAGGAGTGGTAGACCCGCAAGTGGAGGAGCTACAGGCTGGCACTCTAGCGACTGCGCCACCCAATCAGGAACGACAACAAGAAGGAACAAGTGCACCCACTCGACATTGGGCTACACCCACCATCCCAACCACTGAAGTGACACAGCAAAGTATGCTAAAAGGCTACCATGATATGCTTAAAGGCATGGTGGACGAGAGATTCAGGCAATTGAAGGTCGATAATGCTCCTCGCACCACAGGAAGCGAGCTGGAGAAGCCCTATGAAGCATGGCACGACCTGGTGTCATTCCCCGCAGGGTGGCACCCACCAAAGTTTCGTCAATTCGATGGGACAGGCGACGCAAGGGAGCACTTGGCATGCCGGCGGCATGCAGCGACACCGCGAACAACTCGTCACTTCTCCTACGACAATTTTCAGGATCGTTAACCGGCCCTGCCTTTCATTGGTATAGCCGTCTACCGGTTGCATCCATCGGAAGTTGGTCAGGCATGAAGGAAGTCTTCAAGAAGCACTTTGTTTCCATGAAGAAGGACTTCTCAGTTGTGGAGCTCGCACAAGTTCGACAGCGACGAGATGAGTCCATCGATGAATACGTCATTCGCTTCCGCAATAGCTATGTGCGGCTCGCTCGAGAGATGCACCTCGAGGACGCCATCGAGATGTGCGTCCACGGGATGCAACAGCATTGGTCACTTGAGGTCTCTCGGCGCGAGCCTAGAAACTTTAGTGCTCTAAGCACGGCGGTGGCAGCAACAAAGCTCGAGTTCGAGAAATCGCCGCAGATCATGGAGCTTTACAAGAATGCTAGTGCATTCGACCCGGCCAAGCGCTTTGCCTCGACATCCAAGCAAACCAATACCGGCACCAAGATGAAGGCACCGTGAGGCGAACGCTGCCAGAGTCTTCTCCTCAACACCACAAGGCAACGTCCCAATGTTGGGCGCAAGAGGCGAGCAAGTTGGAGGAAGGCAACGACCAACGATGCAAGAACTCCTCAAGAAACAATACATCTTTCGCAGGGATCTAGTGAAGGACATGTTCAACCAGCTAATGGAACATCGAGCCTTGGACCTCCCAGAACCTCGAAGACCCGATCAGATGAGGATGACGGATAATGCTTTGTTTTGTCCATATCATAGGTACGTGGGACATGTCATTGAGGACTGTATCGCCTTCAAGGAGTGGCTCCAAAGAGCCGTCAATGAGAAGAGGATCAACTTGGACCCAGAAGCCATCAATCCAGGTTATCAAGCGGTGAACATGGTGAGCATAGCTACACCCTCTTCATCAAGGCAAGACAAGGACGACGAGGAATCATGGGCGGCGTTCTCAGAAGTTGAGAATCAACTATCAAGTCTCATCGTTGCCAAGACATCAAGACCTTCTCTTCATCAGGAGGTGACCTCGACCTCATACAAAGAGAATCCTTGGAACATAGTGCAGCGAAGGACGCACTCGAGGAACCCTACACCTCGACCACCTCGTCCGGCATCATCAACACGCGCTTCCCCAATGATCCTCAAGCGACTTGATCCAAGTCAGCGCCGGCCTCCACCAAGATTTGTCCCAAGATCCGAGGGAGACGAGTCCTTCCCTCGACCAAGGCGCATGCTACCCACTTTGGCGCAGTTCATGCCGCGAGACGTGAAGCGAGCGCCAATGGAGGAGACAAAAGGAGCAAAAGGGGAAGCTGGAACCCCTCAACCATCCACCCTTGAGAGTTGCAATGTCGTCCTCAACTACAAGGATAGGCCTAGCTCCGATTCAGATGACGTGTTCACCCCCGAAGAGCAAGATGCATTCCAGACTGAGGGAGCCATGAAAGATTTGCAAATTGAAGAAGTGAACATGAACTTGCGTGGGGGCAAGGTTCTACCCGAACTCCCGAAGGCCAACCAAACAAGAAGGGACAAGGTAACAACCCAAAAGGAGGTGCCCGCGCAAGATGAAGCACCAGAAGGACAGGCTGAAGGGAAGACGAAGTCACATGAAGTCGACTACAACATCATCGCCCACCTCAAGAGGATCCTGCACTTCTGAGTGTACATGATGCCCTCATGATGGTGCCAGACCTCCGTGAAGCCCTTGTCAAGGCGCTCCAAGCTCCGGAACTCTATGAGGTGTGCATGGCAAAACACCGTCTCTTCACCAACCCCTGCTTCGTGAATGAGATTACGTTCGATGAGGAAGACAATATCATAGAAGATGGTGCCCACAATCGTCCACTCTATGTAGAAGGGAACATCGGCGTCGCATACCTTCGTAGAATCCTCATTGACCCAGGATCTGCCGTGAACATACTACCCCTTCGGAGTTTGACAAGGGCTGGTTTCACGGTAGATGATTTGGAGTCAACCGACGTTATGATATGCGGCTTCGACAATCAAGGAAAGCCAACGTTGGGTGCCATCACGGTGAAGATACAAATGTCAACATTCAGCTTCAAGGTACGCTTCTTCGTCATTGAAGCGAACACCTCCTACTCAGCCCTCTTAGGAAGGCCATGGATACACAAGTATCGTGTGGTGCCTTCTACCCTTCACCAATGCTTGAAGTTCCTTGACGGCAATGGCACACAACAACGCATCAACGGAAACACCAACCCCTACACCGTCAAGAGTCGCATCATGCGGATCACAGTACTACTTCCCTGTTGAAGATAATGATTATAAGCTCGGGCGGACAACACCAGCAGTTGATGTCTTGGTCAAGCCTGGTGTCACACCGGCAGTCGAGGCAAGACGGCTCATCATGCCGGGTTCACCAAAGGACGTACAGGTTTCCTCTTCATGGAGTCTCAAGCACCCTGCGCGAAGACGATCTTCCTCAACCACTCGACTCGAAAACAAGCGCTACTCCCCAGTAGCGATGGGGAGTTCTGCTCCAACGTCATCGGGAGGAGGCTCTTCTATGCCTACCCCGTCAGCCCCATTGATTTTGAAAGCTAGATTACCATCATCAACACCAATCACGCTGAGGTCAACCCCAACACCCAAGGCTTCCACATCTTCATCGACTTTGGCGCACCACGAGCCTGATGGTTTAACACTTGGAAGCTCTGCGGTGCCGAGAAGTTCAAGATGAGGACGGCAGCGTGATCGCCACCAGCCATCACATTGCGGTGCAACTCTCCAAAAGAGGAGCAAGTGCCTGCACAAGCAGGAGTGGTCAAAAGAAGAATACAAGAGTTAGAGGAAGTAGCAAGGGGAGCTCAAGGAGTGCAGCCCCCATCCCTCTACGTATCCATGTCTTCTCCATTGGAGGTTTGGGCTATCCCAAGTTCATGCGGGTCTAGAACCCAAACCATTTTCTATAAAGTTCCGCAGGTACAACACTGCGATTCAATATTTGAACTTCCTCAACCTTGCCATGAAGCGGAAGAAGCACTATCCACGACGATGAAGGTCGGGCCAAGAATGGCTCGTCTCCTAGAAGGCTGGTTTCGCTCTTGGCCAAACAATGAATGCACCGCACCATGCGTGAGGAGTGGTGGAGACAAGCGAAGATCTCATCAAGAGTGAATGCAAGATCCGCCCCAAATTTGGGCTCGGCTACATCGACGCCGGTGACACAAAGGGCAAAGGCGATGGCCCACGAGCCACTTGTCATGCCACGTCCGTCTCCTCAGGAAGCGATGAGCTCGGCGAGGTCGAAGAGGAGATAGGTTCTACATCAGCTCCACCAGAGCTGGAAGACGGCGGACAACCCACCATCGACGAGCTCGTTGAAATCAATCTTGGGACAGAAGATGATCCACGCCCAACTTTCGTTAGCGCCACGCTGACAGAAGAGGAGAGAGAAGGCTATCGAAGATTCCTGATGGAGTACCGGGATTGCTTCGCCTGGAGCTACAAGGAGATGCCGGGGCTCGACCCGCGTGTCGCTACTCACAAGCTGGCGATTGACCCGAAGTACAAACCCATCAAGCAAGCTCCACGACGCTTGCGACCGGAGTTTGAAGACCAAGTCATCGCCGAGGTAGATAAATTAATCATTGCAGATTTCATCAAAGAGGCCAAATACACTACGTGGCTCGCCAACATCGTGCCGGTGGAGAAGAAGACTGGCCAAGTGCGTGTTTGCCAGGACTTCCGTGACCTTAATCGTGTCGTGCCCCAAAGGCGACTTTCCCTCCGATCACAGAGATGGTCGTTGACTCCACAACGGGCCATGGTGCACTGTCCTTTATGGATGGCTCGTCAGGCTACAATCAAATCAAGATGGACCCCGAGGACGCCATCAACACTGCGTTCAGGACCCCGAAGGGTAACTTCTACTACACCGTCATGCCCTTTGGTTTGAAGAATGCCGGAGCAACATACCAGCGCGCCATGACATACATCCTCGGAGACCTCATCCACCATTCAGTGGAGTGCTATGTTGATGACATGGTGGTCAAGACCAAGGACCGCCAAGATCATCAGGAGGACCTTCGGATCGTCTTCGAGCGACTACGTCGACACCAGCTCAAGATGAACCCGCTAAAGTGCGCCTTCGCCGTACAATCGGGCCTCTTCCTCGGCTTCGTGGTTCATCATCGAGGCATAGAGATAGAACCAAAGAAAATCAAGGCGATCCTCAACATGCCTCCCCCTTCTAACCTCAAGGAGTTGAGGGCATTGCAAGGGAAGTTGGCGTACATCCGTCGTTTCATCTCCAACCTCTCCGGACGCATCCAGCCCTTCTCAAGTCTCATGAAGAAAGGAGCTCCGTTCGTGTGGGATGAAGGATGTCAAAAGGGCTTTGATGCCATCAAGAGGTACTTGCTTAATCCACCTGTATTGGCAGCTCCTGTACAAGGGCGCCCCCTTATTCTTTACATTGCAGCGCAGCCTACTTCTATAGGCGCCTTACTCGCTCAACACAATGATGAAGGGAAGGAGGTGGCTTGCTACTACCTGAGCCGCACGATGGTCGGTGCCGAGCGAAACTACTCTCCAATAGAGAAGTTGTGCTTGGCGCTAATCTTCGCGTTGAAGAAGTTGAGACACTACATGCTCGCACTCCAAATCCAGCTCGTAGCAAGAGCGGATCCAATAAGGTATGTGCTAAGTCAGCCTGCACTAATGGGGCGACTCGGGAAGTGGGCATTGCTCATGATGGAGTTCGACCTCACCTTTGTCCCTCAGAAGGCGATTAAAGGACAAGCCTTGGCAGAGTTTCTTGCAGCGCATCCCGTCCCTGAAGACTCCCCGCTCGTCACCAACCTTCCGGATGAGGAGGTATTCACCGCCGAGCTCGAAGGTCCGTGGCAGCTCTACTTGACAGTGCTTCCCTTACGGAGGTCAACCCAGATGGGACCCCAAGGCGGAGGCCTTGAGGACTGGTGTTCAAAACTCCACGAGGCGGTGATGTACCACTCATTCTCCTCCTCAAAGAAGAATGCTCCAACAACGAGGCCGAGTATGAGGCGCTCATCTTGACTGCTCGGCCCTTTCCATGGACATTCGTGTCTTACAAGCCTATGGAGATTCTCAGCTCATCGTCAGGCAGGTCAATGGCATCTCTGAGGTGCGCAAGCTGGCTGGTGCCGTACTACGTGCGGCCGGAGACTCATGGAGAAGTTCCAACAAATTGAAGTCCTACACGTCCCACGAAGCAGGAATGCACCAGCTGCGCCTTGGCGAAATTGGCGGCACTAGTGCTCCCAAATGATAAATCTATGCAGTATGATGGAAGAAAGGTGGCTTCTTCCCGCTGTCTGGAGCTCATCCACTGAATATGAAGTCAACACCATCACTACAAATGCCGTGTATGAAGGCGAATGGTTGCAACCATTCCTCGACTACTTCAAGCATGGAAGACTCCCGATGACCCCGTTAGCGCGCCAACTACAGCGGCGATTGCCCTTCTATGTCTATAAAGCTGGTGTTTTGCAGGCGGTCTCATGGAGGAGCTTCTTCTCGGTCGTTAACCAAAGCGAGGCCGAGAAGGTTTTGCAGGAGGTGCACCACGGTGTCTGCGGCGGCCATCAGGGCGGAGCCAAAATGTACCATGCCATACGCTTGGCTGGATACTATTGGCCCGGTATCATGAGGGATTGCCTTGTAGCAGGTCATGCCATGGTTGCCAAATCCATGGCGACTTCAAGCACCAACCTCCGGTTCCTCTACACCCTACCATTCCCTCATGGCCGTTCGACGCCTGGGGGATAGACGTCATCGGCCCCATTGACCCACCATCTTCCAGGGGCCACCGTTTCATCCTTGCAGCGACGGACTACTTCTCCAAGTGGGCAGAGGCTGTCCCGCTGCGGGAAGTGAAGAGTGACAACGTCATCAACTTCCTAGAGCGAAATATCATCCATCGCTTTGGGATACCACACCGCGTCACCTCCGACAACGGCAAGGCATTCAAGTCCAATAAGATGTACAGGTTCATGGCAAAATACAAGATCAAGTGGAACTACTCCACCGGCTACTATCCTCAAGCCAACGGAGCAATTGAAGCCTTCAACAAGACACTGGGCAAGATACTCAAGAAGACGGTGACCAGACACAGAAGAGATTGGCCGGACCGTCTCTACGAGTCTCTATGGGCGTACCGCGTTACCGTCCGTACCCCAACTCAAGCTACTCCGTATTCTCTTGTCTATGGTTGTGAAGCAGTTTTGCCATTGGAGGTCGAGCTACCCTCTCTACGGGTGGCCATCCAGGACGAACTCACCAAAGATGAACAGGTACAACTGCGTTTCCAGGAGCTCGACGCCCTAGAAGAGGATCGACTCAACGCCGTGCAAAACTTGGAGCTCTATCGCCGGAACATGGTGAGAGCCTACGACAAGCTTGTCAAGCAGCGTGTCTTCCGGAAGGGCGAACTAGTCCTGGTGCTAAGGCGTCCGATCGTCGTCACGCACAAGACGAAGGGAAAATTCGAGCCAAAGTGGGAAGGACCTTACGCCATCGAGCAAGTCTACGACGGAGGTGCATACCAGCTGGTTGATCCCCAAGGATCCCGGCCTATGCCTCCAATCAACGGAAGGTTTCTCAAAAAGTATTTTTGCTAAAAGATTTGCCTCTTCCGTTGCCCTTTTTTTCGTTTTTTAATGGGGAATCCTTCGGTCGGCTCGAATCCATGATGCATTCTCTTTTGCATAATATGGATATTTATTTTCCCCAACAACAAAAGAAATGGCTTTCCCTCCTCATACCACGCTGGTGATAGAAGATCTTGCTACCCTAGGATTTGTCGGAGGGTGGCACAACGTGTCAAATCGCAGGTGGAGCGGCTCTCACACCCACTAAGCACGACACGTACCAGGGGTATGCTTCCGGAGGCAGCGGAGAAGATTCTTGGGCACTTCAACGTACCGAGGCTCCACGCCCCTCATGCTTTCAGGTGGGCCACACGCTCATAGGGACTCACGCCCCAGGGAAGACCATAGGAAAAGATCATGAAAAGGCTGCCCGATTTGGTGCGTAGCCGCATGACAACTCTGGGGCGTGGCGTTGAAAGCTCCAGATAAAGTGCCAGAGGGTGACGTAGTCTACCAAGGTGAATGGTTGCCTTCCAAGTTCTCGAGGAGGTCCGCAAGCAAGCAAGCAAGAAATCCAAAGGAAGTTCAAGCAAAAAAAAAATCACGAGTTCAAGAAATCAATGAAGTCTAGACCATCCAAGTGGTCCATTCAAGCAATCCTCTCAAGAGGGCGAATATCCAGAAGTTCAAGAATCAAGTCCAATGGTTCTGAATATCAAGCAAATCATGAAAAGAAGGCGGAAGGTAGCTGTTCACCACCCCTCAAGAAGGCATGGAAAACCTCAATTTTTCATCCCAAAACCCATTTACCATCATCCGCCATTCCCAAGCCTCGGCGTTCGTGGGGCGTTGCGCCGGGGGCATGGTTGAGCTGTGGGGTTCCTCGGTACCGCAATGGGCTAGGGCATGACTATCCGCTGCCTCTCGGGAGCATCTCCGAAGACGGCGTCTCCACACACACACGGAAGGACAAGTTATGATCGTCATGGTCTTGCGACGATTCCCAATGACAAGTCCTTTGGCGGCTTTTTCGGATATCACACATATAGCTAGTGTATAACGGGAAAGCCAACATTTTAAAAAAACACAAACCCAAAACCATGTTTTGTCGATGTTGTCCCTCGCTTTTTTTTTTTGCCTTGGATGCTTTGTCCATCAAGCTTGAGCAGGTACATCATCGAGAGGGCCCAATGCCGCCCTACATCAACAATACTAGTGGTGTTCCTTGCCCTCGGTGACATGCACCTCGTCATCAATGGCGATGCCCATGGAACGACGCTCTCTCCGTCTTAAGGATGGAGTCTCTATGCCGATGGCTTACCGGCGCCCATCTACATCAATGCGTCAAGATACGGGAGCAGTGACGCGCGCCAGTGTGGCTAGCGTGAATCTGTGAAACCCTTCAGTCTAGTCGGCTGGCACTGCCTGGGCTAGGCGGTCCCGACTAGATTGATAAAATTATTTTCAGGACATGGCACGTTCTTTCGCCACGGAATGAAGATGAGCGAGGTTTAGCTGGTTCACTAGCACCATACACGGTCTCAACCGGCTTTCTTCAGAGTCGCGGATGTCCATGCCCGCACTAATTTACACCAACACTCGGCGCAGGGGACATGCAACATGTCACCTCAAGCTAGAAGATCGGCTACATCAACCTCGACCTGGCATAGGGTCAGGGTAAAACGACTGCTACAACAATAACCACGGCCATCACAATAAGGACGGCTGCGCTACAATGTGCATGCTTATTTTTTCTAGTGCAGGGTCTACATGTGAAGACTCGAAGAGGAGCTGGGGTGAGCATGTACTGTCACGTATATGCATGCCTTCCACGACGCCAAGTACGCGATAGCGCCAGTCACTCAAGCGGACGCGTCGTAGGCGACAGAGTTGCCGGCTGGCAGGCCGCTGGCTCGCGCGTGATTCCTGACTATCGAAAGACCAAGTCACCTGTGATCTTGGTTCTGTTTTCTGTTCTTTCTTTGTGGTAGGTCTGATGACTGGTGGCTAGCCGAGAAGATCGTGAAACCATGCAGCACGGGACTTCTAACCCAAGATCATACGAGGCGGTCTGGGAACAGGACCTGACAAATCTAGTTGCTCAACGCGACTGCCAGAATACAAGACGATGAATAGTAGCACAACAGCGAAAAAAAAAAATGCCTCACAGTACAACCAGAGACGTGGTAGAAGCCGTCACCTGCCCATAACAAGAGACAACCAAGCTCACGACAGATCACAATGCCCTACTGTTTGTCGACGGGTCTCTACGTCCAGTCGGCACACAACTCGAAGAGAAGTTCACCAAGCTAAATCCGATCTGCTCCGCGCTCGAATTTTGCTTGGTGAGGGGGCAATTTATTAGATAAAATTTTGTGCCCGGAGAGTCCGTCTCAGCTCAAACACACGTAGCGCATACGTGCACAGACTCCGGGACAACCATGAGCCGGTACGTGTCCAAGTATACGCGGCCGGCCGGAGATGCGTGTCCGTATAATAAACAGCAGTACTACGTATCCATATGTATATATACACGTCAACCTTTGGTGGATCACTTCATGTATATGTATACGAGCCACATATATTTCTGATCGGGCGACCGGAAAGCAAACCAAGACGTGTCTCGGATACGTTCAGAAGTTTAGCTGATCGCTGATATCTCTCTAGCTAGCTACCTAACAGAAGACTTCTAGAAGACGTGGAGATAAAATTTTAAACAGTTTCGGAGATTAGGCTTGCGGCAAACGAAAGAAAGTTGTTGTCTCCGGAGATCGTGCGATCGGCCGGTCCTTATCCAAACACGTACGCCCCTGGAACTGTGGCCTATATAAAGAGGAAAAGAAGAGGAACCCCGAGGCGGAGAGACCCAGAGAGAAAGAGGGAGGAAGAAAAGGAATCGGGGAGCAGAGAGAAGGACAAGGACTCACGGGGAACGCATCTCCTTGGAGACCAAAACGCACGCAGAGATCGCATCTGGCAACACCTCGAAGCGCAGGCCGGAGGCAAGATTAAACACGAACAAGGCCAAGCAAGGAGATTGGCGGCATGGACATCAAGGTCACCTTGCCCAACGGTGAGGCTCTTGTATGATCTTTTTTTTTTCTCCTTGTTTTCTCTCACAGGTAGCATGGCGGAAGTCTCGTCCGGGATCGCAGAAGCCGCCGCGGAGCTCGGCAGCACCAGCCCGCCAGTCTGTGCGACGGTAGCTCGTCGCCGCCATGGACGCGGCCGAGGAGCACGACGCCATCATCTAGCCCAAGTCCCGCGCGCCGAACAGCACCAGCGTCCCTGCCCGAGCACGCCCACGAGCAGCCCGTCCACGGTGGAATCTCGAAGCACCATGGCGTGGAAGCACGACGCTCTGCCGGAGCGCGCCAAGGAGCAGCCTGCTAGCCGATCGTCCGTGGCGCCAAAGTCGCTTGCCGTCGAGCTCGCCACGCCAAGATGCCGATAGCCGTCGGCTTCGCCACATCAGTCGGAGCTTGCCCAACGCCGCCGCCGGAGGTCATCAAGGCGTTCGCCCGCCGCAGAGTCGTCAAGATGCAGCCGGCGGCGAGGCAGAGCAACGAACCGGCGACAGGCGCAGCTCAACTTCACTCCACGTACAGCCCATGGTCGGTGCAGCTCGATGTTTGGCGGACAGGCACATCGTGACGTACAGCGACGGAGGCGGCCAAGAGCGACGTTGAGACGTCGGCGTCACGCTAAGGTGCACCGTCGACTCCTGCGGACAGCGGGCGGTCAGACGTGAGCAAGGCGTGCGTAGCGCGGCGAGAAGAGCAAAAGCAAATACTAAGCAAGAGACACGCACAAGCTAGCTACTAGTTCAGTGCAGGGAGCTACACGTGATGCATTAGTGCATGCCCCATGCACATTGGAGTAGTACGTGCGCCAAGCATCCGGGTCTCCGTCGCCATGCGCTCTCCTTGGAGGCAAGACGAGTCCCTCGACAACGACCGCTTCGTGATCCCGTGAGACGGCGCCTTTGGTCACGCCGGATGCCGTAAACTCGGCGTTGCGCCGAGACTAAGGAGCCGACCACGCCGGCCATGCCGATATGAGCGACACTGGTCTCCTAATAAAAATACTCCCGCGAGGCACACCCCTTGCACACCCCGACGAAGCCGCAAAGTCGTCAAGAAGTCCTAGCCGATCGGACTGCATTCATCTACATCAACAACTCTTCATCGCCGTTCAAGACCGACGAGGCGCAACGGCGAGGGCGGGCGAGGCCGGAGCAAAGGCCACGCTTTCAGCGGCGCGTGTACCGACGAGGACACGGGCTCTGCCGCTGCCCACACACACACCATCACCACCACCATACATGCAGGACGTGAAGCGAAGACGACAAAGACGACCACGCGGCTTAATCGGAGGTGTCTCGGCGTAACCATGGGAGTAATTAACCGGGAGCCTTCCGAGGCCCCGGGAACCAGGAGATCGCACAATCGCCATTGTTATGCTGGCCGCGCTAGCAGGCCACGGAGCGCAACATTGGGAATTGTATTTGTTATCTCAAATGATTAATGAAATACGGTTCCCACCTATTTTGTTTTCTTTGTGTATTTATTATACACTGGCACGCCCGCACTTTTCCTTTATCTTACCGTACCCCGGTGCGCATGAGAAAAACTACCGCTCCCGCACATACTCGCGGAGGCGTCTTAGTACGTTTTTCTCGTGTGAAACATTAACATCTCTTTGCTTTTAGTAATAGGGCCCTTAGGACCATCTAATACATGGATCAAGTTCTTTATTCTTCTTTGATTAGCTCCAACATTAAATAAGTTGTATTTCTATCCCATTCTAAAATATCTTGATCCCTAGATCTTTGTCTAGCTTTGGTTTCTCCTATAATCTAGAAGTTATTAAGGTCCCGAAGGATGAAGTCAAGTCTAGCTTTCTCTTCATCACTAAGAAGGGTGGCTTCAGATTTTAATGTCAAGAATATCATATTATTTCATCAAATCTTTCTTCTCTTTTCTAATAGCAGCATCTAAATTATCATTTCAATCTTTAGCTCTTTTTCTAAAATATCTAAGTTTGGCTTGCCAAATATCCACTACATCAACACTTTTATCATTAATAGGCCAAGCCATAAGAACTACATCTTTGAAACCTGGTATGGAAATCCACCATTTTTCAAACTTAAAACTACTTCTGTTAGGAATGTGGGTATTTCTAGAGTCCCAATGATAGGATTATGATCACTTCCAACCCTAGTTAGGGCTCTAGCACTGTATAGAGGAAAAAGAGCCTCAAAATTTGTGGAACGGAAAATCCTATCTATCTTACTCATGATAAGGTTTTCCTGGTTATTACCCCAGGTGTAAGCCCTACCAGCTAGACCTATTTCCATCAAAGCCCACATCTAAACCCACTCATTAAATTTATCCATCCATCTAAAATCTACATTACCATTACTCTTATCACTAGGATATCTAATTAGGTTAAAGTCCCCACCAATCATGGCAGGGCCATCTCAATTAACAAAAAGCCCATGAAGCTCGGAGATGAACTCTTGTTTCTTATCTTCTTAGACTGAACCATAAATTGTGGTGATTCTACAAATATAATCAAATAACTTGTTTCTAAGGACAACACTAACTGAGAACTTTTTGATTTCCGAAGCAATGATCTCAAAGAGATCAGGATTAACCCCTACAATAATACCACTAGTAGTCCCTATCGTAGGCAAGTAATTCCGAGAAAAGTTCCTATTTCCTATTGAATTTTTCAACAAGTTACCTAAATGCCCTTTTGTCTCTTGAGAACCTATGTAATCAACATTTAAAGGAACTATATTATCATATATGTATGTTTTTCCTACCAGGAGCAGATATGCCCCTGTTGCTCCAAAAGGCACAGATCATTGGAATATTTTCCTAGGGTGCTTCCTCAAGATTTGTTAACTAACTCTACCCAAGACTCGGCCAACAAGTCAATTTCATCATCATTATGTGATGAAAAGGGTCCTGTTGTTGAACTACTATTAGGAACAACTAGCTCATCTACAAGATTGTCCTTAAACTCAACACCTACATCTAGTGTCATATGTTCTAATTCATAGATGGGTAAAACATGAAATGAATTAGAGTTCATTATACCTTTCATTTTTGGTTTTTCTAGATTGGCCATTTTGTTCCTCTCCATAGCTTTATCCATCACATTCTGGGATATATCAATTATGTAGCTTTGCCTTGTAGGTTGGACTGTCCCCACTTTTTCTGCTTCTTCACTTGTCCAGCTTCACCTTGCATGTTTTTATTAGTTGGCTCTTGTTGGGTTGGCATAATACTCTTAGGTAGTTGTATCTCCACACCATCAACTGTTTGCTTTCTTTGCTTGCAAAGACATTTTCTCTTCCAACCAGGCGGCTTGGTTCTTAGCTTTAGCAGAAAGAAGTACTTGTCCAACACAAAAGCCCCAGAACTATCAACAAAATCTTGCTCTTCTAACATCTGTAATACTGCACTTGCAGGGATTAAAGTCTCTCCATCTTCAGTAGGCTCCTCTCCAGCAGCCTTCCGAGCTCTGCTCTGATTTATCTTTGGAACCTCAATCTCCCGTCAAGGAGATTTCAGGCTCAACTATGACTTGGTTGCACGTGAACAAAAACCCTGTCTTGTAGAAAAAAGGGCATTCCAAATTATGAATATTGGTAGAATAAAGAAACTTTGTTTTCTCAACTCAAAATTGACACGAAAACTGATGTACAATTGAGAAAGGAGATGCCTTGAGCTAAGGCTTGTGCATGTAAGTTTGGCTTGATATGGCTTGAATTCTCAGCAATTTATGCCATTTTCAACAAATAGAGGGCAACATATTTTTTTGAAGCAATACAATAAGATGATTTGGAAATAAAAATCCCTCTGAAAATACAAATCATCATGTGGTAGGTCATCAGGAATGCTATACCAACAATAGATAATATGTGCATGCCTAATTAGTTTGGGAATCCTACCTGTTCTTTTTTGCAACCAAGTGGAATCCATTAATCATATGGTCATCTCTTCTTCTCTTTCTTTGTTGCTAACGTGGTTTGAGGAGTTTTGGGGAGTGAAAAAATTAAAGAACAATGGGAAAAATAGGCACACATGAAACTGCTCCTGCGAATTCGTCATCCCCGCATGGGTGACCGGTCGTCACCCCCCAACTCTCCTTCCTCCACCTCTACCTCCCCTCCCCGCCGTCATCGGCAGTAGCCGTCGAGATAGACCCGCACGGAGCCGACGGTAGCAGACCCCTACTTCTTCCCTCCCGTGGCTGCGTGCGCGCGGACTCAAGGTCAACGGGAGGTGTTGTTCTTGATTCCTAGGTTGATCGCGGTCGGGGAAGACAACGCGGCGATGCCGGATACACAACCGAGCATGGGCGATGTGGCAGTGTGGCGCTGAAGTGCGGTTGGGCGTCCCCTTCCACCGTAGATCTGGGCCCTACCGGCCCCATCTGGGTTGTGGCTGGCCGTCCTACCCGTGATGACAACGACGTGTTCTGAAATGGTGGCGATAGTGAGCTCGAGGAGGGTAACAGGTGTGATGGTGGCTGACCTGTTGCACTATGGCAGCGAGCCTTATGGGCCCGATCTAGGCTCAACCGAACCCTCTTGGGATAGGTGTGCCTCTACGGGGCTTTACAAGCCTGGAGGGCCTGGATAGAACCAACTAGGACTGGTGTGCCCGACCGCCACTCTGGTCGACTACCCCCGGGTGGAGGTTGTTCCCTCCCGCGGGTCCGCAGTACTACTGGCCCCGATTCGGACGACTGTTTGCCTCTGCTGTGCAGGCCTCATGACGATAGCTTCGGTGAGATGACAATGGCGATTTCGTGACCATAGTGGCACATCCTGGTGGGCAGCAAGTTTGGTGGTGTCAAGGCTTCGATCTTGCGGGGCTCCAGTGCATCAGATCATCTAGGGGGTGTGGATGTGGGTTTTTTGGGGAGAAATCCTTGTCAGCTCAATCGACACCTGTTGGGTCTGTAGCATAGAAAACAAAAAATTTCCTACGGTGTGAACTACACGCCAAGATCTATCTACTACAAAGCAACGGGTGGACATACATCCAACGAGAACTTACTCTCGTAGACAACGAGCTTTGTTAACGGGTAGGAACTCGTGGTTGATGTCACAACGAACTTACTCTCGTAGACCACAAAGCAGCGGTGCATCCGTGATCGCACACACGTCTGGTACCCCGACAACCTCCGTCCCTCGCTCCAGAAAAGCAGCAGAAGCAGCAACTCCTTTCCAGATAAAGCCACCGGGAACATGTATCTCGCTAATCCGAGACCATGGGGGAATAATACTAGAGGGGGAGAGAGATCCTTCACAAGGAGGTGTGTGTGAGAAGTGAGGAGGGGGTGGCCTTTTATAGGAGGAGGGGGGTGCCCCTCCTTCATGGCCGGCGCATGGAGGAGGTGACTCTTCACCTCCCCCATTCATGTGGTGGTAACTCCCTCCACATAAATTTGCCCCTTCACATTCTCTTTTAAAGTCTCCACTTTAAATGCATTAAATTTCTCCAAATTTAATGCTCTCTCATTTAATAAAACTCTTTTATTATTTTTATTCAGAATTTTTTTAATTACTTTAATTAACAAACATTCACATAAAACCCCCTGCAACATTTCAATATTACACGCAGAACCAATTTCAGCAATTTCACCCGAAACAGTTTCGGTGTCTATTGAAATAATTCCAGCGCTTTCTTAAATCTTTATCTGAAACATATTTGCTCCAAATGGTGTCGGTATACCTTAAGTGTGTCACCCTACGGTTCACGAATAATGCAGACATGATCGAGACCCCTCTCCGATCAATAATCAGCAGCGGGACCTAGAGATCCATACTGACTCCTACACATTCAACGATGACTTCTGTGATCGTGAGAACCTTTAACGCTAGTAACTAAATCCCTTTGTCCCGTGATATATTACATGTCCGAGATTCGATCATCGGTATCTCCATACCTAGTTTGATCTCGTTACCGACATGCACTCTTTTCTAGTTCACGTGATATAACATTCTAGTGATCACATCACTTGCTTGCAAGCTATTTCAATGTGATATCACCGAGAGGGCCCAGAGTATATCTATCCATCATCGGGATGGACAAATCCCACTCTTGATCCATGAGCCTCAACATAACACCTTCGTAGCACTGAACCCACCTTTATAGTCACCCTGTTACGGTGTGACGTTTGATGTTATCAAGATACTCTTCCAGTGTTAGCAATTAACATGATCTCATGGTCTAAGGATAAAGATTACTTCGTATGATATTATAGCAATATAAACATAATGACTTTGATCATAATGCTATACTTCAGATGAATGTTCATCACATCATTCCACCAATGGTGTGACCTTGTTATTAACAACATCCAATGTCCATGATCAGAAAACCTTGATCATCTTGTTAATCAACAAGCTAGTCTATAAGAGAGGCATAATTAGGAACCCTTTTTGTTTATTAAACACACATGTATTGATGTTTTCGATCAATACAATTCTAGCATGTAAAATAAACATTTATCATAAACATGGAATAAGATAATAACCACTTTATTATTGCCTCTCGGGCATATTCCCTTCAACACCGACATAGTGCCGTCTTCAGGTGGTACCATTCCTTCTTGGAGGGCGTCATGGCTACCCTAGGTCCACATCTCTCTGTGTGTCGGGGGAAACCCTAGGATCAGTTGGTCCGGACAGCAAGCGTCTCGCTTTCCTTCTTGAGAGTGCTGCTTGGCACTTGATGCTTTGATGTTAGGACCATGGTGGTACATCTTTGGCGGGCGCATTAGTTGCGGGTCACTGTCGCTTGGTCAATCCGCCTTAGTCTCCACTTTGTTTCTCATTTTCTTTTGGCCATGTTTTTGTTGCTGCTCAGGATTGTCTTCATTTCGAACTTCCGATGGTTATATGGTGTGGTTGCTATATTAATATAGCGGGGTGAAAGCCTGTTTTAAAAAAGAAGTTTTGGGGAACTTATTTTATACTTCTTTTTGTCCTAGAAACACATGGCAGGCGATTTGTTGGTTTTATCGTTTCTTACCTGGTGGGAAAATATTTTCTCCGGTTAGTTTGGTTGTTGTGTCCTAGGAAGTTTGGACGATAAGAAACAAAGTAACTTTTCAGGCTTATATCCCCAGGTGTGGGCCCAGATGGGCCTACCAGGCGGCGACTCTCCGCGTGTCGTGGTGCTTCTGTGAGGTCGGCATGGCGTGGTCTGTGGGCGGGTTGCCTTGCTGCGGGTGTGCAGGAGCTGCTACAGAGCCAATTGGCGTTGAGGCCGTGGGGGATGCCGAGCCGGCGGGCTCGGGCATGGATCCGATCGAGGCAACGCCTCCCGACCATGGGCGGGCGGCAGGGGTGGCCGTCCTGCTGCTCCAGTGCTGACGTCACCGTTTTGTCGGAGTTGAGGATCCCGGGCGGCGGCCCCGGGGACGCGGTGGCGATTGGTTGGCCGGCGGCCAAAGTTTTCCTCGACACGGTGGTGGCGTGGAGGAGGGTGGGTCTAGGGTGCCTTAGCGCGGTGGTCTCGCGGAGGCTTCGCCCAGCTTCGCCGGTGTCTTGGTGGCAGTGGAGTGTCGTTGTGGGTGACAGGATGGCCCTAGCCGGCTGTGTAGGTCTGTGGTGGAGGTGTGCCATGGTTTGTGGACGGCGGTGCCGCTCTGGTGGGCATGGAGCTCGTTCTCGGTGTCTCGCGGTCGGTGGAAGTGTGGCGTGAGGAGCCTTCCTGCTATGCGAGGAGGCCAGAGCAGTGGCTCCGGGGCGAGGTGGTGTGTTTGCTTACCCTGGCCGCGTGGGTGGTGGGGTAGGCCACCGTTGGCGGGGGCGTCGTCTCTCGTTGGTGGCCGTGCTTGTCGAGTGGCATGGGCTGTCCTTGTGACTGTCCATTGGAGGTTGTGGTCGTTGGTTTTCTGACGAAAGTCTTGCCCGACGTGGTCGGTGCCGACATCGACGGCGCCCGAGGGCGCCGTTTTCCCTCTTGGGGGCGTTGTCGTGGAGACCCGGACCCCCTTCATTCCTCAGTCCGGGGTGAAATCCCAAATCTGGCTTGCCATGATTGGATGAGGGCGGCGTCTGCTGGACGTCATCACCTCTTTGGAGGCGTCATTTTTCGGAATGTAGGCAGCTCTTCTCAGTTTTGCTTGTGCTACTGGCTGTGTCGATGCCTTCGGGTCCTATCGGCGTGCGGGTGCCGCTGGCGTGTTTGTTGCGGCATGCCTCTCGCCATGAAGGCTGAGAGGCCTAGCCGTTCCTTCGGCTCTGACATCCTCTCCGAGGACGTGGTTGTGCCCGTCCTTGTCGTTGTGCCGGTGTCTGTCGGTGGTGCTCCAGACCTAGTCCAGCTAGGTAGTGTGGCCTCGTCTTGGTTTTGCCAGTTTTTCCTGAAAACTGTGTCGTTCGGGGGCTTTTTTTGGTCCGGTTCCCCTTTTAACTGGACCCGTCTGTATATACGTCTGTATCGGGTTTCGGCCGGATTCCTTTGCAATCCGGCCAACTCTCTTGTTCTTTTTTTGTGAAATTCCACCGATCTATTAAATATCATCAACGGTAATATAAAGAGACCCAAAAGTAATAAAATTACAAATAGGTCACTGGACCACCTAGCGATGACTACAACCACTAGCGCGAGCCGAAGGCGCGCCGCCGTCCTCGCTCCTCCATCACCGGAGCCGGGAAAAGCTTGTCATAGTAGAGCTTGTCATAGTAGACAGACGGGAAGTCGTCGTGCTAAGGCCACAAAGGACCAACACACCAGAGCAGCAACCATCGCCAAAGATGATAACCGTAGATCGGAAGAGACTGACCTTGACGGACTGGATCCCGGGAGATCCGCCGGACAAACGACTCCATGCGCTCTTTGCTGGCACGAGATGCACCACCGGAGCGAGGATAGAGCGGGGGGACCTTATTCTGACTCCAGGAGATAGCCGTCGCCTCAACATCCCGAAGAAGACACTAAACGGAAAGCTAAACGAACAACGAAAAACCTCTCGCCGGCGAGAGGCAATGGTCCGCCACACCCCCAAGACCCTAGGGCTACCGGAGGCGAAGCGGACCGGCGACATCGCTGGCGAGGGGGACGAAACCCTAGATGGTTTTTAACTTTTTCCTCTCTTGGCAGTGGCTACGTACTGCTTCACCAGGTTGTGGTCAACTCTCTTCTTCTAATTAATAGAAAAAGCAGTGCTTCTGCTGGTTGCTCTAGAAATATCCCCAGTCCGTAGCGAAGATGTGTTCACGGTATGTTCCTTTTTGTTATACTAGACGGACGATGACAGGAGGTACAGGAGGTGATGGTGGACAGAACGAGGAATATGATGAAGTTCGCTACTAAAGTTGCTAAGAGTTCAAGGCCTGATGTTATGTGCCCGCAAGTCTCAGTATTGAGAAATTGGGGTCTTCGGCTTCCTGGCTACCAGTTGGTTATCTGGGGTTGTCTTACTTTTGATAATGCATATGATGGATGTTTTCCGGTCTAACAAGTGTTGTGCTGGCTCCTTTTAGGATGCTTGGTTTTGTATTCTGGATTTGTTTAGACTCCCCGAGATTAGGTGGTAGCAGGTTTTTATCCTGTAGGGGTATTCGTACACTCTCAACAGGTTTTCTACTAGTGCCCTAACTCGTGTTCCCTTTCTTCTCTTCCTTAATTGTAGTGAACTCTGTATTTCGTTAAGCTATTAATGGAAAGAGCGTTAGCCCAGTTAGAAAACCCACATTATTTATTGGATCTAAATACCTTAAGATATTCAATACTTCAGTTTATTTCAAAAACCGAATTATTCTATGAACATTTCAAAAATACTTTGATGCTAGACGGGCTCTTAATTTTGGAAGAAAGGAATGCAAGAATTAAATTATTTAATCACTATCGATTGTTTTGAATGGCGTAGTGTATACAGTTATGCTTTGTTGACACTTTATATAAAGTCAAGTTTCTTGTGTGGTTGACTAATTGTCATATCATATCCTAACAAACTCCTTTGTGTTACATTGACCATTTTTTTCATGATCCAGTAATTATAAATTGGGTTTTTGGTTATAGTCATAGTTCAATGTCGTCTATTGTGTATATAAATTGTTATGGATCAAATCTATATCTATGTATTTTCCCTATTTGATCAACCTTACTGAATTTCCTTCTTTATCCTTTAGTGAAAGAGTAATGTTACACGTACGGGCAATTACTTACGGAATTGTCTACAGAATAACGTGAAGATTACATAATTGGACTGCCGGCCAGAAATCACGGGAGGAAGTAAACCAATCCACTATTTCCACAGTCTATCCGTAAGTCAAGGATTTCGGTTAGTGAAAATAGATACCACTAAATTTCAAAATTAAAATTAGAAACTTCTTTCTTATTTTCATAAAAATAATAATAAGTAGAATAATTTATATATAATCATACTTAGTGCCATACACACAACTGAAAAATTCTACATCTATGTAGGACAACTAACCAAGAAAATATTCAATAAAATAAAATTAACCCTCTTATTATAATAGTTTCTGAAATATATGTTACTAATTTTTATAAATTTTAAACTTTTAATGGTGACCCGTGCGGATGCACGGGTTGCTGACTAGTTTATATCTAATTGGAAAGCGGCTCAAGATCGATACGAAAATCGCCACAAGCGTGGATGAGCCTATTCTGCAAAGCTAGACCTCCAGCGCGAGTTTACTTGAGCTCACTTATTTTACAAGCCGAGCTTAATCTATGTTTAGGCCCAACTCATTTGCATACGTAATTTTTAGCAGTGTGTTTGGCCTATGGAAGAAAGGTGAAAATAACAGGATTATACTCTAACGGAGCAGTGAATCAAAACCGCGGAAAATAGTTTTAGATCCCGAGCTACATAGTGTCCTGTATTTTACGAAATTGAAAACTTGGTTACAAAGTATCGAAAAATTATGAAAGAAAAACCGGCACGTGCAAAAGAAAAGGAGGTCCCTCACGTCATCCCTCGTGGGCAACTCGTGGGAGCCCTGAGCGCGCCGCTGGCGGCCCCCACCCCACCCCCTCCCCTCCTTCGCCGCTGCTGCTGGCGTGGCCATGGTGGCGGCAGCCCCCGCCGCCAAAGGTGGCTAGGGGGAACCCGCGGTGGACGTGAGCCTGCAGGGTCCTATCGCCTTCTTCTCCGACGCGCGCGGCGGCTTGGCAGCGAGGTGGCGCGACGGGCCCAGAGGTGGGTCGACGGCCGTCGTACTTGGTGTCTGGTGGTGGAGGTGCCGGCCTTCAGCGGGGTCGGCGCTGCTGATGGCAGCGGTCGCGGCCAGGGCCTGATCTAGGCCCAGATGGGCTTGGCGGGCCTGCGGCGCTGCAACTTCTTGGCGGCGACTACTGGCTATGGAAGCCGGGGCGGCGACCCCGGAATGCATTAGCGCTTCTTCGACCTCGGACCTGCTGTTCCCTGGCTACGTGGGTGGCAGGTGCCTGCTTGCCGGCGTGCGGATGCTGGGGCGACGGCCCCTGGCTATGGTGGTTCCCCGTGCCTGCGACACGGGCGTGCGGGGTGGAGTGCGGCAGTGCCCTTGGGCTCGTACAGGAAGGTGGCGGCAAGCGTGGCTGTGAGGAGCGACGCAACGGCTAGCTTCGGAGGTGGTGCTGCTGCCGCCTTTTTGAGTGGTGCTCCTGCCAGCATGGCACTAGGGGGGCTCTCGGCCTCGAGCTGGTGTGGTCTCCTTGTGGTGCGGAGCTACCGGTGATGGGTCGTTGGGCTATCCACTTCCTGTTTCGGTGGTCCAGCGGTGGTGGAGTCGGCGGTGAAGCGCTACAAGCGAGCTTGGTTTATTCTAGGACCTTGGCATGGTGAACTCCGCGCGAAAGCACTTCATCGACCTAGGACGAAGCCGACGATGTCGGCGTCCTCGGAAGTCGCTCCCCTCGTTGGAGGCATCGTCGAGGAGCTCATTTCACCTCCTCGTTGTTTCGAGTCTTAGGCTCTCCGGGTGAAAACCTGAGCTTTGACTTTTGTCGGAGCGGGCATTGACGGCGTCATCGTCGTCTTCTCCTTGGGTGTGATGCCTTTGGAGGTCTAGTACTCTGCTCGGCAAGGTTTGGCTTTCTTTGCTTGGCAGTTGCTTCGCTGGCCAGGCGGGTGCGCGGTCTCGGTACCGGTGTAGAAGTCGGAACGGTGGCTCCAGACTCTTCCGCTTTGAGTGTCTTCCCTTCTTGCTTGGACAGATGTGTCGACAGCTCGTGTGGTGCGCGGTCTCGGGGCCGGCGTGTTGTGTTTGGGGTGTTTAGGTTCTCGCTAGTGTGCGCGGTCTCGGAACAAGTGTGGACGCCGGAGCGGCGGCTCCGGGACATTCTGCTTGAGTGTCGCCCCTTCTTACTTGGGCGGAAGTGTCGTCGGCTCGCGTGGTATGCGGCCTCGGGGTCGGTGTGCGGCGTTTGCGGCACTCCAGACCTAGTTGTACTAGGTGGTGTGGCCAGGTGTGGGGTTTTCTCCTGTTTTTCCTGAAAAACAGGTCGTGTGTTTGTTTTTGGTTCCAGTGGTTTTTGCATGTTTCCACTATAATCTAAACATGGCTCTCTATACTTTGTTCGGGTTTTCCCTCTTCTAATAAAATAGGCAGCGCTCCTGCTAATTGCTCTAAAAAAATCGGCACGTAGATAATGATGTACTCTACCAGAACACACAAAGTCTCAATCCAAACTGCTTTATATTTTGGTCTAAATAAAATCGACAAAATCTGATAGAATTTGGTGGTTTAAAAATTATCACCCTTGACCACTTTAGATGTCAGATTTTGATATTTTTGTGCAGCCTAAAAATACTGGGTATTTCGAGTTCAGACTTTTTCACAGTGGTAGAGCACATTATTTTCTACATCTAGAATATTTGCTCGATTTTTTAAACTTAAAATACAAATTTCGAAAAGTTCATAAAGAAAAAAGTATTCCATTGCTCCCGACACCCAAATTCCGCACCCATCAAAACTGGCACATGCATGACCATGAAAAAACAACCGAGACATGCCTACGTTTTGGCCACGCTGCGACGCGCATTATGTACAGGACTACAGGTGTTGAAAGTTATCCCGCGTTTTGGTTTAGCCTGCACTTGAAGGCAGACAGGCAGGCAATAACTCGGTTTATCATCATTCAAGGAACGAACTCGGCGTAATGTGTCGGTGGATAGACTCCCCAATCTGCGGAAAAATCCACGTTAAATTCGGATCTCCTCTGCTCTGGCAGTGGTGGGGGTGCATGGAGTTGATGATAGTAGGTTGGTGAGATGGATCTGGGGCCAATTCAATGCCGGTGCCGATTTCAACCGGCACGCGAGAAACGCCTAGCCTGCACTCCGTTGCTGCTGGAGTATAGTCAGTTTTACTATTATGGTTTCAGCAGGATCCGATGCGGGGAGGAGAGAGGGGGAGGGAGGACAGATCACAGATGAGTAGTACGAGTAGGTCACAGTGACATTGTGACATTGGCGTGGAAGAAGGAATTTATGAGCCATACGAGTGGGGCGGGAAGCATCATCAGTGACGGTACATCAGGGGACAAAAGGGAAGAATTTGGAACAGCCTCGGCTTGCTGCCGTGCCCACTGGCCCCTGCATGCCCACAGCGAGCGATCCCCATCTTTTAGGGGCTTGGTCTCTTCTCTCTCTCCACTGCTCAACTCCATGATCTCTAGGTTTGCCGTTCTCGCACCATACCAAGGCCGTGAGTAGTGCATCCACTGTTATATGAGATCTCCTGTTATATCGGCATCCTAATAAGAAGAGGCTATGACGATGTTGCCGTTGAAGAATTAGGCAATTTTTGTACTCCCTCCGACCCATATTAGTTGACTTGAATTTTTCTATATTCGGATGTATTTTTTGATGCAACCATATATTTCATTAGACAATCCGATTACAAAGATTACATATATAGTCACCAAAAGCGAAAAATATGCGTGTCACGCAACTTTGTACAAAGTATCTCGCAAGTAGAAAAATTACAGTTCCACCCGCGGAGAAACTTGTGCCTCGCCGGAACGTCATCCACCATAGTCCTCCACCACCACCATGGCAACGCCGGAAAAAGAGGCGAATAGCCATCATACCGAGATCTGGGAGAGCACCTTCGCATACAACGATGCTTTTCGAGCCGATGAACCGGACCGTCGCTATTTAGTACTAAAACAAGTCTAGATACATCCGAATCTAGATAAATTCGAGTCAACTAATATGGGTCGGAGGGAGTATGAGATTAATTACCGAAATTAACATCATGTAAACACTATCAGATCTAAACAAATACAGCTAAACAATCTCATCTAGTAGATCTGTAAATTTAGGAAGAACTAGTGCATACAAAGAGAGGAATATCACGTACAAGTTGATCGGGAAGGTCAGCACCGCAGCAGCAGTCTGGTCTTTGTCGGTGTCGCCCATGGTGCTGTTGAGGTCGTCAATTGATGAAGAAGAACACAAACGGAAGCGAGCAGTCGCGCCGAGACGCTCCCCAAACACCTTATCGCATGTCTCCCAGTGCATGATCTCAATGGCCGGGGCTTCGAAGGCCTGCTCTTCCGGACGGCCATGCATGCAAGAACAACGCAGCAAGAGGAACAATGCGAGATAGACAGAGAAAGAACAAGTTGTGTCTAGATCTGCTATGTTGCTCTCTCTATAGCCTGCGAGGTGAGCCGACCGAGTCGCCACGCGGTGGAAGACAAGGGTACGCGTCAAACATGCACACGAATGTTGACACATACCCAACACCTAGTGCACCATGCAAAAATTTAGTCTTCCACAAAACGACTTTCTAACTCGAACTCAATTCACGAAACGGGTCGCGCGTGGCGAGGCGGGCGGTGGAGGAGGAGGAGTGCACGTGGACTCCTTCTCTTCTCACTCACTTAGTGGGACTGAAACAACTCATCTTATAAGCTGGTCCAACTCTCTCCCAACTAGTAATGTGGGACTAAACTTTGTCTCTCACACAGCTCCCAAGCTGCCATAGTAGATGAGCCTTGAGATTTCACGATTTATTATACTACATGGGCTGCCTAGATGGAGACTATTGTGCCCGGCTGCCCATATAAATCTAACAATCCCTACCAGATCTCAGAGGCCCATCATATGGCTCATTAATTCCAATCACTGTTTAATATATCTGCAATTTAGTGGAGACTGTTAAGTTGAACTTCTATCTAGACAAAGAGATACGCGTGACTACAACTGAACAAAGGACTATGCCTTGAATTATCAGTCTTATGCAGCAAGTTTCACTCAATGTCGTTACCGGTACTTTCCTACCATAGGCTACCCCTCGGGTGGAGCTTATAAGCCATACTCCTCGGCCTTTCATGAGTTTCCTAGAGATTCACCCAAGTCTCATACACTGTGACCAACAGTGTAGCTCATATATGTGTGCTCTTTCAAGATCACTCTGTAGGACAGTGTCTTTGCTCCCAAGGAGACAGGCAGAACACATTAAGATGTTATCAACCTTCCTAACAGTATACTATGAGAGAATTGCATCTGCAGCGGAGTGGGAGTATTAAAATTTTCTCTCAACTCAGTTATTTCAGTTTGTTTTTCCAGGTCCTAATTCACGGTATCTTCGATCACATAGGTTGGGTTACCCCTTGAAAACTCACGTGGGTCTCAAACCCATCTCCCTTGATGTATTTTCTATCAAATTTCTTGATAGTTCTTTCGTAAAAAGATCTACCATATTCTTAGCTGTTTGGACATAATCCAATGCTATAACTGCGGAGTTTCTCAGCTTTTTGACAAACTTCAGTCTTCTATTGACATGTCTTGAACTCTTCATATTATTCTTAGAACTATTAACTTTGACAATCACAGTTTGGTTGTCACAATTCATAAGGATTGCCTGTATTGGTTTTTCAACCATGGGAAAATCTGTTAAGAGTTTACGAAGCCATTCTGCTTCGACAGTCGCAATATCTAATGCAGTGAGTTCTGCTTCCATAGTTAACCCCATTAAGATGGTCTTCTTGCAAGACTTCCATGAAACAACGCCACCACCAAGAGTGAATATATATCCACTTGTGGCATTTATCTCATCAGCATCTGATATCCAATTTGAATCACTATACCCATCAAGTACTCTTGGATACCTGGTATAAGGAATTCCTTAAGTCATTTTTCCTTTTAGATAGGGCATTACTCTCTCAAGAGCATGTTAGTGATCATCTCCCGGGTTGGCCATAAACCGGCTAAGTTTGCTTACAACAAACGAGATGTCAGACCTCATAGCACAAGCTAAATCTATAAGTGAGCCAATAATCTGAGAGTATCTCAATTGATCTCTAGTTTCTTTTGATTCTTTCGAAGCAACACACTAGGATCATAAGGTGTGGGAAAGGATTTGCAGTCATCATATCAAAATCTGCTCAACACCTTTTCCACACATAATGTGATTGCACAAGTGTAATCCCATTATTCTTATCTCTCAGTACCTTGATGTTTAGGATAACATTAGCTTCTCCAAGATCCTTCATCTCAAAACATTGATACAATAAGGTTTTGACCTCATTAATCACTTTGATACTTGTCCCAAAAATTAATAGTCATCAACATACAAACATAGGACAACTCCTTCGCACCCACCATGGCGGTAGTATACACATTTGTCGGCTTCATTTACAACAAAGCCTGCAGATGTTAAAGTTCTTTCAAACCTCTCATGACATTGCTTGGGATCTTGTTTGAGACCACACAAAGATTTCTTCAATTTACACACCTTTATTTCTTGACATTCTAGTACAAAACCATCAGGTTGTTCCATGTAAATTTCCTTGTCGAACTCTCCATTTAGGAAAGCCCTCTTAATGCCAATTTGATGAATGGTAAGACCAGGAGAGGCAGACAGTGATAGTAGTACTCGAATTGTGGTCAATCTAGCCATAGGTGAGTAAGTATCAAAGAAATTTTCGCCTTACTTTTTAGTATAGCCTTTAGCCACAAGCCCAGCTTTATACTTTTCAATAGTACCATCAGCCCTAAGCTTCCGTTTAAATACCCGTTTACATCCTATAGGTTTACACCCATACGGACGTTCAGATATCTCCCACGTTCTATTAGCCAAGATGGAATCCATCTCGCTTTGAACTGCATCTTTCCAGTAGTCTACATCCGGAGATGCAGAACTTCTCAAATAGTAGTGGGAGTGTCATCCACTAGGTACACAATGAAATCATTACCAAAAGACATTGCGATCCTTGTGGGAGTGTCATTGTCATCCTCATCTGAATCTGAACTCTCATCGTCTGATTGTTCATCAGTCTCCATAGGAGTTACAGGTTCAGGAATTGGATCATATTCCTTACTAGATATGCTATGCATATCTCTCATTGGAAATATATCCTCAAAGAATGTAGCATCTCTTGATTCAAAGATGGTAGCGACAGTCATGTCATCAACTTCAGATTTCACCACAAGAATCTATAGGAAATGTTGTGAGAAGCATAGCCAATAAAGACACAATCCACTGTTTTCGGTCCAAGCTTATGCTTCTGGTTGATTGGCACATTGACTTTTGCCAAACAATCCCAAGTTTGCAAGTAGGAGACTGTCAACCTTTTCTTTTCCCATTCTTCAAATGGAGTAATCTCTTTATTCTTGGTTGGAACTTGGTTTAGGACATGACATGAAGTCAATATCGCCCCCCACCATTCTTTGGATAAACCGGCAGTGTCTAACATGGTGTTAACTAAATCTATTAGAGTCCATTTTTCCTCTCAGCAATTCCATTGGATTGAGGGGAATTGGGAGGCATCTTGTGATGTACAATACCATGTTCCGAACACAATAAATGAAATCACTAGAAAAGTACTCTCCACCATGTTCTGACTGATTTTTTTGATCTTTCTCTCAAGTTGTTTTTCAACTTCTGCCTTATAGATTTTAAAGAAATCTAAAGCCTCTTCTTTAGTTATCAAGAGATATATGATTGTTGGCCCAAAATATATCGATCTCGTTGGGGAACCCCAAGAGGAAGGTATGATAAGCACAGCAGCAAGTTTTCCCTCAGTTATGAAACCAAGGTTATCGAACTAGTAGGAGCAAGGAAACACCTCCAAGGTGTTGTTTCCAACTTGGAATCCTGCACAATACAACCACAGAACTTTGCCCCCAACTTACAGTGAGGTTGTCAATCTCACTAGTTTTCCTGAAAACAAAAGATTAAACGAATTGTGTGGAAGAAAGTTAAAGCTTGCAGAAAGTAAATAGAAAACAGTAAACAGTTGTAGATTGATGGTAAAAGAAAGGACCGGTGTCCATAGTTCACTAGTGGTGGTTCTCCTTAAGATAGATGACATGTTGGGTGAACAAATTACAGCGGGGCAATTGACAAACATCGAGAAAGCACACATGCATATACTAATCATCTTGACTCCTATGATATTTGATTGGGCATTATAACATTATACATAGACCGTAATCCAACTGCATCTATGACTAATAATCCAGCTTCAGGTTATCAATCCGATCCCCCTCTAGTATTAAGTTGCAAGCAACGGATAATTGTATTAAGCATTGCGTGTAAAGTAAACAATACGATTGTTCTATGAACAAAGGATTGCTGTTTTCTCCCTAGTAGCAATAGCACATCTAGTACCTTAGAGATTTACATCACTTCCCAGTTACTAGAGGCATGAACCCACTATCGAGCATAAATACTCCCTCTTGGAGTTGCTAGCATCTACTCGGCCAAGATATCTACTAACAACAGAGAGCATGCAAGATCACAAATAACAAACACATGATAGAATCAATAATCAATCTGAAATGGCACCTCAATATCCATCGGATCCCCACAAACACAACATGTATGATTACAAATAGATGATCTTGATCATCAACGGAGCTCACAAGATCTAGACATGGTAGCTTAAAAGGAGGAGAACCAACAATCTAGCTACTACATGGACCCGTAGTCCAAGGATGAACTACTCACGCATCACACCGGAGGCAGACATGGTGATGAAGAAGGCCTCTAGGGTGAATTCTCCCTTTTGGCATGGTGCTGGGAAGAGCTTCAGATCCCTCCCGATCTAGGGATGGAGATGACGGCGGCTACAGACTCTTTCATGGAATTTTGATCAGGTCCTTAGGGTTTCTGTATCGGAGGCATCTTATAGGCGAAAGAGGAGGCCGAGGGGTTGCCCTAGGTGGCCACACCACCCCCTAGTGTGGGTCAGGCCTGGCCGCTCGTCCAGGTGGTGTGGGCGGCCCCTAGCCCCTCTCCGTCTTGTATTCTGGCTCCGTCCCCCCTCGGTGAAATATTGACTTTGGCTTTTGTCCCGTCCAATTCTGAGAATATTCATTTTCTAACTTTCTTGGAACCAAAAACAGGCAGCTGTCACCGTGGCAACTTATTAATAGGTTAGTCCAAGAAAGTGTATAAAAAGTACTCCAAAGTGTGGACAAAACATAAGAAAGTAGATATAAACCAAGCATGGAACATCAAAAATTATAGATACGTTTGCAACGTATCAACATCCCCAAGCTTAACTCCTGCTCGTCCTCGAGTAGGTAAGTGATAAAAAGAAAGAATAATTTTTGAGGTGACATGCACCATCATAAACTTGATCAAAGTGTTTGTAAAACATTGATAGCTGGGATCATAGTACTTTAACATAGCATGAAAGATAAAGTTCTAATAATAAGACATAGCAACTATGTTGTAACATGAAAAGGCACAAAGAAAAGATTCATGAATAACAATTCTTTGCAAGATGTTTGTTTGTTTCACATAAAGAAAACATAGCATAGTGGCATTCAGCTTGTCCCTCATAGAGTAGCAAACATAAATGCATAGGACACCTTCAAAGTTTATAAGGGTGACTAGATACAAATAGTTTAAGAACAAGCAATATCAAAGTTATGCATCAATCAACAAGTCTTGGGACAATGCACATAGAACTAAGAATAGCCACTATGCTCTCTCAATAGGTCCATAAAGATAGAAGGTGGAGACTCAGCATAAAAGTAAAAGAAAGGCCTTCATAGAAGGAAGCAGGGATTCAAGTCTCATAAAGAGCTTCCAAAAATTATGGTACTTATTAGCTTTCAGCTCTCATTGTCCCTATCATAAGCATCTTGAAGTGATTAAGGTTAAAGTGAACAAACTATGGAGTATATGCTTGACAAAGTATAAGTTGGAAATATCATGTCCCTTGAATACGAGGGCCGCTCCTCATGCTACTCAAGTTTAGTTACCGGTAAGTTCTTGCCATAGTAAGTACATGTGTATCATAGAGAACTGCCAATGGGGTACCCCTTGCCCGATGATACGGAAGAATCCCCATATCAAAATGACAAGGCAAGCGGACAACGAGCATCTCAGCAATCTTCTTATTTACCATGGGAAAATGGTGCTTTTTCTCTCTTTCCTCTTTTCTCATATCTTTTTTTTCTTTTTCTCTTTTTTTTCAATCTCTATCTCTTTTTTATAAGAAGAATGCTTCACAGACAGCTCATTATGGTTACGCTGCATGTTTCAACCATGATTAGGCATGGATTAGACCGGCGGCCCAGACGTTTCTCTAACACACATACATAACTCCATGGACTTACAAGCTCCCCTTTCATTTCACACCGACGACATCCATAGACAAAAGATCATGATATCAACTAGGTACAAAGTACAAGTGCAATGTTGAAAGCGTTCCCCATGACAACATGGTTCTGCTAATCCCCAACATATAAGTGCAAGAATATACAACATAGACGACACAATGGTTCAAGTTTATTAAGGGCAAGAAAAGTAAAGTGTGCCATCAAGTTCGTGAGAGCTTTAATCACTAGTTTTCTCATAACAAGTTTAATTCGGAAGGTAGATAAAAACATGAATATACTTGGAATAGCAAATGTTAATAGGTAGGTATGGTGGAATCTTTGGAATATTGGTTTTATTTGGAGTTGGATGCATAAGTGGCACTCATACTTGGTTGTGGAGGCTAGCAAAGGACTAGGAGCGACAAACTAAGAGAGAAATAATGGCCATAATTATGCAAAGCGACAAAACATTATTAATTAAAGCATAAAGTGATATTACAAGTGGAAAACTAAAGGATCATAAAGGCTATGGTGACTTGGGATAGTCATAACATGGTGTGACCATGTGGCAAGTCAACCCAAATAAAGCATCAAAGGAGAATACCACAATACTATGCTTTAATATGCTAAAACAACGCATGATTCTTTCAAGGCATAGTAAGCAATCTCAATTGTTTATAACATGTCATGATACATCAAAGATCACTAAGCATAAAGCCAAAACAATATCAAGCATGACATGACAAAGCATAGGCTACAGTAAAAAACAAGCTCTCTTTACCACTTAAGCATGAACTTTCCTACTCTTTTCCAATCCAAACCAAACTATTTGAAAACTAATGTATGAAAGAGGGGGTCCAACCAATTTATTCAAGCAAACTAAGAAAACAAGCAAACGAAAACCAAAAACAAAAATGAAGACGCTCCAAGAACAACACAACTATGCATGAAACAATAAAAATGAAGTGTTTGGAAGAAACCTATGATTTTTATTGATGAAGAAGGGGATGCCTTGGGCATCCCCAAGCTTTGACGCTTGTACTTCTTGGATATTTCTTGGGGTAACACGCGTGGCATCCCCAAGCTTGAGCTTTAGTCCATTCTTCATCTCATTACATCATTCTCTCCATACACCTGAAATTTTTCCTTCATACAAAACTTCACACAATCTTTATTAGCAATATTAGTGCACTCAAGATAATAAGTCTTTGGGTTCAGTTTCAACACCAATAAAACTTCCATTAAAACACAAGCTATTGTAGCACTTCCCTCAAAAAGCTCAATTCCCCAAAGAGAACTCAAAAAGGAATCAACAAGAAGCAAATGCAAATAATGGCAGAAATCTCTCAAAACAGACTAACAGGTAAAAACCAATTTTTTCGAAGACCTTCTGTTGCTCAAATCAAAAAGTGTTGAACTAACGAAAGTTAGATAACAACCTGGGTCAGAAGCACAAAAATTCAAGCCTCAAAATGACGATTTTACACGAATTTTTACAGTGAAGCACAAAAATCTGTTTCGGGACATCAACTTTCCCAAGCATTACTTCTCTCTCATTAGAGGTTACTTTTGGCACAAAAAGCAAATAAAAAGTATAAGGAGCGGTTATTACTAAGATAATAACTTCCAAGACTCATCTAAAACTTTTGGGTTATCTCCCAATAAGTACTTCTTTTAACGCCTTTAAGTTAGGCATAAGAAGCAAGAAATAGAATCAAGTGTTCTCAAATGAAGAAGCATTAAGATTGATACCAGAAATATCTTCAACAAGGCAAGGTATCTCATCCAAATAAGTTCTAGAGGATCCTTTCTCAATGCTTTTGGGTTCACTACTTTCATCAAACGGGTTTTCAGGAACAATCCAATTAAGATTCTTTTCTATGGCTTCATGCATTGCTACAAGTTTGAAAGGTATTTGTATCTTAATCTCCCCCATTAGGTCCGGTTTTGTTCATCTTTTCTCGTGTTCCAATAACATCTTCACATGAGCCTAGCATATTAAAACGTTCAAAGAATTTTCTAGCTTCCTTGGCAACATCATAGAATTCCTTAAGCAAAGTTTTTAGAATAAAATCTCTCTTTTCAGGGTCCTCAATTTCCTTACGTTTAAGAAACATTACTTGCATTAAGGGGTTAAGGTTAACAAACCTATCTTCCAACATGTGAACTAAAGAAGCTACAACAATTTCATAATTTGGATCAAGTTCTGCAAGGGATCTATCCTCAATATCCTCATGCTTACTAACATGATTATAGAATTCTTCAATATTATCTTTTCCAATTATAGAGCTACTACCTATTAAAAGGTCTTTCAGGGTGAATTTAGGGATCAACATGGTGAGTTAAGAAAGAGGTAACAACTATAGAAAGACTTAATTTTTTGTGTTTTTTAATAAAGAAAGCAAACTAGTAAAACTATTTTTTTGTGTTTTGATAAAGAAACAAGCAAACAAAGCAGAAATAAACTAAGCAAAACAAAAATAACAAAGTAAAGAGATTGGTTATGAGGGACTCCCCTTGTGAAGATGTCCTTGACTCCCCGGCAACGGCGCTAGAGAAAGCTTGATTGTTGGCCCAAAATATATCGAGCTTGTTGGGGAACCCCAAGAGAAGGTATGATGAGCAAAGCAGCAAGATTTCCCTCAGTTATGAAACCAAGGTTATCGAACCAGTAGGAGCAAGGAAACACCTCCAAGGTGTTTTTTCCAACTTGGAATCATGCACAACACAACCATAGAACTTTGCCCCCAACTTACAGTGAGGTTGTCAATCTCACCGGTTTTGCTGAAAACAAAAGATTAAACGAATTGTGTGGAAGAAAGTAAAAGCTTGCAGAAAGTAAACAGAAAATAGTAAACACTTGTAGATTGATGGTAAAAGAAACGACCGGGGTCCATAGTTCACTAGTGGTGGTTCTCCTTAAGATAGATGACATGTTGGGTGAACAAATTACAGCGGGGCAATTGACAAACATCGAGAAACCATACATGCATATACTAATCATCTTGACTCCTATGAGATTTGATTGGGCATTACAACATTATACATAGACCGTAATCCAACTGCATCTATGACTAATAATCCACCTTTAGGTTATCAATCTGAACCCCCTCCAGTATTAAGTTGCAAGCAACAGATAATTGCATTAAGCATTGCGTGTAAAGTAAAAATACGATTGTTCTATGAACAAAGGATTGTTTGTTTTCTCCCTAGTAGAAACATCACATCTAGTACCTTAGAGATTTCTGTCACTTCCCTAGATTACTAGAGGCATGAACCCACTATCGAGCATAAATACTCCCTCTTGGAGTTGCTAGCATCTACTCAGCCAAGATATCTAGTAACAACGGAGAGCATACAAGATCACAAATAACAAAGACATGATAGAATCAATAATCAATCTGAAATAGCATCTCAATATCCATCAGATCCCCGCAAACACAACATGTATGATTACAAATAGATGATCTTGATCATGAACGGATCTCACAAGATCTAGACATGGTAGCACAAAGGAGGAGAACCAACCATCTAGCTACTACATGGACCCGTAGTCCAAGGATGAACTACTCATGCATCACACCGGAGGGATGCATGGTGATGAAGAAGGCCTCCAGGGTGAATTCTCCCCTCCGGCAGGGTGCCGAGAAGAGATTCAGATCCCTCCTGATCAAGGGATGGAGATTACAATGGCTACAGACTCTTTCGTGGAATTTTGATCGGGTCCTTAGGGTTTCTGTATCGGAGGCATCTTATAGGCGAAATGGGAGGCTGAGGGGGTGCCCTAGGTGGCCACACCACCCCCTGGCATGGGCCAGGCCTGTCCGCGCGGCCAGGTAGTGTGGGCGGCCCCTGGCCCCTCTCTGTCTCGTATTCTGGCTCTGTGTCCCCCTTGGTGAAATATTGACTTTGGCTTTTGTCCCGTCCAATTCCGAGAATATTCATTTTCTGACTTTACTGGAACCAAAAACAACAGAAATGGCAGTCGCAATCGTGGCATCTTGTTAATAGGTTAGTCTAAGAAAGTGTATAAAAAGTACTCCAAAGTGTGGACAAAACATAAGAAAGTAGACATAAACCAAGCATGGAACATCAAAAATTATAGATACGTTTGCATCGTATCAATATACATAATAGTACCTAGTAGAATCATCAATCAAAGTCATGAAATATTTCTTTTCGCTAGTTGTCAACACACCATTCATCTCACATAGATCTTAATGTATGAGCTCTGGAGGTGCCAAGTTTCTTTCCTCTACAGGCTTATGAGGCTGTTTTTCTTGCACACAAGCATGACACTTAGAGTCTTTGACAATAGTGAATTTCAGAATTAAACTCATACCAGCAAGCTGCGAACTACAATCGAAGTTAATATGACAAAATTGTGAATGCCAAACATTAGTCTCATTACTAGTTGTGCATACATGGTTCACAACATCATCACAGAAGTCTACCAATGAAGAGAGGAACATGCCTCCGCATTCATAGCCTTTTCCAAAAAAGGTTACATACTTAGACAATACAACTTTATTGGACTCAAATACCAACTTAAACCCCTCTTTCAAAAGACAGGATCCACTAACGAGATTCTTCTTGATAGAAGGCACATGGTGCATGTTCTTCAATTGCATGATCTTGCCCGAAGTAAACTTCAGATCTATTGTGCCATCACCAAGAAGAGTAGCATGTAACCTATTCCCCATAATGACCAAGGAATCTCGAGCCTGATAAGAGGTGAACATGGAAATGTCAGCACACACATGAACATTGGCACCTATATCAACCCACCATTTTGTGGGTTGAAATACTGAAAGAATAGTAGGTAATAAATTACCATACCCAAAACCTGAAGTTCCTGCATTAGTATTGCTAATGACCATGTTGACAGATATAGAACTTTGTCCAGCTTGACCCTTCTTGCCTTTCTTCTGTGGGCAGCCATGGGCCCAATGGCCAATCTCTCCGCACACCCAGCAAGGTTCTTTCTTGTTCTGCCCCTTCTTCTTGAAGTTGGTAGTCTGGCAGACTTTATTATTTTCCTTGGACTTGTGGGCATTTTTCTGCACCATATTGGTAGCAGAATGTACCTCGGTTCCACTAGTGTATTTGTCTTTTTCCCTTGCCTTCTCTTCAACATCCAGAGAGCCAATGAGGTACTCAACAGAGAGATCATGCCTCTGATGTTTTAGAGAAGTGGCGAAGTTCCTCCACGAAGGGGAAATATTCGCAATAATGCATCTGCGACAAACTTGTCCGAGAGCACACACTTGAGGAGTTCGAGTTCCTTTGCCATGGGCTGTAGCTCATGAGCCTGTTCTACTACAGATCAGTTTTCAACCATCTTGTAGTCATTGAACTGCCCCATATCATATAGTTCACCCCCGACATCGTCAACACCGAGCTTAGCGTCCAGCGCATACCACAGTTCCTTGGCATCACGAATATGCATATATGCATCAACCAACTTGTCTCAAAGCACACTGAGTATGGATCCCACAAAAAGTATAATGGATTTCGTGAACGCTCTCTCTTCTTCAAGAGTAAGCGGACCTCTAGGAGTGCCATCTGCAAATTTTTCTATGCCCATAGCAGTGAGCCACAAGAGGGTTTTCCCTTGCCATCTCTTAAAATGAGAACCCGTTAATGGGCTCGGTTTGAGCAAAGCAGCAAAGGAAGATGACGAAAAATGCCTAAATAAATAAGGATTTTGGATTGTTGGTGTATTTGCAATTTCCGCATGAGATTAATTACCGAAATCAACATTATGTAAGCACTACAAGATCTAAACACATGCACCAAACAAGCCAATCTAGTAGATCTGTAAATCTAGCAAGAACTGGTGCATACAAAGAGAGAAATAACACGTACAAGTTGACCGGGAAGGTCATCACTGCAACAATAACTTGATCTTTTTCGTTGTCGCCCATGGTGCTGTTGAGGTCGTCGGTTGATGAAGAAGAACACAGATGAAAGCAAAACTTGTTCCTTATGATTAAAAAGGACCTAGGTTCATAGCTTTACTTGTCTAATCTCTCATAAACATGGTGGTATAAGAACAACTCAAATAGGCATGATATTGATGTAACTTCATAATGTGTTTGATAAGTATTCATATGGGCCTCATGTCATATGGTTGAGATGATACTGCACATCCCTTAATACTCCTTTAGTAAGAGAGCCCTTCACAAGCTAGATTTAAGATAAATAGATTATTGCATTTGCTTCTATGATATGATGTTGACTATGAAATATGAAAATTGCAATCTCAAATACTCATCTCATAAAAAACAAGATCTACCACAAAGGAATTACAAATAGATGGTCATAATCATATTGGGAATCTCATATAGCACTAGATCGATGATAGTAAGAAAGAGAGATAAAAAAGCTACTTCCACAAACCCATATCCTGGGGGTAGACTACTCCCTCTCCATCATGGTGATAAAGGATATGTTGTTGGAGAGGCTAGAGATGCGAGTCAGTGGTATTCTGGTGGAGTTTCCGCCTCCAATTTTCACAGTATCTGTTATGTTTCGTGTTTATGTCTCCGTGGTGCACCACGCTTCGAGATCGCGATCGTGGTAGTATATAAAGGAATTTTTAGGTCAAGGGGAAGCCAGGGGAAAAAAGATCGATGGCATCAAAGCTTCGAGGGGGAGATGGCACCCACCATGTGTCTAGGGTATCTACCCATGTGGTGGGCCCTATGTTGGGCCTCCCTCGACTCCAAGTGAGGTAGAGCTTCTCTAGGTATTCTCCTTCTATTAAAACTTGTGTGCAAAAAATCCCAGGTCCATTTGAGTTCACGAAGGTCCTTGAAAGTGAAATATACACAAAACAAGGTTTTTCTATTTGCAGAGTTATAGGGATCTTTTAGTAAAATCCCAAAATCATTCTAAAACATGATTATAACCACATATATAATCACATTATGATGGACTAGGGTACAATAAACTACAAAGATCATAGATGCATTTCACACGCATCAGATGCCTATGAGTCCTTCCATGCGACAATTGTTTGATTCCCTTTGCCTCACGGTATTGGTGGTAAGCCGTACATGAGAATATCTTCATGACACTGCCGACTTAACTCTCTTTTCTCTCTTATGTGATATGTGAATCCTTCCGCATAAAACTTAGCCAAATCTCCATCTGTCTAACTTATTTGAACTAACTCGATCAACACTTGATCGAATAGCGCATGACCATGATATCTGAATCATATGACACTGGAGGGCTTAGAGAATATCTCTTCGAGTTGGAGGGTAAAATTCCATCTAGTTAGATCCATATCACCCGATACTTCTTAGTTGGTGCCAACACTTCCCTTATGACAAGTTATGGCTAGCATTAGACAGACTCAAAGTCACCTAGTCCATAAGCCAGACCATGTGATGGCCTTGGGTCAAAGGAAGACACTACTTTAGCCAGACCTTATGAAATTATACACACACCGGCTAAGCCTTGGGTCAGTCCGGCTAGCATAACTCTTTTGTGTAGCCAGTGTTAGTCGGATGGCATCTCCACGCCTATGTTAGGTAGAACTCTGAAATCATCAGGCTTACACATTAGTCTCTATATTATGTCCGCCACAACCTCAAATGACTAAGGAAAATAATGCATAACTAATATGAGTACAAGTTTCTACAAGCCGTCTCAGATCCACTGTCTTAGTATAATTAGTTTTTCATAGGAGTGAACTTAAGAATACATAGTCGAAAAGTGGAGCCTCTAGGGAACCATTCCTAATAGCCACACACTTGCACTAGAGTTGACCACTTAGGAATTTAATGCCCATCACTCTTACATGCGCCTCATACTTGGGATAGGACGATGACTTATTCAACGGACCTGCAATGTTTGCATCCATCTATATCTTGCATAACTTGTATCTCCTTCTTTGACAAACTATCGAATCAGATGATATCACCCATGTGTGTGCCTATTATTCTGGTTTTGTCTTGTTTCATTGGCTTGTGAAATAGCACCATTATTTTCAAAGTACACGTCCAATGGACTAGACATAGCTAGAAACACACACACGTCTGACAGGAAATTCATGATCCAAACACTTTCCTTCACCGTCTCGGAGGCAACAATATACTCAGCTTCTATTGTAGAGTCGGCAATCATCTCTTGCTTGAAAATTTTCTAGCTCACTACACCTTCATTCCACGTATCTAGATTCAGAGTAAGAATCGTCTGAGTCGTTTTGAAAGCTGGCATACGTGTAACTCCTTACACTCATCTCTTCATCTCTCCCATAGACCAGGAACACGTCTTTAGTATGTTTTAAGTTCTTTAGTATGTTCTTTACCGTTGTACAGTGGCTTTTACGTAGACCGACTGATATATTCTTGTCACACTTACAACATAGGAAATATCCAACCTAGTGCATATCACTTCATACATGATAAACCCAATAGACAAAGCATATGGAATCACATCCATCCGACTTTGCTCATCCGCCTTCACTAGGTAGTAAGTCTTGCTAAGTATGATTACATGCATCATTTTTAAGAACCCTTTGTTAGCTGACTCCATATATAATCTCTTTAAAATCATATCTAGATATGCACTCTTACTCAAATCTATGAGTTGACTTGATTTATCTCTATAGATCTTAATCCTAGAATAAATGCCATCTCACCCAAGTCCTTCATCTAGAAACACCTTTCTAGTTAACCTTTGGTTTATTGCAACATTGGAATATCATTGCCAACTAACAATATTTCATCCACATATAGTATCAGAAATGAAATTGAGATCCCACTAAACTTCTTGTATACACAAGAATTTTGCTCGCTCTTGACGTAGACGAACGATTTGACCATTTTATCAAAGCAAATGTTCCAACTCTGACTTTCCTGCTTCAACCCATAAATGGATTTTCTGTAGCTTGCAAACGTTTTCAGCATTAGCTGAATTGATAAAACCCTCATGTCGTATCATATACATGTCCTCAGTTAAACACTAGTAGAAAACGAGCCTCTAATCCCAGGTCGTAACGGGCTCTAGTCCCGGTTTCGCACTCGGTACTGCGAATTCAGGACTAGAGGACCCTATATCTAGTCCCGGTTTGCTACGAGCTGGAACTAGAGGCCACCACGTGGAAGCAGCAACACAGCAGGGGCTGGAGGACCTCTAGTCCCAGTTCGTAACATGACCCAAGACTAAATCTTTCCTGCCGCGGCAGAGAATCGTGTCTTTTCTCTACAACGAGACGATTTTGTGTTTCCTTTTCATTTTGTTCTTTTTCAATTTGTGTTTTATTATAATTTCAAACATGTTTCCATACACATTCTACGCTACTACATACACAGTACACATTAATTCACATATTGAGATCACATAATATAATTATACTGAGATCATATAATATAATTATATGGAGATCACATAATATATTACATGGAGATCACACATATTGAGATCACATATTACATGGAGATCACATATTGAGTCCGTCGTCATGCACATAATGTTCTCCCATTGGATCAATGATTTCGTTCATCACAAATCCCGCCAATTCTTATTGAATTCATCGTATGCACTGTTCTGGCTCGAGATTCTCCCGCAAACGGTCTATATATGTTGAAGCAACTCCGTGCTCACTGGTCAACTCGTGAATGTAATCACAAATGTAGAATCGATATAAATGAGTCCCCGGTGGCTACCTTCGCTGTTTTATAAGTTAGTTGTTCTTTGAATTCTCCATTTACTTTCTTTCTGAACCGTGTCCAACACCTGCTCGGCAAAGAAAATGAACAAAAGCGTTATTAATTACTTGGTATCTGGATATGAATGAAAGAGGCCGATATAATGCGGTAATAATTGAGATTACTTATGGAGAATTGCTTTCATGTCGCTCCACAGCTCTTGGTCCCAACTTAATGGGTCGATGACTTCAACTTGGGACTTGTCAACTTGAACGTCTAGAAGAATCCAGTGATACCTGTGGATGTTTATATAATTAAGTAGACATGCATAACTCATCAATTACACTTAACATCGAGTAAGCAAAAAAAGTATGTGTACAAGACAGAAACACTCACTTGAAGCTGTAAGGAAATAATATATCCTTATAGTAATTATACTCGGTTAAAAAGGTGGAGATGTCTTTGAAAATGTCATCGGGGTGATTGTCTAACGTATGTTGATTAGCGATATATAGGTCAATGAACCCAGCATCATAATTTCTAGATGTTTTGCATTCAAGCATCTTCATTCTGCATAATAGCGTATAAAAGGATATATAGTCAGGATAATATATATTGCAGGCAATGAACGAGCTGAGCTAGAGACTTAATTATAGAAATAAATCACTTAAAGACAATAGGAACCAAGGGTAGATTTGTCGAGGGCGTGCTGATTATATAACTGGAACAGTTTGCTCATTTGAATCTGTATCGAGTAAGGTTTGAAGTGATGCTCCACTCTAACGTCTGCCGAAATCCATTTTTTGGAGTGCTGCTTTGATGATTGCAGTATGTACCAGTCATGCAGATTTTGCATATGTGTTGATAGATGCGTGTACTCCTCATGACTGACCATAGGCTACCCTTTGACATATTTCCATGCTATCTCACCCATTGGCGCTCCTTCATAGGCTAAATATTGACCAAGAGAGATACGTGCTTCGGTAACAGCAGCTTTGGCCTGGGTTACAGTGATACCTAATTGCATGTCTTTATCCATAACAGCTCTGAAGTTCTTGTCGATATCGGAACTCACTATGAGTGGGGGGACCGGTTGATTTTGTTGTGGTCCGAGCTGGGGAATTTGTTTCCCGCGTTTGACACTTGTTTTTGTGTTCTGCTTAGACTTGGTACTTCTTGCTTGCTTAACAGTTTCGCGGTCATAGTCTGAATCCAGATTCATCGATATTTGGGATGGTTTCTCAATAAAGGACTTAGCCAACCTTTTGGTCTTTTTATCAAATACCGGCTTTGGCTCGGGCTTTTATGGTGCAAAAAAGCCTTCTTGTAGGCAGCCACTTCCGCGGCATTTTCCTCATCAGTCCTGTCATAAGGTCTCTTGGGAAGAGCTAGCGGGATGTCGACTACCTTTGTCGTACTACCTTTCTTCTTAGTGAGGCGCGGGGGAGCGATGAACCTCCATTTTTTAACTGTGTATTATTGTGCGGAGGCAAAGATCGAGATGTACTCACGCTACGGCGATCGACATCCCTCGTCAATAGGTGGACTTGGAGGTTGACAATCATTGGGGAGGGGTGGACTTGGATTCCTCGGATTCGGTGGACTTGGAGGTGGTTGACGATCATCGAGGGGGTGGACTTGGATTCCTGGGAGTCGGTGGCCTTGGCGCCGACCCTGGAAACTTGATGTACTTCTTTTTCATAGAATGATGTGGCACTTGACATATCCCAGTTTCTTATGGCCTTAAGGTGCAGCGATTTCAATCTTTAGGTCCGTAAACCCCTCCACTAGGTCATCCACCGAGACACGATCAAAGCTAGGTGGAATCGAAAGTGAATGGTGGAGTGCTCCTGGTAGACAAGGTAAAGCAGTGCAGATCGCCACCTTGAAGGACAGGTTGTTCATTGGCTGATGTAGCTAATGGCTCTGAAATATAGCCATCTACATCCACATTTAAACTAGATATTATTCATATTTTTGATGAAATATCTCTCTAAACCCTGCCACTAATGCCTAATGATCAAAGGGGTATGCAATCCTTTCTTGCTATTTTCCCTGCACAAATAATGATGTTTGATGATGGGAATCACTACATTAAATTCAAAGATACGAGATTGCCAACAACCGAAAGAAACCAGGAGTCGTTAAGTGGAGACAGACGCTTTAACGACCAACTATAGTTGCGGTCGTATAGTTTCCACCACCACCGCTAGGTCAAACAGAACAACTTTCATGAAGGGACCCCTATATAAAGAAGCCTCGGGCAATGAGAAAAGGCCCTCTCTTGCTCTGCCTCGCCCCCTCACCACCAGAACCCTGCATCCACAACACCGAAGAGCCGCTGGAGGAATAGACTTAGATCTAATCTCCAAACCATTCTCCACCACCATAGCCATATTCCACCACTTGTAATAGTAGATCTCATCTTCGATTGGTGACATTGTAAGACTATTTGCTATCAATCTCATGATTTCCATTGCAATATTCATGATCTTTGATTTCATCTCTATGTGTGAGTAATCCTCCTTGGGCTAAGGGCTTTGGCTTAGCCATGTAGCTTTTGTGCATGTTATTTATCATAGATGGGATCATGTATTAGTTTGTATGACATGATGATTATTGTATCCTCTCTTGCCTCAATCCAAGGACTTGTCAGGTACCCAAGACCCCGAGGATTGAGCCAGGTATAGCGAGTATGAGTAATGACTAATCTGCAGGTTGGGAACCCTAGTGACAGAAGGGGTAGTACAGCTGTATGTGAGGGATTTACTTGGGATTAACGATGACGTCACTGTGCATATCATTAGTTCTCTTTCTTCTATGGATGAGACTAGTAGGTTATTGCTATAAGCGGTTGCGGAGGCAATAGCAATTATGGATGCACTGCCCACATATAATTTATCTTGCTCTGACAATTACATGCATACTTTATTATTATCATTTATTCCCATCAGATGTTTTGCACAGCTACAAGTGAAACCGAAAGCCTTAGGCCCTCTCTCTCCATCATCGAAAACAACAAAAATCAGCAAACTCTTGGTCCGGTAAAAACACAAAAGGAATTCTAAAACTCCTGAAGGTCCATTAAAGTAACTTCACTATGCTTTCTGCTTCCCGAGGATTCAATAAACCTAGGTCTACTAGGGAAAAAGAGCTATACTACATCCGTAATCTGGATCAAAGGTATTAGTAGCTCACATTGTGTCATCCCTATGACATCATCCACAGGGTAGTGAGGCGTCGATGCATCCTCCAACAGTGCTTGATCATCAGCATGGACCTCCATGGAAGCCACACTTCTTCTCCGTTGGCTATTATCCAATGCATGATTTTCCTATGGCTGAGATGATCTTTGGCTAAGTGCTTCTACTACCGGCTTCTTCATCCCAGCTAGTTCCTGTTCTATCTTCTCGATCCGGTCTGTCTCCCGATCCTTCTTTCTCTTACGGCTTCTGTAACTATCATCGTACTGGGGAAACCCTTTCTTCCATGTAACACAGATGCCTTTGCCTCGTGTTCATCCAGGTTTTTCAGGATTCCCGAGGGCGCGTGTGAGCTCGTCGTTCTCTCTATCAGGCCAGAACAATCCCACTTGAGCATCGACCATTGCTTGAACAAGTGCATTGGAGGGTATTAAAATTTTTTCTTGAAAAATGGTCGCCCCTGTTTCTGGGTTCAATGTTCCCCCCATGCCTATACCACCAGTGCTTTGACCTCTCGGGCCATCCATCTGTACCTGGAGTGATCCCTCTAGCCCTCATGTTGGACTCCATAGCTTCCCACTTAGGCACGACACTCTTGTAGCCACATGTCCCCATTTTATGGTGGTATTGCTTTTTCTCAGCATTTTTCTTATTTTTTCCGACCTTGCCTTGGCTACAGAAGATAGCTTGTACTTTACAAAATCGGTCCACTGTTCTCTCAATTTCTCATATGCTCTTGTGAATTTTGGAGTTTTCTTTTTCGCGACATAATTCGCGTATAAAGATTTTTTGTGGTTCTGAAACAGTTCGACCATCTTTGATAGAGCCCACTCCTTGACTCTCGCTATTCTTTCAAGCCCTCCCAGAATTGGGGTAGTACCATCTTCCTCGAATTCTTCATACTCTCAAGGTAGTATGAAATGTGCTATGAGTTTCTGCCAAAGGTCTTCTTTGGCATCATTGGTAACCCACAAGTATAGGGGATGGTGTGTAGCCTTTTCGATAAGTAAGAGTGCCGAACCCAACGAGGAGCTAAAGGTAGGATAAATATTCTCTCAAGTTTTATCAACCACTGATACAACTCTACGCACACTAAACGTTTGCATTATCTAGAAAATAAAACTAGAGCAAAAATACGAGTAATAGAGATAGCTTTGCATGATAATAAATAACAAGAAAGTAAAGCTAGTTGTTGCAGCAATAAAATACACTAAACTAACAGAACCATGAGTGTGGAATAGTGGTGGTAATTGTGGTGGCTTTGTCCAAGTTTAAATAGCGAATAGATCAAGTTCATTGTCTTCGATGCAGTTTTCTATGTGGGAGAGGCTAAATATACACGCGCTTCACTACTTGGAATTACATGTACTATATGATTGGATTGTTAGCAAACATCTGTAAGTACTAACAATGCATTAAGGTTTCCCCAACCACAGCCTTAAGTTTAATGGTCCTCTTACTCCCATACATGCAACATTCCGGTTCGCGTCCTCGGGTTTTTGTCACTCCGGCAGAACTCCCCTTCCTTTTACACATACTACAAAACATATGATGTTTAATCCATGCACGCATAAATATAATGGACACTAAAGGACTGTACCATATCAACATACAACTCTAATGAACCAAAGACGTTCAACCATTCAATCTAAGCACAAAGAAACTACGCAAACATGACATAGATCATATGATTATAACTTATAGCATCAAACACCATGTTTACATAGGACGGTACAGAGATGTGTGGGAGGATGAACCACTGCATACTAGGAGAATTAGGTGATGGAGATGGCGGTGAATATGGTGAAGATGGTGAAGAGGATGGTGGCGGCACCGGCAGCGGCGCGGGGGACTCCTTCCCCGCCGTCTGTATCATGGGGGAGCACAACCCCTTAGCCCCTTCCTTCATGGCTTATTAGGATCCCTCCCTCATGGAGATGGGATCCATGGGGGAGGCAAAAACGTGGCTTTGGCGGCTGCAAATTCATGGGTGGAGGTGTCTTGGGCGAATTAGGTTTCCTCCCTTTATATATCTTCTCGGATTCCCGTCACCCTATTTTGGGCTGTAGTAAATCGGGCCTAGTGAGCCCGTCCGGACTTTGAATTAGCTAAATTTTATGTCCAGAACGTTTATCGTGAAATTTTCAACAACTTTGTAGTTGAAGAGTTTTCCGTTTGATGCAGTCTTCTACCCGAAACGTGACCATCTTCAAAAAGAGTTCCGAGACAGATTTCTGAAAAAATCCCAATTTGACTCCAACAAGGTTTCCACTTGTATTCTTGGTAATTCCTACACATCAAAGTGTAAAACAAGAACATTGTGCACTTTTGCAACTATTAGTAGGTTAGTCCAAATAAATCATAAAATTTATTAAAAAAGGAGTGTCAAAAGCATATTATTAGCATAAACCATCAAAAATTATAGATATGTTATGAACGTATCAATCATCGTGGACATAACTAGTGAATTCTTCACCCGCAGTCTTTGGCTTATTCCATTCTTGAATGGTGATCAGGAGGTTGTCCCTAGCAATCACTCTGCATTGATTTACAAACATCCTCGCGTGTTTTTCTAAAGCAATCGGTTTTCCATTATCATCTATTTTGTTGATGGTGAACCTTTGATTACCATCTAATTTTTTGTTAGGACCTCGTTTCATTCTACCTGTCGATTGCCTCGATCCGCAGGGCTAAAAGAAGAAAGAAGAGTGATTAATATATATATATATATATATATATATATATATATACATATCAATTAACATCGATGTAGTCATAAAAGGCTTAATATATATACCTCGACGATTATTGTCGAGGGGCCATCAATTGTTGTTTGTTTGCCCTTCATTGTTGTTTGTTTGTCCTTCGTCAACGTTGTTTGTTTGCCCTCCATCCATCTGTTCTAACTGATGTCTATCACTGGATGGATTCAGAAATGACGATATCTCAACCTCGTCTACATAATTTTCTCAAGCACGAGGTTCAGTTCTATCAATATTAATAGCTATTTCACTATTTATAATGCCCATAATAAGCTCGTTTCCATCGGAGTCAGTGGTGCGCTTCATTAATTAACTACTGCAGAAAGAAAGGTAAACAGGTTAGAAAAAAGTCACCTTTATATAGATATGAGCAAATAGATGGTAAAAAATATTGCCTTATTTTAATTTTTACTCATATTTTTTTAACATTTCCTAATACTAATACTAGACCACTACCACTATATATACTACTACTAATTAATACTACAAATACTACGAATACTACTACAAATACTACAAATACTAGTAATACTACTACTAATTGTACGACTACTACTTAGACTACTACTAATACTAATAGTACTACTAATATATCAAGTAAAATCCATCAAAATTTTGACAATTTTTTTCATGTCTTTTATTTTTCCTAACTACGTTTGGATCATCGGATCGAGAGGGCGACCGAGGGAGGGAGAGGGCCGGGGTGCACCTGGGGCGGCCAGTGCTGGCGGTCAGATCGGGGCGCGAGGTGAGGACGGTGACGATGGTGACGACGGCGGCGGTGATGACAACGACGGTCATGGTGAGGCTGCATGGGTGGGGCGCGCGCAAAAGACGGTGCGCGGCGTGTTTGGTGGTGGTGGCGGTGGTGACGCAAGCTCGGACGGAGGACGACGAGAATCACCACGTCGGCGAGCGATTTGGGCAGCCTGCCGGCGTCTCGTCGGTGCGGCGCCTCCTGCGCGCGATCCTAGCTCTAGAGAGAATGAGAATGAACGGGAAGAAGGAGCGGCCGTCTCAGTATATATGGCACATGTCTTTAGTCCTGGGTCGTGGCACAACCCGGGACTAAAGACCCTTTAGTCCCGGGGTCATGGAATGACCCGGAACTAAAGGCCCCCTCTACTCCCGGGTCATGCCACGACCCGGGACTAGAGGTTATTTTTCGGCCTCCACCGATTTCGCGCGCGAGGTAGACCTCTAGCAGTCTCGGTTGGTATTTAGACTTAGGACTATATGGCCTTTTGTAACTTTTCTAATTCAAAAACATTTTGTCTTTTCGAATGCAAAAACATGACAATTGGAAATGACTATTTCTAATTCAAAATTCGTAGCTCCCATTTAATAAATCCAAATAATACAATTAATATGTCTATTATTATTAGAGAAATATAAGGAATCTTAATATATCATCCATACATCTGTTTGCATCATGTATCAATTGTGCCATTTTCATTTCAAAATGCATTCGATATTTTTTTTGCATATTTCAACGGGGTGTTTTGTAAAGGAACCACTAAAGGCATAATTCAAAAATACTAGACCACCTTACATGGACAATGTCCCAACCAGAGTATCTCAAACCTTTTCGTCCACCCCGGGTGAAAAAGACAAATGTTTGACGAATCGGTAGGAAGTGGGTCTGATTTGAACTACAGGTACATGAACTAATGCTCATGATTTTTTGAAAAAAATCATTTTTAAACTCACAGTATGATATTTCTTCAGAGATCCAATTCAAGTTTTAGAGAGGCTCATCCCTCATCTGCATACTCGCTGTTTTGACCATAGTTTGAAATAGGAAATTTTTGAAACAGGCATAAAAAATTCTAAAATAGTCCGAACAATGTAAATCCTTCGCATTGTGTCATATTATGTGACATAGTTGGAAGGAAAAATACCAAATTTGGTATAATGATTGCATCTCGAAAAGTCCTTCTCAAAATGAGCTATCATGTTTGATGTTTCATGGCTTTGGGACCAAATGACCAATGTTATGGCCATAATATCGGCATAGTTTGTGATAGTGTGCCCATATTGTGCATGCATGTGTATCTTGTGATGGCGAACAATGTTGCAGGAGGAGGTTTTCCTTTTTGTCGTACGGAAAATCCATTTTCCATTTTACAAGTGCTAAAAACGGGGCGTTTTGTTAAGCAACCACCAAAGGCATAATTCAAAATGCTACCACCCTATTTTCAAAAATACTAGACCACCTTACATGGACAATGTCCCAACCAGGATATCTCAAACCTTTCTGTCCACCTCGGGTGAAAAAGACAAATGTCTGCCGAATCGGTAGGAAGTGGGTCTGGTTTGAACTACAGGTACATGATCTAATGCTCATGATTTTTTGAAAAAATAATTTTTATACTCCACTGGAGTGTGTGTACCCATGTGGATCTAGGTGGTTTGGAAAAGAACACGTGCAATGACACTAGATACTCCATGTGTAAACCATGTGTCAAAAGGCCTGAAAACACATGGGAATGCAACTGATGCCACATCGAATGGTGCACCGGTGCGACAGAAGTTGCATCACCACATATACTGGAGTGTGTGTGCCCATATGTATCAAGGTGGTTTGCAAAAAATACGTGCAATGACTCTAAAGACTCCATGTTTCAAACCATATGTGTCAAATGGCCTGAAAACACATGGGAATGCAATTGCTGCCACATCGAATGGTGCACTGTGTGGCAGAAATTGCATCACCACATCTACTAGAGTGTGTGCCCATGTGGATCAATGTGGTTTGGAAAAGAACATGTCCAATGACTCTAGAGACTCCATATGTCAAACCATCTGTCAAAAGGCCTAAAAAACACATCAGAATGCATTTGATGCCACATCGAAAGGTGCACTGGTGTGTGACAGAAGTTGCATCACCACATCTAATAGAGTGTGTGTGCCCATGTGGATCAAGGTGGTTTGGAAAAGAACACGTGCAACGACTCCAGAGACTCCATGTGTCAAACCATGTGTCAAAAGGCCTGAAAACACATGGGAATGCAACTGCCACATCAAATGGTGCACCAGTGTGACAAAAGTTGCATCGCCACATCTACTGGAGTGTGTGTGCCCATGTGGATCAAGGTGGTTTGGAAAAGAACGTGTGCAATGACTCCAGAGACTCCATGTGTCAAACCATATGTGTCAAAAGGTGTGAAAACACATGGGAATGCAACTGATGCCACATCGAATGGTGCACCGGTGTCGCAGCAGTTGCATCATCACATCTACTGCAGTGTGTGTGCCTATGTGGATCAAGGTAGTTTGGAAAAAAACATGTGCAATGAATCGAGAGACTCCATGTGTTAAACCATGTGTCAAAAGGCCTGAAAACACACCGGAATGCAACTGATGCCATATTGAATGGTGCACTGGTATGACAGAAGTTGCATCACCACATCTAATGGAGTGTGTGTGCCCATGTGGATCAAGGTGGTTTGGAAAAGAACACGTGCAATGACTCCAAAGACTCCATGTGTCAAACCATATGTGTCAAAAGGCCTGAAAACACGTGGGAATGTAACTGATGCCACATCGGATGGTGCACCGGTGTGGCAGAAGTTGCATCACCACATCTACTGCAGTGTGTGTGCCCATGTGGATCAAGGTGGTTTGGAAAATAACACGTGCAATGACTCTAGAGACTCCTGCCGATTCCTGCCTCTTTTGGGCGTTTCCCGCCCCATCCAGGCGCACCCATAAAAAGGGGAGGCCGGCCGATGTAGGCACAACCAGAAATTGCACCCATGCATGTCCGTCCGTACCGCCATGCTAGCACCCCCGAAAACCGCCCAGAAATCCCACCGGAGGAACCAGGTGAGTTGCCGCATCTGATTCCGGGGAGCCCGCAGATATACACGCTGACATCCAACCGTCGGCTGTTGCGCACTCACTACAACCGCAATAGGACCACCGACGAGCCTTTCTCGTGGGAGGTGATGGACCGCATATTTCTACCGGAGCACCGGTGGTGTGTTGCGCTCGCAGACGTGCGCGAAGAGCTTCGAGAAGCGGTGCAGGCCAATCTCGACGACGCATACCTGCGTGCGCTCCTCGCGCAAGCTATAGAGGAGTTGCAGACGCAGGAAGCGATCTACCACTCTCTCGAAGAAGAATGGGGTCTTGTCGACCCACCGACACCGCCAGAGCCCTAGGCGGCGCATAGTTTGAGTGGTGTTGCGTGATGTTCGAGTGGTGTTTGCTTGTAATATATTTGAAGCTTAATACTCGAATAAAACTTTCCACTGCAATTCTCCATGTTTCTACATCATACATGGTGAGTGTATAGCCCAACGTACTCTTCGAAGATCTGAAACTCTAAAATTACATATTTCAATTTTTAGTAAGTTTTTGCCTAATCAAAAATTGATCTATAGTCCCGGATGGTGATACAACCCGGGACTAAAGGTTCCCTCGCGTCGAGCCAGCTTGCACGAGATCTCTTGTCCCGGGCCGTGTCACGAACCGGGACTATAGATCCGGAACGACCCGGGACTAAAGCTGCCACGGCCTCCTAGCCGTTGGAGCTAGGATGAACTGGGACTAGTGTTAGCACTAGTCCCGACCCATAACCCACCCGAGACTAGACAAACAATCGGGGCCGAACCAAAGCCCTTGTTTCTACTAGTGAAATTTGTGTTAAGGAAAGCCATTTTGACATCCATTTTTACAAACTTCCCAATCTCAGTAGGCAGCTAGTGCTAACATGATCCTAACTAACTTGAGCATCACTACCGGCATGAAAATCTCGTCATAGTCAACTCCTAAACTTTTTAGAGCCCTTTCGTGACAAGCTATGCTTTGAAGGCAGAAACATTTTCATATTGGTCAGGTTTCTTCTTAAAGATCCATTTGCACTCAATGGCTCGCGTGCCATCAGGAAGATCAACCATGTTCCAAACTTGATTGTCATCCATGGATTTTACCTTTGATATCATGGCTCCAAGCCATGACTCAGAATCATACCTTTCCATCATAACCTAGTAATTTCTAGCTCATCACTATCCAACTACATTACGTCACCACGTAATCTAGCCGACTGATGTCTACGCACTTCTATTCTTGTAGCCAGTTGTTGGGCCTCCAAGTGCAGAGGTTTGTAGAACAGCAGCAAGTTTCCCTTAAGTGGATTACCCAAGGTTTATCGAACTCAGGGAGGAAGTGGTCAAAGGTATCCCTCTCAAGCAACCCTGCAGTCGAGATACAAGAAGTCTCTTGTGTCTCCAACACACCCAATACACTTGTTAGGTGTATAGGTGAACTAGTTCGGCGAAGAGATAGTGAAATACAAGTGGTATGGATAATTATAAGTGGTAACGGTGCCAGAAAAGAGCTTGATGGGTAGGAAGAGACTAAAGGCAATCTGAAATAAAGATGGAAGCAAGCAAACATGTAACAGATCTAGTTGCAAACGGTGTTTCCATGCTTAGAAACAAGGCCTAGGGATCATACTTTCACTAGTGAACATTCTCATATAAATATCTTCTCTTTATGATACTACTCTGAACTACTCTCCGGTTGGACACTCTAATCCATGGTAGGGCTATAACAACACTCCTCAAAGTTCGCTTTCCCCATCTAGATAACCCTTCACTATCACCTTGAGCGCTAGATGGTTCCAACAAACACCACAATTTCATAGAGACACCCAACTCCAAATATAACTCATAACAAGTATTTGTAATCTCTATCCTAAGTGCCACCATTGTGTGCACGCTATCACTTTCACACACGTGGGGAGAGCCAGAGTTCTATTAAAGCACTTGAGTAGCAAGGTAGATCTACTTGATTACAAAGCTCATGATCACAATATGATCATGCATAGAGAGACAAATGAACACATAGCTACCGGTAGAACCCTTAGCCTCAAGGAAGAACTACTCCCTCATCATCATGGGAATCAGCAACGGCGATGGAGATGGTGGTGGAGATCGATGGAGATGGCTTGGGGGTTACTTCCCCGTCTCGGCAGGGTGCCAGAACAGAGACATTCTGTCCCCTGAATCTCCCCTTTGGTGGCGGCGGCGCTGCGGAACTTTTCGTGGCTGGAGGCTGGATTATTTAGGGTTTTCTTATCGGGGGGCTTCTTATAGGCGAAGGGGAGATGTCAGAGGGTGGACCAGGGGCCCACACCACCTGGTGGCATGGACAGGGGGACCCGTGCCACCACATGGTGTGGCCAGCCCCTGGCCCATCTCCGTCTCATCTTCTGGCTCCGCGAGTCTTCTGTAAAATATCGACTTTGGCTTTTGTCCGGTCGAATTCCGAGAATATTCATTTTCTGGCTTTTCTGGAACCAAAAACAGAAGAAAACTGGCAACTAGCACTGTGGCATCTTGTTAATAGGTTAGTTCTGGAAAATATATAGAAGTACTCAAAAGTCTGGACAAAACATAAGAAAGTAGATATAAAACAAGCATGGAACATCAAAAATTATAGATACGTTTATGTTTGCAACGTATCAACATCCCCAAGCTTAACTCTTGCTTGTCCTTGATGGCCCAAAATATATCGAGCTCGTTGGGGAACCCCAAGAGGAAGGTATGATGAGCACAGCAGCAGGTTTTCCCTCAGTACGAAACCAAGGTTATCAATCCAGTAGGAGCAAGGAAACACCCCAAAGGTGTTGCTAGCTGAACGTGGAGACCTGCACAACACAACCACAGAACTCTGTCCCCAACTTGCGATGAGGTTGTCAATCTCACCGGTTTTGCTGAAAACAAAGGATTAAACGTATCTAATGGAAGGAAGTAACACAAAGCAGTAAACAGTTTGTAGATTGATTGTAAAAGAAAGGACCGGGGGTCCATAGTTCACTAGAGGTGGCTCTCCTTAAGATAGATAACATGCTGGGTAAACAAATTATAGCGGGGAAATTGACAAACATCAAGAAAGCATACAAGCATATACTAATAATCTTGACTCCTTTGAGATTCGATTGGGCATTACAACATTATACATAGACCACCATCCAACTGCATCTATGACTAATAATCCACCTTCAGGTTATCATCCGAACCCCCTCCAGTATTAAGTTACAAGCAACGGATAATTGCAATACGAATTGCGTGTAAAGTAAACAATACGATTGTTCTATGAACAAAGGATTGTTGTTTTCTCCCTAGTAGCAACAACACATCTAGTACCTTGGAGATTTCTGTCACTTCCCCAGATTACCAGAGGCATGAACCCACTATCGAGCATAAATACTAACTCTTGGAGTTGCTAGCATCTACTTGGCCAAGATAGCTACTAACAATGGAAAGCATGCAAGATCACAAATAACAAAGACATGATAGAATCAATAATCAATCTTAAATAGACACTCAATATCCATCGGATCCCCGCAAACTCAACATGCAGAATTACAAATAGATGATCTTGATCATGAACGGAGCTCACAAGATCTAAACATGAAAGCACAAAGGAGGAGAACCAGCCATCTAGCTACTACATGGACCCGTACTCCAGAGATGAACTACTCACGCATCACACCGGAGGCTTGCATGATGATGAAGAAGGCCTCCAGGGTGAATTCCCCTCTCCGACAGGGTGCCCGGGAGAGCTTCAGATCCCTCCTGATCTAGGGTTGGAGATGACGGCGGCTACAGACTCTTTCGTGGAATTTTGATCGGGTACTTAGGGTTTCCATATCAGAGGCAATATATAGGCGGAAGGAGAGGCCAAGGGGGGGCCTGGGGCGGCCAGACCACCCCCTTGCCCGGGCCAGGCCTGGCCGCACGGCCAGGTGGTGTGGCCGGGCCCCAGCCCCTCCCCGTCTCGTAATCTGGCTCCAGATGTCCCCCGGTAAAATAATGACTTTGGCTTTTGTCCCGTCCAATTCCGAGAATATTCATTTTCTGACTTTCCTGGAACCAAAAACAACAGAAAATAGGCAGTTGGCACTGTGGCTCTTGTTAATAGGTTAGTCCAAGAAATCATATGAAAAGTACTCCAAAGTGTGGACAAAACACAAGAAAGTAGATAAAACCAAGCATGGAACATCAAAAATTATAGATACATTTGCAATGTATCAGTCCTCGAGTAGGTAAGTGATAAAAAGAAAGATTTTTTTGAGGTGACATGCACCATCATAATCTAGATCAAAGTATTTGTAGAACATTGATAGCTGGGATCATAGTACTTTAACATAGCATGAAATATATAGTTCTAACAATAAGACATAGCAACTATGTTGTAACATGAAAAGGTACAAACAAAATATTCATGAATAACATTGCTTTGAAAGACGTTTGTTTGTTTCACATAAAGAAAACATAATGAGAATGGTATTCAGCTTGTCCCTCATAGTGTAGCAAAACATTAATGCATAGGACACCTTCAAAGTTCATAAGGGTGACTAGATACAAATAGTTTAAGAACAAGCAATATAAAAGTTATGAATCAATCAACAAGTTTTGGGACAATTCACATAAAACTAAGAATGACCACTATGTTCTCTAAATTGGTGCCTAAGGATAGAAGATGGAGACTCAACATAAAAGTAAAAGAAAGGCCTTCATAGAAGGAAGCAGGGATTCAAGTCTCATAAAGAGCTTCCAAAAATTATGGTACTTATTAGATTTCAGCTCTCATTGCCCCTATCATAAGCATCTTTAGGTGATTAAGGTTAAAGTGACAAACCTAAGAGGATATGCTTGACAAGTTATAAGTTGAAATCTCATGCCCCTTGCTTACGAGTACCGAACCTCATGCTACTCAACTTCAGTCACAGGTAAGCTCCTGTCATTGTAAGTACATATGTATCATAGAGAACCGCCAACGGGGTACCCCTTGCCCCATGACATAGGAGCTATCCCATATCAAAATGACAAGGCAACAGACAATGAGCATCTCAGCGATCTTTTTATTTGCTATTTACATAGGTTTTTCTTGAGGATGCTTCATAGAATGCTCATTATGGTTATGCTGCAAGTTCCACCATGATTAGGCATGGCTTAGGCTAGCGACCCAGGCATTTCTCTAACACACATACAAACTCCATGATCTTACAAGTTCCCCTTTTATTTCACACCGCTGGGATCCATAAGCAAAAGAATCATGATATCAACGGAATAATAAGTGCAATATTGAAAGCGTTCCCCTTGATACATGGTTCTGCTAACTTCAACTTATAAAGCGCAAGCATATACGCAACAAAGATGGACACAATGGTTCAAGATTATTAAGTTCGAGAAAGTAAAGTGTGCCATCAAGTTCGTGAGAGCTTTAATCACTAATTTTCACATAACAAGTTTAATTCGGAAGGTAGATAAAATCTTGAATATACTTCGAATAGCAAAGGCTAATAGGTAGGTATGGTGGACTCTTTGGAATAACTTGGTTTTATTTGGAGTTGGATGCATGAGTGGAACTCATACTTGGTTATGGAGGCTAGCAAAAGACTGGGAGCGACCAACTAATAGAGCAATAATGGCCATAATCATGCAAAGCGGCAAAAAAATCATTAATTAAAGCATAAAGTGATATTACAAGTCGAAAACTAAAGGATCATAGAGGCTATGGTGACTTGGGATAGTCTTAACATGGTGTGAGCATGCACCAAGTTAACCCAAATAAAGCATCAAAGGAGAATACCACAATACTATGCTTTAATATGCTAAAACAATGCATGATTTTTTCAAGGCACATTAAGCAATCTCAATTGTTTATACTATCTCATACTACAACAATAATCACTAAGCATAAAGCCAAAACAATATCAGGTATGACATGATAAAGTCTAAGTCACAGTAAAAAACAAGCTCTTTTTACCACTTAAGCATGAACTTTTCTACTCTTTTCCAATCCAAATCAAATTTATTTGAAAACTAATGCATGAATGAGGGGGTCCAACCAATTTATTCAAGAAAACGAAAACCAAAAACAAAAACAAAGACGCTCCAAGAACAACACAACTATGCATGAAACAATAAAAATGAAGTGTTTGGGAGAAACCTGAAATTTTTATTGATGAAGAAGGGGATGCCTTGGGCATCCCCAAGCTTTGACGCTTGTACTTCTTGGATATTTCTTGGGGTGACACGGGGTGGCATCCCCAAGCTTGAGCTTTTGTCCATTCTTCATCTCATTCTATTACTCTTCCTTTAAACCTAAATTTTTTCCTTCATACAAAACTTCACACAATCTTAATTAGCAACATTAGTGTACTCAAGATAATAAGTCTTTTGGTACAGTTCCCACACAAACAAAACTTCCATTAAAACAAAATCTACTGTATCACTTCCTTTGAAAAAGTTCAAATGATCAAAGAGAACTCAAAGAGAAAGAATATTAAGAGGCAAATGCAAATAAAGGCAGAAATCTGTCAAAACAGACCAGCAGGTAAAAACGATTTGTTCGAAGACCTTCTGTTGCTCAAATCAGAAAAGTGTTGAACTAATGAAAGTTGGATAACAACCTGGGATAGAAGCACAAAAAATTACAGCTCAAAAAATTACTTCTCTCTCATTATAGGTTACTCTTGGCACAAAAAGCACACAAAAATGATAAGGAGAGGTTATTACTGAAGCAATAACTTCTAAGACTCAAGAAAACTATTGGGTTATCTCCCAAGAAGTAATTTTCTTTAACGCCTTTAAGTTAGGCATGATAGTTTGAGAATATTCTCACATAAGAAATATGAATTGAAGTAAAAGAGAGCATCAAGAAGCAAATTCAAAGCACATTTAAGTCGAACCCACTTCCTATGCATGGGAATCTTGTAAATAAACAAGTCATGAAAGCACAAAGCAACAAACATAGGAAAGCAAAACAAGTGCAACTTCAAAATTTTCAACATAAAGAGGGGAAACTTAATATTGTTGAGACACATAAAACCATGTTTCCTTCTCTCATAATATCTTTCAGTAGCATCATGAATAAAATTAACAATATAACTATCACATCAAACATTCTTATCATGAGCCACAGGCATAAAAGAATTAATACTCCCCACCTAAACATAGTCATTCTTATTAATTATAGTGGGAGAAAATTCAACAAAATAGCTATCATTATTATTCTCATCACCATAATCATCAAATATAGCAGGCATATTATAATCATAATTAATTTTCTCCTCAATAGTAGGTGGACTGAAAATATAATATTCATCATTGTAATCATCATATATTGGAGGCATAGTATCGTCAAAGTAATTTTTCTCCTCCATGCTTGGGGGACTAAAAAGATCGTTTTCATAAAAACTAGCTTGCCCAAGCTTAGACTTTTCCATAGATTAGCAATAATGGTGACATTGCTATTAGCACGCAATTAAAGTTCCATAGGTTTTTTAATTTTCTCTTCAAACACTTCATGTCCTAACTCAAGATAAATACTATAAAGCTCTCTAAATTTGTTGTTGTTTTCCATTAAGCCTAACTAGTGAAAATAATAACAAGAAACAAAAAGATATAATTGTAGAATCTAAAGGAAATAACTTCGAGCACTCACACACCAGCTAGAGTACTAGAAGATAGCTTAGTAGCCAGAGGATGTGAGTACCTTTTACCTTACCTCCCCGGCAACGGCGCCAGAAAATAGCTTGATGTCTACGCACTTCTATTCTTATAGACAGTTGTTGGGCCTCCAACTGCAGAGGTTTGTAGAATAGAAGCAAGTTTCCCTTAAGTGGATTACCCAAGGTTTATCGAACTCAGGGAGGAAGTGGTCAAAGGTATCCCTCTCAAGCAACCCTGCAATCAAGATATAAGAAGTCTCGTGTCCCCAACACACCCAATACACTTGTCAGGTGTATAGGAGCACTAGTTCGGCGAAGAGATGGTAAAATACAAGTGGTATGGATAATTATAAGTGGTAACGGTGCCAGAAAAGAGCTTGACGGGTAGGAAGAGACTAAAGGCAATCTGAAATAAAGATGGAAGCAAGCAAACATGTAAAAGATCTAGTTGCAAACGGTGTTTCAATGCTTAGAAACAAGGCCTAGGGATCATACTTTCACTAGAGAACATTCTCATATAAATATCTTCTCTTTATGATACTACTCTGAACTACTCTTCGGTTGGACTCTCTAATCCATGGTAGGGCTATAACAGCCTCCTCAAAGTTCGCTTTCCCCATCTAGATAACCCCTCACTATCACCTTGAGCGCTAGATGGTTCCAACAAACACCATAATTTCATAGAGACATCCAACTCCAAATATAACTCATAACAAGTATTTGTAATCTCTAGCCTAAGTGCCACCATGGTGTGCATGCTATCACTTTCACACACGTGGGGAGAGCCAGAGATCTATTAAAGCACTTGAGTAGCAAGGTAGATCTACTTGATTACAAAGCTCATGATCACAATATGATAATGCATAGAGAGAGAGATGAACACATAGCTACCGGTAGAACCCTTAGCCTCGAGGAAGAACTACTCCCGCATCATCATGGGAATCAGCAACGGCGATGGAGATGGTGGTGGAGATCGATGGAGATGGCTCTGGGGGCACTTCCCCGTCTTGGCAGGGAGCCGGAACAGAGATTTTCCGTCCCCTGAATCTCTCCTTCGGTGGCGGCAGCGCTGTGGAACTTTTCATGGCTGGAGGCTGGATTATTTAGGATTTTCTCATTAGGAGGCTTCTTATAGGCGAAGGGGCGATGTCAGAGGTTGAACCAGGGGCCCACACCACCTAGTGGCATGGCCAGGGGGACCCGCGCCACCACATGGTGTGGCTAGCCCCTGGCCCCTCTCCATCTCGTCTTCTGGCTCCGTGAGTCTTCCGGTAAAATATCGACTTTGGCTTTTGTCCGGTCCTCCGAGAATATTCATTTTCTGGCTTTTCTGGAACCAAAAATAGAAGAAAACATGCAACTGGCACTGTGGCATATTGTTAATAGGTTAGTTCTAGAGAATGTGTAAAAGTACTCCAAAGTGTGGACAAAACATAAGAAAGTAGATATAAAACAAGCATGGAACATCAAAAATTATAGATACGTTTGCAACATATCACCGACCTTCTTGGTACTGGTGCAATTGTCGTATTAGGCACAACATCTGACTCAACTTCTAAAGTTGCCAATTTCCCCTTAGGTGGAAACTCTCCAATTTCTTCAAGTTGCACCATACTTTCTCCACCTTGCCTATTGAGAAACACTTTTTTAGGAGGACACCATTTCAGGCGACAAACACTTTGCCCTCTTCACGGATATAGAAGTAATGCCCAAATTTTCGCTTGGATAACCTATGAATATTATCGTATCCGACTTAGGTTGTGAGCTTGTCTAACTAAAGTCGCTTGACTAAAGCTTCACTGCCCCAAATATTATGAAATGACAAGGCAAGTTTCTTGCCCGTAGACATCTCATTGTAAATGAGATGGTACCATTTTATACCGCCTTAGATGGTACCCGATTTAGTGTAAACACCATTTTCTCTAGAAAAAACCCAGAATGATAAAGGTAGATCTGCCCCACTCATCATTAACCTCATCATGTCCAACAAGGCGCGATTTTTCCTTTTCGACACACCATTTCTCTGTGGTGGTCCTTGCTGAGTGAGTTGTGGAATTATTTCATAATCTTTGAAGTGGCTATCCAACTCTTGTCGCATATTCTCAACTCCACGATCTTATCGCAGAAACTTGATATTCTTTTCTATTTGAATTTGTACTTCACTTTGGAATTTTTTAAACTTTTTAAAAGTTTCTAACTTATGCGTCATTAGGTACACATAGCCGTACCTACTGAAGTCATGAGTGAACGTAACAAAATACTCATAGACAAGCACTCGTTAGACCGCATACATCACTATGTATCAGTTCCAACAAGACGAGCACTCTCTCACAACTCTATGTGAAAGACACCTTGATCATCTTGCTGAGTAGGAAGGATTCGAATATTTTAAATGGCTCTAAGTTGGACGTATCCAAAAGTCCATCTCCATAGAGATTCATGTGTTTCCAACTGATGTGACCAAGTCGACAATGCCAAAGATAATAAATACTAAGATCGTTCGTCTTTAACCTTTTCACATTCACGTTGTAGACCATCTTACAATGAAGATTCATCAAAAACTGTCCATCATAGATAGTTGCAAAGATATGAAAATTAATATTCAAATACAAGGAATAATTAGTGTTCTTAATATTCAACTCATAACCGACTCATCAAACATGATGAGAAAATGATGTTTCGACTTAACACAAGAACACAATAATATTTATTTAGTTTCAATATGAACCCTAAAGATAACTAAAGTTGCATGGTTTATACAGCTAACACAACAACTCTTGATTTGTTTCCGACTCAGAACAACTTCTCCTCTTGCCACACTCTTCATACTAGTCCCTACATCAAGTTGCATATGTGAATAACTGATCCGGTATCATATACCAAGACACTGCTAGAAGAGTCGGCAAGATAAATGTATAACATTCATAATTGTAGTACCTAAGACGGAATTCATACATCCGGCCTTAACCTTATCAGCTAGATACTTGTCGCAGTTCCTATTCTAGTGTTCGTCTTCCTCGCAGTAAAAACATTCAAGGATCCTATGCTCAGTGATACGTTAGTTCAACTTGTGAAAGTTTTGACTCTTGTAGCTTTTTCACCAGAGTTTTGAAAGAATGTTAAGATGTAAAATGTAAGATAGAGATGATGGATTCAATGTATTTCGTTGTCATTTTTAGTTTTATCAAGACGTTTATGCTTCAGTGCGCACCCGCGTGGAAAACAGAAGTTTGGGAAAACACATGGACAGCTGGGATACGCGTGCGGACGGTTCTTAGTCGGGGGGCACGATTATCCTTCAGAAATTGTCATTGTTGCTGTATAAAAAAGAACCGCATAAGCCTGTACGGCTCGTTCACCGGCACGTATTATACACATATGCACGTGGGTGTTGAACCATCGGCTTCCTTAAGTAGCATAGTCAGTGGTTGGTCTGTTTTCCAACCGCTTCGAAAAATTGCCCAAATCGGGAAGCAAACCCTAGCTAGCCTTCTCTCCACAAACCCTCGATCGCGGCGACCGTCAATGGAGAAGGGGCAGCAGGTGGCGGCGCCCGCTGACAACACGGAGAAGGGGAAGCGGGTGGCGGCGGGTGTTGAGCACGCGGAGAAGGGGAAGCAGGTCGTGGATGCAGAGGGCAGAAATGGGAGCTCTGGCTGGGGTCGATCGGCCGTCTACTCCGGTGTGCATCCAATGAAGTGGAAGTTCGAGACAGAGGCGCAGATCAGGCGGAAGAAGAAGAAGAACCTGAAGAATAGGCTGAGTCAGGAGAGGAAGGAGAGGGGGAGAAGATCTACTCGCCTGTCGACGTCAAGACCTTCCGTGAGTCCGACATCGATGACACCGATGAGGTAAGTCTAGATATCACTCCTAGTGTTCTTGCCGCCAAGGTCTGCCTTGTCCTGTTCTTGCTAGGGTTTGTGGTGCTAGTAGGGTTAGATGCACCTAGCGATGCTAGTTTGTGCCAGGTTAGATGCACCATAGATTAGCTACTGAATTCCCCAGGACCCCTTTGGCGATGTTCTGATGGATGTAGGATCAAGTAGGCTTACCCTCTATTTTGGCAGGCTAGGTTGTCGAGTGGTTCCTCTTACTTAGAATGTTATGATATCTGTACTTTGTGCCAGGTTTACATGCACCTAAATATTGTAGATTATGCTTGGAATTTGTGCCTGAGTTTTTGGTCTTGAACGATCTAAGAAGTAAGAACCTGGCATTTTGTTTGCAATGAAAATGGAAATGGGCTGCTGCCTATTGGTCTACACATATTAGCTACTGATGTGTTATCGCTTGGTGCCAGTAATATAATTGATTTATGGGTTCTACTTGCGACCTCTTTGAGATTGAAAATTTAGGTAATGTGAACATGGATAGTTCAAGTTCATATTAGGTGTTACTTTCTAAAAATTCTTAGAAAGTTCAGCAATGCTAGTTTGTGAATTTGACTGTAATAGTTAAGTAAAAGAGACATGGTAATATGTACCAGGTGCTTATCAATATACCTTTGTATTGTTGTGTAGAATGTATTTGATGTCATTTACTTTTCATATGAATTTAGTTCATTAGATCATCTGATCACTTTATACTGAGCTTAATATACCTAGTCTATGTACTCCTAGTCCGAGTGTCTACCTTGGTAATTTGCTAGTCGTTTGAAATGCTTGTCTCACATAGAACATATGGTTCTAGTACATTCATGATAGTTCTTAAATTCAATACTTTTATTTTGTATTTGTAAAATATTTGTAACATATCAAGCATTTATGTAGTTGCAGTTCTGGAGCTGAAAGCTTATGTGTTTTGTTACAGATGCATACATTGCTGGTTGTAGTACTGCTAGTAACAGTTTCTGTTATCTTGCTTCATTGGTTTACTATTTTTGTTGCACTACTGCTTTCTGCAGCTATTTTCTTATGCTCCATACATAAGTTGGTAGTTAATGCTAATGTGATCTAGCTTAAGATTATTCTGTGTGATACAACACTGCAAACTTAAGTTGGTATTTAATGTTGCAGTGATATAACTTAAGATTAATAAGTGTGATAGATCAATCTGCTTGTAAGGCATAATTTTTTGTTGCACTAATGCTTCCAGCAGATGTTTTGTTTTGCTGCACACATTTGATTTGTACATAATGCTGCTCTGATCTAACTTCATATGTGTGACATTCTGTTATGTTTTTAAATGTTCAATTAAAAAGCAATTGTCCAAGTTTCCCGTTATATAATATGTGGCACATATAGTCTTATTTCACAGAGTAATTATTGTAAGCCTTATTTCATTTCACAAATTTCCACAGGAGTCAGACGGTGTCAGGAGTGACGTGGAGGACGAGGACCGCAAGAGCCGTGCTGTGCTGAAGAAGCTCAAGGCTGGCGACATATCCTATCTTCTAGGCCCAGGGGAGTACAAGTGCCCGTGGTGCTTTCGAAAGGAGATGCCAAAGGACTACCTAGGAATGCTGCAGCATGCTACCTACTATGGATCTGGCAGCCAGAATCATAAGCCGCACCTGAAGGCCAAACACGCCGCTTATGGCGTGTTCCTGCTGAAGCACCTCCCCCAGCCATAGAGGAACTTGGGTTGATGCTTAATTAAGTAGATTATGCCATGTGTCTCTCTGTTAATATGGTTGTATGTTAAGACTATCTTTATCGGTGCTGTGTTGAACTTGATATAGTTTGTTCGTGTGGTTGAACTAGTGTTTGAACCATCCAATGTTTGTGCTTAAGAAGGTTGTTTCATGTTTAACCTGGTTTGGTCCTGATATTTTTAATGCTATTCATATGTACTCTGGTTGTGTATTTAAGGGAAATGGTGACATAAAGGGAGAACAAGGAAATCTGGGGAATGTATATGTGTTTGGGTTTCTTGAGGTAGTTGATAATGGGTTAAAATAAATGATTAGCTGCATTACATTGATTAACTAGATTATGTCATGTATTCGTGTGCTGAACAATTTTTAAAGCAAGTGAATGTACCTCTATGATGTCTCTGTTGTATCTGTTTGCTGATGTAATGGTATATCCTCTTCCTTTGGTACGGTAGACGGCTTAAATCTAGGGTTTTATGGCAGTTTTGGACAAGTACGGACGAATCGTCAGGCCAAGTGTTCAAGGAATGTGCTCTCCTTTTGTACATTGCTCCACCATGCCCTCACAAACATGTACTACAAAATTGAGGAAAATTTAAGAATATTGAAAAAATCACATGTCTACAAAATAGACCGTGGTTTTTTACAAACAAGATGGTGCCTGGCCATGCACTTCCCACACTGGCCAGCATCGGTCTAGGGTAGTAGGGTGTAACGCGTCTATCTGTCGGGATAGCGACAAGAAAACTGAGGAATGGCTTAAAACTTGGCACAATGGCTCACAATGACACACCACACACTTATATCACTTAAATGAGCAATGATGGCATGCTTGGGCATGCCTTCGGCACGGTAGATGGCTAAAATCTAAGGTTTTAGGACCGTTTTGGACAAGTACGGATGAATCGTCAGGCCAAGTGTTCAAGGAATATGCTCTCCTTTTTCACATTGATACACCATGCCCTCACAAACACTCACATCCCTTGTTTTACAAACAAGATGGTGCTTGGCCATGCACTTCCCACACTGGCCAGCTTCGGTCTAGGGTAGTAGGGTGTAACGCGTCTACCCGTCGGGATAGCGGCAAGATAATTGAGGAATGGCTTCAAACTTGGAACAATGGCTCACAGTGACACACCACACACTTATCTCACTTCAATGAGCCATTATGGCATGCTTGGGCATGCCTTCGGCACGGTAGATGGCTAAAACCTAGGGTTTTAGGGCAGTTTTGGACAAGTACGGACGAATCATCAGGCCAAGTGTTCAAGGAATGTTCTCTCCTTTTGGAAATTGCTCCACCATGCCCTCACAAACACTCACATCCCTTGTTTTACAAACAATATGGTGCTTTTCCATGCACTTCCCACACTGGCCAGCTTTGGTCTAGGGTAGTAGGGTGTAACGCGTCTACCCGTCGGGATAGCAGCAAGACAATTGAGGAATGGCTTCAAACTTGGAACAATGTCTCACAATAACACACCACACACTTATATCACTCCAATGAGCAATGATGGCATTCTTGGGCATGCCTTCAACATGGGAGACGGCTAAAATCTAGGGTTTTAGGGCCATTTTGGACAAGTACAGACGAATCGCCAGGCCAAGTGTTCAAGGAATGTGCTATCCTTTTGCACATTGCCCCACCATGCCCTCAAAAACACTCACATCCCTTGTTTTACAAACAAGATGGTGCTTGTCCATGCACTTCCGACACTAGCCAGCTTCGGTCTACGGTAGTAGGGTGTAACACGTCTACCCGTTGGGATAGTTGCAAGACAGTTGAGGAATGACTTAAAACTTGGCTCAATGGCTCACAATGACACACCACACACTTATCTCACTTCAATGAGCAATGATGGCAAGCTTTGGCATGCCTTCGGCATGGTAGACGGCTAAAATCTAGGGTTTTAGGGAAGTTTTGGACAAGTACGGACGAATCGTTAGGCCGAGTGTTCACGGAATGTGCTCTCGTTTTGCAGATTGCTCCACAATGACCTCACAAACACTGACATCCCTTGTTTTACAAACAAGATGGTGCTTGGCCATGCAGTTCCCACACTGGCCAGCTTCGGTCTAGGGTAGTAGGGTGTAACGTGTCTACCCGTCGGGATAGCGGCAAGACTATTGAGGAATGGCTTAAAACTTGGCACAATTGCTCACAATGACACACCGCACACTTATATAACTTCAATGAGCAATGATGGCATGCTTGGGCATGCCTTCGGCATGGTAGACAGCTAAAATCTAGGGTTTTAGGGCAGTTTTGGACAAGTATGGACGAATCGCCAGGCGAAGTGTTCAAGGAATGTTCTCTCCTTTTGCACATTGCTCCACCATGCCCTCACAAGCACGCACATCCCTTGTTTTAGAAACAAGATGGTGCTTGGCCATGAACTTCCCACACTAGCTAGCTTCGGTCTAGGGTAATAGGCACTAGTAGAAAAAGGGTCTTTGGTCCAGCACCCAAATGCCATTGGTCCCGGTTCGGTTCCGCAATCGGGAACAATGCCAGACCCCGGTCCTGGTTCATGCCGCATGGGCATTGGTCCCGGTTCATCTCTAATCATTGGTCCCGGTTCGTGGCATGAACCGGGACCAATGCCCCCACGACGCACACATGGCGCTCTGCAGGCATTGGTCCTGGTTCATGCCACGAACCAGGACCAAAAACCCCTCGACGGTCACGTTCCCAATCCGGGACAGAGATCTAAATCGAGGCAGAAATTGATCTAAATCACAAATTCTTCCACAAATTGATCTAAATCACAAATTCTTCCTCAAATTAATCGAGACAGAGATTTAAATCGAGGCATTTCATTAATTCAACAACATTTTTTTCTAAACAAAGGTGCGATTTCACATCCTATATTAATTCAACCACTAGTCAACAATTTCACTTCCGCTATCACTGTCCTCCGAGCCGCTGGCTTCCTCGTCGTCGTCGGACGGAACCTCCAAGATTTCCGCATTGTTCGCGAGACGGAGAACCTCTTCGCGGCGAGAGGCGGTGATGCCAATGTACTTGGTCCGTCCAGGGACGGACCAGAACCTCTCCCGCCCTTCTCGGTTGTGGAGATCCCGGTGCACCACGCGCCTGTAAACGATGCGGTTGCCAATCTTGGCCTTCCGCTCCTTCTTGAACAGCGCCGGCCAGTACGGGCTGGCTGCCGCGTACCGGGGCAGTGCCCTCTTCCACGCGGGCATCTGGCGGCGGTGCGCCGCGATTTCGCTCTCCATCTCGGCTCCACCGGGGACGAGGAGCGGAGCCACCGGCACCCCTGCATAGCTGATGCGCCATCCGTGGGGCACCATCGTGGCCGGCGGCGCGAGGATGTCGAAGTGCACGAACATCACCGTCTCGTAGAAGTTCAGCGTGGGCATCTCCATGGCGGCGTAGTGGAGATTGGAGAGGGAGCGAGGGGATGGACGACGAAGCAACGACGCGGTGGAGATTGGAGAGGGCTAGGGGATGGACGACGAAGCAACGCGCTGTGGCGCCTCTATTTGTACACGAGGACAACGAAGCGACGGTCGGAATATCCAAGGGGCATTGGTCTCGGTTCATGCCACGAACCGGGACCAAAGCCCCTCGCCGTGACACGTGGCGGCCCAACAACGCCCCCACCCAGGTCATTGGTCCCGGTTCATGCCATCAACCGAGACCAATGACCTAGGTGGTTTCTTTTGGATGGCCCTCCCCGCGACGCACACGTGGCGCTCTGCGGAGCATTGGTCCCGGTTCATGCCAAGAACCGGGACCAAAAACCCTCCCCTAGCTATAAATAAGCCCAGCCCAACCACTTATTTTTTCTAGAAATTTGTGTGGGAGGTGGATGCTAGGTTTTTTTTCTTCACACTGCACACAAGGTGTTCGACGAAATGTCCGACCCACACTTAAGTTTGCACAACACGGTATCCTCGGCCGAGGTTAGCAACATTATCTTCTTTATCTGTAACTGATACAAAAATATTGCATGTGTCCATGTAGGGTGGTCATTTCACTATTCACGATGTTATTGTAATGGTTAATTATTATGACGCAGATCGATGCGCGGATGCGATGGATGTACAACGACCGACATGATTCCGATTTTATTGCAGGCCTACATAAATTTATCGATGTGGCTAAGGCAAACAAAGTGGATAATTTTATGCCTTGTCCCTGCGTCGACTGTCGGAACATGGCGGAGCACTCTGCCCCGAGAATCCTTCAAAGCCATCTGCTTCGGAGAGGTTTCATGCCCGGATATTATTGTTGGGCCATGCACGGAGAAAGAGGGGTTAGGATGGAAGAAAATTAAGAAGAGGAGGATGATGACAGCTATCCTATGTCCCCTAAAGAATATGGTGATACTGCAGTGGAAGACAATGAAGAAGAGGGAGGCGGCAATGAAGAAGAACAATGGGCATCGGATGAGCCCGCTGATGGTCTTGGTCGGGTCATTTCTAATGCAAAGCAACAATGCAATACAGAAAGGGAGAAGCTTAAGTTGGAGGCCATGCAAAAGGATCACAAAAGGTTGTTGTACCCAAATTGCGAAGATGGCAGCACAAAGCTCGGTACCACACTTGAATTGCTGAAATGGAAGGAAAAGGCTGGTTTATCTGACAAGGGATTTGAGAAGTTATTGAAAATAATGAAGCCGAAGCTTCCAAAGGATAACGAGCTTCCCGAGATAACGTACGAAGCAAAGAAGACTATCTGCCCTCTAGGATTAGATGTGGAGAAGATACATGCATGCATTAATGACTGCATCCTGTACCACGGTGAGAAGTGTGAGAATATGGATAAATGCCCAGTATGCACTGCATGTCGGTACAAGATCAGACAAGATGACCCTGGTGATGTTGAGGGCGATGACGAGCACCCCAGGAAGAGGGTTCCTGCTAAGGTTATGTGGTATGCTCCTATAATACCATGGTTGAAACGCCTGTTCAGAAACAAAGAGCATGCCAGGTTGTTGCGATGGCACAAAGAAGAGCGTAAGAAAGACGGGAAACTGAGACACCCTGCTGATGGGTTGTAGTGGAGAAACATTGAGATAAAGTACTCGAACTTTGCAGGTGACGCGAGGAACTTATGGTTTGGTCTAAGTACAGACGGCATGAATCCTTTTGGGGAGCAGAGCTGCAGTCACAGCACCTAGCCATTGACTCTATGTATCTACAACCTTCCTCCTTGGTTGTGCATGAAGCAAAAGTTCATTATGATGCCAGTGCTCATCCAAGGACCGAAGCAACCCAGCAACGACATTGATGTGTACCTAAGGCCATTAGTCGATGAACTTTTGCATTTGTGGGCAGAACCAGGTGTAAAGGTGTGGGATGAGCACAAACAGGAGCCATTTGACCTACGAGCGTTGTCGTTTGTAACCATCAATAATTGGCCTGTTCTTAGTAACATTTTAGGACAGTCAAACAAGGGATACAATGCATGCACGCACTGTTTAGATAATACTAAAGGTACATATTTGGATAAATGTAAGAAGGTTGTGTACCTGGGGTGTCGTAAATTTCTTCCGACCAATCATCAAGTAAGAAAGAAAGGCAAGCATTTCAACGGTGAGGCAGATTACCAGAAGAAGCCTAAGCTCCCTAAAGGTGATGATGTATTTGGTATGGTGAAGGACCTAGAAGTAATCTTTGGAAAGGGTCCTGGCGGTCAATGTGTTCCGAAAGACCCCATTACCGGACACACGGCCATGTGGAAGAAGAAATCTATATTTTGGGAGCTTGAGTATTGGAAAGACCTAGAGGTCCATTCTTCAATCGATCTGATGCACGTGACGAAGAATCTTTGCATGAACCTGCTAGGCTTCCTGGGCGTGTATGGGAAGACAAAAGATACACCAGAAGCACGGGAGAACCAACAACGTATCAAAGACCCATACAACAAGCATACTGATAAAGGCTGTCAATACTTAAGCAGCTACGCTCTTACCAAAGCAAAGAAGGAAATATTTTTTGAATGCCTGAGCAGTATCAAGGTCCCGGCTGGCTTCTCGTCAAATATAAAGGGAATAATAAATATGGCAGAGAAAAAATTCCAGAACCTGAAGTCTCATGATTGCCACGTGATTATGACGCAGTTGCTTCCGGTTGCATTGAGGGGGCTTCTACCGAAAAATGTTCGAGTGCCCATTGTGAAGCTATGTGCATTCCTCAATGCAATATCTCAGAAGGTAACCGATCGAGAAAGTCTGGAAAGGCTACAGAAGGATGTGGTCCAATGTCTTGTCAGTTTTGAGTTGGTGTTTCCCCCGTCCTTCTTCAATATTATGACGCATCTCTTAGTTCACCTAGTCGAAGAGATTTCCATTCTCGGTCCTGTATTTCTGCACAATATGTTCCCCTTTGAGAGGGTCATGGGAGTCTTAAAGAAATATGTTCGTAACCGTGCTAGTCCAGAAGGAAGCATCTCTAAGGGCTATGGAACAGAGGAGGTCATTGGGTTCTGTGTAGACTTTCTTCCTGACCTTAAGCCGATTGGTGTTCCTGAATCACGGTATGAGGGGAGACTGAGTGGAAAAGGCATTCTAGGAAAGAAAGCAATGATATTTAGGGACGGACATTCTTTGAATCAAGCACACTACATAGTTCTACAAAGTTCTACCATCATGGCTCCGTATAACGAGGAACACATGAATGTTGTACGCTCCAAGTTCCTAGGGAAGGATGACTACTGGATTAAAGAAAATCACATGGAGACTTTCGGCACTTGGTTGCAATTACATCTCATGAATGACACCACTATTGGAGATGAGCTCTACGTGTTGGCCGCGACACCATCTGCGACTGTATTGACTTTCCAAGGGTACGAGATAAATGGAAATACATTTTACACGATTGCTCAAGATAAAAAGAGGACCAACCAAAATAGTGGTGTCCGCTTTGATGCAACATGCGAGAATAGGAAAAAGGACACATACTATGGTTACATAGAGGAGATATGGAAACTTGACTATGGACCTACTTTTAAGGTCCCTTTGTTTCAGTGCAGTTGGGTCAAGATGAATGGAGAAGGGGTAAAGGTAGACCAGCTGTACGGAATGACAACAGTGGATCTTAAGAATCTTGGTTACAGAGACGAACCATTCATCCTAGCCAATGATGTGGCTCAGGTTTTTTATGTGAAGGACATGTCCTCTAGACCAAAAAAAGAAAAAATAAGGAAACGAATACATCAGACAATGAGCCCAAGCGTCACATAGTTCTTTCGGGGAAAGGAAACATCACGGGAGTCGAGGACAAGACAGACATGTCAGCAGATTATGATAAGTTTGATGAAATTCCGCCCTTCACTGTGAAAACTGACCCAAGCATCCCGTTAAGCAAAGAAGATGCTCCATGGTTACAGCCTAAGAAGCGATCATAGGCAAGGGATCGACATATGCGACGAAGGATTCATACCCTAAACCCTAAACCCTATGTAAATCTATGTAATGTATGAAAACTTTATGTGATGTATGAAAACTTTATATGAGACCACGCGAAGGATTCACATCGTTTGGATCATTAAACTTGAAGTGGATCTCTAATGAAATAGCATGTTCTGAACCTATAAATGATTTTAAAAAAATTCACAAGCATTATATCATGTACTTGTAGTTCAAATCTGGGTAACCTCCTGCCGATTCGGCAGGAATTTGTCTTTTTCATGAGGGATGGACATAAAGGTTCCAGATACACTGGTTGGGAAATTGTCCATCTAAGGTGTTCTAGTATTTTTTTAAATGGGTTGGTACTGTAACGTCCCAGTATTAGAGCTTAGAAATAAGCTAAACACAGGTGTGAGCATTGCATTCATGTATAGAAAATACAGATAATTTTCACGCTTTTAAATAAAACTTGTCAAAGTGATTGAAGCTTCTCTTAACTTGGTGGAACTGAAGTAGATCATCAAGTTAACTGCGATAAGTTTCAATATGACCTTTGCTACAACCTTATCTTTGGGTAATATGATTTGATCTAAGGGTAGATCAAATGTAATAAAATTAAGTCACAACACACTACTTAACAAGGAGTACTAGATCTCCTAGAGATCATTATATGGTATTCCATACCACAACTCAATGATGAATACTTAATATTCTAAAGATGATATTAAGATATTACCTACCATAAACTTTGTATACCAAGTTAAGCTTATAACTCAAGTAAAAGAAACTCTATAACTAAAACTTGAAACACTTGTTTGCCATAGTTATTCCTACCATGGGTATCATGGTAGTTCTTAAATATTTACTTTTATTACAAATAGAGTAGAAAGGAAGTCAAGCCAAGACCATCCATCCCATACCCTTAGTGTCATGTTAATAGATGACAATCCTATTTAACCAAGTCCTAGTGTCTGTTGATCATCAATGTGTGTGATCAATTATTGACCTAGAACTTATTGACTCATAGACTTTGACCTATTGTGTTGACCTTCCAAATACCTTAAGTAAGTTAATCTGCAGGAAGAACAAGATATGGTTGAGTGTACCATCATCAATGGAATGTGATCCTTAGTGGAGATCAAACCATTTGATGTTGGAGGAGTTAACTCACTCATGAGTTAACTAGAAGCAGTACCTAAACTCAAGGGTTGAGCTAGTAATTGAGGAGATATGAGAAAGCTAGTTGTATTACTACATTAGATAACAATCTTGTAAGGACAAGTGGATACAGACTTAGAATAAGCTTGCTTAACAAGATAAGTCTATAGAGAGACTAATACAAGTTTACTACTTAGTTGATTATAGATCTTGATCAGATAATTAGAAGTCTAAGCTTAGTTTGATCAAATGATGGTGGTCATTATTCCCAAGTCACTTGAGAATAGATGACTAGGTGTTGAAGAAGACTTGTGAGTATACCAAATTAGGTAAAGCCTAGTGCTGACTCGTGTATTAACAAGCTCGTTGGGGAACCCCAAGAGGAAGGTATGATGAACACAACAGTAAGTTTTCCCTTAGTACAAAACCAAGGTTATCAATCCAGTAGGAGCAAGGAAACACCCCAAAGGTGTAGCTAGTGAACGCTATGTATGCGCACTATCGGTGCCAAAGAAGCAACATGGAGACCTGCACAACACAACCACAGAACTCTGTCCCGAACTTGCGATGAGGTTGTCAATCTCACCGGTTTTGCTGAAAAAAGGATTAAACATATCGAATGGAAGGAAGTAATAGTTTGCAGAAAGTAACACAAAGCAGTAAACAGTTTGTAGATTGTATGTAAAAGAAAGGACCGGGGTCCATAGTTCACTAAAGGTGGCTCTCCTTAAGATAGATAACATGCTGGGTGAACAAATTACAGCAGGGCAATTGACTAACATCGAGAAAGCATACAAGCATATACTAATCATCTTGACTCCTTTGAGACTTGATTGGGCATTACAACATTATACATAGACCGCCATCCAACTGCATCTATGACTAATAATCCACCTTCAGGTTATCATCCAACCCCTCCAAGATTAAGTTGCAAGCAACATTATTGCTTTATGAATTGCGTGTAAAGTAAACAATATGATTGTTCTATGAACAAAGTATTGTTGTTTTCTCCTAGTAGCAACAAGACATCTAGTACCTTAGAGATTTACATCACTTCCCAGATTACCAGAGGCATGAACCCACTATCGAGCATAAATACTAACTCTTGGAGTTTCTAGCATCTACTTGGCCAAGATAGCTACTAACAACGGAAAGCATGCAAGATCACAAATAACAAAGACATGATAGAAGCAATAATCAATCTAAAATATCATCTCAATATCCATCGGATCCCCGCAAACACAACATGCAGAATTACAAATAGATGATCTTGATCATGAACGGAGCTCACAAGATCTAGACATAAAAGCACAAAGGAGGAGAACCAGCCCTCTAGCTACTGCATGGACCCGTAGTCCAAAGATGAACTACTCATTCATCACACTGGAGGCTTGCATGATGATGAAGAAGGCCTCCAGGGTGAATTTCCCTCTCTGGTGGGGTGCCGGGAAGAGCTTCAGATCCCTCCCGATCTAGGGATGGAGATGACGGCGGCTACAGACTCTTTCATGGAATTTTGATCGGGTCCTTAGGGTTTCCGTATCAGAGGCAATATATAGGCGGAAGGAGAGGCTGAGGGGGTGCTGGGGTCGGCCAGACCACCCCTAGCGCGGGCCAGGCCTGGCCACGTGGCCAGGTGGTGTGGCCAGGCCCCAGCCCCTCTCTGTCTTGCATTCTGGCTCCAGATGTCTTCTGATAAAATAGCGACTTTGGCTTTTGTCCCGTCCAATTCCGAGAATATTCATTTTCTGACTTCCTGGAACCAAAAATAGCAGAAAACAGGCAGCTGGCACTATGGCTCTTGTTAATAGGTTAGTCCAAGAAATCATATGAAGAGTACTCCAAAGTGTGGACAAAACACAAGAAAGTAGGTAAAACCAAGCATGGAACATCAAAAATTATAGATACATTTGCAATGTATCAACATCCCCAAGCTTAACTCCTGGTCGTCCTCGAGTAGGTAAGTGATAAAAACAAAGAATAATTTTTTAGGTGACATGCACCATTATAAACTTGATCAAAGTATTCGTAAAACATTCAAAGCTGGGATCATAGTACTTCAATCATAACATGAAAGACAAAGTTCTAGCTATAAGACAAAGAAACTATGATGCAACATGAAAAGGCACAAACAAAAGATTCATGAATAGCAATGCTTTGCAAGACGTTTGTTTGTTTCACATAAAGAAAACATAGCATAATAGTATTCATCTTATCCCTCATAGAGTAGCAAATATAAATGCATAGGACACCTTCAAAGTTCATAAGAGTGACTAGATACAAATAGTTTAAAACAAGCAATATCAAGTTATGCATCAATCACCTAGTCTTGGGACAATGCACATAGAACTAAGAATGGCCACTATGCTCTCAAAGTAGGTGCATAAAGGTAGAAGGTGGAGACTCAATATATAAGTGGAACAAAGGCCTTCATAGAAGGAAGCAGAGATTCAAGTTTCATAAAGAGCTTCCAAAAATTACGGTACTTAATAGCTTTCAGCTCTCATTGCCCCTATCATAAGCATCTTGAAGTGATTAAGGTTAAAGTGAACAAACTATGGTGTACATGCTTGACGAAGTATAAGTTAGGAATCTCATGTCCCTTGAATACGAGGGCCGCTCCTCATGCTACTCAAGTTTAGTCATCGGTAAGTTCTTGTTATCGTAAGTACATGTGTATCATAGAGAACCGCCAACGGGGTACCCCTTGCTCGATGATACGGAAGAATCCCCACATCAAAATGACAAGGGAAGCAGACAACGAGCATCTCAGCAATCTTCTTATTTACCATGGGAATATGGTGCTTTTTTATCTCTTTCCTCTTTTCATAATCTCCTTTTTTTCTTTTTCTCTTTTTTCTCAATATAGGACTCCACCATGTCAAGGACAGCTCATTATGGTTACGCTGCAGGTTTCCACCATGTCAGCATGGATTAGACCAGCGGCCCAGGCGTTTCTCTAGCACATATACATAACTCCATGGACTTACAAGCTCCCCTTTCATTTCACACCGACGACATCCATAGACAAAAGAGCATGATATCAACTAGGTACAAAGTACCCGTGCAATGTTGAAAGCGTTCCCCATGACAACATGGTTCTGCTAATCCCCAACAAATAAGTGCAAGCATATACAACATAGATGGCACTATGGTTCAAGTTTATTAAGGGCAAGAAAACTAAAGTGTGCCATCAAGTTAGTGAGAGCTTTAATCACCAGTTTTCTCATAACAAGTTTAATTCGGAAGGTAAACAAAAACATGAATATACTTGGAATAGCATAAGCTAGTAGGTAGGTATGGTGTACTCTTTGGAATAACTTGGTTTAGCGAGTTGGATGCATGAGTGGAACTCATACTTTGTTGCGGAGGCTAGCAAAAGACTGGGATCGACAAACTAAGAGAGCAATAATGGCCATAATCATGCAGAGCGACAAAACATCATTGATCAAAGCATAAAGTGATACTACAAGTTAAAAACTAAAGGATCATAAAGGCTTATGGTGACTTTGAATAGTCATAACATGGTGTGAGCATGCGCCAAGTCAACCCAAATAAAGCATCAAAGGAGAATACCACAATACTATGCTTTAATATGCTAAAACAACGCATGATTCATCCAAGGCACATTAAGCAATCTAAATTGTTTATAACAAGCCATGCTACATCAAAGAATACTAAGCATAAAGCCAAAACAATATCAAGCATGGCATGACAAAGCATAGGCCACAGTCAAAAACAAGCTCTCTTTACCACTTAAGCATGAACTTTCCTACTCTTTTCCAAACCAAACCAAACTATTTGAAAACCAATGTATGAAAGAGGGGGTCCAACCAATTTATTCAGCAAACTAAGCAAACAAATCAAACGAAAAACCAAAACGAAAACGAAAAAGAAGACGCTCCAAGAACAACACAACTGTGCATGCAACAATTAAAATGAAGCGTTTGGAAGAAACCTGGGATTTTTATTGATGAAGAGGGGGATGCCTTGGGCATCCCCAAGCTTTGACGCTTGTACTTCTTGGATATTTCTTGGGGTGACACGTGTGGCATCCCCAAGCTTGAGCTTTAGTCCATCCTTCATCTCATTACTCATTCCTTCCATACACCTGAAAATTTTCCTTCATACAAAACTTCACACAATCTTTATTAGCAACATTAGTGCACTCAAGATAATAAGTCTTTAGGTTCAGTTCTAACATCAATAAAACTTCCATTAAAACACTATCTACTGTAGCACTTCCCTCAAAAAGCTCAATTACCCAAAATAACTCAAAAAGGAACCAACAAGAAGCAAATGCAGAAAATGGCAGAAATTTGTCAAAACAGACCAATAGGTAAAGACGAATTTTTTCGAAGACCTTCTGTTGCTCAAATCAAAAAGTGTTGAACTAAAGAAAGTTAGATAACAACCTGGGGAAGAAGCATAAAACTTCATGCCTCAAAAGGATATACAGAGATTTTACACGAATGTTTACGATGAAGCACAGAAATCTATTTCGGGACAACAACTTTCCCAATCATTACTTCTCTCTCATTAGAGGTTACTCTTGGCACAAAAAGCAAATAAAAAGGATAAGGAGCGGTTATTACTGAAGTAATAACTTCCAAGACTCATCTAAAACTTTTGGGTTATCTCCCAATAAGTACCTTTCTTTAACGCCTTTAAGTTAGACATAAGAAGCAAGAAGAAGAATCAAGTGTTCTCAAATGAAGAAGCATTAAGAGCAAATTTTGTTTTCATAGGAGAGGCAGAATAAATATTCTCTCTCTTCTTAGGGAAGTGTTATATACCTTTCTTGAGTGGGAGTTGATATTTAATGGTGCCTTCTTTCATATCAATAATGGCACCAACAGTTCTAAGAAAAGGTTTTCCCAAAGTAATAGGACAAGAAGCATTGCATTCAACATCCAAAACATAGAAATCATTGTGGACATAGGCATTGTTAACCATAATAAGAACATCATTAAGACTCCTCATGAGTTTCTCTTTAGCATTATAATCATGTGGGACATTCAAATAACAATCTTCAAGTGGAGGCAAATCAAGCATATCATAAGTCCTTCTAGGCATAATAGAAACACTACTATCAAGATCACATAAAGCTTTGAAATCAAAATCATTCACTTTCACATTAATGATGGGTTCCCAACCATCTTCTTGTTTTATAGGAATAGAAGCTTTATGTTTCATCTTTTCTTCTTTAATCTTTATGAGAGCATCAGTAATGTGTTTTGTAAAGGCCATGTTCATAGCACTAGCATTAGGACTTTTAACAAGCTTTTGTAGGAACTTAATAACTTCAGAGATATTACAACCATCAAGATCAAAATCAAAATTATCATCTAGAGTGGTAGAACTATTACTAGCCTTAAAACTAGTGGTAGTGATAGTAGAAACACTAATGTTTCTAGCAATTTCATCTTCTCTCTCCCACTTAGCATGTAATTCAGCTAATAGTCTAACATTTTCATCAATCCTTACTTGTATGGCATTAGTAGCTGCAAAGGGATTATCATTAGTTTCAGGTTTAGCAGCCATTTTATTCAAAGAAGATTGAGCTTCAGCCAAAGATGCTATATTTCTTTCAGCATTAGAGAGTTTTTCCTCAATAGTTTTATTGAAAGCAGTTTGTTTACTAATAAAGTCTTTAAGCATAACTTCAAGTTAAGAGGGAGCACTCCTATTATTGTTGTAAGAATTTCCATAAGCATTGCCATTATTGGGAGGATATGGCTTATAATTGTTGTTACCAAAATTATTCATGTAGGCATTGTTGCTAAAATTGTTATTTCTTATAAAGTTCACATCAACTTGCTCTTCTTGAGCAACCAAAGAGGCTGAAGGAACATTATTTGGATAAATTTGGCCTTTCCCATTAACAAGCATAGACATAATAACATCAATCTTATCACTCAAGGAGGAGGTTTCCTCAACAGAATTTACCTTCTTACCTTGTGGAGCTCTCTCAGTATGCCATTCCGAGTAGTTAACCATCATATTATCCAGTAGCTTTGTTGCAGCACCCAAAGTAATGGTTATAAAGGTACCTCCAGCAGCAGAATCCAATAGGTTCCTTGAAGAATAGTTCAATCCTACATAAAAAGTTTGGATGATCATCCAAGCAGTCAGTCCATGAGTGGGACAATTCTTTACCAAAGATTTCATTCTTTCCCAAGCTTGAGCAACATGTTCATTATCAGATTGTTTAAACTTCATTATTTCACTTCTCATAGATATAATCTTAGCAGGAGGATAGTATTTTCCAATGAAAGCATCTTTGCACTTAGTCCAAGAATCAATACTATTCCTAGTTAAGGAATTCAACCATTATTTAGCTTTTCCTCTCAAAGAGAAAGGAAACAATTTCAGCTTAATAATATCACCATCTATATCCCTATGCTTCTGCATCTCACAAAGTTCAACAAAGTTATTTAGATGGGCAGCAACATCTTCATTACCAATACCAGAAAATTGTTTTCTCGTAACAAGATTGAGTAAAGCAGGTTTTATCTCAAAGAAAGTAGCTTCAGGAACAGGTGGAGCAATAGGTGTGCTCATAAAATCATTGTTGTTGGTGCTAGTGAAGTCACACAACTTAGTGTTTTCAAGAGTAGTCATTTTTTTGTGTTTTTGATAAAGAAAGCAAACTTGTAAAACAATTTTTTGTGTATTTTTGATAAAGAAACAGGCAAACAAAACAAAAGTAAACTAAGCAAAACAAAAATAACAAAGTAAAGAGATTGGTTATGAGGGACTCCCCTTGTGAAGATGTCCTTGACTCCCCGGCAACGGCGCCAGAAAAATTACTTGCTGACTCGTGTATTAACGAGCTCATTGGGGAACCCCAAGAGGAAGGTATGATGAGCACAACAGTAAGTTTTCCCTCAGTATGAAACCAAGGTTATCAATCCAGTAGGAGCAAGGAAACACCCCAAAGGTGTAGCTAGCTAAAACATTGGTAGGGCGCACTACCGGTGCTAGCAGCAACGTGGAGACCTGCACAACACAATCACAGAACTCTGTCCCCAACTTGCGATGAGGTTGTCAATCTCACCGGTTTTGCTGAAAACAAAGGATTAAACGTATCAAATGGAAGGAAGTAATAGTTTGCAGAAAGTAACACAAAGCATTAAACAATTTGTAGATTGTATGTAAAAGAAAGGACCGGGGTCCATAGTTCACTAGAGGTGGCTCTCCTTAAGATAGATAACATGCTGGGTGAACAAATTATAGCGGGGCAATTGACTAACATCAAGAAAGCATACAAGCATATACAAATCATCTTGACTCCTTTGATACTTGATTGGGCATTACAACATTATACATAGACCACCATCCAACTCCATCTATGACTAATAATCCACCTTCAGGTTATCATCCGAACCCCCTCCAGTATTAAGTTGCAAGCAACAGATTATTGCTTTACGAATTGCGTGTAAAGTACACAATACGATTGTTCTATGAACAAAGGATTGTTGTTTTCTCCCTAGTAGCAACATCACATCTTATGCCTTAGAGATTTCTTTCACTTCCCCAGATTATCAGAGGCATGAACCCACTATCGAGCATAAATACTAACTCTTGGAGTTGCTAGCATCTACTTGGCCAAGATAGCTACTAACAACAGAAAGCATGCAAGATCACAAATAACAAAGACATGATAGAATCAATCTGAAATAGCATCTCAATATCCATGGGATCCCCGCAAACACAACATGCAGAATTACAAATAGATGATCTTGATCATGAACGGAGCTCACAAGATCTAGACATGAAAGCACAAAGGAGGAGAACCAGCCATCTAGCTACTACATGGACCCGTAGTCCAGAGATGAACTACTCACGCATCACACTGGAGGCTTGCGTGATGATGAAGAAGGCCTCTAGGGTGAATTCCCCTCTCCAACAGGGTGCCGGGAAGAGCTTCAGATCCCTCTCGATCTAGGAATGGAGATGACGGCGGCTACAGACTCTTTCGTGGAATTTTGATCGGGTCCGTAGGGTTTCCGTATCAGAGGCAATATATAGGCGGAAGGAGAGGCCGAGGGGGTGTTGGGGTCGGCCAGACCACCCCTTGGCGTGGGCCAGGCCTAGCCGCACGGCCAGGTGGTGTGGCCAGGCCCCAGCCCCTCTCTGTCTTGTATTCTGGCTCCAGATGTCTTCCGGTAAATAGCGACTTTGGCTTTTATCCCGTCCAATTCCGAGAATATTCATTTTCTGACTTCCTGGAACCAAAAACAGCAGAAAACAGGCAGCTGGCACTGTGGCTCTTGTTAATAGGTTAGTCCAAGAAATCATATGAAAAGTACTCCAAAGTGGGGACAAAACACAAGAAATTAGGTAAAACCAAGCATGGAACATCAAAAATTATAGATACATTTGCAATGTATCACCTAGTAAGCTGAATCTTCTAGATTGAGCATGAGAAGTCAAGCTAGAGTATAATTAAGTGTATAACATAAGTTGTAGGAGTAGTTGGAGGCATAGTGCTTTAACCAAGTTAATATAAGGACAACTGGTATTATGGGAGTAGTACTATACCTATTTCAAAGGATTGATATCCTTTGTATGTATAGTAAGGATGGTAGTCTTGCAAACATTGGAAGTAGTTGCAATATGAAGTTAAGGAAGTTAATAGATGGAATTAGCAGTAGGTACATTGATAGGTGCATCAATGGTAGTTAATCAAGAGGAGTTATATACAAGGAGTAAGAATGGACTATTGTTGAGTAACATGACCATGTCAGCATATGATGATGGATATGGTGGAGTCAGATGATTGTCTTATTCAGGAAGATGTGATCTTTGTGAATAAGATATGAGAGATATATAGAGTATATTTAGGAAAGGAATTCTTTATCTCAAGGTAAGCTTAGTGAAGTATTGAGGTAAGAATTCTTTTGAAACCTTTAGTTAGCTATATATATGCAGACATGACAAGACCCATGTCTACTGTATTATTCAAGACCCTAGAATCAAATGAATAGTGAAACCAGTTCCTATCTTTAAGCAGCCAATGGATAGTATCTCTTAGTCAAATGAAATGTCTAAAAGATAAGTAGAATGCCAGGTGAGTGTTTGAGAAGCCTTGCCAAGTTGATTGTCTTAAACCCAAATAGAAACCTAGAATGATAGAATTATCATGATCATGTTACTAAGTAATTCCAATATCTCACTCTATGTGGAGGTATCAAACTCACTCATAGATTTAGAAGTAGTATCCCTAAACCTTGATCATTGTCCCTATTTATAATTTAATATGGGTTATTTAATCCTCTCAAAACCTATGTACCTATATTTGAATAAACATTAGTATTTATCTACCAATGATTATTATTGGTTCATTATTACCTAACCAAAAGTGTTCTGTGGTAATTCTAAATTTTACAAACCAAGTAGAATTGGGTTTGGCAAATTATCAAATATGGAGAATCATGAAATTTAAAATCACCCTATTATGAACCATAAGACTGAAAGTACTATAATATCTAAGTAAGGCTAAGTAAGGATAGAATTACATGTGTAGTTCTCATGATTTTAAATCCTTACCTTTATAATTATCAAGTGATGAAAAAATCATTTATATGCAAATCTTACTCTAAGAAACAAGTCCCTAAAACCTCAAATTATATTTACTTTATAAAAGAATACTTCATATAGTTATGAATATCTTTATACACAATAATAATACGAGGAAAGAGTTATAATTCCTTTATACAATAATATTTGTAGCTTGCAAAATCTCTAGATATTTAAAGCCTTGAGGAAATTCATATTTGAAAAGGTTTTGTATAAACAGAAATAGAAAATCGTAGAAAAAAAGAGAGTACTAATAGAACCGGCCCACGACCCAGTTCGACTCAGCTCTAGCTGTCGCTCACGTGCAGCCCCTGGAACAAATCGCTCGCTCTGCACTGGCCTAGTACCAGCCCGGTCCAAATACCCTTTCGTCTAGCTTATCTCTGTCATTCACCTCGCGCGGCCGACGAAGCAGCTCGCTGGCGGCAACGCCGCCGTCACCGCGCCAAGATCTGTGCGGCCGTCACCAGGGGAAGGATAAGGTCACCACCGAGGCGCACCAGGCCATCCACATCCCTATTTTTTCCTTCTTCTCGTTCCAATCCTCTCCATAGAACAAGACCCCGAAACCCTAGCTCGTCGGAGTGTGTCGTCCTCGCCGTCTCCGGTCACCTCGAGTCCCGCTGAAACCACCACTATGTTCGCCATCATCTCCTTGTTCGTCTCCAGCAAGGCTCGCAAGCAGGCGTGCACGGTGTCGACCGAAATCAAGGCCGGTATCTCGTCGTCCAGCGCAGCCATCATCGGCAATTCACCATCGTCGGTCTTCCCCGTGCCTCACCGTCATCACCATCATCACCAGGGTGAGTTTCTGCATCTCCCTGTGCCCTCCACTCGCTCACTCTCACTCTACAACGTCGTGCCATCGTGCTCCACCGTCAGCCGCCGCTTGTGGTTGTCGCCGGAGTAGCTCCGGTGACCAAAAGAGGGCGGCGACACCACTTCCAAGTTCGCCTTGGTCTCCTCTATCACGTAGCATCCTCTGATTTGCCCCGCAAGCCCCGAATCGACAGATTGATCACACACCTAGGAGGATCGAGCTCGTGTGAGGTCAGCATGACGTCCTACTGATGTCATCAGGCCATTTTACGTATTGTTTTTCTTAATTCTGGTAATGACGTGGCCACTGACCCCATTGGTCAGTGACCAAGGAATTTTGAACGGGGACATACTCTCGGTTGTGCAACAAAGCTTATGATCTCTTGTGGGAAAAGTGATGCACCTCTGTAGAGTGTAAGAATTGTGACATGTTACTCCCTGTTCCGGGAAGGAGCTACGAACGCGGCAGGAAAGGAACTCCATGAAGTTCTGTTCAACATGTGAAGGCTGTCGGACATAGTTTTCAGAAGGAAAGCAACCTTTGAAGAAATGTTTACGAAAACCTGCATTGCCTATGACCTATGGTCTATGGCTGTAGAGATAGTGCATCATACACTCCTTTTTAGTGAACTTGCGGAGTACGCTCGTACTCAACCGTACCTTCTTAACCCTTTCTAGGTTCTAAGCCATTGAAGACGACATCAACATCAATTTCTGCTCAAGAAACCATCATCGACAAATCAACTTCTTCAATAAAGTCAATATATACATCAACTGAAGTGAAGATAAAGTGTCGGTTTAGATAGGAGTAGACTCTCTAGCCATAAAACCTATTTCTGTAGAGCATTGCAATAGTAGCAATGGCAAGCCAAATAGTTTAGATACTAGTCTTAGTTACTAGATATTTCTGAGTTATTATTTCTGGTTCTTCTTTGTAAGAAGTTCTTTCTCTCTCTTTAACCTAGCGGGTTCTCTGGATCTTTTGTAAAGAGTCGAGTTGTAATCTATAGTCATGTCTTGGACCTACTGTGTTTTTGTTGTACCACTCCGAGGGATGTAATACTGGTGAACGGTGTTTCATTGGTGTTATGTCAACGACTATAGTGTACTACATCATGCAGTGGTATGCTGGGTCACCGCAACTGGTATCAGAGCATATGCTTTAACCTTAGGATTAAAACCCTTTTGGAAGATCTGTAGGTTGGATAGTGACTATAGGAGCCATCTTATCTAAACCAAGACTTGTGATGGATATCCACTTGAGGATAAACCTTGTCACACTTAAGTTGGATGCTTTGTCATCTTTCTTAAGGATTAGTTATATATATATATTCTCTAGAGAAATGTCATTTTAGTATTGATCTAAATAGGTATAACACCACTAAGATATCTTAAGTTAAAATATCAAGTAAGATTAGGACTAAGATCAGGATACCATGTGGAGTAGTATTAGTGATGGAGTCTATATTTAGAATCCATGTGAAGCAGCAGAATCTTACCACTAGTTGATACCACTATATCCTCTTAAGTTAGACCATCAAAGTATGTATAGATACAATTGGAAGTAAATCATGTGGCATTCACTTGGGAATTCCAGGTGATGGAGTAGAATTCTGTTAAGAATCATTAATAGTAAGCTAAGAAGAAGAGTCGTCATGGTGAGATTAGCTCTTTAATCATGATGACTAGGTAAATCTTAACAAGTTCGTGGTGAGAATAGCTTCGAAACCATGATAAGTCTGTAATTAGGACAAGTACTTAGTAAATAATCTTGTAACAACAGTAAGTAAAGAACAGTGTAGGTCTATGATAGAAGTCATAGGTATTACAATATTACAATAATTTTAGGATTAAGGCAGTAACTACAATTTTGTTAGTAGTTTTGAGAGATCATGTGAGGATAGTTTACGATAGAATGGAAGATTGGTAGTCTTTAGTAGTCCCGAAAGAAAGGTAAGTGGTTAGTCAACCAGAGTGAGACCCCTTTGCTCAAAATTATCCAACTACAATTGGGTAGTTTGGGTAAATAATGAGACAAAGAGTAGTTTTAACCTTAAGTGCTAAGTATCACAAAGTAAACCTATAATAGGAGGTGTCATATACTACACAGCTAAGCCTGAATTCTGGAGGTATTATACTCAACTACTATATTCCAGGCTTAGAATGATGTGTGTTATATGTACCATATTTGAATTTCTGGTTTTTTCTTGCATCTTCTTGATTGACTAGATCTGTACATGAAGTTTGACTTGATGTGCAAATGCATGTTGCATTATCAAGTTACTACTTGATATTATAGACCTTGATAGAAAAGGGAATTCGTGTAAGGGAGTGACGAGTTCCGAAGATCAAGTTGAAGACTTGCACGAAGAAGGAAGCCAAATATAAGGTGTATCAACACTATTTTGAAGGATGGATCAACCCCAAATCACTACGAGCTGGCAATAAGAAGGAATAGTAGTGTTGAAAAGGATGGAGAGTAACATGAAGGATGAATTTAACTTCACTTAAGATAGGTGATGTTGCTAAGAAGCTAATGAAGTAGTTGTACCAGGTTCATGGAAGTATCATGAATCAGAGCAAAGAAGAAGTTTTGGAATAAAAGTGGTATTCAAACTCTGACAATTCAGAGAGAATGCCAGTAAGAAGTCGAAAACTGTAGGGTAATCCATATACCTAGGAGGATCCGCAGCTGGTATCCGTAGCTGGTATCCTAGCGGTTTAGCTAAATAGATCATCTTTGCGTAATTTAAAGAGTATAAAACTTGGCCTAAGTTAAGTTAGACCTAAGGAAGTATGAAATTAAAAGATCGTCTTTCGAGACGCTTCACGAGATCTGGCTTACCAAAGCGAAAATGTCCAGAAGGTTCAGAGTAAGACAAATAGCGTTGGAAGATTTATTACGGAGATCCACAACTATGTGGGTGTACAGCAAATTCTTTTGTGAAGCCTTATAGAGATAAAGTATAAGCTAGACAAAGACCAATATCCTTACTATCGAGTTGTTGGGTATTATACATGAAGTTTAGAGACCATTAGGAAATCCCAAGGGGGAGAGTAAACAATAAACACTGAAGTGTTGTTGTCTAACTTTCTGACTAAAGGTTGAAGAAGTACAAGTTATGGTGAGATTAAGCCTTCTTCTCATAAGGTTATAAGAAATCATCTGTATAAGAGTACTCTCTAGAGTATGTCCGGATGAAAGATCGAAGGAGATATAACAACCTAAACCTAGTGGACTAGTTATATAGGGGAAATAGCTCGTAAGTGTCCCTAAGAGTGAAGAGAGGATTCCAAAATTACATCACTAAAGTGTTATAGGAAAATCAGATTGGAATGGACAAAATGTGTCCACCACCAATTCTAACGAGAACTGTCAGGATATAATCCAAGGGATTATCGTAACAGAAACCATAGGACAAATTAGGAATGATAGTTCGAAGTTGCCAAGAATGAAGATGATTCAAGGGAACAGATCTAGAGACGGGATACCACAATTATCCCTAATGGCCATCACAATGGATTTGAGAAATGGTGTGATCAATACAAGTCAATACCTCATTCCGAAATGCAAGAGAGTACGAACTTCGGGGACAAAGTTTATTTTAAGGGGGAGAGTCTGTAACGTCCCATCATTAGAGCTTAGAAATAAGCTTAACACAGGTGTGAGCATTGCATTCATGCATAGAAAATCCGGATAATTTTCGTGCTTTTAAATAAAACTTGTCAAAGTGATTGAAGCTTCTCTTAACTTGGTGAACTGAAGTAGATCATCAAGTTGACTGCAAAAAGTTTCAGTATGACCTTTGCTACAACCTTATCTTTGGGTAATATGATTTGATCTAAGGGTAGATCAAATGTAATAAAACTAAGTCACAACACACTACTTAACAAGGAGTACTAGATCTCCTAGAGATCATTATATGGTATTCCATACCACAACTCAATGATGAATACTTAATATTCTAAAGATGATATTAAGATATTATCTACCATAAACTTTGTATACCAAGTTAAGCTTATAACTTAAGTAAAAGAAACTCTATAACTAAAACTTGAAACACTTGTTTGCCATAGTTATTCCTACAATGGGTATCATGGTAGTTCTTAAACATTTACTGTTATTATAAATAGAATAGAAAGGAAGTCAAGCCAAGACCATCCATCCCATACACTTAGTGTCATGTTAATAGATGACAATCCTATTTAACCAAGTCCTAGTGTCTATTGATCATCAATGTGTGTGATCAATTCTTGACCTAGAACTTATTGACTCATAGACTTTGACCTATTGTGTTGACCTTCCAAATACCTTAAGTAAGTTAATCTGAAGGAAGAACTAGATATGGTTGAGTGTACCATCATCAACGGAATGTGATCCTTAGTGGAGATCAAACCATTTGATGTTGGAGGAGTTAACTCACTCATGAGTTAACTAGAAGCAGTACCTCAACTCAAGGGTTGAGCTAGTAATTGAGGAGCTATGAGAAAGCTAGTTGTATTAGTACATTAGGTAACAATCTTGTAAGGTCAAGTGGATATTGACTTATAATAAGCTTGCTTAACAAGATAAGTCTATAGAGAGACTAATACAAGTTTACTACTTAGTTGATTGTAGATCTTGATCAGACAATTAGAAATCTAAGCTTAGTTTGATCAAATGATGTTGGTCATTATTCCCAAGTCACTTGAGAATAGATGACTAGGTGTTGAAGAATACTTCTGAGTATACCAAATTAGGTAAAGCCTAGTAAGCTGAATCATCTAGCTTGAGCATGAGAAGTCAAGCTAGAGTATAATAAAGTGTATAACATAAGTTGTAGGAGTAGTTGGAGGCATAGTGCTTTAACCAAGTTAATATAAGGACAACTGGTATTACGGGAGTAGTACTATACCTATTTCAAAGGATTGATATCCTTTGTATGTATATAAGGATGGTAGTCTTGAAAACCTTGGAAGTAGTTGCAAGATGAAGTTAAGGAAGTTAATAGATGGAATTAGCAGTAGCTACATTGATAGGTGCATCAATGGTAGTTAATTAAGAGGAGTTATATACAAGGAGTAAGAATGGAGTATTATTGAGTGGCATGACCATGTCATCATATGACGATGGATATGGTGGATTCAGATGATTGTCTTATTCAGGAAGATGTGATCTTTGTGAATAAGATATGAGAGATATATAGAGTATATTTAGGAAAGGAATTCCTTATCTCAAGGTAAGCTTAGTGAAGTATTGAGGTAAGAATTCTTTTGAAACCTTTAGTTAGCTATATATATGCAGACATGAGAAGACCCATGTCTACTGTATTATTCAAGACCCTATAATCAAATGAATAGTGAAACCAGTTCCTATCTTTAAGCAGCCAATGGATAGTATCTCTTAGTCAAATGAAATGTCTAAAAGATAACTAGAATGCCAGGTGAGTGTTTGAGAAGCCTTGCCAAGTTGATTGTCTTAAACCCTAATAGAAACCTAGAATGGTAGAGTTATCATGATCATATTACTAAATAATTCCAATATCTCACTCTATGTGGAGGTATCAAACTCACTCATAGATTTTGAAGTAGTTGTCATGGTGGTGTCACGGCAGATGCCATGGATAGGCTAAAGGTAGGGCCAATATGCACTAGAGGAATCCAGGGAGGGATAGTGTGGTGATTCCACACGCGGAAGCTTTGTATTCACTAGGTTCACAAGGTTTACAAATGCTCCTTGAGCTGTATTGGGGAGAGGAGGAAGAAAGAACTCTCTTAATCTCACCACTACCTATCTCCAAGGAACCAACTACTCAAATGCCAACCAACCCCTTCTTCAGAGGCCCTAGCGCTCCTTATAAAGGGGAGGCTAGGTCTCCAATTAAGGCATACGTGGAGGCATATTCCAGGGAATATGCCTCTTCCCAAAATAGCAAACCGACCGGGTCACTTTTCGCCATCGTAAGCCATGCAGAGGCTACGTAAGCCTCTGCAGCGCCAACGTCATCCGACACAGGACGCGTCACCCTTGTTGGCCACGCCTCGGTGGTCCTTCCCTCTGTCCGCTTCGCTCATGCTCCAGCGTACAGTGACCACCTTTTGACCAGCGAGATACCTTCCTTCTCTTGCAAGCCTGATATAACCCGGATCATGCCTGGTTAATCCGGTCCCATGGGTACCTGCATATAAGTTATATAAATCCTGTCGGCATATGACATACGTTGGCCGGGACTTAGTTAGGCGAACATCCTCTAGTCCGGGTTACTCCGTGATTCGGCCTGCCTTGAGGTGACTCGGCCAGCATTTGCTTTGACCTTGCCGTACCTCGGCTAACTCGGCCTTTATACCCCGGTATGACCCTACCCGGGGGTATCCCCCCCCCAACATTAGTCCCCAAAGCTGGTGTAGTCTTAGCAGCTTCAGCCGCTAGGCCAACGGCAGGTTCAATTCACCGAGCCTTTTGCTCCCTTTTCCGAGTTACCACATAGCCCGGATTTTATAGGCTAACTTTCCCTTGGCACATTCCGAGTTTTCACTTGCAGGCCGGGTCACCGTCCAATTTTCCGGGTTATCCTTCCTTCTCTCGTACGCTTCCCCACGTCCCACGTGGAGGGTAATCATTATCTTGCCTCATTTTAAGGGCCTGCGCCATTCTGCATCGATTTATTGTCGTGTTACTTGTTGCCACGTCGCGTCATGGCCTCCTCGTTAACTATATCACCACGTCGCGTCGTGGGATCCCCTATGCCCTGTGGCCCTTCTTGTGGCTCGCCTCTGATTGGCTGACCCGACAGATACATGGCCACACCGTGTGGCCTCGACGCACCGCATGATCCCACTACCCTCGCTGGGGCATGGTTAAATACGGGAGGGGCGCGCCCCTTGGCCATTTTCCCGTTTTTGCGCCCCTCTGCCTCTCTGCCTCTTCTTCCTAGCGACAATGCTGTCGCCGCACCTCCTCAACAGCGCTGCCGCCGCACCGTGCTTTCTTGCACCTGCCTCGCTTCCGCTCCCGCGCAACTCCATCGTCACGGGTCTGCGCCAGTCCAAGTCTCTACCTCTCACCTCCGATAGGGCTGGTGAGGACAGTGATATAGATATGGCCGAAGAGGAGCTCGCCGTTGCTGAAGTAGAGATGGAGGAGGGGCGGAGAACACGGAGCGCGGTGCCTGGGCCGGTTCCTGGGTGTGCCAGGATGACCTGGACTGGCTCTACCACACCCGCCGCATCCCCGAGGGCGTGACTGCCCGCCTCGCCTCCGAGGAGCTCGCTCCCTCACCCAATTCGGGTGAGTTCGTCGTGTTTCTCTCCCACTTTCAACGCAGCTTCGGCCTGCCCGTGAGCGATTTTTTCCATGACTTCCTCAATATCTACGAACTCCAACCTCATCATCTCCCGGCGAATGCCATCACATCCCTTTCTTCCTTCAGCTCCACCGTAGAAGGATATGTCGGTGTGTGGCCCACTAAAGAGCTTTGGATCCGGTTCTTCGGTCTGCGAAGGAACATGATTCCGAATAAACTGCTTGGCCCGGAGGACAAACATCTGACACAATTTGGTGATGCCTCTATTTGTCCCCGGAAGCAATCCATCTTTCCCCGGGTTACGAGGCTTGATTCCTGCAAGGGCTGGGCCCAAACTTTCTTCTATGTCAGAAATGGCACGGATGAAGACCTGATCCGGCTGCGCCCCTATGCTCCGGGTCCTCCTAATCCGGATTTGTGGGACTGGGTTTCCAAGAAACCCACCGTCTTGGCGAATCAAGCCAACAAGCGGTTCTAGGAGCTAAAGGACTTGGGGCTACGCAACAAGGACGCGATGATCACTTTCGTCCGCAGCCGGATCTCCCCTCTCCAGAAGCGCACACACAAGCTTTGCCATAGAGAATACTACCTCCATCCCAAGGCTTAAGGCATATAATATTTTCTTAAAGTCAAACTATGTAAAGTTTGACCAAGTTTTTAGAAAAAAATATTAAAATTTACAATATGAAATATATACCCTTGGATACATCATGAAACATATTTTCACGTGGTATCTATATAATATCATAGTTCTTGACAGTTTTTTCAAAAAGTTTGGTCAAACTTTCCGTAGCTTGACTTTTCAAAAAAATTATATGCCTTAAGCCTTGAGATGGAGGGAGTATCATTTTGTGGCCCGAAAGTTGGGGTGGACAGGCAACGCGGTACCCAAGTTGATTTTTATCACTGCGATTCGAAAAGTGGGGGCGCCAATTGCTGAGATGGGTCTTTCGAGTGAATGATGGCCAAACCCAATATTTTCAAATCGCGACCGTTAAGTCAGGATATTCCATTACACTAGTTCCTGTTGTGCCCCTCCTTCGCCGGTCACTCTTCTTAGCCACCCTGCACGTGTCGTAGGGGCAAATCCATTACTGTACTTTCCTAACTCTCGACACTGAATCTTGCTGCGGCAGCGGCGGTGGTCCCTTTTCTTCCCTTCCCGGACCCTAAATCTGTCGACGGCGGCGGCGGAGGACCTTTTTTCTCCCTTCCCCGACACTGAATCCGGCGGCAGCGGCCCAACATTTCTTGCAAGGCGAAGGTTGTAGCTATGTCGCCGACTGAAAAGGGTCCGTCGGGGCCCAAGTCTGGGGCTCAACGTGTAGCTGCAACGAGGTCTTTAGCCCCAGTTAGCGAGGAGGCCAGCAAGGATTCTGCTCCCAAGGTACCTACGAGCAGCGGGTTGAAGAGAAAAGCAAAGCCGGTGGCGGCTTGTTCGGCTCCGGTGGGCGGATGCAGCACTCTTATCTCGAAGAAAAAAACCCGGGAGAAGAGCGAGAGGTGAATTTTTCTTATCTGTGCCTTATCTTGCAAGTAGATTAGTTATGGCATAATAGAATCGAATGAACTGAAATGTTCCCCTTTTTAATACAATTAGGCACAGCTTTGATACAAGGGACCAATATGAGTTCACAGTTCATGTTCGGTAGTACACTGCAAAGCTTGATTTTGGTTGCGAGAGGGTTGTGTTCGGGCAAGATGTGCATCTGCTTGTGAATTGCAAAGAGGTTGTGTGTCTGCTTGCATTTGGTAGATATGATTGCTGCTAGAATTCCCTGGGGTTCTAGACAGAGGACAAAATTGGTGTGGCGCAACATGAATGATACCTATCAGCAAATTGAGCACTCCCATGAGCTTCAGATGGTTTGGGAGTGTTGTGCAGCTGATCGTAAGGTGAAAGTTGAAGCGATGATTGATGATATGTATGCAGATGCTAGAGATCTTGCTGCCAGAGATTCTACTCCTAGAGAATACGTACCAATAGATGTTGATCTAGATAAGTTCAGTATACGCATAGAGGTGGATTCATACATGGCAAAACTTGATGAGGGAGTTAATAAGCCAGTTTCGTCATGTACTGTGGAGATCACTATCGATTCCAAAAACATAACTCTTGATGAAATGAGAGACATGATCGGTAAGGAAATCAGTATTGGCCCTAAGCAGATGGCAAAAATCCGGTGGTGGCATCATAAGAAGCAGCAATTCATAGATGTTTTGGATACTGAAGATCTTATGCAGATTATGCGGCGAAAGAAGCGAACCAGGAAGGTGTTCTTCCTTGGTACCATTTCTGATGTTGTTGAACATGTTATAGTGGATGTAGATGCCCCTGTAGTGGCTGAACAGAATGAGGTGGTCGACGTTGATGAGATATGATGAGAGCTTCTACCCTGGGCTTGTCATATGGACCGCGGGGTTCCCCTGCTTGTATTTGTAATATTGACTGCTGTTGCATTTAGAGCGTGCTTCTGTGATTATGTTTGTTGAGAGATTGTGATATAATGCTGTGCGAGCTGTTGAGATTTTCGGACATGTCACTCACTGAAACCATCGTTGTTGTAATAAGACATAAGTACATTGTAGTTGACATGATTATGTTTATTAAGATGACGTACCGTACTTGTTTTAGTTATTATGTTTGCCGGGACATTGTAATGTAATGTTTTGTGAAACCATGACTGGACTAGTGATGCATAAATACATTGCAGTTGGCATGATTATGTTTCTCGAGATGATGTACTGTACTTGTTTCTGTTATTTTGTTTGTTGAGAGACTGTAATGTAATGTTTTGCGAAACAATGACAGGACATGTGATGTGTAAGTACCTTGTAGTCGACATGATTTTGTTTCTTGAGTTGATGTAATATACTTGTTTCTGTGATTATGTTTGTTGAGAGATTGTAATATGATGTTTTGTGAAACCATGTTGAGGTTATGTTTGTTGGGAGATTATAGTGTAATGTTTTGTGAAACCATGACTGAAGAAGTGATGCATAAGTACCTTGTAGTTGACATGATTTTGTTTCTTTGGATGATGTAATATACTGGTATGTTTTCGTTAGGCAATGAAATTGGGATGGAGGGAGTGCAGGTTTAATATTTGAAATGAGAATGTGTGAAGAGAATCCATATCAGGCAGGAGACAGTAATCTAGGAAAAGGGCATGGTATCCATTAAACTATTTTGACATGCCAATTTAGTCATCATTGCAGAGGTAGAAGGGCTGCTCTCTCTCTCTCTCTCTCTCTCTCTCTCTCTCTCTCTCGCCGACACCGTCGCCGTTGCATTCGCCATGCTATCCTTGAACGGCGAGGACGACTAGTCGAGCAGCGACAGCCTTCTCTCCGACATCGAGTATTCCTTCCACGATGTGAGTTCCTCTGTTTCCTCGGGCTAGGGTTAGGCAATGGTAAATCTATCGATCTGAGCTCCATATGTGCATGCAATCATGTTCGATTTCAGCTTTGTGTTTACCTATAGCTACCAAGGACAATCTACGACTCCGAATGGGAGGGCCTAGATCTCGATGGAGAAGTGCCATGTGACCATGGGCTAAAACTGAGGAGATATGTTGCATTCGAAGGCAGTAACACTGGGAGAAGGTTTTTGGGCTATACAAATCAGGTTTGTTTACATTATGTGCAACTGTGACATGAAGTAATATGTATCGTGCATGTTCATAACACTATAGTGTGTGTGTTTTTAGGTTGGCCCGGTGTGTAAAGCAGTAGAGTGGGTGGAACTTGAGTGGCCAGATGCACTTAAGAAATGTTTGGCACATTTATGGGAGATGTATGAGTTGGAAAGGTCAGGGAGATTTACTGATGTAAGTGATGCAGCTGATAAAAAGTACAAGCTGTCGGTACGAAATAAGGAGCTGGAACAAGAAATCGAGAATTTGCAGTCAAAGCTAACTGACGGAATCGATGGGAGCTTGGTTGTTGGAACTGCAAAGAAGCTTCAGGATAGTCACAGGTTGCTGATTCATAATGCAGAAAAGGAGAGGGATCAGCTCAGGGAAGATAAGAAGAAGCTAGAGTACTTCATTGCGGATCTGTTGAAGGAACTAAAGAAGGCGTGCGAGGGTGAACAAGGACAGACTATAGAGGATAAAGGAAAATCGAGATGAATAATTTATGTTGTACCACTGCCTGAAACTAGTTAATTGTAAGACTTGCAGTTGCACTTTCCGAACTAAGCCAAACTCAACCCTTGAGCAAACTAATTTCTGACGAACACACATATCGTGCATAGAGTTAAGTTCACGCTTACAAAATCACCACTGCAGAGGATAAACCAGGCAGTTCATTACTAAATAGACATATGTTGTGTTCAAGCGAGCCTGGCCCGGAGCTACCTGTTTTCCTCTCTAAGATTGGCCAGCTCCTTCAGTACTATGTCGTGCTTCAGCTATAGGTTCCAGCGCTCCGTCACGGATTGGAGAATTTTGTCCGTAGCCATACGATTTTCCTTCAAGATCCCTTTCATGATCTCCGTCTGCTTCCTAGCCGAGGCGCGACCTTCACTGTGTAGCTTCGCCCAGTCGGCGTTTAACTCCTTCAGTTTCTGGCACTTGTTAGAAAGGATCGTGAATTCAGCGTGCAGTTGGTCAAAGGACAGTTTCTGGGAATTCCGCTTATCCCTTTGGATTGCTATCTTGTCATTTAGCCAGGTCGCCAGGTCCTGGTCGATCTTTCGCCTCTTTCCCTGCAACAAAAATACATAGTATGGTTTGTTCAGTTCACCAGGACAAGCTGGTTAGTTTCCATAATTAAGTGAATCGACTAGTGGCACTGTCATAATTTCAAGGAAGAAGCAATCTAGGACTAATCAACATTTTATGAATCGAGTAGTGGCACTGTCATAATTTCAATTTCAAAGACAAATAAGATTTATCAGCAGTTTAGTGTGCTGTGGGTTTTTCCCAATATCACCAAATAGTAGTGGGAGAGTGGCAAACTCATAATGCAGAAACCCATGTCCAGATACATATGGAAAGAGAACATGGTGTCCATACATGAACATGAACACCAACACATGTCCAGATAGATAAGGAGTTGCCCTAGGATTCTTATTGCACCCTATAATGGGAAGCAGACATGGGCATTGCTCCCTGAACCCTAAACTTTACAAAAGGAGAGGAGGACAAACTGGTATTCGTGTCCCTGCTAACGGGAATCAGACTTGGGCATTGCTCCGATACGCCTCCAGACATGCCCTTAGCTCCTCGTTCTCTTTCCGAACACCCTCGAGTACGGTGATCCCTCTGCTCATGTTCGCCTTCATCTCCTTGACTGCATCCAGGCAACGGTTCCTGTCATGGTAGGCTCGGATGGTAGCCTTGGTTTCCTCGACGCGTCCTCCGAGTGCCTCGCTGACTTCGTCCTGCAGGAGAATGCACCTTTCCACGAGATTCTTCTTCTCCTCCGTGAGCTCGTTGATTATCTTGATGGCCTGTTCTTGCCTGATCAAGTTACGGTCGAGCACTTTCTGCAGCCTAACGACATCACGTGCAAAATCTAGCGAGATCTCCTTCTGCATAGATAATTGCTTGTGTAGGCTCTCATTATCTTGGGTGAGGGAGCGTGCAAGCTCATGTTGGTTGGCAATCTTGGAACTGATCGCAGCCACCTTCTCACGGTACTCGGCCTTCGATCGCTGCATCGTTCATGTTAATTGAAATATGAATTCTATAATTACACTCTAGGTCCCAGGTGAATACTAATACAGATCAAAAAAATCCCCGTTGAATCTATTGGCCGCAGTGTTAAAAAATGGACCTGGAGATCTATTCATGACCACGATAAACTAATCCTAATCACAAAAAATCCATAGTGAATCTATGAACAGAAGTATTAAGGAAAGACCAAGAGATCCAGTCATATTCATGAAAACAAATACAACTCGCAAAAGAAGAAGAAAAACAAATGCGGGGCGGAGAGCATCTAAGAAATCCACATCATAACTCGGAGAAATAACAGCGTGGAGATTTGCTACCTCGCTGAGACATGGAACAGGGCTGAACGGGTCCTGCAACGCCTCCGTCGTGGTGGATTCGGGCTCCACGGCCGACCTGTAATACGTAGAAGAGGAAGAGCCAGAAGAAGAAAAACAAGAAGAAGCTGATTAAGATCATGATGGAGAGGGAGATGGAGAAGAAGTAGAATAAGGAGACCATACCGGGAGGAGCCCTCGCCTGCTAGAACATTCGGCGCCATTGTCGGGGGAGATTGGGCCTCGATGAGAGGGTGGGCTTGAGCGGCTGGTAGAGCAAGAAGTGCCTCGCGGCGATTTCTCTCCCTTTTCTCCGCGAGGATCGTCGACCGGCCTCTCCCCCTCCTCAGTGGATCCATGGCTTGCAGGGTGAGTGTGGCGGCGGCAGGAGGAAGGAGATAGTGATTATTAGTGTGGGAGAAGAGTAAGAGTACAGGCCATGGTCCAGCAGTACTAGTACTATTATACAAGACCACTGTGTACGGTCTACCTTCTCAAAGAAGCCAGGGAGGCAGGGGTAGGGAATCGATGGGACTTGTCTTTATTGCGATGGACACTTCAATGGTCTTCGACGCCACCCAAAATCCAGTATATAATAAGGGGAGTGCGAGCCGGGTGGTCGTCACGGGAATCGGCGCGCACATCCTGCGTGCGTGTGTCACGTGTTGGTGGGGCAATGACGCGCACAACTACTGCACGATCACGTCGGCACGTCCATTTCCGTCGAACTCCACATGACAGGCACACACGGGATATTTATGAGTCTAGAATACGTTGTGCCACTTTTTTGTGATCAAATTATGTTCAGTACGCGAGATATTACTTCTTTATTTTCTTTTTTTTGATAATCGACAAATGCATTCGTGGACACGACGCACGAAACCGCTGCTCGTCCTTGATCAGATCGGTACCCCACTCTGTGTACCCGCCATCGACCATTCGGAGCAACTACCTTGAGCACGATGCCCCCTCGTCGTGGCAATGGCAGGTCCAAGACGTCCGCTGACCGTCCTGCGTCCCCGGCTCTTCGCTGCATCGTCCGCGCTCGTGGGTCGCCTGCTGAGGCAGCACGTTGTGTCCGACCGCGCCAGGATCCATTGACATCGGCACTCGAGGACACCGCGACGTCGAAGCTCGTACCGGCCGCGCGGGAGGAGCGTGGGGTACCTGCAGCATCGGACAAGCGCAAAGTAGCATCCAGGATGGGGGCGCGTGTTGCACCGACGAGTACGAACAAGAAGAGGAACGAGAAGAAGACTAGGAAGAAGAGAGGAGATAGCTATTTGGACGAGTCCGACTCGGCCAACGAGGAGGCGTTCATCGATCAGTTGGAGGCAGAAGCGGAGGAGAGTGACATGGACCCGTGGTACTATGAAGAGGAGGAGGAGGAGGACTCCGACAAGGAGATAGCACGCTTATTCGAGGAAGGGGGTGGTGCCGAGTCGTCAAAGGAGGGCACCGACGGCGCCGATGGCGGGGATCATGGTGTTGACGAACACGAGGACGAACCGTTCGACGAAGACGACGACTTCTTCAAAATATGAACATTTATTATATTTATTTTAGTTAGATAGATGGATTTTCACTTGTTTATGGGGGTTTAGTATCGGTGGCACGGATAGAGAGGTGGCACGGATTGACCATGCATAAAAAAAGTGGAGAAGGGAGGGGTTATCCTGCACGTTGGATCACATGGGATCAACGGTTGGTGGAGACGATCCGCGTGACATCTGTGTTAGCCAATCAGGGCATAGCACCCAGAGTGAGCACATGTTTGGGATCTCCACACGTTTGGGCTTTTGTGAGATTTGTGACAGAGAGAGAGAGGGAAAATCTCTTTTCACAATCCGCCTATGGATCCACCAGCACCATTCAAATGTCATTGCATTTGTGCTCTTTTCACAATCCACCTATGGATCCAGCAGTGTCATTGCATGTGTTTTCTTTTTACTAACAACAACCAGAGTCATTCCATGTGTGTTCTTTTCACATACCACCTATGGATCCACCAGTGTCATTGCATGTGTGTTCTTTTTACTAACAACAACCAGAGTCATTGAAATGTGTGTTCTTCTCACATACCACCTATGGATCCACCAGTGTCATTGTATGTGTGTTCATTTCATAATCCACCTATGGATCCACCAGTGACATTGCATATGTGTTCTCTTCAGAGACCACACATGGATCCACCAATGTCATTGCATGTGTGTTCTTTTCACTAACAACAACTGGAGTCATTGAAATGTGTGTTCTTCTCACATACCACCTATGGATCCACCAGTGTCATTGCATGTGTGTTCATTTCATAATCCACCTATGGATCCACCAGTGTCAGTGCATGTGTGTTCTTTTTAGTAACAACAACTAGAGTCATTTTGCATGTGTGTTCTTTTCATAATCCACCTATGGATCCACTAGTGTCATTGCATGTGTGTTCATTTCACTAACAATAACGAGAGTTATTGCATGTGTGTTCTTTTCACATACCACATATGGATCCACCAGTGTCATTGAAATGTGTGTTCTCTAAAGAGACCACACATGGATCCACCAGTATCATTGCATGTGTGTTCTGTTTAGTAACAACAACCAGAGTCATTTTACATGTGTGTTCTTTTCACATACCACCTATGGATCCACCAGTGCCATTGCCTGTGTGTTCTTTTCACTAACAACAACCAGAGTCATTGCAAGTGTGTTCTTTTCACATACCACATATGGATCCACCAGTGTCATTGCATGTGTGCTCTTTTCACAATCCACCCATGGATCCACCAGTGTCATTGCATGTGTGTTCTTTTTAGTAACAACAACCAGAGTCATTGAAATGCGTGTTCTTCTCACATACCACCTATGGATCCTCCAGTGTCATTGCATGTGTGTTCATTTCATAATCCACCTATGCATCCACCAGTGTCATTCCATGTATGTTCTTTTTAGTAACAACAACCAGAGTCATTGCATGTGTGTTATTTTCACATACCACATATGGATCCACCAGTGTCATTAAAATGTGTGTTCTCTACAGAGACCACACATGGATCCACCGGTGTCATTGCATGTATGTTCTTTTCACTAACAACAACTGGAGTCATTGCATGTGTGCTCTTTTCACTAACAACAACTGGAGTCATTGCATGTGTGTTCTTTTTACTAACAACAACCAGAGTCATTTCATGGCTGTTCTTCTCACATAACACCTATGGATCCACCAGTGTCATTGCATGTGTGTTCTCTTCACAATCCACACATGGATCCACCAGTGTCATTGCATGTATGTTCTTTTTAGTAACAACATCCAGAGTCATTGAAATGTGTGTTCTTCTCACATACCACCTTTGGATCCACCAGTGTCATTGCAAGTGTGTTCATTTCACAATCCACCTATGGATCCACCAGTGTCAGTGCATGTGTGTTCTTTTTAGTAACAACAACCAGAGTCATTTTACATGTGTGGTCTTCTCACATACCACCTATGGATCCACCAGTGTTATTGCATGTGTGTTCTCTTCATAATCCACCTATGGATCCACCAGTGTCATTGCATGTATGTTCTTTTTAGTAACAACAACCAGAGTCATTGCATGTGTGTTCTTTTCACATACCACATATGGATCCACTAGTGTCATTGAAATGTGTGTTCTCTACAGAGACCACACATGGATCCACCGGTGTCATTGCATGTATGTTCTTTTCACTAACAACAACTGGAGTCATTGCATGTGTGCTCTTTTCACTAACAACAACTGGAGTCATTGCATGTGTGTTCTTTTTACTAACAACAACCAGAGTCATTGCATGGCTGTTCTTCTCACATACCACCTATGGATCCACCAGAGTAATTTCATGGTTGTTTTTCTCACATACCACCTATGGATCCACCAGTGTCATTTCATGTGTGTTCTCTTCACAATCCACAGATGGATCCACCAGTGTCATTGCATGTGTGTTCTTTTTAGTAACAACAGCCAGTGTCATTGCATGTGTGTTCTCCGTAGAGACCACACATTGATCCACCAGTGTCATTGCATGTGTGTTCTTTTCACTAACAACAACCAGAGTCATTGCATGTGTGTTCTTTTCACATACCACATATGGATCCACCAGTGTCATTGCATGTGTGTTCTCTACAGAGACCACACATGGATCCACCAGTGTCATTACATGTGTGTTCTTTTTAGTAACAACCAGAGTCATTGAAATGTGTGTTCTTTTCACATAACACCTATGGATCCACCAGTGTCATTGCATGTGTGTTTTTTCACTAACAACAACCAGAGTCATTGCATGTGTGCTCTTTTCACAATCCACATATGGATCCACCAATGTCATTGCATGTATGTTCTTTTCACAATCCACCCATGGATCTAGCGGTTTCATTGTATGTGTGTTATTTTCACTAACAACAACTGGAGTCATTGCATGTGTGTTCTTTGTACTAACAACAACCAGAGTCATTGAAATGTGTGCTCTCTTCAAAGACCACACATGGATCCACCAGTGTCATTGCATGTGTGTTCTTTTCACTAACAATAACCAGAGTCATTGCATGTGTGTTCTTTTCACTAACAACAACCAGAGTCATTGCATGTGTGCTCTTTTCACAATCCACATATGGATCCACCAGTGGCATTGCATGTATGTCCTTTTCACAATCCACCCATGGATCCAGCGGTGTCATTGCATGTGTGTTATTTTCACTAACAACAACTGGAGTCATTGCATGTGTGTTCTTTTTACTAACAACAACCAGAGTCATTGAAATGTGTGCTCTCTTCAGAGACCACACACGGATCCACGAGTGTCATTGCATGTGTGTTCTTTTCACTAACAACAACCAGACTCATTGAATGTGTGTTCTTTTCACATACCACATATGGATCAACCAGTGTCATTTCATGTGTGCTCTTTTCACAATCCACCCATGGATCCACCAGTGTCATTGCATGTGTGTTCTTTTTAGTAACAACAATCAGAGTCATTGAAATGTGTGTTCTTCTCACATACCACCTATGGATCCACCAGTGCCATTGCATGTGTGTTCTTTTCACAATCCACCCATGGATCCACCAGTGTCATTGCATGTGTGTTCATTTCACTAACAACAACAAGAGTTATTGCATGTGTGTTCTTTTCACATACCACATATGGATCCACCAGTGTCATTGAAATGTGTGTTCTCTAAAGAGACCACACATGGATCCACAAGTGTCATTGCATGTATGTTCTGTTTAGTAATAACAACCAGACTCATTTTACAGGTGTGTTCTTTTCACATACCACCTATGGATCCACCAGTGCCATTGCCTGTGTGTTCTTTTCACTAACAACAACCAGAGTCATTGCAAGTGTGTTCTTTTCACATACCACATATGGATCCAGCAGTGTCATTGCATGTGTGCTCTTTTCACAATCCACCCATGGATCCACCAGTGTCATTGCATGTTTGTTCTTTTTAGTAACAAAACCGAGAGTCATTGAAATGTGTGTTCTTCTCACATACCACCTATGGATCATCCAGTGTCATTGCATGTGTGTTCATTTCATAATCCACCTATGCATCCACCAGTGTCATTCCATGTATGTTCTTTTTAGTAACAACAACCAGAGTCATGGCATGTGTGTTCTTTTCACATACCACATATGGATCCACCAGTGTCATTGAAATGTGTGTTCTCTACAGAGACCACACATGGATCCACCGGTGTCATTGCATGTATGTTCTTTTCACTAACAACAACTAGAGTCATTGCATGTGTGCTCTTTTCACTAACAACAACTGGAGTCATTGCATGTGTGTTCTTTTTATTAACAACAACCAGAGTCATTTCATGGCTGTTCTTCTCACATACCACCTATAGTTCCACTAGTGTCATTGCATGTGTGTTCTCTTCACAATCCACACATGGATCCACCAGTGTCATTGCATGTATGTTCTTTTTAGTAACAACAACCAGAGTCATTGAAATGTGTGTTCGTCTCACATACCACCTTTGGATCCACCAGTGTCATTGCATGTGTGTTCATTTCACAATCCACCTATGGATCCACCAGTGTTAGTGCATGTGTGTTCTTTTTAGTAACAACAACCAGAGTCATTTTACATGTGTGTTCTTTTCACAATCCACCTATGGATCCACCAGTGTCAGTGCATGTGTGTTCTTTTTAGTAACAACAACCAGAGTCATTGAAATGTGTGTTCTCTTCAGAGACCACACATGGATCCACCAGTGTCATTACATGTGTGCTCTTTTCGCAATCCACCCATGGATCCACCGGTGTCATTGCATGTGTGTTCTTTTTAGTAACAACAACCAGAGTCATTGAAATGTGTGTTCTTCTCACATACCACATGTGGATCCACCAGTGTCATTGCATGTGTGTTCATTTCATAATCCACCCGTGGATCCACCAGTGTCATTGCATGTGTGTTCTTTTTAGTAACAACAACCAGAGTCATGGCATGTGTGTTCTTTTCACATACCACATATGGATCCACCAGTGTCATTGAAATGTGTGTTCTCTACAGAGACCACACATGGATCCACCGGTGTCATTGCATGTATGTTCTTTTCACTAACAACAACTGGAGTCATTGCATGTGTGCTCTTTTCACTAACAACAACTGGAATCATTGCATGTGTGTTCTTTTTACTAACAAGAACCAGAGTCATTGAAATGTGTGCTCTCTTTAGAAACCACACATGGATCCACCAGAGTCATTGCATGTGTGTTCTTTTCACTAACAACAACCAGAGTCATTGCATGCGTGTTCTTTTCACATACCACATATGGATCCACCAGTGTCATTGCATGTGTGCTCTTTTCACAATCCACCAGTGTCATTGCATCTGTGTTCTTTTTAGTAACAACAACCAGAGTCATTTTGCATGTGTGTTCTTCTCACATACCACCTATGAATCCACCAGTGTCATTGCATGTGTGTTCTCTTCATAATCCACCTATGGATCCACGAGTGTCATTACATGTATGTTCTTTTTAGTAACAACAACCAGAGTCATTGCATGTGTGTTCTTTCCACATACCACATATGGATCCACCAGTGTCATTGAAATGTGTGTTCTCTATAGAGACCACACATGGATCCCGCGGTGTCATTGCATGTATGTTCTTTTCACTAACAACAACTAGATTCATTGCATGTGTGTTCTTTTCACTAACAACAACTGGAGTCATTGCATGTGTGTTCTTTTTACTAACAACAACCAGAGTCATTGCATGGCTGTTCTTCTCACATACCACCTATGGATCCACCAGAGTCATTGCATGTGTGTTCTTTTTACATACCACATATGGATCCACTAGTGTCTTTGCATGTGTTTCTCTTCACAATCCACAAATGGATCCACCAGTGTCATTGCATGTGTGTTCTTTTTAGTAACAACAACCAGTGTCATTGCATGTGTGTTCTCTGTAGAGACCACACATGGATCCACCAGTGTCATTGCATGTGAGTTCTTTTCACTATCAACAACTAGAGTCATTGCATGTGTGTTCTTTTCACATACCACATATGGATCCACCAGTGTCATTGCATGTGTGTTCTCTACAGAGACCACACATGGATCCACCAGTGTCATTACATGTGTGTTCTTTTTAGTAACAACCAGAGTCATTGAAATGTGTGTTCTTTTCATATAACACCTATGGATCCACCAGTGTCATTGCATGCGTGTTCTTTTCACTAACAACAACTAGAGTCATTGCATGTGTGCTCTTTTCACAATCCACATATGGATCCACCAATGGCATTGCATGTATGTTCTTTTCACAATCCACCCATGGATCCAGCGGTGTCATTGCATGTGTGTTATTTTCACTAACAACAACTAGAGTCATTGCATGTGTGTTCTTTTTACTAACAACAACCAGAGTCATTAAAATGTGTGCTCTCTTCAGAGACCACACATGGATCCACCAGTGTCATTGCATGTGTGTTCTTTTCGCTAACAACAACTAGAGTCATTGCATGTGTGTTCTTTTCACATACCACATATGGATCCACTAGTGTAATTGCATGTGTGTTCTTTTCACTAACAACAACCAGAGTCATTGCATGTGTGCTCTTTTCACAATCCACATATGGATCCACCAGTGGCATTGCATGTATGTCCTTTTCACAATGCACCCATGGATCCAGCGGTGTCATTGCATGTGTGTTATTTTCACTAACAACAACTAGAGTCATTGCATGTGTGTTCTTTTTACTAACAATAACCAGAGTCATTGAAATGTGTTGTCTCTTTAGAGACCACACATGGATCCACCAGTGTCATTGCATGTGTGCTCTTTCCACTAACAACAACTCGAGTCATTGCATGTGTGTTCTTTTTACTAACAACAACCAGAGTCATTGAAATGTGTGCTCTCTTCAGAGACCACACATGGATCCACCAGTGTCATTGCATGTGTGTTCTTTTCACTAACAACAACCAGACTCATTGCATGTGTGTTCTTTTCACATACCACATATGGATCAACCAGTGTCATTTCATGTGTGCTCTTTTCACAATCCACCCATGTATCCACCTGTGTCATTGCATGTGTGTTCTTTTTAGTAACAACAACCAGAGTCATTGAAATGTGTGTTATTCTCACATACCACCTATGGATCCACCAGTGTCATTGCATGTGTGTTCATTTCGTAATCCACCTATGGATCCACCAGTGTCATTGCATGTGTGTTCTTTTTAGTAACAACAACCAGAGTCATTGCATCTGTGTTCTTTTCACATACCACATAGGGATCCACCAGTGTCATTGAAATGTGTGTTCTCTACAGAGACCACACATGGATCCACCAGTGTCATTGCATGTATGTTCTTTTCACTAACAACAACTGGAGTCATTGCACGTGTGCTCTTTTCACTAACAATAACTGGAGTCATTGCATGTGTGTTCTTTTTACTAACAACAACCAGAGTCATTGAAATGCGTGCTCTCTTCAGAGACCACACATGGATCCACCAGTGTCATTGCATGCGTGCTCTTTTCACTAACAACAACTGGAGTCATTGCATGTGTGTTCTTTTTACTAACAACAACCATAGTCATTTCATGGCTGTTCTTCTCACATACCACCTATGGATCCACCAGTGTCATTGTATCTGTGTTCTCTTCACAATCCACACATGGATCCACCAGTGTCATTGCATGTGTGTTCTTTTTAGTAACAACAACTAGAGTCATTGAAATGTGTGTTCTTCTCACATACCACCTATGGATCCAGCAATGTCATTGCATGTGTGTTCATTTCACAATCCACCTATGGATCCACCAGTGTCAGTGCATGTCTGTTCTTTTTAGTAACAACAACCAGAGTCATTTTGCATGTGTGTTCTTTTCACAATCCACCTAAGGATCCTCCAGTGTCAGTGCATGTGTTTTTTTTGAGTAACAACAACCAGAGTCATTGAAATTTGTGTTCTCTTCAAAGACCACACATGGATCCACCAGTGTCATTGCATGTGTGTTCTTTTCACTAACAACAACCAGAGTCATTACATGTGTGTTCTTTTCACATACCACATATGTATCCACCAGTGTCATTGCATGTGTGTTCTTCTCACATACCACCTATGGATCCACTAGTGTCATTGCATGTGTGTTCTTTTTAGTAACAACCAGAGTCATTGAAATGTGTGTTCTTGTCACATACCACATGTGGATCCACCAGTGTCATTGCATGTGTGTTCATTTCATAATCCACCCATGGATCCACCAGTGTCATTGCATGTGTGTTCTTTTTAGTAACAACAACCAGAGTCATTGCATGTGTGTTCTTTTCACATACCACATATGGATCCACCATTGTCATTGAAATGTGTGTTCTCTACAGAGACCACACATGGATCCACCGGTGTCATTGCATGTATGTTCTTTTCACTAACAACAGCTGGAGTCATTGCATCTGTGCTCTTTTCACTAACAACAACTAGAGTCATTGCATGTGTGTTCTTTTCACTAACAACAACCAGAGTCAGTGCATGTGTGTTCTTTTCACATACCACATATGGATCCACCAGTGTCAATGCATGTGTGTTCTTTTCACTAACAACAACCAGAGTCATTGCATGTGTGCTCTTTTCACAATCCACATATGGATCCACCAGTGGCATTGCATGTATGTCCTTTTCACAATCCACCCATGGATCCAGCGGTGTCGTTGCATGTGTGTTATTTTCACTAACAACAACTGGAGTCATTGCATGTGTGTTCTTTTTACTAACAACAACCAGAGTCATTGAAATGTGTGCTCTCTTCAGAGACCACACATGGATCCACCAGTGTCATTGCATGTGTGTTCTTTTCACTAACAACAACCAGACTCATTGCATGTGTGTTCTTTTCACAAACCACATATGGATCAACCAGTGTCATTTCATGTGTGCTCTTTTCACAATCCACCCATGGATCCACCAGTGTCATTGCATGTGTGTTCTTTTTAGTAACAACAACCAGAGTCATTGAAATGTGTGTTCTTCTCACATACCACCTATGGATCCACCAGTGTCATTGCATGTGTGTTCATTTCATAATCCACCTATGGATCCACCAGTGTCATTGCATGTGTGTTCTTTTTAGTAACAACAACCAGAGTCATTGCATGTGTGTTCTTTTCACATACCACATAGGGATCCACCAGTGTCATTGAAATGTGTGTTCTCTACAGAGACCACACATGGATCCACCGGTGTCATTGCATGTATGTTCTTTTCACTAACAACAACTGGAGTCATTGCATGTGTGCTCTTTTCACTAACAATAACTGGAGTCATTGCATGTGTGTTCTTTTTACTAACAACAACCAGAGTCATTGAAATGTGTGCTCTCTTCAGAGACCACACATAGATCCACCAGTGTCATTGCATGCGTGCTCTTTTCACTAACAACAACTGGAGTCATTGCATGTGTGTTCTTTTTACTAACAACAACCAGAGTCATTTCATGGCTGTTCTTCTCACATACCACCTATGGATCCACCAGTGTCATTGTATGTGTGTTCTCTTCACAATCCACACATGGATCCACCAGTGTTATTGCATGTGTGTTCTTTTTAGTAACAACAACTAGAGTCATTGAAATGTGTGTTCTTCTCACATACCACCTATGGATCCACCAATGTCATTGCATGTGTGTTCATTTCACAATCCACCTATGGATCCACCAGTGTTAGTGCATGTGTGTTCTTTTTAGTAACAACAACCAGAGTCATTTTGCATGTGTGTTCTTTTCACATACCACCTATGGATCCTGCAATGTCAGTGCATGTGTTTTTTTTGAGTAACAACAACCAGAGTCATTGAAATGTGTGTTCTCTTCAAAGACCACACATGGATCCACCAGTGTCATTGCATGTGTGTTCTTTTCACTAACAACAACCAGAGTCATTACATGTGTGTTCTTTTCACATACCACATATGTATCCACTAGTGTCATTGCATGTGTGTTCTTCTCACATACCACCTATGGATCCACCGGTGTCATTGCATGTGTGTTCTTTTTAGTAACAACAACCAGAGTCATTGAAATGTGTGTTCTTCTCACATACCACATGTGGATCCACCAGTGTCATTGCATGTGTGTTCATTTCATAATCCACCCATGGATCCACCAGTGTCATTGCATGTGTGTTCTTTTTAGTAACAACAACCAGAGTCATTGCATGTGTGTTATTTTCACATACCACATATGGATCCACCATTGTCATTGAAATGTGTGTTCTCTACAGAGACCACACATGGATCCACCGGTGTCATTGCATGTATGTTCTTTTCACTAACAACAGCTGGAGTCATTGCATCTGTGCTCTTTTCACTAACAACAACTGGAGTCATTGCATGTGTGTTATTTTTACTAACAACAACCAGAGTCACTGAAATGTGTGCTCTCTTAAGAGACCACACATGGATCCACCAGTGTCATTGCATGTGTGTTCTTTTCACTAACAACAACCAGAGTCAATGCATGTGTGTTCTTTTCACATACCACATATGGATCCACCAGTGTCATTGCATGTGTGTTCTTTTCACTAACAACAACCAGAGTCATTGCATGTGTGCTCTTTTCACAATACACATATGGATCCACCAGTGGCATTGCATGTATGTCCTTTTCACTATCCACCCATGGATCCAGCGGTGTCATTGCATGTGTGTTCTTTTCACTAACAACAACTGGAGTCATTGCATGTGTGTTATTTTTACTAACAACAACCAGAGTCATTGAAATGTGTGCTCTCTTCAGAGACCACACATGGATCCACCAGTGTCATTGCATGTGTGTTCTTTTCACTAACAACAACCAGACTCATTGCATGTGTGTTCTTTCACATACCACATATGGATCAACCAGTGTCATTTCATGTGTGCTCTTTTCATAATCCACCCATGGATCCACCAGTGTCATTGCATGTGTGTTCTTTTTAGTAACAACAACCAGAGTCATTCATATGTGTGTTCTTCTCACATACCACCTATGGATCCACCAGTGTCATTGCATGTGTGTTCATTTCATAATCCACCTATGGATCCACCAGTGTCATTGCATGTATGCTCTTTTTAGTAACAACAACCAGAGTCATTGCATGTGTGTTCTTTTCACATACCACATATGGATCCACCAGTGTCATTGAAATGTGTGTTCTCGACAGAGACCACACATGGATCCACCGGTGTCATTGCATGTATGTTCTTTTCACTAACAACAACTAGAGTCATTGCATGTGTGCTCTTTTCACTAACAACAACTAGAGTCATTGCATGTGTGTTCTTTTTACTAACAACAACCAGAGTCATTGAAATGTGTGCTCTCTTCAGAGACTACACATGGATCCACCAGTGTCATTGCATGTGTGCTCTTTTCACTAACAACAACTGGAGTCATTGCATGTGTGTTCTTTTTACTAACAACAACCAGAGTCATTTCATGGATGTTCTTCTCACATACCACCTATGGATCCACTATTGTCATTGCATGTGTGTTCTCTTTATAATCCACACATGGATCCACCAGTGTCATTGCATATGTGTTCTTTTTACTAACAACAACCAGAGTCATTTCATGGCTGTTCTTCTCACATACCACCTATGGATCCACCAGTGTCATTGCATGTGTGTTCTTTTTAGTAACAACAACCAGAGTCATTGCATGTGTGTTCTTTTCACATACCACATAGGGATCCACCAGTGTCATTGAAATGTGTGTTCTCTATAGAGACCACACATGGATCCACCGGTGTCATTGCAATGATGTTCTTTTCACTAACAACAACTGGAGTCATTGCATGTGTGCTCTTTTCACTAACAATAACTGGAGTCATTGCATGTGTGTTCTTTTTACTAACAACAACCAGAGTCATTGAAATGTCTGCTCTCTTCAGAGACCACACATGGATCCACCAGTGTCATTGCATGCGTGCTCCATTCACTAACAACAACTGGAGTCATTGCATGTGTGTTCTTTTTACTAACAACAACCAGAGTCATTTCATGGCTGTTCTTCTCACATACCACCTATGGATCCACCAGTGTCATTGTATCTGTGTTCTCTTCACAATCCACACATGGATCCACCAGTGTCATTGCATGTGTGTTCTTTTTAGTAACAACAACTAGAGTCATTGAAATGTGTGTTCTTCTCACATACCACCTATGGATCCACTAGTGTCATTGCATGTGTGTTCTCTTCATAATCCACATAGGATCCAGCAGTGTCATTGCATGTGTGTTCTTTTTAGTAACAACAACCAGTGTCATTGCATGTGTGTTCTTTTCACATACAACATATGGATCCACTAGTGTCAGTGCATGTGTGCTCTTTTCACTATCAACAACCAGAGTCATTGCATGTGTGTTCTTTTCACATACCACATATGGATCCACCAGTGTCATTGCATGTGTGTTCTCTATAGAGACCACACGTGGATCCACCAGTGTCATTGCATGTGTGTTCTTTTTAGTAACAACTAGAGTCATTGAAATGCGTGTTCTTTTCACATACCACCTATGGATCCACCAGTGTCATTGCATGTGTGTTCTTTTCACTAACAACAACCAGAGTCACTGCATGTGTGCTCTTTTCACAATCCACATATGGATCCACCAGTGTCATTGCATGTATGTTCTTTTCACAATCCACCCATGGATCCACCGGTGTCGTTGCATGTGTGTTATTTTCCCTAACAACAACTGGAGTCATTGCATGTGTGTTCTTTTTACTAAATACAACCAGAGTCATTGAAATGTTTGCTCCCTTTAGAGACCACACATGGATCCACCAGTGTCATTGTATGTGTGTTGTTTACATTAACAACAACCAGAGTCGTTGCATGTGTGTTCTTTTCACATACCACATATGGATCCACCAGTGTCATTGCATGTGTGCTCTTTTCACGTCCACCCATGGATCCACAAGTGTCATTGCATGTGTGTCCTTTTTAGTAACAACCGGAGTCATTGAAATGTGTGTTCTTCTCACATACCACCTATGGATCCACCAGTGTCATTGCATGTGTGTTCATTTCATAATCCACCTATGGATCCACTAGTGTCATTGCATGTGTGTTCTTTTCACTAACAACAACTAGAGTCATTTTGCATGTGTGTTGTTTTCACATACCACATATGGATCCACCAGTGTCATTGAAATGTGTGTTCTCTACAGAGACCATACATGGATCCACCGGTGTCATTGCATGTATGTTCTTTTCACTAACAACAACTGGAGTCATTGCATGTGTGTTCTCTTCACAATCCACACATGGATCCACCAGTGTCATTGCATGTGTGTTCTTTTTAGTAACAACAACCAGTGTCATTGCATGTATGTTCTCTTCAGAGACCACACATGGATCCACCAGTGTCATTGCATGTGTGTTCTTTTTACTAACAACAACCAGAGTCATTGAAATGTGTGCTCTCTTTAGAGACCACACATGGATCCACCAGTGTCATTGCATGTGTGTTCTTTTCACTAACAACAACCAGAGACATTGCATGTGTGTTCTTTTCACATACCGCATATGGATCCACCTGTGTCATTGCATGTGTGCTCTTTTCACAATCCACCCATGGATCCACCTGTGTCATTGCATGTGTGCTCTTTTCACTAACAACAACCAGAGTCATTGTATGTGTGTTCTTTTCACATACCACATATGGATCCACCACTGTCATTGCATGTGTGTTCTCTACAGAGACCACACATGGATCCACCAGTGTCATTGCATGTGTGTTCTTTTTAGTAACAACCAAAGTCATTGAAATGTGTGTTCTTTTCACATACCACCTATGGATCCACCAGTGTCATTGCATGTGTGTTCTTTTCACTAACAAAAACCAGAGTCATTGCATGTGTGCTCTTTTCACAATCCACATATGGATCCACCAGTGTCATTGCATGTATGTTCTTTTCACAATCCACCCATGGATCCACCGGTGTCATTGCATGTGTGTTCTTTTTAGTAACAACAACCAGTGGCATTGCATGTGTGTTCTTCTCACATACCACCTATGGATCCACCAGAGTCATTTCATGGCTGTTCTTCTCACATACCACCTATGGATCCACCAGTGTCATTGCATGTGTGTTCTCTTCACAATCCACATAGGATCTAGCAGTGTCATTGCATGTGTGTTCTTTTTAGTAACAACAACCAGTCTCATTGCATGTGTGTTCTTTTCACATACCACATATGGATCCACCAGTGTCATTGCATGTGTGCTCTTTTCACTTACAACAACCAGAGTCATTGCATGTGTGTTCTTTTCACATACCACATATGGATCCACCAGTGTCATTGCATGTGTGTTCTCTACAGAGACCACACGTGGATCCACCAGTGTCATTGCTTTCGTGTTCTTGTTAGTAACAACCAGAGTCATTGAAATGTGTGTTCTTTTCACATACCACCTATGGATCCACAAGTGTCATTGCATGTGTGTTCTTTTCACTAACAACAACCAGAGTCACTGCATGTGTGCTCTTTTCACAATCCACATATGGATCCACCAGTGTCATTGCATGTATGTTCTTTTCACAATCCACCCATGGATCCACCGGTGTCATTGCATGTGTGTTATTTTCCCTAACAACAACTGGAGTCATTGCATGTGTGTTCTTTTTACTAACAACAACCCTAGTCATTGAAATGTTTGCTCCCTTCAGAGACCACACATGGATCCACCAGTGTCATTGTATGTGTTCCTTACACTAACAACAACCAGAGTCATTGCATGTGTGTTCTTTTCACATACCACATATGGATCCACCAGTGTCATTGCATGTGTGCTCTTTTCACATCCACCCATGGATCCACCAATGTCATTGCATGTGTGTTCTTTTTAGTAACAACCAGAGTCATTGAAATGTGTGTTCTTCTCACATACCACCTATGGATCCACCAGTGTCATTGCATGTGTGTTCATTTCATAATCCACCTATGGATCCACTAGTGTCATTACATGTGTGTTCTTTTCACTAACAACAACCAGAGTCATTTTGCATGTGTGTTGTTTTCACATACCACATATGGATCCACCAATGTCATTGAAATGTGTGTTCTCTATAGAGACCATACATGGATCCACTGGTGTCATTGCATGTATGTTCTTTTCACTAACAACAACTGGAGTCATTGCATGTGTGTTCTCTTCACAATCCACACATGGACCCACTAGTGTCATTGCATGTGTGTTCTTTTTAGTAACAACAACCAGTGTCATTGCATGTGTGTTCTCTTCAGAGACCACACATGGATCCACCAGTGTCATTGCATGTGTGTTCTTTTTACTAACAACAACCAGAGTCATTGAAATGTGTGCTCTCTTTAGAGACCACACATGGATCCACCAGTGTCATTGCATGTGTGTTATTTTCACTAACAACAACCAGAGTCATTGCATGTGTGTTCTTTTCACATACCACATATGGATCCACCAGTGTCATTGCATGTGTGCTCTTTTCACAATCCACCCATGGATCCACCAGTGTCATTGCATGTGTGTTCTTTTTAGTAACAACAACCAGAGTCATTTTGCATGTGTGTTCTTTTCACATACCACCTATGGATCCACCATTGTCATTGCATGTGTGTTCTTTTCACTAACAACAACCAGAGTCATTGCATGTGTGTTCTTTTCACATACCACATCTGGATCCACCAGTGTCATTGCATGTGTGTTCATTTCATAATCCACCTATGGATCCACCAGTGTCATTGCATGTGTGTTCTTTTTAGTAACAACAACTAGAGTCATTTTGCATGTGTGTTCTTTTCACATACCACCTATGGATCCACCAATGTCATTGCATGTGTGTTCTTTTCACTAACAACAATGAGAGCCATTGCATGTGTGTTCTTTTAACATACCACCAAGTTTGCATGAGTCATATGAGCTGGCGACTTGACCCCAACCATACTTCTTCCTTTGAACTGAACAACACCGAGATATTCCGCCAGGTCAAGGCCCTTTTTACGACTGACAAGGACTTCTCCGCTGATTGGGAGTGGGGATTGTAGCATTATTGCCGGGACAAGCCTCCTCCTTCGGTAAATCTCGTGATTCAATCTTTTTCCGAGTTATATCCTATGTCGGAGTATGTTGCTCATTTGATCCTTTTGTATTTCTTTCTTAGTTGTTTCTTCAGCAAACCCTTGAAGATGGCACCGAGCCTTCCCTCAAATGGGCGAAGGATCGACTTGCCTCGAACGAGGAGGAGCCGGATCATGAAATGTTCCTGCCATTCCCGAATGCAACCAAGCGACCCACTGGTAACTTCTCTTCCTTAAGAGATTGGCCTGATGAAGATGATTATAACGTTGAGGTGATGGAAGCATTTGATGTCGTACCCCTTTCTTACGGATTTCCGGCTTCAGCTAACCCGGCAGGGCAGATCCATGAAGATCCCCCTCTTGCTACGGGTGAACCAGTCCCAGCAGCGTCCAAGAAATGGGCTGCCACTTTCGCTGCTTCTTCCGAACCTCCCAAAACAACCAAGAGGAGGAAGAAGTCCGCAGACAAGACCGCCACCAAGCCTACAACAAAGGCCATAGTCCGGAGAGCTCGAAAGCTCAAGGAGCCTTTGACTTCTAACGAGTAAGTCACTTTTCTCTTTGTCTAATTCTTTGCTTCATGTTTTTCTATCTATATGCCTTTCTTTTGTTATAACTTGTTATTCCTCATTTGATTTGGTAGGGCTGCGGTGGAAGGTTCCTCAGAGCGGCTCCAGCATAGCTTCGCCTCTCCGGCATAGCCCATCTCCCCCTCGTGGCGACGATACACGCCCGCTGAGCCCCATTCAGGAGGGTTCAGCAGCTGCTCCGGGTTCCAGCTCACCTCGTCCAGAGGAAGTCAACCTCGGAGCAGGGGGAAGTGGTACAGCCGAGGTAGCGGATGCTCCCATCTCCTCATCAGCTCAGCCGTAACCTGCCACCTCCAAGGTACCAACAGCACCACCGCCAAGACCAGCACCAGTGCAAGCACTAGCACCAGCACCAACAGCAGCACCACAAGTACCAGCAGCAGCACTAACTCCTTCCGCCTCGTCCGAGTCTTCCAAGGCTCGGCGAGAAGACCCAGCTAGCACCAAGGCTGCGCCCAAGTCCAAATCCGCAGCTCAAACCTCAGCCTCTCAGTAGCAGCCCAAGGCCAAGAAAAGTCCTGACGCCGCCAGGGCAGCATCCATCGAAGCTAGACAGCGCACACTCGCGTCCATGCTTCCAAAGAAAAGTTTGCCGAAGAAGGATGCCTCCCCCGGGTCAGCTAGCATGCAACTTGCACTACTAGGAAACATGCTATAGGTGAAACCCTATTCTGTGGCGCACGGAATGCCATGCGCCACAAAACTAATTTTATGGCGCCGCAGACGCGGATGCGCAGAAGCGCCACTACGTAGGCGCATCCGTCGTCGTCGCCATAGAATTCCAGAGGGCCCCACTCCAATCATTGCCGCTGGCCAGGCAGCCAACTTCTGTGGCGCATCTGGGCCAGTGCGCCATAGAAATGTGGCTTTTCTGTGACGCATAACACCACGTGCGCCATGTAGCATCTGTGGCATCTCCCACCTTCTCCCACCCACTCCATCCCCTTCTCCTACATACCTCTAGCTAGCTCGACCCCCTTCTCTCTCCTAGGCCATTTTGCTCATTTTTTGCTTTATTTTGTGTGTTTAACCTAGATTTGTTGGTATATATTTGGTGAGGGTGAGCCTCTCCATAATCTCCTCCTCTCCCACATCTCACCGACCGCGTTCTCGTTCGGGATCTACTAGGTGAGTATAGCTTGGAGAGACATGCATATGCATGTTTTGGCGTGGCGGTGTGTATGTATGTTTGTTGTAGGGGAAGAGCTTGTCATGTGGCGTTTTCTTGGACGGATTCAGATGGTGATACGATGCTTATGCTATGCAAGAAGCTTTTTGGCGTGGCGCATGCATATTTGGATATGTGCGAATATTCTTTTTGTTGTTGCTTGTGCCGGCGTGGTGCATGGATGTTTGCCGAAATGTTGATTCATTTCCGTTTCGGCAAATATTTGCACCACCCATATGTCCTAGTTTTAGGGGAGGTCATGCCAAATTTTTCCGGCGACCATGCATATGCATGCGTGTGCGTGTGTCGTTCTATGGGTGTGTGTGCACACACATGTTGCGATATTAATAAACATACTTTCTCGCAGGCAATAATTAACCATGGTTCTCGCGATGGACTCCGGTCGAATCGCTAGATACAAGAAAGACGCGAAGGCAGACATGATTCGGTGGAACATGTGCCAGATAAGATGCCCCTGTCGATCATGCAAACTCGATAGGTGGATCGACCCTGATTCCGGAATACTGGAGCAGCACCTTCTCAGACGCGGTTTCTTCGAGCCGACAGCAAATGGTGCGGGTGAAGACGAGGGCGGGCAGCGAGAAGACGAAGAGTCTCCTGGACAAGACCATAATAATGATGAAGGAGATGCCAGCGGAGAAGATCATCATGACGAAGAAGATGGATCCGCGGACACGGAGATCCCTCGATCGGCCTTTCAGGACATTCATGTTCAAGAACTTCTCCATAAGCAGACGAGCAACGCCAGGGCTGCTGAAAGGGAGAAAGCCAAGCTGGCGCAAATGAAGAAAGACGGGATGACTTCGTTGTTTCCTGGATGCCAGCCCCAGGATACACGCTTGCAAGTAACGCTTGATGCTCTGGAGCTGAAGTCGAATAACAAATGGACCGACACTAGCTTCAGCGAGAACATGGAATTCTGGCACGACCGTCTTCTGGAGGGGAACACATTGCCACGTAGTATCGAGAAGGCCAAGAAAGTCGTGTGCCCTCTTGACCTACCTCGCAAGAGATACCACGCCTGCATCAACGATTGCATAATGTATCGGGACGAGTACGAGAACAGCACGACATGTCCGAAGTGCGGCCACGGGCGGTACAAGGTTGGGAAAAAGAAGGTTCCTCGAAAGGTGGTATGGTACTTTCCTATCACTCCCCGTCTGCAGCGGTATTACGTGAACCCTAAGGAAGCAAAGCTCATGCAATGGCACGCGGAAAGGGAGAAGCCCGAAGAGGATCCGGAGAAGGGCTATATCCTGACACACCCTGCAGACGCCACCCAGTGGCAAGCATTGGACCTCGCCTTCCCGCAGAAGTTCGGGGACGATGCAAGGAACGTCAGGCTGGGTATGAGCACTGATGGACTCAATCCGTTTGGCAACCAGAGTAGCACGCATAGCACCTAGCCCGTGTTTGTATGGCCTTACAACCTTCCCCCGTGGTTGTGCACGAAGCAGAAGTACATACACATGTGTATTCTCATTCAGGGGCCGAAACAACCAGGTGCCGACATACATCTGTATCTTGGGCTACTGAAAGAGGAGTTAGAATTGTTGTGGAATAATCCACCCCATACGTGGGACGCCTACAAGGAAGATTATTTTGATATGAGAGTCGCGTTGCTCACGACGGTGCACGACTATCCTGGTTACGCATATGTAGCTTGCCAGGTCGGCCACGGATTCTGCGGATGTGTCAGGTGCATGGATAATACCCCGCATCTCCAGCTACCAAGGGATCCTGGGTCTTCGAAAACCGTGTTCCCAGGTGCTCGAAGGTGGCTTCGCTTGGATCACGCGTGGAGGAAACGCGGTGATCTGTTCAATGGTAAAGAGGATCCTGACAGAGCCCCGCTACCGAGGAGTGGCGTAGAAATCGACGAGCTTTTGAAAAATTGGGAGGAGTGCCCTTCGCCGGGAAAAATGAAGCGACCGAGGGAGGTAGAGCCGTTGCTGGGTGTATGGAAAGCCAGGTCTGTTTTCCATGACTTGGAGTACTGGAAGTACCTCCACACGCCACACTCCCTCGATGTCATGCACATTACGAAGAACATTACGGAGAGTCTGCTTGGCACTCTTTGCAATTCGGAAAAGGGCAAGGATGGGGCGAAAGCAAGATACGACCTGAAATATCTTGGCATTAGGAAAGAACTACAAGCCCCTAGTAGTGGTGATGAAGCCGATGATGATGATGATGATGATCAGACGGAAGGGACTCAACGTCTCCGCAAAAGGGCTAAGAAGAACTATGTGGTGCTTCCAGCTGCATGCTACACGCTTAGTCCGGAGGAGCTCGATCAGTTTTTCAGGTGCCTCCTAGGAGTCAAAGTTCCTCACGGTTACTCATCGAAGATAAGCAGATATCTCGATGCAGCGAAGAAGAGGTTCACCGGGATGAAGTCTCACGACTGTCATGTGCTGATGACGCAGATACTAACCGTCGCGATCCGAGGGATAATGGACGAGCACGTACGTGATACGCTGTTTGGCCTGTGCAACTTTTTCGACGTCATCACCAGGAAGTCGATCGGCGTGAGGCAGCTCCAAAGGCTACAGGAAGAGATCGTGGTGATACTATGCGAGCTCGAAATTTACTTACCGCCCGCATTCTGTGATATTTGCGTGCATCTATGTCTCCATGTCATTGATGACATCAAGCATCTCGGCCCGACGTTCCTGCACAACATGATGCCGTTCGAAAGGTAGAATGGTGTCATGAAAGGATACGTTCGCAGCAGGTCCCGTCTAGACGCAAGCATGGACAAGGGCTTCCTAACATACGAGTGCATCACCTTCTGCCAGAATTATATAAGGAGCGAGGACGAGGATGTTGGTCTGCCAACCAGGACACACCTCGGTAGGCTCGCTAGAGAGGGTCACCGTGAGGGGTCCCGCTCACTCCATGTCAGCATCGAGAATTAACGCGACGACTTTGACAGGGCTCACCGGGTCGTGCTACAACACTTGACATTGATCGAACCTTGGGTGAATGAGCACAAACGCGTAGTCGAGCAGAGTAACATCGACCTGGGATGAACTAGGAAGAATGGAGACGTAACCAGAGAGCACAACTCGAGCTTCGGCCGCTGGTTCAAGAAAACACAAGAGCTTCTCGCAAAGACCATAACACCGTCTACGGAAGAAGAAAAACTCATATTTGCCTTATCACGGGGCCCCCTTATCACGGGGCCCCGGGCAAAACGTAAAGACTTATCAAGCGTACGACATCAACGGTTACAGATTCGGCACCGAGGAAAAGGACAAGAATAGCGAATACCAAAACTCAGGAGTAACTATGCTATCGTTCGCCGATGACGAGGCTACTATCAAGGAACGGTACTTCAGAAGGATCGAGGAGATTTGGGAGCTCAACTACTGTGGAGAGACGGTGCCAATGTTCCATGTGAGATGGGCCAAGAACGTCGAAAAAGAAGGCCGGTATTTCACCACCATGGTTATACCCGATGCCAAGTCAAAGAACGCATCCGCAAAAAATGAGCCATGGGTACTCGCCAGCCAAGTTGACCAATGCTTCTTCATCACCGACCCGTCAAGACCTAGCCATGTTGTCATGAGGAGGGGCAAGAGGAGCATCATCGGAATGCAAGGAGACGCCAACAAGGAAGACTTGGATAAGAACGGTGATCCGAAGATCGAGGAGGAATTCGACAAGCACTTTGACATGCCTACTACTAGTAAAGTAAGAAGGAAGACCTCCCTACCCACCAAAGGTTGTCCGTTCACGCGAAGAAATCTCAAGGTGGTTGGCATAAAGTATTCAACCGCCAACAAGAAGGGCAAGAAGATTGTGAAGAGACGCTAAAGCTAGCTAGCTTGGAACCGGGACGAAGAAAGACTTTTTTGTGTATCACATGTGTGTCTATGTGAGAGAACAAGCATATATGTATGTGAGTGATATTTAAGGATATGGAAATAGAAAATCCCTAGTGTTTTCTTTCATTAAATGTAATTAACTAAAATAATTTAAAAAAAGTTAAAAAATGTGGGGTAACTAGGATTCGAACCTAGCCACCCCAGGTTCCAGGTTAACAGCAGCAAACCACTTGGTTAGTTCTCTGTTGTTGTCAATATAGCAGTGACTTTCTTTTTATTTAATCTAGTCAAAGAATTCTGTGGCGCATCTATTGGTGGGATGCGTCACAGAAAGCTACAATTCTGTGGCGCATCTGTTGGTTGGATGCGCCACAGAATGTTTACACTTAGCAAAAAAACGACACCACTCGCTTCCCCTCCCCCTCTATCAACATTGCAACTCTCGATCTGTCGTGTCATCCCATGCCGCCGTCCCCCTCCCATGCCGCCGTCCCCTTCCCGCGCCGCACCGGAGGAGCACCGGAGCGACCCACCACGCCATCTACACCGCCACCGGAGGAAGAGCACCACGCCAGGAGGAGGAGGCCCGCACCAGGAGGAGGCCCACGCCTTCGACCTCGCGCCCGCACCCGTGCAGGAGAGAGGAGGAGGAGGCCCGCACCAGGAGGAGGCCCACGCCGTCGACCTCGCTCCCGCAGCCGGAGCACCAGCCGGTAAGGCCCCCTCCCCCTTCCTCCTCCCCCTCCTCCTACTCATTGGCTAGGGTTCTTTAGGGTAGATTAGGTGATATGATTTCATTGAGTACAGCCATTCAGTACAAGATTTCGGACCTCCATTCAGTACAGCCATTCAGTACAAGATTTGATTTCATCAAAACAACACAAGTATCATTCCACCAGCAGTTCAAGTCTCAATTCTTATTATGGTTCTAAAATATTCTTCTATTTAGTATTGATTTCATTGTAAATGATTTAAACGTAAGTAATGATTTATTTTACTACTATTTTGAGAAGGATTGTTGCATAGTGGAACAAGGGGACAAAATGTTCCAAGGGGACTAAACCTGAATAGAAGCCTGACATGTTTTGAAAGGTTAAGAAACTAAAGATTATGAACAAATTACACTTGGTTTTACTTGGTCCTAGGAAATAAAAAAAGAACAACACTTGATTTTACTTGGTACTAGGAAATAAAAAATCCATAGATGTACCATAGTGCAGAAATACTTGGATTTTGATCTCATGGCTATTTTAATCTCTATGATTAATAGCTATTCAGTTGTCATATGTTGCTCTCACTTGCACATGACCTATATTCATGCATGTTGTCTTAGTGGTTGAAGGACTCTAAATTTGTAATGTATTATTATTTATACATGAGTTAGCATATGAAGTCTCTTTGTTGTACACTTCTCTCACTCAAACAAGTAACCAGATTACTCAAAGACAAAGCAATCAGATTTATTAAATGCTTATAGTAATAAGTTCTCATTATAATTCCTTGGTCTTTTGGGATTTTCCATTATTATCAATGCCTCTGTTTTTTACTAGAGATTTTCTTAAGAGTATTGTATTTTGTGCACTGATAGTTGCTGATCTTTGGGTCCTAGCTTATTCATATAAGGAAAATTGAATATGTGTGTATGTTGTGATCTTATTCATGTACTGCAACCCAGAAAGCATTGTGTTCCAGGAGATCAAGTCTCTTATTGGCATTGTCCTGAATAAAAGGTTGGCAGTAGATGAGTCATCGCATTTCATATACAAATCTAGTAGTTGTTTTCTGATTATACATCCAGAAATTGTATCTATTCATGACCTGGGGTGCTACTGAGCACCATATGGGGTGATATATATATGTTGGGGGGGATATGTTTTTGCAGGGATTTCATTGAGTCCCATTTCTCTCGGAATGTTGATTAACTTCCGTTTTGGTTGAGAAATGGGCACTCCTATGTAGTAGAAAAATTAGCAAAGGTCATGCCGAAATTTTGAATTTTTGGGCATGACCTTTGCTAATTATTCTACTACCTAGGAGTTCCCATTTCTCAACCAAAACAGAAGTTAATCAACATTCTGGGAGAAATGGGACTGTACTATATTTTTTTGCCTTTTGTGCTAACTTTTTGCCTCATTATATAAAGCGCAAATAAACATGTCGGGAAACGCGGATGAGCCCGGCACTTCTAAGCACATGAGCATTGAAGAACAAGCGAGAGAGCACAACAAGTCATTCTGGAACAAGGAGATGGAGGAGGCGGAGGCCACTGCCGGAGCTGCTGGTTATGAGGGTGGCCGGGAGGAAGCCGCCGATGATTATGAGGGTGGCCGGGAGGAAACCACCGATGATTACGGCACCACCGATGGCCGGGAGGACGACGACACCACCGATGGCGGCGACCACGATGCAAGTGGTAGCGGCACCAATCCGACCGCCGGGAAGAAGGCGGCGAGGCCAAGGAGGCCCCGAAAGGCGCAAGTGCTCGCCAACGTCCGAGCAGTTCACTTACATCTCGAATCGGCCTACCATTAGAGCCGAAGAAGGCGGCCTCCGGGTTCAACATGCAAATAGGGTGCATCGTGCGGAGAGTGTTTCAATCAACACTAAGGACATCGAAGCCGGAGAATACGGCTATACTCCAAACCATGCTCGATAAGCTTCACCAAAGATACAAGTTCCCGGACGAGGACTCCAAAAAAAGGGCGGAAGCTAATGCCATCACGAAGATGAGCACCTCCTTGAGCAGCTGGAGATTCCGGGTGAAGAAGAAGATTAACAATGGTGACAGTTGGGAGAAGATAAGTAAGGAAGAGCTGCATCTCCCTAGAGAAGACTTCGATGCATTGAAGGAGTCCTTCAACACGGAGGTGGCTCGAGAATGGACCGCCTGGGGAGGGAAATGCAAGAGCTGAACATAGGTAAGCACCATCTCGGAAGCGGTGGCTACCAAGGAAAACAGCCGATTTGGGAGAAGGAGGACAACGAGTATATACGTCTGGGAAAAGACAACCCGTGGTACAAAATAACGGACGTACAGACGAGGAACTATGTCCGGTCCCGCTACTTCCTCGACTGGAAGACCGGGGAATTTGTTACCAACGATCCGACCGTGAAGGCCTTCGAGGAAAAGCTGGTAAGGAATTTCATTACCGCTTATATCTCAAGTTGATCTAATTAGATAACAGAGAGAAAATTCTAATTGGGTTCACCTTAATTTCCTTTTCTCGAAGGACGAAGCGTTGAAGGATTTGGCTAAGAACCCGCAGTCGTCTGAGGGGTCTACGGAGCCGTGGGACACGGCTTTCAACCGGGCAACGAACGCGATGAAGAAAAGGAAGTTAGATCTCCCGCCGACGTCAGTTGGCCGTGTGTCCGGCTTTGGTTTGAACATGAAGGTACAGGACTACTATGATTCGGACGCCAAGTCCAAAAAGGCGAGGAGGGTGACGGGCGCGGCATGCGCCGAGGTTGAGCAGCTGAAGAAGCAGGTGGAGGACCTACAACAGGTCAAAGCGCAGTTGCCCGAAATAGTGGCGTCCTAGGTCAACGAGACGATAAAGTCGTTGATCCCCCTAATTTGTGGGAGGGGATAAGTGCTTGGAATGCGAGAGGTCAACAGGGGCCGATACACGTGTCCGCCTGCACCGACAGCAACTCGAGCAGGAACAGGCCCGCCTCGCCGGAACTCGTGACCCCATAGCCCAACGCCGCCGGGCCGCAGCCGCTCCTCCAGTTGGACGCACCCGACCAGCCGGCCAAGGATGATAGGGCGGCGATGCACGATGATGCACCCGAGCAGCCGAAGATTGATAGGCCGCCTGCCGCCCTTGTCTCCACATTAGCCGAGCTCGACGCCATCATAGTGGTAACTAATTAGTTAGTCTGCGCTTAATTTTTTTAACTATGCCTTTGATGACTGTCATCTCATCATCCCAAACATGTTTTGACTCAGGACACGCCTTGCGTAGTGCTACATAGCGTGGTGCCCGGCGGCGAGTTGAAGGAGGTTGCGGCGGGCCAGGTGATTCGCCCAAAGAGCACGGAGGTTATGCACAACGTTAAAATGGGCAAAGACATCATGAGGGTCAGTTTGACTTACATAGTGTCGGAGTACCGCGACATCCTCCCGCCCTTTAACCCTCCGGGAGCCAAGGACAACACTCCCCTCCATGAATGCACCAATTGGGTCATGCCATGGCCGAAGTCCCAGATTCGTCTTGGGGTGGCGGGGGATCTTGTGGGGCCAAAGCTTCCCGTAGGCGGCACCTCGGTCCGCCGGCCCATGCCCATCCGGCCCTCGGCGAAGCACGCCCCGAAGGAACCGGCGGTCGCCGCTGCTACCACCACCCAGAAGAAGCTTAAGGTACCGCCGGTCGTCGTCACCTGGGAGGAACCGGTTCTCGTCGCCAACACCAACCGCCACGAAGAACTGTTGGGACGTAAACCGTTACCACGTCGACCATCCAAAACCAAGGCCGTTGCACCTCAACCGCCGGCATCGCAACCGCTTCCAGTAACTAAGGATGTTGACATGGCACCACTTGATCATGATGACGGCCACTACCATGACAATGATGACCACAACTATGACAATGATCAGGATGAGGATGTCGACGTCGATGCCTACATCAACACTGGTGCTGCAGCAAGGATGTGTATATGCCTCCTATTGAGGTTGATGAAGAAGCCTTCCGTGGTCACGACGATGAACCTAGGCGTCCCAATGCAGTACCCTTGCAGCGCCAGCTAGTCTTCAAGGGTTTATCTCAGGAAGAAGACACGCCTCCGGAGGCCGGCGATGCAGCTATATAGAAACCGGCTACCATTTTCATCCCTACCACGCTGAAAAAGACGGTCAACGAGGTAGGGGTAGCACCCCCAGAACAAGCTGACAAGAAGAAGAAGGCCAGGAAGAGGAAACCTAAAACTGCCCCGAGTGCCTCTATGAGCCAGCCAGCTCAGAAGATACGGCATGACAGCGTGATACCACCCCGTCCGGATGGCTTGACGCGAGTTCATGAAGCTGGGAAACCGATACTACCTCCTGATCTGCTACGCTTGGCAAGTGGATCAATGCACTCTTTGCATAGTCATATCTTATATGTTGAGAAAACCATTCTCAAGGAGAAAGATCCAACTTACCCGGTGTGCGTCGTCAACATGCCAGAGGACCCAGACTTTGTCCATGAGGAACCCGCAAGTCTGTTCTTCATAGCGTACAAGGACGTCTTCAAACTGTTTCACCTCAGACAGCTGGACTATAACTTGGTCCGCCTATTCTCGATCAATCAACAGTTGAAGATCAAGAGAGAGTTACTCCCGCAAGTCGTGGTAGCGGATCCCTACTACATCTTGCGACAGCCGGCTGGTGGAAGGATCAGCGACACGGACCCAAGCGGTGGAGTACCTTCAGAATTTCATGCTCGATACAAGAGAACACCATTCTTCCGTCCGTCTTTCCCGAGTAAGCACACACATCCGTTAAATGCGTCAGTAATTAATGCTTTCTTGTAGATTTCTTCCATTGCTTATCCTTTCCAACATTCGTTTCAATTGTGTTGAGCAGGGACTACTACTCTGTAACCATCGCCATTTACCCGACGTATTCAGTAGCCCAGTATTTTGACTCGTCGAATACCACGTACAAGAAAAACTAGGCCAGAATAAAAGCTGTTCTCGATGATGCTATGGAGGGATACTTCCAAAAGGGAGGCACCTTCATAAAGAAAGGGGAATTTGTCAAGACGGATAAAAGACACGGGTTCAAGCACGTGACCGAGTTCCCCTGCATCAAGCAGCTGGTTGGCAGCGTGAGGGATAGCTTCTACGCCCTCCATCACCTTCACGGGTTGGTCCGGGATGCAGAGCAGATCAAGTGCCCAGACACTGTCCGAGAGTGGTCTACAAGATATATAGGGGAAATCAGCGATGCTGATCTTAGAGAACACTTCCATCGCATCCAAAGGAAGTTATCAGAGATAATCAAGGAAGATGTCGAAACCATGGGGGGTGCTTAAACGTACGCCGGAAGCTGTCTAAGAGGGCGATCGAAAAACTCCTAGATGCGCAGGGTGATCGAAGGACGTGGACGACAAAAGACTGGTACAAACCGTTCCCGACGCCGTCCGGCAAGTAGGCTCATTGATCATGGACACATGTGTGTATTGTGTCATGTTCCCAGGTGTCGTGAACTATAATTGCTTTGTAATAATTTGTATCGACGGATGTGTGTGTGTGTTTTGTCGTATTTTATCGTTGAACTTGCTTCTGTGATATCGATGCAATATGTCTTATATGTTGCATTATGCACTAATATATGCCTTTTGTCTATAGAGATGACATACTACGTGGTGTTCGAGGGTCAGGTTCCAGGGATCTACGAGGAGTGGGAGGACTGTAAGAAACAGGTGCACAAGTTCAGCGGCAACTGCTACAAAGGATACACGACTAGAGAGGAGGCGGAGGCCAAGTGGAGGAACTACCGGTCGAGGAAGAACAAGAACAAGATGAAGACTGCGGTCGTGCTCATGCTCTTGCCCACCATCGTCGCGGCTCTACTATATTTCATCATACTGTAGGCGGCGGTGACCACTTCATTTGTAACTTTAGATGATGAACTAATTTATACTTGTGTAAAAATGTGGCACTTATGACTATATGTATGCATGTATGTTGGGATCTAATATTTGATGACATAGTAATGTATATGTTTGCATCTACTGTTTGTCCAGATTATTATTTAGTATCTATGTATAAATCCTGTATAAAACCTGCATATGCACTGTATTTTGGGCTGTGTTAGAAATTAAAAAAAAATACCGAAAAAACATTCTGTGGCGCATCTTGTAACGTTTCTGTGGCGCACAACATTCCTTGGCGCATGTGTGCACATGCGCCACAGAAAGCACACTTCTGTGGCGCACGGGAGCACATGCGCCATAGAAAGCCCAAATTCTGTGGCGCGCGGGAGCACATGCGCCACAGAAGCTCATTGGCGCACGGCTCAGGCGCCACGTACAATTTGCGCAAATTATGTGGCGCACGAGGCATGCGCCACAGAAACCAATTTACGTGCGCCACAAATAAGGGTTTCCCTAGTAGTGTTGCATTGCACACCAGCCCTACTGCTGCCCAAATTGAAAGGAGGGAGGCCCACGCCAAGGGTTTGATTGCACCCCACATGCTTAGTGGAGAGCGCTATCCTCCGGCCCTAATCGAATACATCAATAACTGGAACAAAGCGGAGTTCTTCGATCCCAATGACGATCTTCTAGAGAAGTTTGGGCCCGCCGAGTTTAGCACGCAAATGAACACAGCAGCCAAGGCTATCAATCTTGCTGGCCGGATGATGGAGGTATGCTACTTTGTCTTTTCTTTAGCATGCTCATGTGCTTAGAGATATATCCATTAGTCCCCGAGCCTCCGGGGGAGTAACTTGTTACTCGGCCGGATGCTCCTTAGAGAACTAGCGTAGCTCGTTAGTAACTTCCGATATGCACACACCTAGAGCCGGGTTAGGTTCCACTTGGCCCGGATCTTGTACACTTCGAATATGCACACACCTAGAGCCGGATTAAGTTCCACTTGGCCTGGATCTTGTACACTTCGAATATGCACACACCTAGAGCCGGATTAAGTTCCACTTGGCCCGGATCTTGTACACTTCGAATATGCACACACCTAGAGCCGGGTTAAGTTCCACTTGGCCCGGATCTTGTACACTTCGAATATGCACACACCTAGAGCTGGGTTAAGTTCCACTTGGCCCGGATTTTGTACACTTCGAATATGCACACACCTAGAGACGGGTTAAGTTCCACTTGGCCCGGATTTTGTACACTTCGAGTATGCACACACCTAGAGATGGGTTAAGTTCCACTTGGCCCGGATTTTGTACACTTTGAATATGCACACAATTAAGTCAACTTTGCTTTTCTCAGGTCACCACCAATCGTCGGAGTGCTGAGTTCCAGCACCCCTTGGACACACACAAGGCGCTGCACTCGAAACATTCTGCACTTCTTGCTGAGTTTGAAAAAAGGGTAAGTTTTCTCTTTGCCTTTTTTCCCATCTTTCTTTGTCTTTCCTCGCCGGATTAATTTGTCGTTCGGATTGCGCAGCCAGAATGGAGGCCGAGAATACCATTATGAGGAAAAATTTGGACGAGATAAAAGGTAACTCGGTTTGGCTAATCTCCTTCTGTGCTCTTTCTCCTTTTCTTCTTGGCTCGGCAGATATTTATGCCTCGGCTCTGCCGGGTAAACACACCGTTGCAGCATCTCTTGAAGATAGTGTGCCCGTGGCTGATATGATGTTGCATTTTCTCGAACAAGCAGGGCAACATCAAGCCGAGCTCAAGAAGAAGAACGATGAACTTGCCATTCTTCGGGCCAAAGATGATGAAATTGCCAATCTCAAGGCTGAAATGAAAAAGCTCAAGGCGCTCCACAAGACTGAGATGGATAAAGCTGGCCAAGACTTCACTGAGGAACGAGAACATCTCAACCTTCAACTTGCAAAGGATTAAGAATTGCTGAAGGAGGCCGACGTCAAGCTTGGCTCGGCTAACGCTGAACTTGAAAATCTTGGGAGAGACGTGATAATTGCACCAAGGAGCTGACCCGGATCCATAGCCATATCTCACGTAAACTTCTTTCCTTCAACCGACATGTATTTCTCCGGGTTAAGTTCTTTTGCTCACCTCACTTGTTTTGTTTTCAGGCAAGTTCCCACAGGGTAATGCCATTGCGGCTACTGCCGTTGCCAAGTTCCGCCAGTAGAGGGGTACTCCAACTGGTCCTAGATCTGAAACCATTCCCTTTAACAGGGAGGACTTGCTGGTCAGCCTATCCTCTCGCATTGAGATTATAAAAAACTATGGTTTGGATATCCTAGACGCAACCGTCCAGATCTTTCGTGCCCTTTGGCCTCAAGAGGATGTTTCAGAGGGATCCACTGCTTTGATCAACAGGGTGATTGATTGCGAGACCCAACTTGATCTCTGGATGGAATCCGCTGCTCGCGCTGGAGCTAATACTGTCCTTCACTTTGTGCTCACATGGTATGAGAAACTAAATCTGAATCTTCTCGAGCGCTTGCGCACCGGATCAAGGTGGTCAAATGATCCGGATTGGATAGCTCGGCGCAAGGCTTGCGCCCATAAATTCATTTAGTTTGCCCCCATCCATCAATGGAACGAGGGACCAAGCTTTCTCCGTGTTGTTGATGACGAGTATGTCGAAGATGGTTCGGACGAGGAGGAAGAGGACGAAGCCTCGAACGTCGAAGAAAATGAAGATGATGATGAAGCTGAGGCCGGAGTTCCACCTGCTGGCGCCGAGTTACCTCCTCCTACTGCTCCTTGAGCACCAAAAAACACTTTGAAGTTTATAAGATCCCCGGTATGCCGGGTGTAGATGTATTAAGCATATTGATTATGTTTTGGTACCAAGTTATTTATGCCGGATTATCATGGGTGTAGTCCCCGAGTTTCATTTTCTTGTTCCTTCAATTTCATTGCTCGGCTCGCGTCTACCTTGATTCGGTTTTGTGACTTACGAGTCCGAGTTTCAAAAATTGACTTAACATTACTTGGAAACTTTAGGCTTAGCTCAAAATAATCCAGCGTAGTCAACGTAAAGTAAACATAAGGTTAGTCCAAATAACAAATGTCGGCTCAATGAAGTCCTTTTCCTTAGTCGTTTTTCGTGTGCTACGCAATTCCAAACTTGTTCTCTTGCTTGCCATGAAGCCAATTCTTGTTGGGCAGAAGCAAGTCGAAGAGTTGAGTTTTTGGTGCTCACACACTACTAATCCGGCTTAGGCATACATACCGACATATGAGAGACTCGGATACACACACTTCTTTGTTAAGTGTAGAACGGACGGAGTAGAGCTACATTCCATGGATTCTTAGATTCCTCGCTGGACTTGTCCGCCTTGTTCTTCTCCTGTGGTTTCACATCGATGAGGTAATAAGAGTCATTGTGCAATGCTTTGCTCACAATGAATGGCCCTTCCCATGGGGGGGATAACTTATGCATGCCAGCAGTACATTGTACCAGCCGGAGTACCAGATCACCTTCCCGGAAGACTCAAGGGTTTACTTTCCGGCTATGATAGCGTCGGAGGTTTTGCTGATATATAGCGGATCTGGACAATGCCAATTCTCTCGCTTCTTCCAGTAGATCAACATCATTTTGCCAGGCTTCTCGCACTTCAGCTTCTGTGTATTGGGTGACTCTAGGCGAATCATGCTCTATGTCGACTGGTAATACAACTTCTTCCCCATATACCAGAAAGAATGGGGTATAGCCTGTTGATCGATTCAGAGTTGTTCTTAAACTCCATAATACCGCCGGTAGTTCTTCTATCCAGCACCCCGCTGATCTTTGCAGCGGCTCAATGAGCCGGGGTTTTATCCTGGATAACACTAATCTGTTGGATCTTTCCACTTGTCCATTCGATGCGGGGTGGGCTACCGAGGCAACGTCCAGCCGGATCTTTTTATCTCGGCATAATCACGCAAATGCTCCTTCAGCAAAATTGGTGCCGTTATCTGTTATGATACTATGAGGATAGCCATATCTCAAGATGATATATTTGAGGAATGTCACAGCTGTAGCTCCATCACATTTTCTTATTGGCTTTACTTCAATCCACTTTGTAAATTTGTCAACCATGACCAAGATATGGGTCATGTTTCCTCTCACCGGCTTAAATGGTCCAACCATATCCAAACACCATACGGCAAATGGCCAGGTAATTGGTATGGTCTTGAGCTGTGACATTGGCATGTGTGTCTTGGTAGCATACCTCTGACAACCATTGCATTTTCTTACTAGATCTTCTGCTTGTTCCAAGGCACTTGGCCAGTAGAATCCATGCTAGAAAGCTTTTGCCACTAAGGCCCTGGACGAGGCGTGATGCCCACATTCCCCTGATGTATATCTCGGATGGTGTCAAGCCCCTCTTCCGGGTCAACACACCGCTGCAGGACATTTGTGACACTTCTCTTGTATAGCTTGGCATTGATAATTGTGTATGCCTTTACGCGCCTCTGAACTTGCCTTGAAAGCACTTCTTCATCAGGCAAGGATCCATCCTTCAGGAACTGGAATATGGGCAGTGCCCAAGCTGGTATAGCTCGCACAGGAAACACATCCTCGTCAACTTCCATTTGATCCACCGACATAACCTCGGCCTGACCACGCTGCGCAGTCCCCGGGTTTCGCGAAGCAGTCCCTAGGTTACCTGAACCACTTCCCACGTCAATGTCCATGTGCATAGCTTCCGACTCTGGATTTGCCGGGATATATATTGACTCGGATTCTGGGGATGGCCTGATAGATGGTTTTCTGAGGTGCTCTAGTGCTACACCCAGTGGAATCGCTTGTCGGGTTGATCCGTCAAAATATCCTGATATCGGGGCAACGTCGGCAGCCTCATTTTCCAGCCGGGGTACATGATGGAACTCGCATTCCTCGAAGTATCCTGATATCTTTTGCACATGAAATCTGTACAATGCCATGTTTGCATCCAATGCATCCCATTGCCCCGAGACTTGCTGAACTACCAAATCCGAGTCACCAAAGCATTGGATCCGACATATTCCAATTTCTTTTGCCACTTTGAGCCCATGCACAAGTGCTTCATATTCTGCAACATTGTTTGATGCTGCGAAGTGGATCTGCAGCACATACTTCAGCTGGTACTTCTTGGCGAGGTAAGCACAACTTCGGCGCCTAACCCGGTTTTCGTTTTTGATCCGTCAAAATGCATTCTCTAGTAGTTCGGATCTAGCAATGGTGGCTCATATTGCATCTCGGCCCAATCCACGAAAAAGTCGGCAACAGCCTGAGACTTGATCGCATCTCTCCTGTCGTATTGTGGAGCATAAGGGGCTAGTTCAATCGCCCATTTTGCGATCCGGCCGCTCGCATCCTTGTTGCTCATTATCTCAGATATGGGGGCTTCACATATCACTTTAATGGGGTGTTCTTCAAAATAGTGCTTCAGCTTCTTTGCTTCCATATATACACCATATGCCATTTTCTGATAGTGAGGATAGTTCTGCTTTGATGCTGATAATACCTCGCTCAGGTAATAGACTGGCCTCTGCACCGACTTACCCTCTTCGTCGTGCTCTACCACTATTATTGCACTTACAACTCGGTTGGTTGCGGCTACATAGAGTAACATTGGCTCTTTTGATAGTGGAGAGGCTAATACAGGTGCAGTGGCTAACATTTTCTTTAGCTGAATGAAGGCTTCATTGGCCTGCGGTGTCCATACGAATTTGTCTGACTTTTTCATTAGTTGATAGAGAGGCAATGCCTTTTCTTCCATCCGGCATACAAACCGACTTAAGGATGCCAGACAACCAGTGAACTTCTGGACATCGTTAAGACATTTCGGCAATTCCATTCGTTCTATGGCCCGGATTTTAGTTGGGTTAGCTTCGATACCCTGGCTGGAGACGAGAAATCCGAGTAATTTTCCAGCCAGGAGACCACAGGTACATTTCTCCAGGTTAAGCTTCATCCAGAATCTCCTTACTTTCGCGAATGTTTGCCTGATATCGTCAAGGGGCGTTTTGCTTTCCTTGGTTTTTATAACCACATCATCCACATATACTTGCACATTTCCACCAATTTGATCATGTAAACATTTTTTCGTACATCTTTGGTACGTTGCCCCTGCATTACGTAAACCGAAAGGCATGGTGCGATAGCAATAAGCCCCGTACGGGGTAATAAACGTAGTTTTTATTTGATCATTCGGGTTTACAGGTATCTGGTGGAAACCAGAATATGCATCCATGAGTGACAACAACTCATATCCAGCAGTAGAATCTATGACTTGGTCTATCCTTGGCAGTGGGAATGGATCTTTTGGACACGCCTTATTCAGGTTCGTGTAATCGATGCACATGCGCCAAACCACTGCCACATTCAGATCATCTTTCTTCTTTTCCACCAGCATCGGATTAGATAACCAATCCGGGTAGAGTACTTCCATGATGAACCCAGCTGCTAGGAGCCGAGCTATCTCATCTCCAATGACTTTTCTCCTGTCTTCGGTGAAGCGGCGGAGAGGTTGCTTCACCGGCTTTGCTCCGGGTCTCACATTCAAAGAGTGCTCGGCCAACTCCCTCGGAACACCTTGCAAGTCCTGTGTGGACCAAGCAAAGATATCCCGATTCTCATGGAGGAAGTTGACGAGCTCGCTTTCCTATTTATCAGTTAACCCGGCACCAATTGTTACGGTGCGCTCTAGGAACATATCATCAACAGGTACTTTCTTTGTATCTTTCGTTGCTTGAAATGAGACACTTCCATGCGGGTTACTCAGCGCCGGCATATATTGCTGTGCGGACTGAGCCAATGCCTCCACTTCCTGGATCTTTCTATTTTCTTGTGCGATCACGAGTGACTCGGCTAGGTTAGACCCGGCCGACGCACACTCAATGGAACGTCGGAAATCTCCTGCTATGGTAATTACTCCATTTGGCCCAGGCAACTTCATCTTCAGGTAACTGATGTGACAACTTTCCATGAATTTGTTCAGGACTAGCCTGCCAAGTAACGCGTGATATGCGCTTTCTAAGTTCACAACCTCAAACTCCAAATTCTCAGTTCGGCAGTTATCTCGTGTGCCGAATAATACGTCAACCCGGACCTTGCCAATGGGTTCACAGGAAATGCCTGGCACAATACCATGGAAAGTTGTCCTCGTGGCATGGAGCATGTTCTCCGAGATACCCAACTTGCGCATTGTATCCACGTACATGATATTAATGCTGCTGCCATTGTTAATCAGCACCTTAGAAAATCTCACATTGATATTGGGCCTGATGAACGTTGGGTCCAGCACTAATGCATACGAACTAGGACTTGGCATAAGCTTGGGATGATCCTTGATACTCCAGGTAATTTCCTGATCCGACCAAGGCATATACCTCGTCACTGTCGGCATAACCGCATTCACTTCCATATGTCGGTGTTGCAAGCTCTTTCTATCTGTTTCCTCCGTGGTGAACACGCAATAACTATGGTGATGCTCTCTGTATTCATTTCTCCCCTCATTTCTGGGGTATCTTTGATCTGGCTGATGCTGATTTTCCACCTGATGCACTGCATCCCTTCTCTCATGGTTTTCATACCTCGGCGGAGGTGGTGGCAACATTAACTGTTGCGTGTTCGCTCCGGAGAGCAATTGTTGCTGGGGTAACTCCTGCCGAGGTTGGTCGTTCCGAGGTGCCTGAGCATTCCCCGAACCACTTTGTGCAATCTTCCTCATCCACTCGCATTGCCGAGTCGTGTGACCTGTCGGGTTACTCGGATTTGGCGTGTGAAATTTGCACGGCTGATCCAGCATTGCCTCATACGTATAACTCGTCCGGTCTTTCTTTTCTTGCCACTGTTTCTTCTTCACTGGCGTCCAAGTTTTCTTGCCATCGTTTCTCGGAGTCCACTGTTGCCCTCCAGTTTTCTGACGCTGATTGCTTCCTGCCCCGGGTTGATCTTGATTTACAGCAGCAACTTGTTGTGAACTGTACATGTAATCCGGTCTATCATCTCTTCTCTTACCCCGGTAATCATTTCGCCAGGATGATCCGGCTCCATCTCGCTGGTAGTACTCCTCATTTGACTCGTTTGACATAAGCCGGGGTTGAGTCAGATCACCCAAAGCATATGAATCAGCAATCCGGATTGTCTCTGCCAGTGTAGTTAGCATATCCCTTTGCAACCTTTGCCACAGCATGCTTGCTTATCTACACCCTTACACAAACCAAGCTATTGCCTGTGACTCAATCACGCCCTCGCATGAGTTTCGCACAGTGGACCAGCAGGTTAAGAACTCCCGGTCTGTTTCATTTGGTCTCTGCTTGCACATCGCTAAGGTCTGTGGCCTATTCGGCCTCTGATACGTGCTCGAGAAATTACTGACAAACATTTCCTCAAAATCGATCCAACAGTTGATACTTCCGGGTGGTAAATTGTTTAACCATACCCTCGCTTGCCCCTCCAGCATCTGAGGCACGTATCTCACCGCCCATCTCAAATTGCCCGTAGCAATTTTCACCGCCGTCGCGTAGTTGATCAATCAATCCTCCGGATTTGAGCTACCGTCATATGTTTTTGTGCCTCTGGGCAACTGAAAGTTAGGTACTGGAGGTTCTTTCATGATCCGGGGCCCAAAGCACACTGGACCCGGAGGACCTTGCCCCTCAATCTGCTCCGACCTATAGAGCCGATCCAGTTTTAACCTGGCATCGTCAGGCATCAAGTTCCTGCTTCCCAACCTTGACCCTATCACGTGATAGTCCGGCCTAGGGTATCCTATGTTCACCATTTCCGAATCACCATCATTGTATCTATCTTGCTCTTGTGGAGCACCTCCCTATTGCATACCTTGGCCGGCACTTCGCTCTTGCCGTGGTATATTCCGCTGTTGCGGTTGCCCTGCACCCGCCGAGTTGCGCTGTCCGACATTGCCGTTTACAGCGTTTCCCTGACCGGCATTGCCTTGGTCGCGGTTACCTCGACCAACTTCACCTCGGCTGACACTTCGTCGATCCTCATTTCCCTACACTGCTTTTCCTTTCCCTGCCCTTGCCGGGTCATAGGGTACTATCTGTTTGTTTCTCCTCGCCGATGTTACCACTTCCTCTCTTCTTGGGCCACCATGAGGGGACGATGCAGCTCCAGCAGATTACTCCGGGTTACCTATCGCTGAATAAACGACTTTGGAAGCCCCAGCCCTTGCCGGGTTAGCCCTGAGCATTTCTTCATTTTGTTTGTTAGCTATCCGAACTAACTCATTGACCCTCTCCTGCTGTCTTTGCCGGGATTCACCCATCAAACCCTCTAACTCGGATGCAGCTGCATCCGCTGCTCTGAGATTCTTTGCCAGAGTACTATACTTCGGCAGCCCCACGGACAAAATGTTCTCTGGCTGCTCAACTCTAGTATCACCCTCTTTGTTCATTTCACTGATGAGGTTTCTCCCTTTTACTTTTACAGCATCTACCTTATTTGCTCTTGCGTACTCACACAGTGTCATGTTCAACGACTGCTGAGCCGCGGCTATCTTTTTCGCACCTTCTAGTATTTTCTGCCTTGTTTCTTCTAACTCGGCCTGTGCCCGAGCCGGGTCTACCGCAGGAGCTATGGGGCTCTCTAGGCTATCTATTGCCTGCTCTAGCACGTTCTCTAGCCTCTCTAGTGGAGGACCTCTACTTTTCCTTGGTGCCTTGGGTGTTACCTCAAGATCTGGTGCCGGATCCTTGCTCGCGCCAGCGCCAGGCGCCGTCATCATCACCTCGGCACGGTCAAGGGAGCGAGTGATATGCGCCCTATGAGCCACGCTAAGGGGTGGCTCGCCTCCCTCGACGACGTGCCGCGGGTGAACGCACGACACATCAATGGCGACGTAGATCTTGTGAGCGCCAAGCTTGACGAATAGGCCGTTGCGCGGAAGAGGTCGTTTGCCGAAGCAACCCGCATTATCGCTGACGTAGTCCAGCGCTCCAAAGCGCTGAACGATTCCAGAGACGATGCGCTCGCCGTTGCCGATGAGGATTCCCATCCGGATCTTCACTCCTGCTAGCGCCGCTAGCCCCACAGTGGGCGCCAACTGTCGTGGTGGTGTCACGGAAGATGCCATGGATAGGCTAAAGGTAGGGCCAATATGCACTAGAGATATCCAGGGAGGGATAGTGTGGTGATTCCACAGGCAGAAGCTTTGTATTCACTAGGTTCACAAGGTTTACAAATGCTCCTTGAGTTGTATTGGGGAGAGGAGGAAGAAAGAACTCTCTTACTCTCACCACTACCTATCTCCAAGGAACCAACTACTCAAATGCCAACCAACCCCTTCTTCAGAGGCCCTAGCGCTCCTTATAAAGGGGAGGCTAGGTCTCCAATTAGGGCATACGTGGAGGCATATTCCAGGGAATATGCCTCTTCCCAAAATAGCAAACCGACCGGGTCACTTTTCGCTATCGTAAGCCATGCAGAGGCTACGTAAGCCTCTGCGGCGCCAGCGTCATCCGACACAGGACGTGTCACCCTTGTCGGCCACGCCTTGGTGGTCCTTCCCTTTGTCCGCTTCGCTCATGCTCCAGCGTACAGTGACCACCTTTTGACCAGCGAGATACCTGCCTTCTCTTGCAAGCCTGATATAACCCAGATCGTGCCTGGTTAATCCGGCCCCGTGGGTACCTGCATATAAGTTACATAAATCCTGCCGGCATACGACATACGTCGGCCGGGACTTAGTTAGGCGAGCATCCTCTGGTCCGGGTTACTCCGTGATTCGGCCTGCCTTGAGGTGACTCGGCCAGCATTTGCTTTGACCTTGCCGTACCTCGGCTAACTCGGCCTTTATACCCCGGCGTGACCCTACCCGGGGGTATGCCCCCAACAGTAGTATCCCTAAACCTTGATCCGTGTCCCTATTTATAATTGAATATGGGTTATTTAATCCTCTCAAAACCTATGTACCTATATTTGAATAAACCTTAGTATTTCTCTACCAATGATTATTGTTGGTTCATTATTACCTAACCAAAAGTGTTCTGTGGTAATTCTAAATTTTACGAACCAAGTAGAATTGGGTTTGGCAAATTATCAAATATGGAGAACCATGAAATTTAAAATCGCCCTATTATCAACCATAAGACTGAAAGCACTATAATATCTAAGTAAGGCTAAGTAAGGATAGAATTACATGTGTAGTTCTCATCATTTTAAATCCTTACCTTTATAATTATCAAGTGATGAAAAAATCATTTATATGCAAATCTTACTCTAAGAAACAAGTCCCTAAAACCTCATATTATATTTACTTTATAAAAGAATACTTCATATAGTTATGAATATCTTTATACACAATAACAAATACAGAGGAAAGAGTTATAATTCCTTTATACAATAATATTTGTAGCTTGCAAAATCTACAGATATTTAAAGCCTTGAGGAAATTCATATTTGAAAAGGTTTTATATAAACAAAAATAGAAAATCATAGAAAAAAGAGAGTACTAACAGAACCGGCCCACGGCCCAGTTCGACTCAGCTCTAGCTGTCGCTCACGTGCAGCCCTGGAACAAATCGCTCGCTCTGCACCGGCCCAGTACCAGCCCGACCCAAATACCCTTTCATCCAGCTTATCTCCGTCATTCACCTCGCGGGACCGGCGAAGCAGCTCGCTGGTGGCAGCGCCGCTGTCGCCGCGCCAAGATCTGTGCGGTCGTCGCCAGGGGAAGGATAAGGTTGCCACTGAGACGCACCAGGCCATCCTCATCCCTATTTTTCCCTTCTTCTCGTTCCAATCCTCTCCATAGAAGAAGACCCCGAAACCCTAGCTCGTCGGAGTGTGTCGTCCTCGCAGTCTCCGGTCACCTTGAGTCCCGCTGAAACCACCACTGCATTCGCCATCATCTCCTCGTTCGTGTCCAGCAAGGCTCGCAAGTAGGCGCACACCATGTCGACCGAAATCGAGCCCGGTATCTCGCTGGCCACCGCATCCATCACCGGCAATTCACCATCATCGATCTTCCCCGTGCCTCACCGTCATCACCATCGTCACCAGGGTGAGTTTCTGCATCTCCCTGTGCCCTCCACTCGCTCCCTCTCACTCTACAACGCTATGCCGTCGTGCTCCACCGTCGGCTGCCGCTTGTGGTTGTCGCCGGAGTAGCTCCGGTGACCAAAAGCGGAACGCGACACCACTTCCAAGTTCGCCTTGGTCTCCTCTATCACGTAGCATCGTCTGATTTGCCCCGCAATCCCCGAATCGACAGATTGATCATACACCTGGGAGGATCGAGCTCGTGTGATGTCAGCATGACATCCTGCTGATGTCATCAGGCCATTTTACGTATTGTTTTTCTTAATTCTGGTAATGACGTGGCCATTGACCCCATTGGTCACTGACCTAGGGTAGATTTGGGTGTGGTGTAAAAAGATCTAGAGTGAGGCTGACATCAGGGCGGTGTCACCATTGACTGGTCCACTGCCCATGTGGCGTATGACTTGTCCCTGACCCCACTGGTCAGTGACTAAAGGTAGGAGTCACCTAGGTACTAAAAGTATTGTCAGTTAGGTAAACAGTTAAAATAGTGTAATTCAAATAGAAATAATTTCCAGAAATATAATAAAATGATTAAATCTTATTAATTGAATAAATTTTGTTTTATAATTCTGAAAAATGTATGTAATATATCAAAATACTTAGAGAAATAAGATCTATGATTTAACTTTATTATCAAACATTATTGTGTTAACTATTTAACTAATTATTATTTAATAAAGACTTTATAAATAATAATACTTTTAAAATTCATATTTTAATATTAGTAATTGAGAAAAATATAAATAATATACCAAAATTCTTATAAAAACAAAATCTACATTTATAAACTTGTTTCAATTATTTTTATATCACTTAACTAATATTTATTATTTATTTAGTATTTAAAAAGTGATAAAACTTATAAAAATCATATCTTATTATTTAAAAATCACAAAAATACTTATAATATACCAAAATGATCACAAAAATGAAATCCACACACTAAAAATATCAACTCATACTTTTGAAGTAAAATAAAAGGTAAAGGTCTAATAAATCTTATTTAAACCCTTTTCTTTTAGTTTAATTCATTAAAAATATATAAGTACTTACTATTACCTTTAGCATTACTTGTTTAGAGTCTAAAAATGAAAGAACTAGTTCAAATAATGTTTAATTGAAGTTAACATAAGTCTAACCATTTTAAGTTATACTTAATAAAACTACCATTTCAAATTAAATAAGTTTTACTCTCTAAAAGTATTTTATCAATTGTAAAATCAACTAAAATAGTATATTGTTCATCATAAGAATCCTATTCACTTATGCTATGATTGTGTAATGTAGTAATGTCTTCCTTTTTAATAATCTTAGCTAATAAGAAACCTTAGAGTGTTAACCTTAAGTTTTAATACTTTTTACTTTGTAAAGTAATATTTTCCTCAAAAGTTATTCTTTTAAGAAACACTAAAAGTTATCCTTCAACACCTATTTAAAAACTCTAATTGATTCATAATCTTGTATAAGCAATATTTTAGATACCATAACCCATTTGAGTGTTTTAATATTGCATATTACTTATTGTATCTACTTATTGTTTCACACACCCTCTCACAAACCTTAATAAGAAGCACAAGTGTGAAGCTGAGCTAAAAATGCAACACATTCCTAAGAACTCATCACAAACTCCAAACCCTAGATCAGATACGACTATTCCGGGGATTCGCGTTTCTCAAACTGCATTACATTACTTATGCATCATTGCATCTTGCTTCTTTAAACATTAGACCTTATCGGACCAATGATGTTGTTTACAAAATTTGGATCTTCTATTGTCTTGAAGACCGTGAGTGCATAATCTTGCAATCACAAAAGGCAAGTTCACAACTTGCTCATGTCCTTTGATTATTTTCTATGCTTGTAACTTAGCCGTGTCATCACCTGCATTTCAAAAGGGCCGAAAACACTATTTTCACAATTAACTGGAAATATCGGTTACTGATCCAGGGTGATCAGCTAATCTATAATAACTGGCAAAGGAAATGCCATTGTACAGTAATGTATCATCTAGGACTTAACAACCAATGTCGCCAGTGATTCTAGCACTATATATCACGCGTCAACCATGAGATTTGGAATGGGACGGAGAAGTCAGCTGTATCTTCTTCCTTTCATATGGAGGCAAGATGACCTTATCGTGACATTGGGATTCCTGGTATGGATCCAACATATGGGTGGGCACCCTTAGGCCCCACGATTTTGGTGTCTAGATTATATATGAGTGGCTATCGGAGGTATAGTCGGACCTTTATGGAGCTTGCCAGGGGCATCACCAGCTCATAGAGTCTTCGGGAACTCACCAGGGTTATAGCTTGCCCTAGTTGGAGGCTTAACAGAGGTGGAGTCAGCCCCGGAGGATCGTGCAGACATATGGGGTCACGGAGAGGGCAGCGATTGGCTTGGATCTTAAGTTGGGCCTCAAACCAAGGAAGTTTGAATAGGGACATACTCCCGGTTGTGCAACAAAGCTTATGGTCTCTTGTGGGAAAAGTGACGCACCACTGCAGAGTGTAAGAATTGTGACATGTTACTCCTTGTTCCGGGAAGGAGCTACGAACGCGGCAGGAAAGGAACTCCATGAAGTTCTGGTCAACTTGTGAAGGCTGTCGGACATAGTTTTCAGAATAAAAGCAACCTTTGAAGTAATGTTTACGAAAACCTACATTGCCTACGACCTATGGTCTGTGGCTGTAGAGATAGTGCATCATACACTCCTTTTTAGTGAACTTGCTGAGTACGCTTGTACTCAACCGTACCTTCTTAACCCTTGCTAGGTTTGAAGCCATTGAAGACAACGTCAACATCAATTTCTGCTCAAGAAACCATCATCGACAACTCAAGTTCTTCAATAAAGTCAATGAAGTCAATATATACATCAGCTGAAGTGAAGATAAAGTGTCGGTTTAGATAGTAGTAGATTCTCTAGCCATAAAATCTATTTCTGTAGAGCATTGCAATAGAAGCAATGGCAAGCCAAATAGTTGAGATACTAGTCTTAGTTACTAGATATTTCTGAGTTATTATTTCTGGTTCTTCTTTGTAAGAAGTTCTTTCTCTCTCTTTAACCTAGCGTGTTCTCTAGATCTTTTGTAAAGAGTCGAGTTATAATCTATAGTCATGTCTTGGACCTGCTGTGTTTCTGTTGTACCACTCTGAGGGATGTAATACTAGTGAATGGTGTTTGATTGGTGTTATGTCAACGACTATAGTGTACTACATCATGCAGTGGTATGCTGGGTCGCCGCAGGTCCCAATGCCAAACTTTAATTTGGTGGTTGCTTCATAGAATACCCCGATTTCGGCACCTCAAAAATGGAAATTGGATATTTCGTGCGTCGAACAGGAAAACTTACTCCTGCAACATCGTAAGCCATCCCAAGATTCACATGTGTGCACAATATGGGCACATTATCACAAACTATGCCTTGATTCTAGCCATAACATTGGTGGTTTGACCTAAATGTCATGAAACCTCGAACATGATAGCGGCAATACAATTGATGAATGGATTCAAACTTGGCACAATGGCTCACAATGACACACCACACACTTATCTCACTTCAATGAGCAATCATGGCATGCTTGGGCATGCCTTCGGCACGATAGACGGCTAAAATCTAGGGTTTTAGGGTAGTTTTAGACAAGTACGGAAGAATCATGAGACCAAGTGTTCAAGAAATGTGCTCTCATTTTGCACATTGCTCCACCATGCCTTCACAAACACTCACATACCTTGTTTTACAAACAAGATGGTGCTTGTCCATGCACTTCCCACACTGGCCAGCTTCGGTCTAGGGTAGTAGGGTGTAACGCGTCTACCCGATGGGATAGCGACAAGATAATTGAGGAATGGCTTAAAACTTGGCACAATGGCTCACAATGACACGCCACACACTTATATCACTTCAATGAGCAATGATGGCATGCTTGGGCATGCCTTCGGCATGGTAGACGGCTAAAATCTTGTGTTTTAGGGTAGTTTTCGACAAGTACGGACGAATCGTCAGGCCAAGTGTTCAAGGAATGTTCTCTCCTTTTGGACATTGGTCCACCATGCCCTCACAAACACTCACATCCCTTGTTTTACAAACAAGATGGTGCTTTGCCATGCACTTCCCACACTGGCCAGCTTCGGTCTAGGGTACTAGGGTGTAACGCCTCTACCCGTTGGGATAGCGGCAAGACAATTGAGGAATGGCTTCAAACTTGAAACAATGGCTCACAATGACACACCACACACTTATATCACTTCAATGAGCAATGATGGCATTCTTGGGCATGCCTTCAGCATGGTAGACGGCTAAAATCTAGGGTTTTAGGGTTGTTTTGGAGAAGTACGAACGAATCATCAGGCCAAGTGTTCAAGGAATGTGCTCTCCTTTTGCACATTTATCCACCATGTCCTTACAAACACTCACATCCCTTGTTTTACAAACAGGATGGTGTTTGCCCATGCACTTCCCACACTGGCCAAACTTCGGTCTAGGGTAGTAGGGTGTAACGCGTCTACCCGTCGGGATAGCGACAAGAAAATTGAGGAATGGATTCAAACTTGGCACAATGGCTCACAATGACACACCACACACTTATATCACTTCAATGAGCAATGATGGCATGATTGGGCATGCCTTCGGCACGGTAGACAACTAAAATCTAGGGTTTTAAGGCAGTTTTGGACAAGTACAAATGAATCGTCAGGCCAAGTGTTCAAGGAATGTTCTCTCCTTTTACACATTGCTCCACCATGCCCTCACAAACACGCACATCCCTTGTTTTACAAACAAGATGGTGCTTGGCAATGCACTTCCCACACTAGCCAGCTTCGGTCTAGGGTAGTAGGGTGTAACACGTCTACCTGTCGGGATAGCGGCAAGACAATTAAGGAATGGCTTCAAACTTGGCACAATGACACACCACACACTTATCTCAATTCAATGAGCAATGATGGCATGCTTGGGTATGCCTTTGGCACGGGAGACGGCTAAAATCTAGGGTTTTAGGGCAGTTTTGGACAAGTACGAAAGAATCATCAGGCCAAGTGTTCAAGGAATGTGCTCTCCTTTTGGACATTGCTCTACCACGCCCTCACAAACACTCACATCCCTCGTTTTACAAATAATATGGTTCTTGGCCATGCACTTCCCACACTGGCCAGCTTCGGTCTAGGGTAGTAGGGTGTAACACGTCTACCCGTCGGGATAGCGGCAAGATAATTGAGAAATGGCTTTAAACTTGGCACAATGGCTCACAATGACACACCACACACTTTTACACTTTAATGAGCAATGATGGCATGCTTGGGCATGCCTTCGGCACAGCACAGTAGACGACTAAAATCTAGTGTTTTAGGGTAGTTTTGGACAAGTACGGACGAATCGTCAGGCCAAGTTTTCAAGGAATGTGCTCTCCTTTTGCAAATTGCTCCACCATGCCCTCACAAACACTAACATCCCTTGTTTTACAAACAAGGTGGTGCTTTCCCATGAACTTCCCACACTGGCCAGCTTCGGTCTAGGGTAGTAGGGTGTAACGCGTCTACCTGTCGGGATAGTGGCAAGACATTGAGGAATGGCTTCAAACTTGGCACAATGGCTCACAATTACACACCATACAATTATATCACTTGAATTAGCAATGATGGCATGCTTGGACATGACTTCGGCATGGTAGATGGCTAAAATCTATTTAGGGCCGTTTTGGACAAGTACGGACGAATCATCAGGCCAAGTGTTCAAGGAATGTGCTCTCCTTTTTCACATTGCTCCGCCATGTCCTCACAAACACTCACACCCCTTGTTTTACAAACAATATGAGGCTTGGCCATGCACTTCCCACACTGGCCAGCTTTGGTCTAGGGTAGTAGGGTGTAACGCGTCTACCCGTCGGGATAGCGCCAAGACAATTGAGGAATGGCTTCAAACTTGGCACAATGTCTCACAATGACACACCACATACTTGTATCACTTCAATGAGCAATGATGGCATGCTTGGGCATGCCTTCGGCACGGTAGACGGCTAAAATCTAAGGTTTTAGGGCAGTTTTGGACAAGTATGGATGAATCGTCAAGCCAAGTGTTCAAGGAATGTGCTCTCCTTTTGCACATTTCTCCAGAATTCTCTCACAAAAACTCACATCCCTTGTTTTACAAACAATATGGTGCTTGGCCATGCACTTCCCACACTAGCCAGCTTCGGTCTAGGGTAGTAGGGTGTAACGCGTCTACCCGTCGGAATAGCGGCAAGATAATTGAGGAATGGCTTAAAACTTGGCACAATGGCTCACAATGACACATCCCACACTTATATCAGTTAAATGAGCAATGATGGCATGCCTTCGACACGGTAGACGGCTAAAATCTAGGGATTTAGGGCAGTTTTGTACAAGTACGGACGAATCGTCAGGCCAAGTGTTCAAGGAATGTGCTCTCCTGTTGCACATTGCTCCACCATGCCCTCACAAACACTCACAACCCTTGTTTTACAAAAAAATATGGTGCTTGGCCATGCACTTCCCACACTGGCCAGCTTTGGTCTAGGGTAGTAGGGTGTAACGCGTCTACCCGTCGGGATAGCGGCAAGATAATTAATCGAGGAATGGCTTCAAACTTGGCACAATGGCTCACAATTACACACGAAACACTTATATAACTTCAATCAACAATGATGGCATTCTTGGCCATGCCTTCAGCATAGTAGACGGCTAAAATCTAGTGTTTTAGGGCAGTTTTGGACAAGTACAGACGAATCATCAGGCCAAGTGTTCAAGGAATGTGCTCTACTTTTTCACATTGCTACACCATGCCCTCACAAACACTCACATCCCTTTTTTACAAACAAGAGGGTGCTTGGCTATGCACTTCCCACACTGGCCAGCTTCGGTCTAGGGTAGTAGGGTGTAACACGTCTACTCGTCGGGATAGCGGCAAGACAATTGAGGAATGGCTTAAAACTTGGCACAATGGCTCACAATGACACACCACACACTTATATCACTTCAATGATAAATGATGGCATGCTTGGGTATGCCTTCGGCATGGTAGACGGCTAAAATCTAGGGTTTTAGGGTCGTTTTGGAGAAGTACGAACGAATCATCAGGCCAAGTGTTCAAGGAATGTGCTCTCCTTTTGCACATTGATCCACCATGTCCTTACAAACACTCACGTCCCTTGTTTTACAAACAGGATGGTGTTTGCCCATGCACTTCCCACACTGGCCAAACTTCGGTCTAGGGTAGTAGGGTGTAACGCGTCTACCCGTCGGGATAGCGACAAGACAATTGAGGATTGGCTTCAAACTTGGCACAATGTCTCACAATGAAACACCACACAATTACTTCAATGAGCAATGATGGCCTACTTGGGAATGCCTTTGGCACAGTAGACGGCTAAAATCTAGGGTTTTAGGGCAGTTTTGGATAAGTACGGAAGAATCGTCAGGCCAAGTGTTCAAGGAATGTGCTCTACTTTTGCACATTGCTCCACCATGCCCTCACAAACACTCACATCCATTTTTTTGCAAACATGATGGTGCTTGGCCATGCACTTCCCACACTGGCCAGTTTCGGTCTAGGGTAGTAGGGTGCAACGCGTCTACCTGTCGGCATAGCGGCAAGAAAATTGAGGAATGGCTTCAAACTTGGCACAATGGATCACAACGACACACCACATACTTATATCACTTCAATGAGCAATGATGGCATGCTTGGGTATGCCTTTGGCACGGTAGACGGCTAAAATCTAAGGTTTTAGGGAAGTTTTTGACAAGTACGGACGAATCGTCAAGCCAAGTGTTGATACGTCCATTTTGCATCACTATTTTATGTCTTAATTCACTATTATTAATTGATATATTTCGTATTGAGAGGTGATACTTATGTTATTTCATCTATTTTTGCATGGTTGATGACTTTTGGAGCATGGACCGCTGCAGTCAGGATTATGATGGAAAAGGTGCTGTTTGGAGGCAAAATTCGCGAAGATTGGAAAATCTGGAAAAATATATGGAAAATCATATCTTTCCAGAAGACTAAGGATGCCAGAAGATGGAGTGGAGGCTGGCCACAGGGGTCCCACACCACCCCATGGCGCGGGCAGGCCTAGGCCGTGCCTGGGAGTGGTGTGGCCGCCCTGGCCCACTCCAGCCTCTCTCCTCTAGCGTATATCATCCCCATGAAACCCTAAGAATCGGGGAGCGACCACAGAAATATTCCGCCACCTCTGCGGGGCAGAAAACACCGAGATAGAAAGATCTCTCCGGCAGACAGATTTCTGCCAAGGGAATTCCTTCCCGGAGAGGGGAGATCGCCGCCATCAACACCACCATCAAGCTGGACTTCATCGGGATCATCATCATCATCACCACCATCATCACCATCAGCACCCTCATCACCATCTCCATATTGTTGTAACAATTGCGTTGAATCTTGCCATAGTTCATAGGGGAAACTTTCCCGGTGTTAATTACACCTTGTAGTTGATGCTATTGAGTGAACCATTGAATTATTGTTAATGTTCAGATTGTTATACATCATTATTCCATCTCTGATCATGATCCATATGATGTCTTGTGAGTATTTCGTTTTGTTCTTGAGGACATGGGAGAAGTCTTGTTGTTAGTAGTGGAGTTGTGTTGAGAAAGATTCAATAGATTGTTATTTAAGTTGTGGTGTACTTCTTCTAGTGGTGTCATGTGAATGTCGACTACATGACACTTCACCTATATGGGCCTAGGGGAATGCATTGTGTATTTGGCTACTAATCGTAGGGGTTGCCGGAGTGACAGAAACCTGAACCCCCATTAGGAAACCATAGCACAAGGGACGTAAGGGTCTTAGAGTTTAAAGTTGTGGTTAGGTTTTACCTTAATCACTTTCTTGTACTTATGGATGTTTGCAAGGGGTATAATCACAAGTATGTATTAGTCTTGGATGGGGCGGTACATTAGCACAGGTTCACCCACACAACACTTAGCAAGCTAAAGAAGATTAATCGACTATATGAAGCGAAAGCACTTGATAGTCTTCCCATGTGTCCTCGAGAACGTTTGGTCATCTATAGAAATACAACCGGCTTGTCCTTTGCTGCATAAAGGATTGGGCCACTTGCTGCATTTATTCCTACTGTCTTTTGTTTACTCGTACTTTGTTTACTTCCTTTATCGAAAACCCCTAAAAATCCGTTTGCTAAGTATTTGCAGAGATTTCCTGATCCATACCACTAGCCAGCACCTTCTGCTCCTCGTTGGGTTCGACACTCTTACTTATCGAAAATACTGCGATACACCCCCTATACTTGTGGGTCATCAAGACTATTTTCTGGTGCCGTTGCCGGGGAGTGAAGCGCTATTGGAGAGTGGAACTGGTAAAGGAAACTTCTACTGTGACTATTGTTTACTTCTGCTAGTTGCTTTATTTTTGTTATGGATAATTCACTGAGTTTCTTATTTGGTAATGCTACTACCACTGCTAAGGGCTAAGGTAGTAGATAAGCCACCACCTGCTGATAAAGATGTTTTCAAAATACCTACAAGAATTATTGATCGTGTTATGGATAACTACTATGTTGGGGATGGAACTGTCCATCCTGGTGATCATTTACTCTTTATACACGAATTATGCGGGTTGTTCAAGTGTGCAGGTATTACTACAGATCAAGTTAAGAAGTTATTCTCATTATCACTGAAAGGAAGAGCTGAGGAATGGTATAAGCTACTGAAGAATGGTCAAGCTCTGGAATGGGAGGAAATAGTGCCTCTCTTTTATTCAAAGTTTTATCCTCCTAGTGAGATTCATAAAGATCGGAATCAAATATACAAATTTTGGCCTCTTAATGGAGAGAGTACAACTCAAGCTTGGGGGAGATTGAAGTTACTAATGCTCAAATGTCCCATTCATGAGCTCCCCAACAATATTATTATCAATAACTTTTATGCAAGGTTCCCTCTACATGATAAGGATTTATTGGATGCTTCTTGTGCTGGATCATTCACTCGCATGGAAGAAGAAGTTAAATGGGACCTTCTAGATCATATTCAAGATAATTCTAAAGCTTGGGAGAATGAAAAAGGTAGAAAGTCAGGTATAAATTATGATTGTGAATGCATTGAATCTTTTATGGGAACTGATGACTTTCAAAATATTAAAAATATTTATGGTCTAGACTCTCAAGCTATTGCTTCTTATTTTAAGGCATTTGCTTCCTATATTGAAGTGCCTAAAAAGAAGTGGAATAAGTATCATGAACTTTATAAAGATGTTGCTAGGAGTGTTCCTGCAAGAAATACTGAAGTTTATACTACTAGTCATGTTTTACCTAAACCTTATATTGAGAAAATGCCTTTTCCAGTTAAGGTAAAGGAACATTCTATGATAGCTAGTATGGTTAATGAAAGTATGAATAAGGCTGTTGAACCTGATAAACAAATGGTTGATGAACCTATAATAGCAAGTGTGAAAGACTTTGTCACTAAGTATGAGGAAGAGGGACAACCTATCCTTTGTAAGGACACCTCTAATATTGTTTCACAAAGTAGTGTTATGAGAGCTAGTATTCCGGTGTTTTCTGTTAGAATAAGTGATCATTGCTATGATAGTCCTTGTGATAGCTATATTGTTAAGTTTATGCATGATACTGAAAGTTATTATGAGAGAGGGAAAAGTGTTCTTATGCATCTCAATAATATCAAGTTTCCTCGTTTTATGTTGAAAGTTTTTATATTGCGCTTCTTTTGCCTTCTTATGCAAGTTGGCTTTGGTTTCAATAACTTGTTTGTTTACAAAATTACCTTGCATAGGAAGTGGGTGAGACTTAAATATGTGTGTTTTTTCTTCTTAATGCTCTCTTTCACTTCAATCCATATCCCTATGAGAGCTTCTTCAAAATTATCATGCCCATCTTAATGGCTATAAAGAAAGAGCTTTATGGGAGACAACCCAATTTGTTTTTGCTTTTAGTTTGTTTTTGTTTCTTTGAGTCTTGGAAGTTATTACTTCAGTAATAACCGCTCTTTATCCGTTTTGTTTGGTTTTTGTGTCAAGATCAACCTTTAATGAGAGAGAAGTAATATTTGGGGAAGTTGCTGTCCCGAAACAGATTTTTTGTGCTTCACCGTAAAGATGCGTGAGAGACCTCTCTCTGTCGGATTCAGCTGTAATTTTTTGTGCTTCTGCCCTAGGTTGTTATTTAACTTTTGTTAGTTTTGCACTTTTTGATTTGAGTAACAGAAGATTTTTGAAAAAATTAGTCTTTACCTGGTGGTCTGTTTTGACAGATTTTGCCACTCTTGCATTTGCTTCTTTATTCGATTTCCTTTTTGAATTCTTTTTGGGTTTTCGGAAGGAGTTGCTACAGTAGCTTATGTTTGGATGGTTTTCAGTTGAAGTTGGACTCAAAAGGTTTTATCACTTCACTTATACTAATGTTGCTAATAAGAAATGTGTGAAGTTTTGTGTGAAAGAAATTTCCAGGAAGTGGAGATAATGGTGTAATAAGGAAGAGAAAGGTTTTATGACTCAAGTAATAAGGGTATGAATATGAAGATATTGATGTTATTCAAGGGATGACTCCAGAAGGGTCCACTAAATACCAAATTCAGAGACCTGCAGAGTCTGTTTCCAACTAGGTAATGGTTCTGGTAAGAAAAGTTCCGTGAAAATACTATCCAACAATATTTTTGCAGTTTTCAGTTAATAAGGAAAGCTACAAAGTGAAAAGGGACGGAACCGGAGCCGGGGTGGCCCACACCACCCCATGTCGCGGGCCCACCCCTGTCCGCACCACCAGGTGGTGAGGCCACCCAGGACTCCGCCTCCGACTCGTTTTCTCCTAGTACCTTCCTTTTGGTGTGAAACTTCATAATATATAACCCCCCCGGATCCCCCGAGGTCCGGATATCGTGTTTTCGTCGTGTTTTTGTTTTGATATGTTTCTGTCAGGATATACTTTTTGAGAGCTTAGAAGCGCAATGGTGTCCGCCAAGGATAAAGGGAAGGAGCCCATGGAGGAAGACCTCCAAGACCCCGGTAAGGAGAAGGAGAACAAGAGTGAAGGTGAAGAGGAGCAAGGCCAATGTCCGCATACCGGCACCACCATTGCAAGCATTGGAGTGGTGAAACCTGCCAAGATTAGAAGGACTGCACAGATGCAGACTGGGGGGAAGCTCCTCGTCACAGTTTGGCTCCACGGTCACTTCCTCCATGCACCAAGAATCCTTTCCATACCCTTATCCATGAGCATCAATACCGGAATATGCCCAAGGAGAAATTACCCTCCAATTGGGATTTGCCTTGTTCTATCCATGCAGGAAAAGAAGACTTCAAGGAGGAAGAGTGGGGAAAGAATAGCAAGAGCTGGAATTCTCAACACGACATGATCTTGAGCCGCATTGAGCAAAACTCACAGCTGATTCGTAATCTCACCTTCGAGATTGAGGACTTGGGGAAGCTGATTAGAGAGCTCATCGCGAGGATACCACCACCACCAAAGGAGTAATTCATCATTAGGTTTGGCATCCCCTTGGTTTGTTCCAAGCTTGGGGGAGTGTCGCGGTATCACATCACTATCTTCTATATTTTTACCTTATTAGTAGAGTCATATCATGAATAGAGGACTTATTTTGTAGTATGGTTTGCATTATGGAATTGTCCCCTCTCTCATTAGATATGTATCCCTTGGTGTGAGTTGCCGTTATGGAATATTAATGAGAAGTTCTATCATTCACTCTTTTGCATAGCTTATTTTAGTTTTCAATTCGTGGTTATATGATTGATCTTGTTGTTAGTATTTGTATCACTTTGGGATCATTGAGTTAATTTAGTTGGTTTTGGCAAACCTGGCTTGGTCAGTAGCAACACCTTTTTGAGAGTTGAAAAGAAAAAGATAGAAGTACTCTAAAGAAAAATAATTTCATCATCTTTCTTTCTTGATTTGCTCATAAGTCTAGTATTCTCTAGTTAAGATCTTTTGTGCTTCCAAGGAAGATTGCATGTTTGTCTTTATCATTTGTATGCTTGGTTGTTTCCTTCAACTCTTATACTTGCTACCCAGCCTTGCTAGCCAAAAACCTATACTGAGAGGGTATTCTTCTCGTGCATCCACCTCCTTAAAACCAAAACCTTTGCCATTTGTGTCCACCATACCTACCTAGTAGCATTATTGCTATTCCAAGTAAATTCATGTTTTGTCTACCTCCCAAATTAAACTTGTTATGTGAAAATTAGTGATTAAACCTCTCACGAACTTGATGGCACACTTTACTTTCTTGCATTTAATAAACTTGAACCATTGTGCTCACCTATGTTGCGTATATGCTTGCGCTTTGTAAGTTGTGAATTAGCAGAACCATGCTGTCATGGGGAACGCTTTCAACATTGCACTGGTACTTTGTACCAAGTTGATATCATGTTCTTTTGTCTATGGATGTCATCAGTGTGAAACGCCTGGGCCGCTGGTCTAATCCATGCTGACATGGTGGAAACCTGCAGCGTAACCATAACGAGTATCTATGAAGCATTCTTCTTATAAAAAAATAGATAGAGATTGAGAAAAAGAGAAAAGAAAAAAAAGAGATATTATGAAAAGAGGAAAGAGAGAAAAAAGCACCATATTCCCATGGTAAATAAGAAGATTGTTGAGATACTTGTTGTCTGCTTGCCTTGTCATTTTGATATGGGGATTCTTCCGTATCATCGGGCAAGGGGTACCCCGTTGGCGGTTCTCTATGATACACATATGCTTACGATGACAAGAACTTACCGGTGACTAAACTTGAGTAGCATGAGGAGCGGCCCTCGTATTCAAGGGACATGAGATTCTCAATTTACAACTTGTCAATGCATATCCTCATATTTGATCACTTTAACCTTAACCACCTAAAGATGCCTATGATAGGGGCAATGAGAGCTGAAAGCTAGTAAGTATCATAATTTTTGGGAGCTCTTTATGAGACTTGCAATCCCTGCTTCCCTCTTTGAAGGGCCCTTTCTTTTACTTTGTAGTTGAGTCAGTAAACCTATTCCCTTCTATCTCAGCAAGTATTTTGAGTTGTTGTGTTTCATTCATTCATATGATGATTTATTCAATCATGTTTCTTATGTTCCTTGTTTTGCACATTGCACTTTTCCTGAAGTTTACTACTTTGAAAGCTATCATTGAAAACCAGCTATTTGTGAAGTCCAGCAAATTATGAACTATTCTTCGACCAATAGCTAAGTTTTCCATTACCAATTATGATTTACTCTATGTATCTTTATTGTGTTTCCTTTACTCATTGCAAGTTTAGTTATATAATAGTGAGTTGTCTTCTATTATGATCTATGTATTTGATGAATGTGATGCTTCTTGTCCATATTCTTTTATCGACTCTTCACTCCATAAACCTGAGGTCATGTTTATTGAGCTCGGTTTAAAGCAGGCAAGCGAAGTCTAAGCTTGGGGGGAGTTGATACGTCCATTTTGCATCACTATTCTATGTCTTAATTCACTATTATTCATTGATATATTTCGTATTGAGAGGTGATACTTATGTTATTTTATCTATTTTTGCATGGTTGATGACTTTTGGAGCATGGACCGCTGCAGTCAGGATTCTGATGGAAAATGTTCTGTTTGGAGGCAAAATTTGCGAAGATCAGAAAATCCTGGAAAATATATGGAAAATCATATTTTTCCAGAAGACTAAGGATGCCAGAAGATGGAGTGGAGGTGGGTCACAGGGGGCCCACCACCCATGTGGCGTGAGCCTAGGCCGCGCCTGGGAGTGGTGTGGCCGCCCTGGCCCACTCTAGCCTCTCTCCTCTGGCGTATATCATCCCCACGAAACCCTAAGACTCGGGGAGCGACCACAGAAAGATTCCGCCGCCTCTACGGGGCGGAAAACACCGAGAGAGAAAGATCTCTCTGGCAGACAGATTTCTGCCTGGGGAATTCCTTCCCGGAGAGGGGAGATCGTCGCCATCAACACCACCATCAAGCTAGACTTCATCGGGATCATCATCATCATCACCACCATCATCACCATCAACACCCTCATCACCATATCCATATTGCTGTAACAATTGCGTTGAATCTTGCCATAGTTCATAGGGGAAACTTTCCCGGTGTTGATTACTCCTTGTAGTTGATGCTATTGAGTGAACCACTGAATTATTGTTTATGTTCAGATTGTTATACATCATTATTCCATCTCTGATCATGATCCATATGATGTCTTGTGAGTAGTTCGTTTTGTTCTTGAGGACATGGGAGAAGTCTTGTTGTTAGTAGTGGAGTTGTGTTGAGAAAGATTCAATAGATTGTTATTTAAGTTGTGGTGTACTTCTTCTAGTGGTGTCATGTGAACGTCGACTATAGGACACTTCACCTATATGGGCCTAGGGGAATGCATTGTGTATTTGGCTACTAATCGTAGGGGTTGCCGGAGTGACAGAAACCTGAACCCCCATAGGAAACCATAGCACAAGGGACGTAAGGGTTTTAGAGTTTAAAGTTGTGGTTAGGTTTTACCTTAATCACTTTCTTGTACTTATGGATGTTTGCAAGGGGTATAATCACAAGTATGTATTAGTCTTGGATGGGGCGGTACATTAGCACAGGTTCACCCACACAACACTTAGCAAGCTAAAGAAGATTAATCGACTATATGAAGCGAAAGCACTTGATAGTCTTCCCATGTGTCCTCGAGAACGTTTGGTCATCTATAGAAATACAACCGGCTTGTCCTTTGCTGCATAAAGGATTGGGCCACTTGCTGCATTTATTCCTACTGTCTTTTGTTTACTCGTACTTTGTTTACTTCCTTTATCGAAAACCCCTAAAAATCCGTTTGCTAAGTATTTGCAGAGAATTCCTGATCCATTCCACTAGCCAGCACCTTCTGCTCCTCGTTGGGTTCGACACTCTTACTTATCAAAAATACTGCGATACACCCCCTATACTTGTGGGTCATCAAGTACTCAAGGAATGTGCTATCCTTTTGCACATTGCTCCACCGTGCTCTCACAAACACTCACATCCCTTGTTTTACAAACAAGATGGAGCTTGGCCATGCACTTCCCACACTAGCCAGCTTCAGTCTAGGGTAGTAGGATGTAACGCGTCTACCCGTCGGGATAGCGGCAAGATAATTGAGGAATGGCTTCAAACTCGGCACAATGGCTCACAATTACACACCACACACTTATATCACTTCAATGATAAATGATGGCATGCTTGGGCATGCCTTCGGCACGGTAAACGGCTAAAATCTAGGGTTTTAGGGCAGTTTGTACAAGTACGAACAAATCGCCAGGCCAAGTGTTCAAGGACTGTCCTCTCCTTTTGAACATTGCTCCACCATGCCCTCACAAACACACATCCTTTTTTTTACAAACAAGATGGTTCTTGGCCATGCACTTCCCACACTGGCCAGCTTCGGTCTAGGGTAGTAGGGTGTAACGTGTCTACCTTTCGGGATAGCGGCAAGATAATTAATTGAGTAATGGCTTCAAACTTGGCACAATGGCTCACAATGACACACCACACACTTATATCACTTCAGTCAGCAATGATGGCATGCTTGGGCATGCCTTCGGCACAATAGACGGATAAAATCTAGTGTTTTAGGGCAGTTTTGGACAAGTACGGACGAATCGTCAGGCCAAGTGTTCAAGGAATGTGCTCTACTTTTTAACATTGCTCCACCATGCCCTCATAAACACTCACATCCTTTTTTTACAAACAAGAGGATGCTTGGCCATGCACTTCCCACACTGGCCAGCTTCGGTCTAGGGTAGTAGGGTGCAACGCGTCTACTCGTTGGGATAGCGGCAAGACAATTGAGGAATGACTTAAAACTTGGCACAATGGATAACAATGACACACCACACACTTATATAACTTCAATGATAAACTATGGCATGCTTGGGCATGCCTTCGGCATGATAGACGGCTAAAATCTAGGGTTTTAGGGTCGTTTTGGAGAAGTACGGACGAATCATCATGCCAAGTGTTCAAGAAATGTGCTCTCCTTTTGCACATTGCTCCACCATGTCCTCAGAAACACTCACATCCCTTGTGTTACAAACAATATGGTGCTTGGCCATGCACTTCCCACACTGGCCAGCTTCGGTCTAGGGTAGTAGGGTGTAACGCGTCTACCCGTAGGGATACCGACAAGACAATTGAGGAATGGATTCAAATTTGGCACAATGGCTCGAAATGACACACCACACACTTATATCACTTCAATGAGCAATGATGGCCTGCTTGGGCAAGCCTTCGGTACGGTAGACGGCTAAAATTTAGGGTTTTAGGGCAGTTTTGGACAAGTATGGAAGAATCGTCAGGCCAAGTGTTCAAGGAATGTGCTCTACTTTTGCAAATTGCTCCACCATGACCTCACAAACACATACATCCCTTATTTTACCAAAAATATGGTGCTTGGCCATGAATTTCCCACACTGGCTAGTTTCGGTCTAGGGTAGTAGGGTGTAACGCGTATACCCGGCGGGATAGCGGAAAGACAATTGAGGCATGGCTTCACACTTGGCACAATGGCTCACAATTACACACCACATACTTATATCACTTCAATGAGCAATGATGGCATGCTTGGGCATGCCTTCGGCACGGTAGACAGCTAAAATCCAAGGGTTTAGGGCAGTTTTGGACAAGTACTGACGAATCGTCAAGCCAAGTGTTCAAGGAATGTGCTCTCCTTTTTCACATTGCTCCACCATGCTCTCAAAAACACTCACATACCTTGTTTTACAAACAAGACGGTGCTTGGCCATGCACTTCCCACACTAGCCAGCTTCGGTCTAGGGTAGTAGGGTGTACGCGTCTACCCGTCGGGATAGCGGCAAGACAATTGAGGAAACGATTCAAACTTGGCACAATGTCTCACAATGACACACCACACACTTATATCACTTCAGTGAGCAATGATGGCATGCTTGGGCATGCCTTCGGCATGGTAGACAGCTAAAATCTAGGGTTTTAGGGCAGTTTTGTACGAGTACGGAAGAATCATCAAGCCAAGTGTTCAAGGAACATGCTCTCCTTTTGAACATTGATCCACCATGCCCTCACTAACACTCACATCCCTTTTTTACAAACAAGAGGGTGCTTGGCCATGCACTTCCCACACTGGCCAGCTTCGGTCTAGGGTAGTAGGGTGCAACGCGTCTACTCGTCGGGATAGCGGCAAAATAATTAAGGAATGGCTTAAAACTTGGCACAATGGCCCAAAATGACACACCACACACTTATATAACTTCCATGATAAATTATGGCATGCTTGGGCATGCCTTCGGCACGATAGACGGCTAAACTCTAGGGTTTTAGGGTCGTTTTGGAGAAGTACGGATGAATCATCATGCCAAGTGTTGAAGGAATGTGCTCTACTTTCGCACATTGATCCACCATGTCCTCACAAACACTCACATCCCTTGTTTTACAAACAATATGGTGCTTGGCCATGCACTTCCCACACTAGCCAGCTTCGGTCTAGGGTAGTAGGGTGTAACGCATCTACACATCGGGATAGCGACAAGATAATTGAGGAATGGCTTAAAACTTGGCACAATGGCTCACAATGACACACCACACGCTTATATCACTTCAATGAGTAATGATGGCCTACTTGGGCATGCCTTCGGCACGGTAGGCGGCTAAAATTTAGGGTTTTAGGGCAGTTTTGGACAAGTACGAAAGAATCGTCAGGCCAAGTGTTCAAGGAATGTGCTCTACTTTTGCAAATTGCTCCACCATGCCCTCACAAACACGCACATCCCTTGTTTTACATACAAGATGGTGATTGGCCATGCACTTACCACACTGGCCAGTTTCGGTCTAGGGTAGTAGGGTGTAACGTGTCTACCCGTCGGGATAGCGGCAAGACAATTGAGGAATGGCTTAAAACTTGGCACAATGGCTCACAATGAGACACCACATACTTATATCACTTCAATGATCAATGATGTCATGCTTGGGCATGCCTTCGGCACGGTAGACAGCTAAAATCTAAGGTTTTAGGGCAGTTTTGGACAAGTACTGACGAATCGTCAAGCCAAGTGTTCAAGGAATGTGCTCTCATTTTGCACATTGCTCCACCATGCTCTCACAAACACTCACATACCTTGTTTTACAAACAAGATGGTGCTTGGCCATTGATGACCCACAAGTATAGGGGGTGTATCGCAGTATTTTCGAGGGAAGTGAAACCCAATTTATTGATTCGACACAAGGGGAGCCAAAGAATATTTATAAGCCTTAACAACTAAGTTGTCAATTCAGCTGCACCTGGAAAGAATCTTGCTCACAACAGTTTATCAAAGGTTTGTAGTAGGAATAGTAAAGTAACAAAGAGTAGTAAAGCAAAAGGCAGTAGTAACAAAAGCGATGGCTGTGGGATTCGGTCACGGTAGGCATAGGGATGGGTGGACAGGCGTTGCATGGACAAGACAATTCACATAACAATCAGAACATAGGGCAATTGCAGATAAATAATATAAAGCATCCAAGTACTAGACAATCCTAGGCATGTGTTCCGTATATAGTCATACGTGCTCGCAATGAGAACTTGCACAACATCTTTTATCCTGCCAGCCCGTTTGCAGCGGGGCCTCTAGGGAACTACTGGCAATTAAGGTGCTCCTTTTAATAGAGCACCGGAGCAAAGCATTAACACTCCATGAACACATGTGATCCTCACATCAAATCCATTCCCTTCCGGTTATCCCGATTTACATCACAGGGCCATAGGTTCCGGACAACAACGTGTGTATACAACTTGTAGATAAGACCAAAAACAATACTACCATAATGAATCAATAACATGTTCAGATCTGAAATCATGGCACTCGAGCCCTAGTGACAAGCATTAAGCACAACAAGTGGCAAAAAAGTCATAAAGCACTAATAAAAGATACTAGGTGAAGGAAATATGCCCTAAGAGGCAATAATAAAGTTGTTATTATGTATTCCTTGTATATGATAGATGTTTATTTTGCATGCTATAATTGTATTGATAGGAAATATCAATACATGTGTGTTTAATAAACAAAAAGGGTTCCTAGTTATGCCTCTCTTATAGACTAGCTTGTTGATTAACAAGATGATCAAAGTTTCTTGATCATGGACAATGGATGTTGTTAATAACAAGGTCACAGCATTTGTGAAATGATGTGATGAACATTCATCCGAAGTATAGCATTACGATCAAGTCATTATGTTTATATTGCTATAACATCATACAAAGTAGTCTTAATCCTTAGACCTTGAGATCATGTTAATTGCTAACACCGGAAGAGTATCTTGATAACATCAAACTTCACACCGTAACAGGGTGACCATAAAGGTGGGTTCAGTGCTATGAAGGTGTTATGTTGAGGCTCATGGATCAAGAGTGGAATTTTTCAATCCCGATGAAGGATAGATATACTCTGGGCCCTCTCGGTGATATCACATTAAGATAGCTTGCAAGCAAGTGATGTGATCACTAGAATGTTATATCACTGGAACGAGAAAAGAGTGCATGTCGGTAACGAGATCAAACTAGGTATTTGGATACCTATGATCGAATCTCGGACATGTATTATATCATGAGACAAAGGGATTAAATTGCTGACGTTAAAGGTTCTCACGATCACAGAAGTCATCGTTGAATATGCAGGAGTCAGTATGGATCTCCAGGTCTCGCTTTTGATTATTGATCTGAGAGGAGTCTCAATCATGTCTGCATTATTCGCGAACCGTAGGTTGACACACTTAAGGGTTGCCAAACACCATTTAGGAGCACATATGTTCTAGACAAAAGGTTTGCAAAGCGCAGGAAATGTTTTGATAGAAACATGAATTGTTTCGATAGAAACCGGAATTGTTTCGGGTGAAATTGCAGAAAGTGGCTCTGCATGTGATATTGAAATGTTGCAAGGGGTTTTATGTGAATGTTTGTTAATTAAAGTAATGAATAAAATAAATAAAAGAGTTTTATTAGTTGAGAGTTACATTTAATTTGGTGGAAATTAAATACATGTGAGTGGGATTTTGGGTGGAGGCCACGTTTATGTGAGTGGAGGTTCACCACATGAATGAAGGAGGGGAGGAGTCCCCCCTCATGCACCGGCTATGGGAGGGGAGGGGTCTCCCTCCCTCCTATATAAAGCCCCCCTCTCCCCTCTCACAAACCACACCTCCTCGTGAAGGATCTCTCTCCCCCTCTAGATATTTTCCCATGGTCTCGGATTAGGGAGATACATGTTCCCGGTGGCCTTGCGTCTGGAAGGAGTTGCTGCTTCCGCTGATTCGTTGGAGCGAGGAGGTGGAGGTTATCCGGTAGCTTGAACGTGTGTGTGAGGACGGATGCGCTGCTGATTTCCGGTGCTCGGACTTCCACACGATCTTGAGATCGGCAAGTGTACGACTACATCAACCACGAGTTCCTACTTGTTAACAAAACTCGTTGTCTTCGAGGATAAGTTCTCCATGGTTGTATGTCCACCCGTTGCTCTGTATCTAGTAGATAGATCTTGGCGTATAATTCTCATCGTAGAATTTTTTTTGTTTTCTATGATGCGGACCCAACACTAGGCACCATGCCCTAACAATCTAATGCCATTACATGAACGATCTCATCCAATCCTTACCATCCCCATAACCTACAGCGGGGGATTACTCACTCATAGATGGGAGAAACATGGATGGTCGATGGAGAAGCGATGGTGATGATGATGGCGATGATCTCCTCCAATTCCCCGTCCCGGCAGGGAGCCAGAACGGAGTTTCTGGTGCTGTTTCGTGGAATCTGGTGGTGGCGGCGGAGCGGAACTCCTTCTGGAAAAACGTCGAACCCCCAGAGTTTTTAGGTCAGAAGGCTCCTTATAGGCGAAGAGAGAGGCCGAGGGGGTGCCTAGGGCCACCACACCATGCCCTGGCATGGCCAGGCCTAGCCCACGCCTGGGGGGTGTGGCCAGCCCCTGGCCCTCCTCCGTCTCGTATTCTGGCTCCTGGAGTCTTCTGGAAAAATAGGCACTTTGGCTTTTGTCTCGTCCAATTCCGAGAATATTCATTTTCTGACTTTCCTAGAACCAAAAATAGCAGAAAACAGGCAGCTGGCACTATGGCTCTTGTTAATAGGTTAGTCCAAGAAATCATATGAAAAGTACTCCAAAGTGTGGACAAAACACAAGAAAGTGGATAAAACCAAGCATGGAACATCAAAAATTATAGATACATTTGCAATGTATCAACATCCCCAAGCTTAACTCCTGCTCGTCCTCGAGTAGGTAAGTGATAAAAAGAAAGAATAATTTTTGAGGTGACATGCACCATCAAAGACTTGACCAAAGTACTTGTAAAACATTCAAAGCTGGGATCATAGTACTTCAATCATAACATGAAAGACAAAGTTCTAGCAATAAGACAAAGAAACTATGATGCAACATGAAAAGACACAAACAAAAGATTTATGAATAACAATGCTTTGCAAGATGTTTGTTTGTTTCACATAAAGAAAACATAGCATAGTGGCATTCAGCTTGTCCCTCATAGAGTAGCAAATATAAATGCAAAGGACACCTTCAAAGTTTACAAGAGTGACTAGATACAAATAGTTTAAAACAAGCAATATCAAGGTATGCATCAATCAATAAGTCTTGGGACAATCCACATAGAACTAAGAATGGCCACTATGCTCTCAAGAAAGTGCTCATAGAATGTGTGGAGACTCAACAAGGAAATGAAAAGGTTTTGAATAGTTTGAAAGGCTTCCAAATGCTGAAAGTATGGTACTCATTAGCTTTGAGCTCTCATTGCCCCTATCATAAGCATCTTTAAATGGTTAAGGTTAAAGTGACACAACTAAGAGGATATGCTTGATGAGTTATAAATCGAAGTCTCATGCCCCTTACTTACGAAGACCGATCCTCATGCTACTCAACTTCAGTCATGAGTAAGCTCTTGTCATTGTAAGTATATACATATCATAGAGAACCGCCAACAGGGTACCCCTTGCACATGATACAGGAGCTATCTCATAATCAAAATGACAAGGCAAGCAGACAATGAGCATCTCAGCGATCTTTTTATTTACTATGTGCATAGATTTTATTGAGGATGCTTCATAGAATGCTCATTATGGTTATGCTGCAAGTTTCCCCATGATTAGGCATGGCTTAGGCTAGCGGCCCAGGCGTTTCTCTAAAATACATACAAACTCCATGATCTTACAAGTTCCACTTTTATTTCACACCGCCGAGATCCATAAGCAAAAGAACATGATATCAACGAGGTACTAAGTACCAATGAAATGTTGAAAACGTTCCCCATGAAACATTGTTCTGCTAACTTCAAATTATAAAGACCAAGCATATACGCAACAAATAAGGATGCAATGGTTTAGATTTATTAAGTGCAAGAAAATAAAGTGTGCCATCAAGTTCGTGAGAGCTTTACTAACTAACTTTCTCATAACAAGCAAACATTTTATTTGGAAGAAAACAAGGCATATTGAATACGCACAGAAGTAGCAAGTGATGCTAATAGGTAGGTATGGTGGACACTTTGGCAATATTTGGTTTTAGGTAGTTGGAAACATGAGTAAAACATACTCAGTGAAAGTGAAGGCTAGCAATAGTAAGGGAGCGACAAACCAGAGAGCAATAATGGCCATAATCATGCAGAGCGACAAAACATCATTGATCAAAGCATAAAGTGATACTACAAGTTGAAAACTAAAGGATCATAAAGGCTTATGGTGACTTGGGATAGTCATAACATGGTGTGAGCATGTGCCAAGTCAACCCAAATAAAGCATCAAAGGAGAATACCACTATACTATGCTTTAATATGCTAAAACAACACATGATTCATCCAAGGCACATTAAGCAATCTCAATTGTTTATAACAAGTCATGCTACAGCAAAGAATACTAAGCATAAAACCAAAACAATATCAAGCATGGCATGACAAAGCATAGGCCACAATCAAAAACAAGCTCTCTTTACCACTTAAGCATGAGCTTTCCTACTCTTTTCCAAACCAAACCAAACCAAACTATTTGAACAACAATATATGAAAGAGGAGGTCCAACCAATGTATTCATCAAACTAAGAAAACCAAGCAAACTAAAAACCAAAACGAAAACGAAAAATAAGACGCTCCAAGAACAACACAAGTGTGCATGAAACAATAAAAATGAAGTGGTTGAAAGAAACCTGAGATTTTTATTGATGAAGAAGGGGATGCCCAAGGCATCCCCAAGCTTTGACGCTTGTACTTCTTGGATATTTCGTGGGGTGACACGCGTGGCATCCCCAATCTTGAGCTTTAGTCCATCCTTCATCTCATTACTCATTCCTTCCATACACCTGAAATTTTTCTTCATACAAAACTTCACACAATCTTTATTAGCAACATTAGTGTACTCAAGATAAATAAGTCTTAAGGTTCAGTTCTAACACCAAATAAACTTCCATTAAAACACTAGCTACTTTAGCACTTCCCTCAAAAAGCTCAATTCCCCAAAAGAACTCAAAAAGGAACCAACAAGAAGCAAATGCAGAAAATGGCAGAAATCTGTCAAAACAGACCAGCAGGTAAAGACGAATTATTTCGAAGACCTTATATTGCTCAAATCAAAAAGTGTTGAACTAACGAAAGTTAGATAAAAACCTGGGGAAGAAGCACAAAAATTCACGCTTCAAAAAGACGTTCAGAGATTTTACAAGAATTTTTACAGTGAAGCACAGAAATCTGTTTCGGGACAGCAACTTTCCCAATCATTACTTCTCTCTCGTTAGAGGTTACTCTTGGCACAAAAAGCAAATAAAAAGGATAAAGAGCGGTTATTACAGAGGTAATAACTTCCAAGACTAATCTAAAACTTTTGGGTTATCTCCCAATAAGTACTTTTCTTTAACGACTTTAAGTTAGGCATAAGCAAAAACTAAAATGGATAGAATAGAAGTAAGCGGAGATAATCATGGTGAAAACATTGTTTTGTTCAATGAAATCCTTTCGTTAACAAGGTTGATCAGGTCTTGTTACCAAAACAATTTCATATGAGACAAAACTTTGTATTCCACTAATGATTATGTTACCTCAACCTTGATAGCAATGGTCCCAATCATAATAGTTTCTTTTTTTCTCTTGGTATGGGACAATATATTTCTCCAACTTGAATGCCCTCAGCATGTTCAATTGAATTCAAACCATAAGTCTTTTCAATCTTCTTGGGGAAATAGACAGTATGTTCCTTGTCAATAACATTGAAAGTCACCTTTCATTGATTACAATTAATAACAGCTTCTGCAGTATTAAGAAAAGGTCTCCCAAGAATAATAAACATATTATCATCTTCAGGCATTTCAAGCATAACAAAATCAGTTAATATCAAGCAATTATGAGCCACTTGAACGGGTACATCCTCACATATACCCACAGGAATAGTGGTAGATTTATCAGCCATTTGCAAAGATATATCAGTTGGTATCAATTTTTCAAGCTGAAGCCTCTTATAGAGAGAGAAAGGCATAACACTAACTCCAGCTCCCAAATCACACAAAGCAGTTCTAACATAACTATTCTTAATAGAGCAAGGGATAGTTGGAATCCCTGGGTCTCCAAGTTTCTTAGGAACCTTACCATTGAAGGAATAATTAGCAAGCAAAGTGGAAATTTCTTCATTAGGGATCTTCCTTTTATTCGAGACAATGTCCTTCATATACTTTGAGTAAGGAGGCAATTTAATAGCATCAGTCAAAGGAATTTGCAGGAATAAAGGCTTCATCCACTCACAAAACTTGTTATAATGTTCATATTCCTTTGACTTGTGTTTCTTATCAGGGAAAGGCATAGGTTTTTGGACCCAAGGTTCTCTTTCACTACCATGTTTCTTAGCAAGAAAATCTTCTTTGGTGTATTTAGTATTCTTAGTGTGGTTTTCAGGTTCTTCTTCAACTTTTTCTTCATTAGGAACTTCATTTTCTTCATTACCACTTTCAGTTTCAGCATCAGAGCTAGATATACTATTAGGATCTATAGCAGGTTCAGAGGGTTCTACAACAGTTTTATGTTTCTTTTTCCTTTTCTTACGAGTAGAACCACTATTTTCAGCTTGTTGAGAATCCTGCTCAATTCTTTTGGGATGCCCCTCAGGATATAGAGGATCCTGGGTAGCAGCACCACTTCTAGTTCTAATTTCATAAGCATGTTTTTTCTTTAGCAGCATTAACTAGCAAGTCGTTTTGCACTTTAACAAGTTGATCTATTTGAGTTTGAACCATTTGAAAGTGTTTAACAATCATTTTAACATCATTAGAGGTTCTTTCCACAATATCTTTCAACTCAACAATAGCTCTAGCGTTTTCCATTAGATGATTTTGCACCCTTTTATTAAAGTTATCTTGCTTAACAATAAAGATATCAAAATTTTCTAAGCATTGATCAGGAGGTTTAGAGTAAGGGATATCACCTTCATCAAAGTGTTGGAGAGAGTGTACCTCAATAGTGGATGAGTAGGGAATAGGCTTACATAATTCTTATATAGGAGGTAAATCCTTGACATCTGCAGCTTTAATTCCCTTCTCCTTAAGACATTTCTTAGCTTCCTTCATCACTTCATCATTTAATTCAATAACTCCCCTCTTCTTTGATGTTGGAATAGGCACAGGAATAGATGGTTCAGGTACAATTACTTCAGGTATAGCTTGTTTAGGAGGAGTCTAATGTTCATAATTCTTGCTTATTTTAGCCATTAATTTTTCAGCTTCCTTTGGAGTCCTATTCCTGAAAACACAATCAGCACAACTATCTAGGTATGTCCTAGATTCCTCGGTTAGTCCATTATAAAATATATCAAGAAGCTCATTCTTAGGTAATGGACTTCTAGCTTATGCATGAACCAAAGCACAAAACCTTGCCCAAGATTCAGGCAATACCTCTTTTTCTCCCTGTTTAAAATCAAAAAGTTCCTGCAAAATAGCATGTCTAGCACTAGGAGGAAAATATTTCTGCAGGAAAGTACTAATCAAGCACTCAGGGCTATCAATAGATCCAGGAGGTAAATTACTAAACCAAGTCTTAACTTCTCCTTTTAGTGAAAAGGGGAAAACCTTAGCAACAAAGTAAGTACGCATCTTATATCATCAGAAAACAAGCCACTCGTGGTAGAAAGTTCATTCATATGTGCTACCGCACTTTCATTCTTAGTCCCACAAAAAGGTTCTTTCTCGACAATAGCTATGTAAGATAGATCGAGAGAGAAATCATAATCTTCATCTATAATGTTTATGGGAGAAGCAACAAACTTAGCATCAGGAGACAATTTGGGTCTAATAGTACGCCTCTCAAGGAGACTCTTAGCAGCACTCCTATCATGGGTGTTTTTACATTCTTTAATAAATTCATCGGTCATCTCAACATAACCATCTTCAATATCATAACTTTCACTAGACTCAGGTGAGCTAACAGTGTGGTAGTGTCTTCATTAGGAGTTTTGGTATTTCCAGCTATAGTTCTAGCAATCGTAGCATCTAGGAAAGGACCTAATGAACCACTCTTATCAAGCACAGTAGAAGCAGCATCAGAAGCATCAAAAGTTTCAGATTCAGAAGTAGTAGCAGTGTGTATAGCATGTGTATGTGGTGGTGTAAGGAACTTACTCATAACAGACGGTGTCGGGGATATAACCCCAAGTACCCCAGAGTTGGTCTATAAGTAAACTCATAAGAGACATGAATAAAGGAAAGAGTATTTAATAAGGAGATATTAGGCAAAATAGAAAAGGAAAAAGACAAGAAAGAGCAACTGGGCCGAGTAAGGGAAATCTCGGCCCAGCCCACACTCCCCATGGCCGAACTAAATAAAAAGAAAGAGAATAACCCCCAGGTGGGCCGACCTAAGCCTAAGTCGGCCCACCACGGGCCTCTTACCCGAAGCCCACTCCACTTCCCGCCAAACCGACGCTGCAGGTCGACGCCCTCCCCCGCCAAGCTGTTCCCCTCCATTCCACCTCGTCGCCCGGGTGGGCCGAATGAGCACTAGCTCGGCCCACCGCGAGACTAGCACCAGCTCCTCCCCTCGCCGCCCGGGTGGGCCGAATGAGCACAAGCTCGGCCCACCGTGGGACTCGGCACCAACTCCTCCCCTCGCCGCCCGGGTGGGCTGAATGAGCACAAGCTCGGCCCACCGCGGGACTCGGCACCAGCTCCTCCCTTCGCCGCCCGGGTGGCCGAATGAGCACAAGCTCGGCCCACCGGGACTCGATACCTGAGCTCCACAGATCGCACCCAGGCAGGGTGGGCAATTAATCGGCTGTGCCGAATCTGCTCTACCCAGGCCGAACTACACTTCCAGCAATGTCATTTGGGCCAAGGTATATTGCTCCAGGTACCAGTCTATTCATCTCAGGATAAAGCACATCATCAGATCAAGCCAAGACAAGCTACACAAGTATTATGCCAGTTCTGGGACCCAACCAACTCAGACAGGCACATGGCAAAAGGAATATGCCATGGCATCTCCGAAGATGCCAAGGTATATGCTGAGCATCTGGGAAGATGCCGAGAATATGCTATGTAGATGCCAAACGTGTGGAACAAGCCTTGTCCCCTGGGCTCCCCTTTATAAGGAGCACCAGGGGGATCGTTCAGGGAGAGACCCCGAAGGGCTCCTCTCCTTTCTGCTCACTAGGAGCTCTCCTTCTTCCTCTTCCTCCACTCTCACAGAGAGCTTAGATAGAAGCATAGGGGAAATAGCTCAAGGAGCATGATTGTAGCCACATGTATGGCAATATTATGAGGGAATAGATGTATACATTGTATTTCTCTTTGTTCATATGAGTGCGGTCTTCACCGCATCATCCCTCCCCGGATTCCTCCACGTCCATCGGCCCCAACTTTAGCCTACCCATGGCATATGCCGTGATACCACCACGACATTTGGCGCCCACCGTGGGGCTCTTAGTGGCGTTGGTTGGGTTTCCATCCGGACGGGAACGTCTTCATCAACTTCTTCCTCATAGGGCTCATTCAGCTTCACCAAGCGAACAGAGAACAAAGAGGTAAGCGCAAAGGGTCTCCAAGTCTGACTCAACAAAAGAGGTAAGACTCAGCAAGAAGGACTCAAGCACTACTCCAAGCCTACTGAAAGTACCAAATAACTCAGCAAAGCACGTATGACTTAGCAAGACTCACTCAAACACTTCCTCAAGTATACTGTAAGTGCCAGATAACTCAGTCACCTACACTCAATCATTCACCCCGGGGAGAAAAGAACTTAACCCGGGGACTAGCCGACTTATCCTTATAGTCACCTTTGGATTAAGAGAACATCATGTTGATTTAGATCTGTACACCAGCCAGCTTATCTGTTAACTCGGCCATAAGTTGAATCAGCTTTTTTGTGATTCAAATAGATTTTGAGTCAGTTAGTTTATGTTTTGGATTGTCCTTTAACTCGGCTCCCCAGCCAGCTTATTTATAACTCGGATAGAAGTTGAGTCAGCTCATTTATGATCCAGATAGAATTTGAGTCGGCTTACTTATGAGTCGGATAGAAGTTGAGTCAGCTCATTTATGATCCAGATAGAATTTGAGTCAGCTTACTTATGAGTCGGATAGAGTTTGAGTCAGTTTATTTATGCTTTGGATTATCCTTTAACTCAGCTTACCGGCCAGCTTATTGATGATTCGGATTTATCTTGGAGTCAACTTGTTTATGCTTCGAATTAACCTTTAACTCGGCTCAGTAGAGTGTCTCTGATTCGGACTAACATTTGATTCGGCTTGCCAGGGTATACTATAATTCAGATTGGTATTCAGACTCAGCGTACTAATCATATCTCTGATTCAGGCCGAAGCTTTATTCAGTTCACCAGATTGCCAGGTTATGTTATGACTCAGATTGATATCTCACCATCTTGCCAGGTTATCCCAAATCACGAATGACTATTGGCCAGCTCATCACATCTCCAATCTATATCTCACATCTATATCTCAAATCAGATCTCTCAGTGGTTAGCCCTATTATCATATCCCAAAGCTTAATCTCGGATCCATGTCTCGGATCCATATCAAAGGCAAATTATCGTCATCACGCCAAATCAAGCTATATCATGGCAAACGAATAACTCGGATTTGGGATGAGTTAACTCGGATTTGAGTCAGATGACTCAGATTTGAGATGTAAGTCAAAATTGAGTAAAGTAACTCGGATTTGGGATGAGTTAACTCGGATTTGAGTCAGATGACTCAGATTTGAGATGTAAGTCAAAATTGAGTAAAGTAACTCGGATTTGGGATGAGTTAACTCGGATTTGAGTCAGATGACTCAGATTTGAGATGTAAGTCAAAATTGAGTAAAGTAACTCGGATTTGGGATGAGTTAACTCAGATTTGAGTCAGATGACTCAGATTTGAGATGTAAGTCAAAATTGAGTAAAGTAACTCGGATTTGGGATGAGTTAACTCGGATTTGAGTCAGATGACTCAGATTTGAGATGTAAGTCGAAATTGAGTAAAGTAACTCGGATTAGGGATGAGTTAACTCGGATTTGAGTCAGATGACTCAGATTTGGGATATAAGTCAAGATTGAGTAAAGTAACTCGGATTTGGGATGAGTTAACTCGGATTTGAGTCAGATGACTCGGATTTGGGAAATAAGTCAAAATTGAGTAAAGTAACTCGGATTTGGAATGAGATAGCTCAGATTTAAGTCGTATACCTCGGATTCAAGTCAGAGGACTCCAACTCAAGACCTAAGTCAATTTTGAGTAAAATCACTCTCATTCGGAAACAGATGACTCGGATCATAACTTACCCGAAGAGGTTAAAAGAGCAGTGCCCAATAAGGCCAGAGCTCATAACTTACCCGAAGAGGTTAAAAGAGCAGTGCCAAAGAAGGCCAAGACTCATAACATGCCCAAAGAGGTTAACGGAGCAGGGCCAAAAGAAAGCCAAGACTCATAACTTACCCGAAGAGGTTAAAAGAGCAGTGCCAAAGAAGGCCAAGACTCATAACATACCCAAAGAGGTTAACAGAGCAGGGCCAAAGAAGGCCAAGACTCATAACATACCCAAAGAGGTTAACCGAGCAGGGCCAAAGAAAGCCAAGACTCATAACTTACCCAAAAAGGTTAAAAGAGTAGTGCCAAAGAAGGCCAAGACTCATAGCTTACCCAATGGGGTTAAAAGAGCAATGCCAAATAAGGCAAGAGCTCATATCTTACCCAATGGGGTTAAAAGAGCAATGCCAAAGAAGGCAAGAGCTCATATCTTACCCAATGGGGTTAAAAGAGCAATGCCAAAGAAGGCAAGAGCTCATATCTTACCCAATGGGGATTAAAAGAGCAATGCCAAAGAAGTCAAGAGCTCATATCTTACCCAATGGGGTTAAAAGAGCAATGCCAAAGAAGGCAATAGCTCATATCTTACCCAATGGGGTTAAAAGAGCAGTGCCCAAGAAGGCCAGAACTCATAACTTACCCAATAGGGTTAAAAGAGCAATGCCAAAGAAGGCAAGAGCTCATATCTTACCCAATGGGGTTAAAAGAGCAATGCCAAAGAAGGCAAGAGCTCATATCTTACCCAATGGGGTTAAAAGAGCACTGCCCAAGAAGGCAGGAACTCGTAACTTACCCAATGAGGTTAATAGAGCTATGCCCAAGAAGGCAGGAATTCATAACTTACCCAATGGGGTTAAAAGAGCACTGCCCAAGAAGGCAGGAACTCGTAACTTACCCAATGAGGTTAATAGAGCAATGCCAAAGAAGGCAAGAACTCATAACTTACCCAATGAGGTTAAAAGAGGAGTGCCCGATAAGGCCAGTATTCATTACTTACCCAAAGGGGTTATGACCTGTGCCCAGAAGGCCAGAAGTCCAGAAACTTACCCAAAGAGGTTATGACCAGTGGCAGAGAAGGCCGGAAGTCAAAAAAATGGTCCCAGAAAGGTTATAAGCAGAGCCCAAGAAGGCCGAAATCACAAATTTACCCAAAAGGATTATGCGACCAAAAAAAGTATGACAAAGAAGTGGTATGTCAGAAAACAACTCTGGGGATATTTTAGATATAAAGCCCATGAGCGATTCTACGAATCCCACATGGCCTCGGGGACTAATGTCGGGGATATAACCCCAAGTACCACAGAGTTGGTCTATAAGTAAACTCATAAGAGACATGAATAAAGGAAAGAGTATTTAATAAGGAGATATTAGGCAAAATAGAAAAGGAAAAAGACAAGAAAGAGCAACTGGGCCGAGTAAGGGAAATCTCGGCCCAGCCCACACTCCCCATGGCCGAACTAAATAAAAAGAAGGAGAATAACCCCCGGTGGGCCGACCTAAGCCTAAGTCGGCCCACCACGGGCCTCTTACCCGAAGCCCACTCCACTTCCCGCCAAACCGACGCTGCAGGTCGATGCCCTCCCCCGCCAAGCTGTTCCCCTCCATTCCACCTCGTCTCCCGGGTGGGCCGAATGAGCACTAGCTCGGCCCACCGCGGGACTCGGCACCAGCTCCTCCCCTCGCCGCCCGGGTGGGCCGAATGAGCACAAGCTCGGCCCACCGCGGGACTCGGCACCAGCTCCTCCCCTCGCCGCCCGGGTGGGCCGAATGAGCACAAGCTCGGCCCACCGCGGGACTCGGCACCAGCTCCTCCCTTCGCCGCCCGGGTGGGCCGAATGAGCACAAGCTTGGCCCACCGCGGGACTCGATTCTGAGCTCCACAGATCGCACCCAGGCCGAGGTGGGCAGATTAACTGACGCAGCCGAATCTGCTCTACCAGTGAACTACACTTCCAGCAATGTCATTTGGGCCGAGGTATATTGCTCCAGGTACCAGTCTATTCATCTCAGGATAAAGCACATCATCAGATCAAGCCAAGACAAGCTACACAAGTATTATGCCAGTTCTAGGACCCAACCAACTCAGACAGGCACATGGCAAAAGGAATATGCCATGGCATCTCCGAAGATGCCAAGGCATATGCTGAGCATCTGGGAACGTGTGGAACAAGCCTTGTCCCCTGGGCTCCCCTTTATAAGGAGCACCAGGGGGATCGTTCAGGGAGAGACCCCGAAGGGCTCCTCTCCTTTCTGCTCACTAGGAGATCTCCTTCTTCCTCTTCCTCCACTCTCACACAGAGCTTAGATAGAAGCATAGGGGAAATAGCTCAAGGAGCATGATTGTAGCCACATGTATGGCAAGATTATGAGGGAATAGATGTATACATTGTATTTCTCTTTGTTCATATGAGTGCGGTCTTCATCGCATCATCCCTCCCCGGATTCCTCCACGTCCATCGGCCCCAACTTTAGCCTACCCATGGCATATGCCGTGATACCACCACGACAGACGGTGAATCAAGAGCAGCAGAAGTGTTTAGAACCGTACCTCTTCTTGTAGTGGATGGTAAAATAGGAACCTTGTCATCACGAGATTTACCCATGATGGATGGATAGCAGCAACAATAGAGAATCCAACTGAACTTGATAAATAAAGCTATGCTCCCCGGCAACGGCGCCAGAAAATAGTCTTGATGACCCACAAGTATAGGGGGTGTATCGCAGTATTTTCGAGGGAAGTGAAACCCAATTTATTGATTCGACACAAGGGGAGCCAAAGAATATTTATAAGCCTTAACAACTGAGTTGTCAATTCAGCTGCACCTGGAAACAATCTTGCTCACAGCAGTTTATCAGTAGCAACAGTTTTGTAGTAGGAATGGTAAAGTAACAGCAGTAGTAAAGCAAAGACAGTAGTAAAAAAAGGAGTAAACAGTGGGATTCGAGTGCGATAGGCATAGGGATGGATGGACGGGCGTTGCATGGACAAGACAATTCACATAACAATCAGAACATAGGGCAATTGCAGATAAATAAGATAAAGCATCCAAGTACTAGACAATCCTAGGCATGTGTTCTGTATATAGTCATACGTGCTCGCAATGAGAACTTGCACAACATCTTTTGTCCTGTCAGCCCGTTTGCAGCGGGGCCTCTAGGGAACTACTGGCAATTCAGGTGCTCCTTTTAATAGAGCACCGGAGCAAAGCATTAACACTCCATGAACACATGTGATCCTCACATCAAAGCCATTCCCTTCCGGTTATCCCGATTTCTGTCACTTCGGGGCCATAGGTTCCGGACAACAACGTGTGTATACAACTTATAGATAAGACCAAAAACATACTATCATAATGAATAAATAACATGTTCAGATCTGAAATCATGGCACTCGGGCCCTAGTGACAAGCATTAAGCACAACAAGTCGCAACAAAGTCATAAAGCACTAATAAAAGATACTAGGCATCATGCCCTAACAATCTGATGCCATTACATGAACGATCTCATCCAATCCCTACCATCCCCATAGCCTACAGCGGGGGATTACTCACTCATAGATGGGAGAAACATGGATGGTCGATGGAGAAGCGATGGTGATGATGATGGCGATGATCTCCTCCAATTCCCCGTCCCAGTAGGGTGCCAGAATAGAGTTTCTGGTACTGTTTCGTGGAATCTGGTGGTGGCGGCAGAGCGGAACTCCTTCTGGAAAAACGTCGAACCCCCCGGAGTTTTTAGGTCAGAAGGCTCCTTATAGGCGAAGAGAGAGGCCGAGGGGGTGCCTGGGGCCACTACACCATGCCCTGGCGTGGCCAGGCCCAGCCCGCCTGGGGGTGTGGCAGCCACAGCCCTCCTCAAATCGTGATTCAGCTCTGAGTCTTCTGGAAAAATAGACACTTTGGCTTTTGTCCCGTCCAATTCCGAGAATATTCATTTTCTCACTTTCATGGAACCAAAAACAGCAGAAAACAGGCAGCTAGCACTGTGGCTCTTGTTAATAGGTTAGTTCAATAAATCATATGAAAAATACTCCAAAGTGTGGACAAAACACAAGAAAGTGGATAAAACCAAGCATGGAACATCAAAAATTATAGATACATTTGCAATGTATCAGCCATGCACTTCCCACACTAGCCAGCTTCGGTCTAGGGTATAAGGTGTACGCGTCTACCCGTCGGGATAGCGGCAAGACAATTGAGGAATGACTTCAAACTTGGCACAATGGCTCACAATGACACACCACACACTTATATCACTTCAATGATCAATTATGTCATGCTTGGGCATGCCTTCGGCACGGTAGACAGCTAAAATCTAGGGTTTTAGGGCAGTTTTGTACGAGTACGGACGAATCATCAAGCCAAGTGTTCAAGGAATGTGCTCTCCTTTTGAACATTGCTCCACCATGCCCTCACAAACACTCACATCCCTTTTTTTACAAACAAGATGATGCTTGGCCATGCACTTCCCACACTGGCCAGCTTCGGTCTAGGGTAGTAGGGTGTAACGCGTCTACCCGTCAGGATAGCGGCAAGAAAATTGAGTAATGGCTTCAAACTTGGAACAATGGCTCACAATGACACACCACATACTTATATCACTTCAATAAGCAATGATGGCATGCTTGGGCATGCCTTCGGCACGATAAACGGCTAAAAACTAAGGTTTTAGGGCAGTTTTGGACAAGTACGGACGAATAATCAAGCCAAGTGTTTAAGGAATGTGCTCTACTTTTGCACATGCTCTCACAAACATTCACATCCTCTGTTTTATAAACAAGATGGTGCTTGGTCATGCACTTCACACACTAGCCAGCTTCGATCTAGGGTAGTAGGGTGTAACGCGTCTACCCGTCAGGATAGCGGCAAGACAATTGAAGAATGACTTCTAACTTGGCACAATGACACACCACACACTTATATCAATTCAATGAGCAATGATGGCATGCTTGGGCATGCCTTCGGCACGGTAGACGGCTAAAATCTAGGGTTTTATGGCAATTTTGTACAAGTACGGACGAATCATCAGGCCAAGTGTTAAAGGAATGTGCTCTCCTTTTGCACATTGCTCCACCGTGCCCTCACAAACATGTACTACAAAATTGAGGAATATTTAAGAATGTTGAAAAAATCACATGTCTACAAAATAGACTGTTTATGCCTACCTGAGAGGGCCATTACTAATAAGTCAAGGTTTTCAGTTAATTCTAAATATTCTGAAAAAAATACTCTAAGATTTCTGTATTATTAGAAACACAAACCGTATTTTTTGTCATTTTAAAACATATGGTTATATGATTCATATTTAAATTCAAAATTTAATATATTAGGTTGGGCCGGCTCACTTGGAGGATCCTTAGGTAAACTCGACCATTAGGGTAACTACCTTATTGAACCAAGACTATTTACCTCCCGCATATACACATTCACCCTCCATTAGATCTATTCGCACCTCCTCATATCGCCTCCTCTCATCTGAAACTGGACGGGGGAGAGCTTCGTCAACAATAGTCGATAGGAGGTAGTTTCGGAGATCCTCGGTCGCCATGGTGCAGGTACGTAAAATCGAAGCCCTGTCAACGATCTATATTTAGGTTAAATTACTATTCACGGATAACACAGACACACGATAGATCTAAGAGGACATAGATCTAATCCTCGCAATTTTTGTTTCATCGTGAAAAATTTGGATTTATAATTACCCAATATGTTTGAAAATATAGATCTAAATGTGTTTGTCGTAGATCTAGTCTAGGCTGATCACGCTGGTGCGTTTTAGCATCGGCGCAATTTTAGCTGCCAATCGCTCCATCACCTTGTCCACATAGTCGAATGGCCGGTGTTACATGCGGATTGTGTCCTAGAGAGCGAAAATCAATTGGACGATGAGATGCTCGGCTATTTTTGATTTTCAGTTCGTACTTTTTGTATCTCTTAGCACGCATGTAAACGTTTAAACGTTTAGCATTATTCATGCCATAATATGACATGTGATTTTAATTATGCTTCTATATTTCGCCAGGTTCCATTACGTGTTACCACTGCTGAGATCCGCGCTATAATCAAAAGGAAGAAAAAGTGTGTTTTTATCAGGGGTAAGCATTTTGTGCCAATTTTATTTTATACGCAATTGATATATTGGATGTCGCTAATGTGTGCAAAAATTACACTAAGATCCTGGAATAAATAGCAAGCATGATTTTGAAGCTTTTCTTCAGTTTGGCAATCATGTGAAGATGACTGATGAAGAGTTTGATGAACTTGAGCGACTAGTCGAGGCTCACATGCCAAAAGACCCCTTTTATGTATGCACCATCAAAAAATCCAACACTGTGAAAAATAAAGCTAAAATGATAAACTATTCTGTACATACGAACTTTTCACATTTATTTGTTTGCGTAAATGTGAAATCATTTGTATAACCGGTTGTCAAATCTATGTGCAGTACTTTTCAAGGAGCTTCACCATGAAGCATATTGTTATAAATATTCAATTATCAGCAGTTATAAAAGCCCATTCCAAAGATGAAAAAGTTGCACATGTTAAGTTGGTGATGAACAAGTCAATGGTGAATGGAGTACCTAAAGAAGGTGCCATGATTACAACAAACTGGATGGACATTGTGAGGCAGAATGGTATGAGAGTTAACCAGAAATTCGTGTTCTGATTCCGTCGTGGGGATGATGGTACTACGAAGCTATTGGTTGAGCAAGTGCGAAATCAACCTCAAATTCATGTTCTGGTTCAATATTATGCTTATGTACTCTTATGTTTGTGTAACACTTATGTACGATTATGTCTTACTTAGTTCGGTCTATATAAAATTATTAAGTAATCATCATTTCATATTATGTTGACAATTGTTGATGCTTCATTTAGGTTTCTCGGCATGAACACATTTATGGTTTTGCATCCGTGGGTTTATCCAAACCTTTTCTTATGTCGATGATCTTCATTTGGGGTTTCTCGCCGTGAACACATGTTGATGCTTTGTCTGGACTCGGAAACCAAGGGCCAAACATTTCCTTATGTCGGTGATCCTTCGGTAGGACTCGTGTGCGTCATACACATCCTTTGTGATGTACGTATTAAAAGTTCTTCAAAGATAGGGGCAACACTCAAATAGTATGAAGTTGATACTGTTTAAATTTAATTAAATTTCATATTGTGCATATCAAATTCGGAAAAACCCTAAATATGGTAAGACATTAAAGAATACAAAAAACACTTAAAAATACGACAAAACGCATAAAAATAGAAAAAACAAGCCACTAAAAAGTAATAACCCTGTAGGCCCATTTAACTACCAACAACGAGGCCCAATGTCGCTTTAATCACGGAGGGCGTAGTTATTGGCACGTCGATCATCTGACAACTCACGACTCAACCTAGGTAGGCCAACTCTCACCGCTTCTTCTTACAAGCCACTCTCGCCGTCCCACATTGCCGCCTCCCTTCTCCACCCCCTCTCATCTGTCGTCCAGGGATCGATGCCGCCTGTCACCACTTCATCCTCGCAGGACTCCCTTTTCGCCATCTCTCATTGGTGCCTAGGGGTGGGCATAAAAACTGAAGACCGAACTACCGGACCGAAATAACCTAGGAAGAACCGAAATAGACCAGAACCAAAAAATACAATCACCACTTCGGTCATCACTTTTCAACAACCGAAATTATCTAGGGAAGTTCGGTGTTGGCTCTCAGTTACCCGAAGAAACCGAAATAACTGATTTGCATTTATATAACCTAAAATCTAGGAAATCTAGCCCACAGTTTTATATAGTACCTCCACATAATAAATCGAGTAGGCAATCCCCAAGGCCAAACAGTACAGCACCTCCATGACTGTCTAAAACAAAGAGAACCTCCATGTATATGTCTCTGCTCCCGATTCCCCATCCTTGCGCAATCTGCGTCGCCTCTCCTTTTCTCCAACCACATGAGCGACTATGGAAGAGGCCTATAGGCTACAACCGGCACACCTTCTCCTCAAGTGGCTAGCGGCGGTGGCCTGCACCCTGGGTCCTTTTCCTCACCCCGGTGAGAGGCAGTGGCGGTGGACTGCAACCGGCGCTCCACTCCATCCCGACGGGCAGCGGTGGAAGGGGCCTACTGAAGACGCTTCTCTGCACCAAGGACGGCCAGCGGTGGCGAGGGCCTACATCCTTGCTTTTGATTGCATCAAGATTCTGTGATCTGATATTCTTGATAATTTGAGTTGTTGATGGAATGATGGGTTCACGTGATGTTCTTCTTCGTAGGATCTGATTTTTACTTGTAGAATCTTCTTGCGCGTGCATCCAGTTTGTTTATAAATCAATTTCAGAATTTTTTTTATGTGATCTATCGGTCAGTTCAGTCTTAACCGAGACCGAACCAAATTCCTGGCACACCGGACTCCTCAGTTAGCTTATTTTGGAATGACCGATCGGTCCATATTCTGTGAGAACCGAATTTATTGAAAACCTGAATAACCGAATCGATCGGTTCGGTCTAACCGAACGACCAGTCCTATTGGTGCCACCCTTCACCGCCTCTTCTCATCTGTCATCCAGGTACTGATTCCATGTATTATCGATTGTTTGTCATGTATACAAGATGCTTATATAGGTTTTAGAGAAATTGCTGTAGATTTAGATGGAGAAACATTATCACATTTTCTAAATGATTCGTGCAGCATAGACGATTTAGATGGAGATATATTTTATAACTACATAAGATGGGAAGATTTGGTAGCCGGCTTTACAAGCGTGCAACGTGCGAGATTTACCAGCACTACTTTTTGGCCTATGTTGGACGTGCCACGAATCACGATGCGGGAAAACTTAATCGGATTCATCATTGAGTTGTTCAATCAATCGTCTAGCACCTTCGTCATAAAAGAAGGACCAGGAGAAATAGTAGGAACTTGTGAGGACGTAGAACATATTTATGGTTTACGTAACCAAGGTTATTCTGCATTTCAAATTATAAAGTAAGATGGTCAAACTAATATGCATAACATACTCCCATGTTTTCTCAGCAAGTCAAGTGGTAATATAGTGATAAGAGATTTGATTAATGACATAAAGACCGAGAAGGTGTCCGATGACAACTCCATCCGCAAAGCGGTGCTTGTGCTAATTGGTCTTGTCATAGCCCCATCAAGTAACGTAACTGTACCTAAGACCTTCTACTGTTTAGTGGAAGACATTCCTCGTATTTTTCAGATTAACTGGAATTACTTGACACTGAAGTTTCTTATAGATAGTTTAAAGGATAGCTTTGTAGGATCTACTATGAGAGCATGGACCAAAGGAAATCTAGGTCTAGCACAGGTAGATATGTTAAGTCAAACAATCATCAGTTTTTATGTTCAGCTCTCGATGTAAAACTAAATTTATTTGTTTGTACAATTTGTTTGCAGTTTCTTTACTGGGAGAAGTTGGTGATCATTGATGATCTACTTATATTTCCTCTGTGTCTATTCGGCCACTAATAAAAAATGGACAGAAGACGAAATAGAAAGGAGATGTTCTTATGATTATAAGAATGACCGAGGCCTCGGAAACAACGCTAAAGTGATAGTAGTCAGTTTAATCATTATTTTGATATGCCACCATACATAGCTCGTGTTTGTATTTGTAATCTGTATAATTTATTCATTTTTATAACATGCAGATCCGTAATAAGGGAGCAATATAAGAAAAAGAGTGTAAAAAAACTATCAATGATGGTGAATAGTCAAGTTCAAACAAACGGGTCAGTAACATGGATATCCTATTCGAACGTACGATGACTGATTTGAAAAATCACATGGACATGAAGATGGAACTTATACCCTCGATATGTGAAGAGGTGATACGATCTATATTTTATATGTTATTTCATGTTGATGATAATGATACTACACTATGAATAAAAACTCAGTACTTAATATTTTTTGTTATGCAGAAGGTTCTAAAATTGTTAAATACAAATGGTGTCATGTACAGACCAACTGGAGCATCATAGTCGGACAAAGGAGGAGATGGTGAAGATATAAAATCTGTTCCTAGTGAATCACAATCAGCCAAAGAATTTGTCTATAAACATGGTAATAAAGAAGCCAAGCTTGATGACATACTGAGAAAAACGTCGGCTAATTCTGAAGCAGCCCTTGCGTATGATCCATTTGGTGGTGACGGTTACATCACACCCTTGAAGGACAAACGTATGCCGACGACTGCTATTGACATGTCAATAAATAACACACCAGACCACCTTCGGAAGATGGATGGTATAGAGGAGAATCCATGGGATGTAAATGAAAATACCAAGTATGCATCATCATCGGAGGTATCGTCATGTATTTTTGATACTCAGAAGGATATACAAATAGTGCACAGAGCGGTGTCAGAACGATGCACACAATGATATGACTTTTACCGCGGGGAAGGAAGATGCAACAAAGTGTGTTAATTCTATTGATAGCGGCAAAAAGGAAATTGACAATGGTCTAGACAAAAGGAAACGCGTACCCAAGGGTAATAGTAAATATGGTTCCCCATTATTTGAACGATAGAAATAACCGAAACGTAAATCAAAAAATACGAAAGTTATAATATTTTATAGATTTCATTACTTATTTTTATTCAGGAAACAAAATGGTTCAACATGGCAACTTGTGTGTTTTCATAAATATTATGCAACGATGTTATTTGAACAGCATGATATTGGAAAATGTTACACTATGTTAACACCTGCTGAAATAGAAGGTGTTGTGAAATATGTTTCAACAGCGGCGAAGATCCCCAAAGAAGCTGTAAAAAGAGCGTATCAGAACACAGATGAGGCCATCTTGTCTTCGAAAAATCAAATAATGGCTTAGTATTGTTGTAAGTAATTCGCTAACCTATTATTGTTATTTTACAACAAAGCAGTATGAACATGCAATCATTATACAACTATTATTTTCAGATACTTGATGCCTACATTCTAGAGTTGGTTCCCCATCTTGACTATGATCGGCACATATGTGAACCATTGAGGTCAACCTATCTTATCAAGCCATTAAAATGTACACAACAAAAAAACCTAAAAACTTTTGACGTAGAAGACGTGCCAAGACCAGGAGCTGTAGGAAGGATTATGAATGAATATTTTGCGCGTGACAAGGTAAAGAGTTTTTTTATAAAGTTAATGTTGTTGTTAACTATTTGGAATCCTACATAGTATATGCTAGTGATCTTATTTTGTAGGCATATTTCCCTCTCAATATACGCGGAGAACATTATGTGACAGTTGTAATGCATAACATCAAGAAGGAGTTCCAAGTCCTTGACCCTAAGTACAATTTAACCTATTCACATACGGTTGTGGATAACTTGGTATTATCTACTTTTCTCATCAAAATGGTGTTATCTTTCGGCGTTTTACCAACTCTTAATCTTTTGCAGAAAGGACAAATTGCACTAGACATATGATGGACAAACAAAACTACACCCAAACAATTTGCTGACATCGAAACTTGGCCTATTAAATATATGAAATTGGAAAAAAAGATGATGCGTAAGTACTTGTGAATCATATTACTTTTCACTACGGATGTCGTAAATGAATTTTATTTCATCGTATGGTAGCAACTCATGCGGATTATGGGTATTGCAATGTCTAGAGCACTGGGACGGGGATCGTATGACTAAGAACATTTCTCAGGTTCTATATATTATTCCTTTGTATAGTCGCAAAAATCAATATGATTACAATTCAATTTCTAAACTTTTCTATATGGTACTACAGACAACATTCAAAGAATCAAGAGGATCTACTGTTGCAACGATTCTCTGTCTAGAAGAAACAAGTTAGAGGCTGTGAAAAGGAAAGTCAGATCAGTGATTAATAACAGTATACCTTGAGAATTTACTAGTGCCTGTAGGTTTCCATACCTGGTAAATTCATATGAGATTTGTAAAATAGTTTATTGTTTTCATTTTACGACAACAGTCTGTATCCTGTTGTGTCGGGTCAACTCAAAACTAAGAAATTGTTTGGTTGTTTAACTTATTTGTTTCGACCCAAATTAGTTGTTCGCGTTGAAAAACTTGTTCGTTTCTTTCAACCAAGCGCCTTTTAATATAGATAGCGTGGTCTGTATATTTTAATATATTTAGCTTGATCTGCATATTTCGGTGAAATCAAACTAGATGGGCACGAACAAAGTATAAGCACAAAAAACGACATAGATATAATATAGGAGGGGCATCCCTTATAACATAGAAAACATACATAAAGAGGGGCATATATGCCTAAGCAAAAACATGAAAATAAACACTGTAGATGGTAGTGAAGCCTAGCACAACAGGGGTTCACTACCTGGACTCTCTCCTCCCTCTTGCTCTTGTTCCCCTTCTCGATCCCATCTCCTCGGCGCTGCCCCGGCCGTCACTCTTCCTCAATGTTGTACGGGAGAGTGTGCATACCGTTGATGGTAGGGAAGATATTGTCGAAGTTCGTGAAGATGTTGAAGGTGGTGAAGAAGATCGACTCATACCCACACCAGTAGACCTTGCCGAGGAGACAGTATGCATCATAGTGGTTGGTGAAGTGCACCGTGAGCCCTACCACAAGGCCTCTGAGGGCATAGTGATCTTCGACGCGGAACATGGACGGAGAGTCGGGTCGGAGGTAGCGATAGCCGGTGCTAAGGAAGGCGTGGCCCAACTCCCTCGGGGACCTCAACCTTCAGTTCGCCCATACTCGGAGGGCCCCTCAACAACGACCCCGGCGGGGTAGGTCATCTTCGGCACGATGCGAGGCGGGTGGAACGTAGCACCGTTGAACTACATGGCGTCAGCGGGCGATGGATCTTGCTAGGCAGCGTGCGATGGACCTTAGTGAAGAAGAAGGGCTTGACAGATGGATGTGGTGGAGTGTGGGAGAGGATGCTATGCAGATAGGGCAGTTTAAATAGCCTGGAGCGCCGCTTGAACAAGATCGGTGAGTAACTGCAAGACGCGTCGGATACTCAACGTGTATTGGTGCGAAACAAGGCGTGGCCGTATCCATCACGCGCGTCGTCTCGGTGTCCATGGTCTCTGAATCGCTGCGTCGTTAATTGATGCACTGATTCAACGAGTCTGAAATAAGCGTAGTCGTTATGTCGTAAAGTATGAAACGAGCGTTGCATGCTACATCGATCGACGTGTCCGCTTAGCTACACGTGCATGCATGCTTCCATGGTGAGGATAGGGTCTAATCAGGAATCCCAAGGCCCAATGGTCGAAACACCGCTCCGTTTCAACGTGTATTAATGAACGGTGTTTTCAGGGCCTTTTCCATGCATGCGCCATACAGCGTCGTAGCCTGTCTATTGCACACCATCGCAGCGTCACAGTGTTACAGCCTCATAGCCTAGCTACTTGCAAATCTTTTTTTCGCTGTGAATTCATGCGGGCGTGTCGCTCGGTCGGTCACGCGCCAAACAATTTCACACGGGGCACAGCTTTTCCGTCACACGCCTCGATACCGTGCGCCCGCGCCTCCTTGAAACAATGCACCCTTAAACACGAGGGGAGAACGAAGCGACAACGACGCGCCCATTTATCTGCCCCTCCACCACTCAAGCAACCGCTAGCCGCTCGCCGCCCCCCCCCCCCCCCCGCCACGATGCAGTTCAACAGCCGAACGTACCGCCGCACCGCCACCGTGCTGGAGAGAGAGTGGCCGCACGACTGGGTTGTGGAGAACTGCCTCCGCATCTGGGCCATCTCGAGGTGGAGGGGGCCGCTAGAGCTGGCCCGCTTCTTCCTTGCCGCTGGCTACCGCCACCTCCCTACCAGCACTCCACCCATATTCCAGATCGAGTAGCAGTACGACGACGCCAACAGCAACAACATCTTCAACATAGGCCTCTTCGTCACCTTCGTCAACCACTACGACACCTACCACCTCCCCGGCCAAGTGTTCCAGCGTGGATGCGAGTTCATCGCGTTCACGACGTACAATATCTTCACGGACTTCCACAACATCTTCTCCATCAAAAGCGCGGCCTACTCTCTCCCGTACATCATGGCGAAGGATGATGAGGGGTATGACGCGTAAGGAGCAGCCAAGGAGGATCCAGGGAGCGGCCGGGCCGGACGAAGAAGAAGACGATGTCGTGTATGTGTCGTGTTCTGTATGTTCGTGTCATGTCGTGGTCTTTGCTTGCTACTATCGTGTAAGGTTGGTATTATGGTGCCCGTAGACTTGCTTTTCTACTATGTAAGGTTGCTAATCGTGTTTTATCAATATATGTGCTTATAGTTCATGCAAAAACACACGTGTGCATACTACCAAAACGGGTACCACAAGTGCATAAACAAAAGGCTCAAAATGTGATAATAGCTCGTGCATCAAAAGGTTGGAAAAAATTTCGCTACAATTATCATCGAAAAGGAACTATAGAATTTAAAGTTGATTTTATTCAAGCCAAAGCCATAGACCATAACATCCATGTCAGTGGGTTCTATGATAACAAAGCATCACGATTTTCACTCGAACACCGATTGCGTTGTCTAACAACCAATGATCAGGAGATAAACAAAACCGAGAGAAATTACAAGGATGTCGCTCTCCTTCCAATTCCATGAAAAACGTCGCACATAAGCTATTTGCCTGAACAAACATCAGCAGACTATAAATATACATCACAAATACATATTTTCACACGAATTGCCTAAAAATTAATTTCCATGTATGATACTTGAAAAATGACTATCCTTGCTGCTGTAGGACATTCCTACACGAGATGGCACACAATATTAGATAATAAAGTCTAATAAAAATGCAGGCGATATATCAAGCTAATATTCAAAACCATACTTGGGATGATATATACATTTCGGGTTCTTCCTGTTATGTCCCTCATGTTGGCAAGCACTGCACACCCGCTTCTTCCGCTCTTTGTATCCTAGTGGTCGACCGTTTTTGGTCATGGGAGATTGTTTCTTGAGTGGAACTTTCTTGTTTTTCTTAGGTGCACCCTTGGTGGAAACTTTTTTAGGATCACCAATATCAAACTGGCTTGCTTGACTTGCATCTGGATTTTTATTAACTGAACTACGAGGACCATATGCTCTGTATTTATCATACCCCTGTCTTCTAGAAATAATTCCATCGATGGTACTCTTCAGAAGATTGTACTCCGCTATGTCATTGCACGCAATATGCATAGCTTGTGAGGCCAACACATTTATACTGCTGTATTTTTTCCGCTCCTCTGGCTTAGACCAATCCCAACCAAACATATCGCTCGTGTGTCTCGCAGGCAACCCAAACCTGGTGTTTTTAGTGAAACGCCACAGAGCACAGCAGTCTGGTATTGCAGTAAATTTTAAGTGATTGAGCACGCGCAGTATGTGCTTATAAGGGATATCTTTGCGAATCATCCTTCGGCAGCTGCACCTTATAATTTCTGACGAGTTGGGAGTGTATTCCATGTAAAACTTGCTATCAAGATTATTTTTCCATGCGACAATAAAGGTGTATGAGTCAGATCCTAGCTTTCTTTCTAAAATCTGCATGCCGCCAATCTTTAAAATGTCACCTTGCAAAATGTAGAACACAGTTGGAGTGAAGATTGTTGCAGCAGCTACCTCTAGTTCTCTGAAATCAGTAACTGGCACCGAAAATGTCTGTGAAACCGTGCAGTCATCTTTAACCTCCTTCTCACAGAGACATGCGATGGCATTTTCGTAGTGACTAACCATGTCCACCAAGTTCATTTCCCCATCAAGGTGAAGGTGAAGAGATGAGTTTAAACTTTCACTCCTTTGGTTGCTTTTCATATCCAGCCAGAACCCTTCTGAAAGATACGTGGCGGCTCATAATCTCTTCTTCGTGTATATTCTCTTAAGCTAATTTGTAGTTTTGCGTGACGTCCACTTCCTAACAAAAGTGTGTCGTCGCTACTCGAATACTTGCTCTAACGTGGTGTAATATAGAAGAGTCATAAACTCATTAAGTGACTTGTTAGGTAGGTGCATCTCCATATTTTTTCAATGTGAAAGCTGCAAATACGATGGTATACACCAGTAAGTACTTCCTCCACAGTATTGATCATCGCAGCATCCGCATCCGTGATTACTGCCTTTGGCCTCTGCTGGCACATTGCTTTCAAGAAAATTTGGAGCAGCCAGGCATATGTTTCTTCGGTCTCGTTTGATGGGATGACACAGCCAAATACCGTTGTTTTACGGTGGTTGTTCAAGCCGACAAAGGGAACAAATGGCATTCTATTCATCTTGTATGTGTTTTCAAGCACAACGACGTCGCCGTAGTTCTGGTAGTCCCAACGTGATTGAGAATCGCACCAGAACAAGTGCTGCAGATGGCCTTCATGTAGAGTGTAACCATAAAAAAATTCAGGAACCCTCTTCTTTCTCTCCGCCATGATGCCCAAGGTTCTGTTAGCATCACCCTTATAAAGCAGCTTCATCTTCTCCATTGAGTACATGTTGTACAAATCCTTCCTTATAAATCCCACACTGGCATATGAACCACCAAGTTGCTAATCATTGATCGCATGATGATATGCTTCCTAACCCCCATGTTACACTGTGATAATATCTCAGCTCTTTGGGAGTCGTTGATCTTCCTATGGGACCAAAGAAAAGGGACTTCATCCGGTCTCGCTAACACATGATTGTGAATGTCATCAAAACTCTGAACGATCTAAAGACTAGTTTTTTCATCAAACTTCACCATCATACGTGCCTTACAGTTGCACCTAGACTCACCTCTGAGCCTATATTTGCGGCCTTCCATTGTCAGTAACTTCTTGTCACATTTCCCTTGGTTGCAACACACAAAGCGTCTTAGACGAACAAGTCCATCATCAAACTGCCTCACTTGGTGCTTCCTAATGCCAAACCCATGATCTTTGGCATATCTGTTGTAGAAAGAATAGGCTATTGCTTCACTATCAAATGTTATTTTCATTATCTTGCAGTACAGTTCTCTCTTATCATCAGGATACCCAGTGTCATTGGTACATTTATTTGAACTCTCAGTCTGATTACATGGTGCCTGCTATAAATTCAAAACCTAGCCATTAGAACTATAGTAGTATGCATGTTGGTTCGTTGATTGCTAAAAACAGCCTATAAATAATACCTCACTCATGGCAACGAACATATAAAAATTTGGTGCATCGTCACAATCATCATAATTACCCATCTCCAAGTCTGATTCACCAAAATAGTCATACTCCATACCAGAGTCATTTAGTACCTGAACAATTTAGCAATATTTAGCATACAATTGCATCATCCGGTGCATGCCATATAAAATTTTACACCACTACACATACCTCACTATCGACAAACATGTCCGTTTCTTCATGGTTGTTAAGGCCATTGTAGAAATCATCCTCATAGACAATCTAAATAAATTAAGCCATGAGATATCATATATTATTTAATATAACATTTAAATATCAAAGAAGAAGCTAATGTGTCCTCACATCAAACTCTTCTTCGCTCCAGCCGTCTTCAAGATGCATATTGGCGAACATGGAATCATCACCGACATACCCGGTTTGATCATCTTTCGTACTAGATCTAGAGTCCTTCATCTCCTCTATGAGTGGTTGCGCCACATTGTTAGAATCACTAATGCTACGCGTGTCTAAGAATTACTAGAGACGAAGCATGATCATGGGATAAACTTACAAGATCAGAATATGAAGCCAACGATTTAGATTAGAAACCCTAGTGACGAAGACGCCGAGCCGCTGGTGTGCCTTCTACTTTCGAGGATCTGTGGCGGCGGACGCGAGGATCTGCAGAGGCGGACGCGAGGATCTGCAACGACGGACGCGAGGTAGATCGGCGGCACCGAGGGAAATCAGATCCGCGGGTACGAGCGACCAAGTTTTACCAGGTGGCGGAGAAGAGAATGCTTCAGTTACGCCCAACAATGGTGCATGCATGGACATGGGAGCTAATCGTGGTGATTAGGTCTAGGTGGGCCCCACGTGGGGTCGTGCCGTACAGCGTCGTCAGTCCCTGTATACAGATACGAGACTATACTGGAGTTGGATATGGTTTCTGCTGGGCAAAAAAAATAAAGTCGACAAAATGTGCCGGACTAAAATGGCCCTAGTAGTTTAGACTTCCTCGTAAACGACGGTGCGTACTGAAGCACTTTACTTATCAAGATCTTATGTGAATTTTAGTTCATTCGATTAGATGTACACTGGTTACTCTTATCGACAATTGGATGGGAAACATGCGCAGAGTGGAGCGATATTTTAGTTTCCTTTAAGAGCTGAAACTCGACTAGTGGTGTCGATCAGACTACGCGCATTGTCTATAAGCTTGCTTGATCACATGCAAGTATTATGAGGCCATCTGCCACTACCATGAAAAAAAAAATTAAATATCAAAAAATTAAGAAAGAGAATTCTGAGTGTATATCTGGATATTTTGTGTTCTTACACAAATTTTTGGGAAACAAAAATATTTTATGTGACTTATGTAAAAAGAAAAAAAATTGTCCAAAAATAATCATGTTGAAGCATCTAAATTTGTATTTTTTACACAAGACAAAAGTAATTTTGAAATTTCAAAATATTTTTTTAAATAATGGGTTCATTAGTACTCATGAGATGAATTGGATCTTCAGACATATTGCGGTTATAGTATCGTAGAACAGACCACTGGGCTTGTCGAAACGTCATACATGTGGCGGGGCGAAGCGACTATTCCTCTAGTTGCATTTACGCGGCTTAGATTGGAGTTCATGTCAGTTGCAGTAGAAAGCGGTGCATGTGCATATGCTCAGACTTAATGGTTCTGGTCAAGACATACGGCCGGTCAACAACCAGCTTTTTGGACAAGATAAAATGCACGAAAACGATCGCAAGTTGGCCATTCAACTACAGGGAACGCATGAGTGTCTTGAGTCCCCCTAAATATTTTTGCAAGATGGATTGGAAAAGGGATAAGCAATTATGTGGCAGTAGCATCATGGCCAATCTATTTTTTAATCCAGGGACATCACGTTGGACACATCGAAGCTCCCTGCTGCAACCCTAGAAAGAGCACTCCCCTGCACCCACTCTCCTCAATCACTCGTCTCAATCTGGATCCTGGCAAAGCCTACACGGCTACACCCACCAAAAACCCGTACCTCCTTTTGGCCGTAGAATCAAAGCCTGGGATGAAAGGAGTGCAGCATATCCTCAGCTACGTTGGAGTACTGCTAGCAGTGTAAGATCAGAGATCAGATTCGATTTATTACTACTCCCATGGGTAGTAGTACTAGATAGCCATGGCTGGAGCTCTCATCTGATATTAAATCCCTCAGATCTCCCAATACGGCACACGGAAACGTAGAGACCAAGAAGCACAATCCCATCCACCCGAGAGATCTGCCGCCCATCACCCAACCCGCCTCCCCTTCCTCGCGAGCCACAACTTAACCCTAGCCGCCCGGCCGCCCGCTGGTAGCCTCTATAAATAGCACGCCCTGTAAAGGCCACTTCGCCACCACAGTGAGTGAGAGAGTAGTACTCCGGTGCGTAGCTAGCAGCCATTGACGGGGAGCTTGGAACTAGGAGGTGGGAGTACTACATGCTAGTCATGTGGGCTTGCCAAAGGGGCGCTTACCGAGAGCTCTTTGGCATTCTGTCCATCTCCTTATGAATCTTGCAGCGAGATCTCACGATCTGTCGAGCTTGCCGATTGCCTGGAGGTGGGCATATTGCCAATGGAGCTGTGTAGGCCTCCCTTTGTAAAACCCATATGGCACAAATCAAGCCGGTTTCCTGATTGAGAGGAGGTTATTTCCATATTTGTTGACAGTATCTGAACTACAAGTTCTTCTTTTCTTTTCTTTTCTTTTAGTTTGGGCTCTTCCTTTTGGGTTTTTTAGGGTGTCCGCTCTTGTTTACTTGGTGGATGTTACGGTTCATCGTGCATGCTGCTCTCAGGGAAGATTTAGGCAAGTTTTATCTGCACACAGATGCCAGCTCTTGATCTGTTTCTTGCATCTTAATTGAAGTGTATGTTCTTACTATAACTCGTCGCCTGGGAGAGGAAATACGGTGGGCCTTCCGCATGTCCTTTTGGATCTGTATTTTTCTCCCTATTTCCCAGTGTCCAAGTTCTTCTATTTCTTGCTGTTTTTCTGCAGGGCTATTCGTTGAATCTTCAACAGTTACATCCCTGCAAGTCACCAAACTTTTCTATGATTGCTTCCGATTTGACGTGTTCGTTAAAATACCAATGACCTATTCAAGCACGAGAATACAGTACTACTCATCATGCGTTCTCTCTCCTTGGTTAGGGTTTTGTGCCCTGTGAGGCTGTGACAGATGATAGTAATGATGAGATGAGGTTTTCTTTTCTGTGTCCTATCATTTCCTCCCTCTCTACATCTGCATCTTTTTCATTATTGTATTGCTTGTTCCAATAAGAATTTTTGTAAATGTATGTACGCAAGTTGCAGCAGAATTTTCATGGGCTTCATGATTTCTTCAGTCATAGACCCCCCTGCGTGCTAGTACAGCTGTCAGCGTATTTTGTTTGTTTGTATTGTGGTGGTCTTGTGATAAATGTGATGGATCAAATTTGTGTATGCTAGTCAGTAACCTGAACTGTGGATCTTACATCTCTTTATGTAGCTTTACCCAACACAGATTGATCATTACCAAGTTGGACAATGCAACGGAACCTTGCTTCTTTACTATGAATGAGTTTGCATGCATGGTATATTATTGTTTTATTAGTGATGATTACCTCAGTTGATCACATGTATGAAGAATTTTATACTTCTCTTTCAACAACGGGGAAGAGAGATATCTAGTTGAAAGAAGGAAAACAGATCTCATCATCACTACCGTATGTCCGCACTGCTGCTGCCTAACTAGACAGCAGTGTGATAATGAACTTAAACTATTTATGATCAAAAAAGGAAAAAAAATACACTCTTTACAGCATATTTTTTCTTCATCGTGGGTTTAGGATTAATATTCAAACTTCTGCTACATAAAATTTTAAAAAGAACTTCTGCGTCATTGAGTTTTCGTTTCATATTCGCATGATAATTGTCAAAAGCTCATTAGTTTACAAGTCTTGCTTACATTCCATATTAAATGAGGGGCGTCAAAAACTTACAATGCATATGTCTGGTTCTTGTGATCACGAGTTCACATTTTGCTGTGCGAGTTAATTTTCTTGCAACATGAATTCGCCAAAAACCAGTACTAGTGGGTCAGAATTTTATGGAGCCCCGGTTGTTTGTCTAGAGAAAAAACCGAGTTTGCACTACTACTAGTACAGTACATCTTTTCCGCCCTTGTTAATTTCTGCAAATACGCTATATAGAGCAATTTCGTTAAATCTGGCAAGTTACATAGGCAACTATGGATCAGTTTTGTTCTATGTTTGCTATTCTTTTCTTTGAGTAACAAGACCAGATTGTAAGTGATGTTTATACTATCAATCAATATAGTACTAACAAGTCCGTAACGGTCCATTCTATTTCTAAGCTCATTGGAATGGTCCAGTCTAACTGAGGAGAATTTAATTTGCTGGTTTCCAGACTTATCTTTCTGTTCCTTTGGTCCTGTCAGTTTCTCAGATAGTCCTGATCAAACACACCTTTCACGCTATCAGCTCCTTTAATAGATCCGTGATACCTGGCAGCCGTTGCAGCAGTGTACATAGCTACTTGAACGGATTATTATGATCCGAGGATACAAGAAACCAAAACTTAGTAAATGCTCAAGGAAGTCGGGAGATGGGGGCGAGGGCGGACGAACTCCGACAGTTTCCTACACGCGAGGTGGGCTCTCCACCGGGGCGGCGCACGTGGAATGCGGGTGGTGGCTGAGACCTTCCACGACGGCGCGTTGGCCGGTGACGGGCTCCTCCTCGCTGCGCGGTTTGGCCGGATCTAACAGAACATCACACTTGTTTTGTCGTCTTCTTTCTCGATGTTGGCCTGTCCGGTGAGGTTTGGAGTGGTAGAAATAGAGTGTCAGCGGGTGGCGTGGTCCTAGGGTCCAACTTACGCCAAGATGATGATCTATAAGATTCGTGTTCCCATCGATCCGGCTAGCATGTCGTGTCTCGGAAGGCTCCTCCGGTAAACTTCACTGTACGATTCATGCCTAGAGATTGCTAGACCGGGTGGGATTTGGTCGTGCGCGTCCATATTTTTCTCTGGCCTTTGGTTTCAGAGGGAGCGTTCTGAAGCTCTGTTGGTTGTTACCATCATGGGGCACGCTTTCTGGTTCCATGGTGTCTGAGGATTAGCAAGTGGTTATGAGGAATTGACTTGGTGATTCGTGACTTGGATCAGCGGCATCTTATGTGGGGCAACAACATAAAACACGTTCTAAATCTTATCTTTTAGGGTGAAAATTCAAGGTCCTTAATTGATTGTACCTGACAATGATCTTGTTAAAGACATTCGTCCTGCTGCTACAAGCCAGATTTTTAGTTCTTTTAGTTTTTTTTAGTTGTGTGCACCCTAAAGCTGCTAGGACAATGGGTTGTTCCAGAGCTGTAATTGGTATTCTGGTGATATTAGGGTATCTCTACTAGACTGACCCATTTGATCGCGGGCTGTTCGAATCGGTCCGCGCGGACAGATGGCAAGGGAAAATCCGCCCCATCAGCGCGAGTCATTTGACCACGCATGTCCCAGGCTGACCCATTCTCCGTGCAAAATGGGTTGACAATGTATTGCCGCGAATAACGCCCGCATGGCATTGGCACATTAATTGCCTATAAATACTAGGTCGTTAACTATTTCAGTAATTACATGACAAAAACAAGAACGTCGGCGATCTAAGAACCTGCATGTCGTCCAACCCTACTACCTACAATGGCGGCGATCCAAAAAGTTTCTTGCCATCATGCTCTACGCCGGCGGCGCCATCTACTGCTCGGCGTCAGCGGGGCCCTCGTTGTCGCTGCCTTGGTCGCTATTTTTTTTTAAAATAATACACTTTTTTTATTCAATTTCACGAATATTACGCAAAAAAGGAAATTACACATCTAACGCACTGTCGTTTTTTGAAAGAATGACCAGCCCGTGTCGTTTTTTAAAAAGACATCAGCTCGGGCCGTCTTTTGAGGCGCCGAAAGGAGCGCGGCGGGCCCCACCCCGCCGGGCTGCAGGCGGACAGCACTCGGCGACCGCGCGCGTCGTTTGATGGAAAGACGACATGGTGGCGTCGTCCTTTGAGGCAACGACCGGTTGCGTCGTCTTTTGAGGCAACGACGAGCTCATCCATATCCCCACGTCGCGCCGCGCCTAGCCCCACGCCAGACCACCCCGCCTGCCTCCTCCTTCCTCTCCCTCAGCCCCGCGTGTTCTTCTCCCCTGCTGCTAGTTCTTCTCCCATGGAGCTGCACCGATTTGCTGTTACATTTTGCTCCGTTTTCCACTAAATTTGCTGCTGAAACATATTAGAAAGCTAGTAGATTCCTGATCTACTTGTGGGATAGTCTGGCGAAGCGATTTGAGGCGTTTTCGTGGAGGTTTTTCGTGGAGTTCTTGAGGAGCAATGGCTATGATGGAGTCTGGGGCGGGGGCTTGAGGCAGCTGCACGGTGGAGTCTGGGGCTGGGGCTTGAGGCAGCTGCACGGTTGAGTGGAGGCAGCTGCACGGCAGGATTTCGCACGCTTCAAGGGTAAACCCTAATTTCTTACTAACTGCAGTCATTTGTGTTTGTTTATCTTCTCGGTAGTTCTGGATGTGGTATGTTAGATGCAAGATTATTCAGTTATAGGATTATAAGTATATCTGTGGGCTATGTCAGATTATTCGGCTATAGGATTATAATTATATTTGCGGGCTATGCAAGATTATTCGGCATAGGATTGTAAGTATATTTGCGGGCTAAAATCTTTCATTGTACGGGCATTTGACAAATTGTGGTATTTTTTTAGGTCTGAAGTTATGCCGAATAATGTAGTATTTAGGTTCTACTATGGTGACGGTGTCGTCAAAACAAACCAGTATGGAGTTGATTTGAGCGATTTTTATTGTATTGATGAAGTGCTCCAGGATCCTGAAACAATATCCATTATTGAGTTGAAAGATTGGTTATGTGCTCGTTTAGGGCTCCCTCCCACCCATACTGTCGGTGTGCATGTATTATGGACTAAGTCAAGGATTAAACCTGATTTTCTTTAAGACCGATAGAAGAGCAAGCTAAATGGGTCAAATGGGTGAAAGCCTGTCTGCATAGGGTAGTTAACCCCAGTGTCTTAGTGCTTCCTGTGGCGAAAGAGCCTGTTTATGATCAGGGCCAGAGTAGTCAGACACACCATGCTGGTGGTGGTTATGATCATGAGCAGAGCAGTCAAGCCGAAGACGGAGGTGGTGGTGGCTACTATGATGATCAGAGCAGTCAAGGCCAAGATGGCGGTGGTGGTTATGAACCTGGTCAGAGTAATTATGCACACACCGATGGAGGTAGTTATGAACCTGGTCAGAGTAGTTTTGCACACACCGAGGATGGTGGACATGAATCAGCTGAAGGTAGTCAAGGGACAGGAGAAACTATTTTCAGTGGTGAGGTCGATGAGGACGAGATACATGACGGTTGGTTGCAAGATCAGATGGAAGCCGAAGATTCAGAAGGATACAGTGATAGCTCTTATGATTCCGCTGGGTCTGATCAAGAAGACCAACCTATTTCGGCATCATGGAATCAAGACCACACAGCAGCAATGAATGTGAATGATGGGCATGATTCCTCGTGGCACTATCACGCCAACAACATCTCCATTGGTGCATTATATCCTAGCAAGAGGCATCTACAGGAAGAAATCGTTGAGTGGGCATTGTCCACGCAACGGGTTTTCAAAACAAAGGTGTCATCCCAACAATATTTGACTTTGGTTTGCGAGGTAGCCGGATGTCCTGCCAGGGTCCATGCCCATGTTCCTCGATATGACACCAACTGGAAGGTTAGCAATGTTGTGCAGCACACATGTCAACTTGACAATGTCCTTCAAGACCATCGTAATCTCACGTCAACCCTCCTGGCTAGACTGTTATACACTGAGATAGTGGAGACCAAAGCCATGGTGGTGAAAGCTATCATCAACAAAGTTGCTGTCAGATTTTGCTACAATATATCTTACGGAAAGGCTTAGAGGACTAAGCAAAGGGCACTGGAGACAAGATTTGGTTCGTTTCGAGATGGATATGACTATGTTGTTCGGATGCTGCAGACACTGCAGGCTAGGAATCCAGGAACATACCTCGACATCCAACACTTAACATTGCCTCAAGAACCCAATTTGAGGGTGTTGTATCGAGTGTTCTTCTCATTTGCTATATGCATAGAAGCTTTCACTCACTGTCGACCAGTCATTTGTGTAGATGGAACATTTCTCACTGGCAAGTATAGGGGCCAGATCTTGACTGCCATAGGTCAAGACGAGAACAATCAAATTGTTCCACTTGCATTTGCTTTCGTGGAGAGCGAGAACACCGAGAGTTGGATATCGTTTTCCAGGCAGCTGAAAATAGCAATTGTGAGGGATGTACCGAATGTATGCGTCCTTCATGACAGGCATTCGGGTATACTCAGCGCGATAAGGAAGCTGACTCAGCCTGCTCCACATGAACCAACTCCATGGCTAGACATGCAGAGTCGTTGGTGCATGCGGCATCTAAGGGCTAACTTTTTCTCACAGTTCAGGAACAAGGCCCTGATGAACCTATTCAAGAAGCTTTGCAAGCAGAACCAGGAGTGGAAGTATATCAAATGTCGGGCCTATCTAGATGAATTCACACAAAAAACATGTTAGGCAGAGGAAAGCAGCTAGAGCAGCAGCTGTGGCGGCTCATGCGGCCGCGGTAGCTGCACAGACAGTAGCTGGAGCAGCACCAACTGAGGAAGAACCAATTGCTCTTTGCGATTTGCCAGGATTTGACCAACCCGGTACTAGGAGGAGGCCTGGTAGACGGATTAAGAATTTTCAGGAATGGATAGAGCATGAGCCTGTGGAGAGGTGGTCTCTGTTGCACGACACTCATGGTGCTAGGTTTGGCGTCATGACTACAAATCTTGCCGAAACTTACAATTTCATCTTGAGAGGAAGCAAGGCTCTACCATTAACAGCTATTGTGGAGTGTATTTTCACCGGAACGTTGAAGTACTTCAGAGACAGACTCCAGCTTGCTCAGATGCATATCATCAACAACCCAAACACGAGGTACTGTTCAAAGATAATGTATTATATGAATGACAAAATGGAAAAGGCTCGGTCTATGCACGTCGTCGCCATCGGTAATCAAGAACGAAGATTTGAGGTTCGCCTCCCTTCCAACAGGATCGGATCTGGAGAAGATGTAAATACACAAGAGGTGAGGATAGGCAATGAGGCTTGGCCGACGTGTGAGTGTACCTGCAACAAACCCAAGCTGCTGCATCTTCCTTGCTCTCATGTACTTGCTCCGTGCGGGCGGTTAGGTATGGATGCGAGATCGTTTGTGTCTCCTTATTTTCTTAAGGAGTCGGTGATCAATACATGGACTGGCGAGATGATGGGATATAGAGCATGGGGCAATTTCAACAAAGTAAACCCCGGTAAAAGGATTTACATCCCAGATCTTGGACTAATGCGGACAGGCAAAGGAAGGCGACAATGTGTTCGCATCTGTAATGATATGGATGAATCCGAAGCCGGAGGCCCTACTAGACAATGTTTTCTATGTAATCATTTTGGTCATAGAGACACCAATTATCATATCTTCGGGACTAGAGGAGCGGCTCCTCGTGGACGTGGCAGACGTGACAGGCGAGGAACAAGAGACAGAGGAAGAAACTAGAATTTGTAATTCGTATGGAACCATATTCTAAATTTGTAATTCGTATGAAACTATGTTTTAAATTTGTAATTCATATGGAACTATGTTTTAAATTTGTAATTCTTATGGAACTATGTTTTAAATTTGTAATTCGTATGGAACTATGTTTTAAATTTGTAATTCGTATGGAACTATGTTTTAAATTTGTAATTCGTATGGAACTATGTTCTAAATTTGTAATTCTTATGGAACCATGTTTTAAATTATGCAGATGGCGGGATCTTTGCTTAATGCTAATATAAATAGAAAGCACCGGTCAACTTTATTGGATGCCGAACCAGGGAGCTTGAAGCACCTTATCACTCGCACTCCCATGTCTAACTGGATGATACACCCTTATTGGCTGCAGAGGTATGAGACATTTATTTCTAGTTGGGGTTCAAATATTTGAGGGCCAAAGTAAACAAAATGTAATTCTATCTCGGTATGCAGGTTGAAGTGGGCCGGGCTATTACCATTTGTGCGTCTGGTTGAGGCCACTCATACGCAGGAGATAGAAGGAAGACACCATGGCTTCCAGACCACGCGCATGGGCTATGACGGGTCGTTGCTCACCTGCTTAGTGGATCGATGGCGGCCCGAGACTCACACTTTCCACTTTCGCTCGGGGAAGATGGCTCCTAGACTGCAGGATGTCTCGTACTTGCTGGGCCTGCCGTTGGCTGGAGTGCCAATAGGCCCGGTGGATGCACCGGCGAATTGGGCCCAAGAAATGGCCCAACGATTCTATGGCATTCGTGAAGGAGTTCCGGAGTTCACGTATGAAAATCATGGGCCCAAATTTGATTGGTTGCAGAACTATCAGATTTGTTTGCTACTCAGTATCTTCGTATTTGACACACCTATTTTCATATCACACGATGCTAAAACTTGTTCTATTAACCAATGCAGATACAGAGGTTCGGGTACCCAGCCGTTCTGATGACTGAGCCACAAATTACGTGCAGCCTTGAGGCGTACTTACTGTGGCTACTTGGGAAGGTGATGTTCACCGAGAACCACGTCTCAACCATCAGTGCGCCCTACATCTGCTATGCTAGAGAGATCACGGAGGCGACGTGCCAGAACGACATCACACAATGGAGTTGGGGTTCTGCTGTCTTAGCAGCAATATACCGAGGTATGTGCACGGGCTGTACGCTAACCAAGGAAAAATCTGTCTTGCTAGGATGCCCACTATTGCTGCAGCTGTGGTCATGGAAGAGGTTCCCTATCAGCCGCCCGGAGGTAGAAAAGAATCAAGCGGTAATCATCCCGAGAGAGCGCCATGTTGTCTATGTGTCTGATATGCTGTTTGACCACGAGAGAATTGACATGCCTACATTCGGTACACATTGGACACGACGCAAGGTAAGTTAAAAGGTTCAGTTAATTGCATGGTCCATATTGCACTACGAAGGAAACTAACAACTATTTAATCCAATAGTCTCGTTTCGCGGGAGAACAAGTAACCCGCTGCTACCCGGCGTTCAGCGAGCAGTTCGACACGTTGAAGGAGGAATCGGTCATTTGGGAGCCATACACCACAGCTGAGGCAGCCGCAAGATATCCCGGCGGGTTATCTATTATATGCACTAGAGATGAAGACTACTGGCTGACTAAATCGAAGATCATCTTCGATTGTGAGGTGGAGGAGATGTCTCAACAGAGGGTCATGAGGCAATTTGGTCTTCGCCAGATGGTAGATCCTCCATGTCCAGAGGCGCCCCTTTCATCGTACGTGCATATGTAAGTTAATATATTATATATCTATAATTTTACACCGATTGTATACTTATAAAATCTAATTGTAGGTACTCTCGAAAGGGTACTAAAAGAAGCGCAAATCAGTGGCTTCAACGGGTTAATACTTATATCAATGGTTGGCAGAATGCAACAACTGACGTGTGGACCGCTCCTGCGGTTGATATGGAGCTATTCCGTGCATACTTGCAAAGGTACATGAGCATGACACGGTTGCGTCCCGTCTACCACACACATGATGATGAAAGATACCCTAGCCAGTCGACTATGGAGCCCAGACAATCAGCGGTAAATACACTTTTCTTCGTCACTACACCTGGTAGCCTATATAATGTGTACTTATCCACTATACAAATGCATGCCGATATGACATGGGAGCTACAGAATGAAGTGAATCAGTGGGGACGTTCACTCTCGTCCGCTCCTCTTCTACTACCACGTCAAGGAGTTCAGTCCTTTGTAAGGCGTGTCTAGAAAAGACTATAGAGTATCTGTGCGACCATCACATGCACGAACGTTTCAGACGTCGTTCAGCACCGAGCAGCACAGCGTCCACCGCGTCACTCCATGGGGGAGGTCCCGCTGCGTCACTCCATGCAGGCTTGCCCGCCACGTCACTCCACGCAGGAACGCACCCCGCATGCAGACCAGACACTACTCCGAGGCTCGAGGCGGCCGCAGCAGGAGACACCCACTGCACCTATCCGCCACAGGCCTCGTCCACGGATCTCACAGCAGGAGACACCGAGAGCACCACCTCTAGACCAGGCTAGAGGCTCAACGTGGCAGCAGCAGCAGGAGACACCGAGAGCACCACCCCCATACCAGGCTGGAGGCTCGGCGTGGAAGCAGCAGCAGGAGACACCGAGAGCACCACCCCAAGACCAGGCTGGAGGCTCGGCGTGGCAGCAACAGCCGCAGTTTACTTTCGACCAGTGGCAGCAGCCGCAGCTTACTTTCGACCAGTGGCACCAGCAGCAGCCGCAAGTCCCATTCATGGGCTATCGTCCTCTATTTTGGTTACATGTAGTGTATAATCGTTGAGTACTTAATATTTTTACACGGCAGGAAGATATGGAGACCCAAGCATGTCCTCAATGGGTTCGTGGGCGACTAATGAGGAGGATCAGCAGACTCAGCAGGATCAGTTTGACTGGTTTGGACTGTATCAGACGCAGCAGACTCAGTAGATGCAACAGACTCCACCACCTATCCCCACACAGGATACACAGAGCAGGGTGACGGGTCAACTCTACCTCCCCGCAATGTGGGGCCTCCTAGAAGGTACGGATGGAGTTCACCGACACCAGGGCAACCTCGTGACCGGTGGCAGTGATATCTATCTATGTATCTGTCTGCGTATCTGTCTATGTATCTTGTATCTGTTTGGGTATCTGTCTATGTATGAGACTTGTATCTTGTATCTGTCTAGGTATTTGTCTATGTATGAGACTTGTATCTTGTATCTGTCTAGGTAACGGTATATGTATGAGACTTGTATCTTGTATCTGTCTAGGTATGAGACACATTTTTTTCGACAAACACTTCAGCATAGCTTGCAACAGCAGTTGAACATAACTTGCGGTACATAAATAAGAGCGCTCTCTATCCCTACGACTATGCCCTTACCCTTCAACGATGCCTTCTTCATGGCCTGCTCTTCTTGCCCTTACCCTTCGACGATGCCTCGACCGATGATGCCTTGCCCTTACCCTTCGACGATGCCTTGCCCTTACCCTTCGACAATGCCTTCTTCTTGGCCAGCCTTTCGTCCCACTCAGCCCTCCACTTAGTCTCAACGGCAGGCGTCATGAATATATCATCTTCATCTTCACTCTCTTCTACCTTGTCATTGCTCTTCTTAGCCTGGTACCACCGACAGGCGGCATGAAGAGATCGTCTTCATCTTCACTCTCTTCTATCCAAATCCAAGGGAGCGTGATGTTCTGCTACCTTGCCTCTTCATTAGAGAATCTTTGCTTTCTCCACCTAGCATTGATCCGAAGTAGCTCTTGCCATATCTCCTCTGTAGTCCTCTTCGGTCACCCTTTTCTACGCAATCCCTCACGCAACTCAGTGAGGAGACAATCACTACCAATTAGTTCCTCCAATGGGGCTGGATTGTTGTCTATCCTAAAGTTCCTAGCCAAATGAAAAAGGTCGACGGACATGTCTGGCACGAAACTACGATCGTAGGGAAAACCGGGAAACATACTGGCTAAAAGGGTTTGCTTAAACAACTGTGTGAGGAGGGGGTTTTATAGGATAAACGAAAAAAAAAATAGCGAAAAACATTTTGGCGGGAAACATATTTTTGTGGGACATATTTTGGCGGGAGATATTTTAGCGGGACATATTTTGGCAGGAGATATTTTGGCGGGAAACATTTTGGCGGGAGATAATTTGGCTACATTGTCTCCAAAATTAAATGACATGTTGAATTTAAGATACATCACAGTACTATAACTGAAATAAAGTTACATCAAGACACTACAACTGAAATTAAGATACATCAAGACACTATAACTGAAATTAAGATACATCAGGACACTACAACTGAAATGAAGTTACATCACGACACTACAACTGAAATTAAGATACATCGGTATTGAGACATACGTCTACCTTCCCTAAGTCCAGCGCGGGTACTTCCCGGTCTTGTCCCCACGTTCCTCTGCCGCCCGCGCCTCGGCAGCTCTTTCTCTTAATCTCTTCCTTTCCGCCTCACCGGCCTCCTTGCGTACCTGTTCCTGCCGCTCCTCTTCCTCCCTTCTCTTCTTGTTTAGCTCGCGGTTTCAAGCTTGCTCTGCTCGGAATTCTTTCGTTTCTCTCTCCCATTCCTTCTTCCCGTTCACGGCCTTCCTTTCAGCATGTTCCTCTTTAAGAAAGATCTCCCTTGCACGTCGGCTCCTGTCCGCAATCTCCTGCACGGCCCAGGTTGGCTGCTCCGTGTCAATCCAATGGTACCACTTGCAAAGTGGAGGAGGAGACTGCAAGCAAATCAATGGAATAAATAAAAGAACACATAATAACATGAATGGTTTATATTAACCATGCTCTGTGAACATACCGGAGGCCTCTCGTACGACGAACTTGCTTGCCGAGGCGGGCTTGCGTCGTAGTTGGGACACATGAAAAACTTCATGCCCATGCAGGTGGAGAAATCGATCGACTCCTTGACCTTCGCGAGATGGCCACAGCAACAGCACTCGTGTGTCACCCCTTGCGGCAACCTGGCATTTTTTGTCTTCGTAGGACTATACTCTGGGTCCGAACATGGCACACTCATGATGGAGAGGCGAAGGAAATGGGAGGAATAACAGGGTGAAGAGATATCATCTAGGTGCCAGTATTTATAGGGACAACTAGTAGGATCTTGGCGGGAGAAAACAACGGGAAGAAGTGGCGGAAGAGAAACGACGCGGAAAAGTGGCGGGAGAAATACTGGCGGAAAGAGGTGGCGGAAGATAAACGGTGCGAATAAGTGGCGGAAGAAATACTAGCGAGAAAAAGAACGAGGCAAAAAGATTAGCCCAACGTGGAGTGCATGATCCATGCATCCGTCTTCTTTTCAATAAAAGACAAGGGCAGTCGTTTTTACAAAGAACAATCAGCTGGTTGCGAGACCAGGCCAGTCGTCGAGTCGTCTTTTCAAAAAACGAAATGGCCTTTCGTTTTTTCAAAAATCGACCAGCTAGCTGTCAATATTCCGACCGGCCGATCGTCTTTTAAAAAACGACAAGGGCTGGTCGTTCTTCCAAAAAACGATAGTGTGTTAGATGTGTAATTTTCTCTTTTTGCGTAATATTCGTGAAATTGAATAAAAAAATGTATTATTTAAAAAAAAATAGCGCCTTGGTTGGCTTGGCGCGACGGTCCGACATCGTCGTAGCGCGCCCTCCGGATGACGGCCTCCACCGCGTCAATCCCGCTCCCTTGACGGCCGCGCGGCGCTGGCTCCTCTCGGCGATGCGTTGAGGCCAGCTCCTCATCTCCGCCTCCTTCCTCCGGCGACGCTGCCTTCGACGTCGTGCTTGGCGGTGGCGAAAGAGGCGAGCAGAACCCGCTACTCGTCGTTGAATCCAACCAAGCGTTGTCGCTATCGTCCACGACGACCGTGTAGCGACTGCGAGTCAGCTGACCAATCCTTGCCCAGGTGGTGATCTTGCGGCGATGCATTGTTGGTATGCGGGCGGATTTGGGTTTGGTTGTCCCTGGCCGGGCGGGAAGCCAAGCCGATCGCGATCGATGAGATGTTGATCGTCATTACCTCCGCTAATGATAATGACGATGTGGGTGGGGCCGGTCAAATGGGTCGGCCCACTATGGCACCCCGCACCCTAAGTGGACCGGGACAAAAACGACCTCGTCTTGTGTCCACGGTTTATCCAAACGAACTGACTCGGGCACCTTCCGTATTCAAAAGGTTAATCCGGTGAAGATGCCCTTAACATAGGCTCCTTGTCAAGGAAAAAAAAGTCGGGGAGATACTAGATAGCTATGCAAGCATCTCACCGTCTTCCGAACAAATTTTGTTGTACAAAGCGGGGCACAGAGAGGAGTGCTAGCTGCGATCTCTCTACGTTCTTTCATGTCAAGCCATAGCACGTAGAGAGTAGGCCGATGCACCATTGGGATTCTCCACTTCCACCATGGAGATCAAATCATCACGGACACGGGCAAGACTGAACAGCTGCCCTGCCAATAATGAAAGCCTGTCACCTTTTAGTCTTTGGTGCATCGAGGGTCAATGAACGAGAACTTGCGCAGCTATACACACTGTAGAGGTCATCACTTTACATGATTTTAGGCTTGCAGGCTGCAGCCTAGTACTAGTAGCCACTAGCACTACCACTCTTCTGCAGCCTCCCTCTGTCTCTCTAACCTGTAATTCCAACATGCATGTAGTGGTAGTACTAGTCGATGCGGCCATTAATGTCCCCCATCGAAACCTACCTGCCTGCTAGTTGATAAATCCGTATGTAGTACTCCAAAACCAAAGGAGATGCAACCTGACCGAAAAAAGAGAGCAATTCACATCCAGCGCTACTAGCTTCCTGGCTTGCATGCACAGCACAACGGCACGAAGGGTCGCTTCGTATCATACCAAAAGATCCAGCTGATGATGACCGGGGGATTTTATGCCCGAACAAGGCAACCGGGCTGGGCATGGGAGGGTGGAGCGTACTGTGGCGGCGTGCACCGCGAGCGAGAGGAGTGGCAGTGATCGATGCCCATCCCAACGATCCGGAGAGCCATAGCCCCCACAGTTTTCGCACGCGCCATCATGCCGTTTGCTCCATCCATCTGCATGCAGCGGCGGCAGCGTCTTCTTTTTCTCATCATCTGCGTACTGTACGTGGTTGCAGCTACGTGCACTAGGTAGAGCTATCGAGGGGAGAAGAGATTCGATCAGGCCGGGGTGATGTGTCTCTGCATGCCACCCAGTGCTACTGCGGGATTGGATCTTTTCTCTCTGAGAAAAGCTGAAATGTTCGACTAGCTAGCTAGCTACCCTTGTGGACTTTTTTTTTGTTGAGAGATCCTTGTGGACTCTTGGGATGTTCTGGGCAGGCTTTCGTCGTGTTGACATGCAATGGCAATGGCATGCTTCATCAGAGGTCCGATTGCTGTCCGGGGGTGCAACTTTACCGATGGTCCAGTGGGTTTGCTGCTTCGCCTCGCTGTGACCACTAAACTGAACGCGATCACAAAAGGTGAAAGCGATGCTGGGTTTATGTATAGTAGATAGAGTTTTCAAACATAGCATGACTTGTACTCCCTCTGCCTCAAAATAGACATCTAGGGAGTATAACTTTGGAGGTAAATGTTAACGTTTTAGGGCATCTTTGGTTCAAACCACTTTCATAGCCATTTTGGATTGAAGGGTTTCACATAAATATAGAGGTTTATAATTCATATGATTTCTCTTCTTAAGAAAACTCACTGAATAAAAGAAATGGCACCTCAATGTCCCTACGGATTGCCTCCTACGCCTCAATTACATTGGAATTTCAACAACGCAAGAACTCAAAACATGGACCGTGAAAAATGTCTGAATAGAGATGTCGTGTATCCAAGATTCCTTCATGAACTGAAACCACAGGAATTGCAGAACCATAGATACAAACATAAGGTAAAACCTCATGTTTGTTTTTCTCCAAAATCACTACTGAACAGCTCATTCCAAAGGATCGAGAAACTTTTTCCATTCATCAGCATAGGATCAAGAAACTTTTCCGGTGTACTTTATGATGTTCCATCCAAATGACTATATCTTTTGTTCTACTTTGTCTTGCAATCCTCTCTTTTGTAGTTCTTTCTAGAGTTTCTTGTGATCCAAGGAAGTCCTCAATGTAAGTTTGTAGGATGTTGATCCATATGGATGTCTTCCTTTCCGTATAGAGAACCTTTGGTTCAAAGGAATGAGATCCCAATGATTTTTTCTCCTATTCTTGCATTTTCAATCACGTGCTCCAAATAAGTCTAGAATGTAATTTTATAGGATTTCTATCCATTTGAGTGGGATTTTTTCATAAAGAGTCCCTCTGGTTCAAAGAATGAGGCCCCCCGAAATTCACATTAATTGATTTCCTACACTACATTCTTAATCTATATGATATTTTTTCTATTGTGCAACCAAATAACATTTATTACTAATTCTTTTATTTACAATTCTTGTAGCATTCCACATGTCATGAAATCATATTTATATAGATCCACTACAAGATTAAGGGCGATCCATGACGTTCTGCAAACGTAATGGTTGAGAGGCTAAACGTCATGCATGGTCAATCATAACATATTCTATGATAAAAAAAACTATCATGTATTTCATGCCATAGATGGACCCATGACTTTTTTTTCTATATGAAAACGTCAAGACGCCTACGTGACGTTTCAGCTATTTAGTCAAGGTCAACTGGACCAGGCCAGCCCCATCAACCGTGACGGTTTTTTCGCCACTGATGATGCCATGTGGTAGGCAGGGTCGTGAACGGCCATTAACGATGTTTTTTGGTGGCATGGTTGCTGGCAATGACGTCATCCGTATCATGAGATTTTATCCGCCAAGGCAAGATGTCATTACCGCGAATTCCTGACGTCATCATGTTCTTTTATGACATCATTAGCATAGTTTATGATGTCGTCCTGGGCATGAAGAATTTCATTTTGTCATGAACTACAGTGAGCCAGGATACACGTGGGCCATTAGTAGGATGATACGTGGCCGAATGGGCTAAAGACGTGGCTTAGTAGTAGCAGACCAAGTGTCTGGTCACCGTGACGAATTAGTTTCGTCAAGACTGACGTGATGACATCATTGACTTTCGTGATGTTCTTTTTTTGTAATGAAGGCTAACCAATAAAAACAAGTCACGTCCATTTCTACACTTGAGGGAAACATATCATCAATTCATTTTATTTGTGGATGTGTGCTGACGTTATCGTCCGGTTTACCATTTTAATGATCCTACTCCTGTCATGTATGGCCTATTTCACACCACATACATCAAATGACAGAATTTGACTGATAATTTTAGGACAAATGTTTCACATCACATAATTTCACATAACTCCCTAATAGGACCACTAAATGTTCCACAAGTTTAACAACAATTTCTTAGCCAAAAAACCTCACAAGTTTTCACTCTCAAGTTTTCATAGATTCACCACCAGTTCACTTACCTACATCATCTTGCTGAGACAACCGAGACAACAATTGCTGACGTAATGCATTTCCATGGTCTTGTGTTTTCCACACTTCTTGCAGGTCTTCAACACACTTCAGTATATCTGCCTCGACACCTTCTTTTTCCTTCAGCAACTCCACGATGGTACCATGCAATTTCTCATTTGATGCTCTCTCAGCTCCAAGTTGCGCTTCAAGGAGAGTCTTGGTTGGACTTGAAGGATATATGTAGGCGTCAGTCGATAGCGCATCGCAGGTGGAAATAAGCGGTTCTTTCTCAGTGCCATCTTCTGCAGCAGATGGCACCATGGTAGTTTCCATCATTTCCTAACAATTTTAGGAATCAAAGAAAACATTCGAAAACTAGCAAGCAAATTATAAACACATCATATACATTTCAAAGATGAAAGAGGCATGTAATTTTATGAAGATGACATACGAACTTGATCTTGTTTCTTTCGCACCTCTTGTAGGTCTTTAGCAAACTACAGTGTCTCTACCTCACCAGATGGGTTCTCCTTCTGCAACACCATAATGGTACTACATAGTATTTCATTCGCTACTCTCTCAGCACCGAGTTGCGCTTCGAGAATGTTGGTTGTGTTTGAAGGATGGATGTTGATGTCCTACGATAGGGCATAGTGCACAACATCGCTGGAAGGAAGTTGTTGAGCCTCAGCATCATCTTCTGCAGCAGATGGAGCCATATTGCTTTCCATGTTTGCCTACTAGTTTTAGGAAAGGGAGCAAAAATCAGAAAACTAACAAGCAACTTACAATCACATCGTACACAAACACATTTTAGAGACGAAGAGGGCATTGAAATTTACGAAGATGACAAAAATGGAAAGTATTCTAGAGGACTTACCGTTGATTTTTTCACATTGACAGGAAACAGAGGAAAGCCACGGTGGTTGCAGAAAAGCTCCGGGTTGCAAGAACCTGTGGTCTAACGTACTTGATGCACATTCTAGATAACTTGTCTTTTGAACAACATGCCTACACAAACATAGAGCTACAATATAAGAGGCGGTCCTAGTCAAACAAATTCAAACAGGGGGAAGTTGAGTAAACAAGACTTCACCTAGTTCTTAGGGTCAGTCCAAGTATCTACAAGCCTATACCACTCATCATTGCTCATGTGTTCCACATGAGATATCCTTGTTACTTGATCCTGTGGGAAAGGGTCAAATAATTGCTTCTTAAGATGATACTGTTGATTCTTGTGTGCTTCATGAACTTGTCGCAAGCAGCCTGCAACTTGGTTTGGGATGAGTCCATGATTTGTTTTGCTGAAATAAAACATGGTGCATTAGCCTTTGCATGAACAATAATGGAAAGAAAATGGATTGTTGAGTTATAGAACTTAGAAAAATACATACGTAGAAATGTTTTTTGACATCCAGTCTCACCTTGTAGTCTTTCTAACAGGGGAATATAGGCATGCGAGTTCTGACTGTTATTGCACACTCAGAGGCAAACTTGGTAGCAACATTTGATGGCTCTAGTCTAGTTCTTCTTAGAGAAAAGACAAGTTGAAGCTTAATACCTCCAAAACGAATCTATTTTTTCGAACACTTTTGCTATTGTTTCTCCTCTAAACGTGTGTGATTTGGATACAACTAACGCGGACTGACGCTGTTTTCAGCATAATTGCCTTGGTGTCTACTTTATGTGCAGAAAATCAACTATCACGAAAAATCCCGAAAAATATGCCAAAAATCCTATTTCACCAGAAGACTCCTGGAGCCAGAATACGAGACGGAGGGGGGATGGGCCCAGGCCACACCACCTGGCCGCGCCAGGGGGTGGTCTGGCCGCCCCAGACACCCCCTCGGTCTCCCTCTTCGCCTATAAGATGCCTTTTGACCTAAAAACTTAGGGGGGTCGACATTTTTCCAAAAGGAGTTCCACTCCGCCGCCACCACCAGATTCCACGAAACAGCACCAGAAACTCCGTTCTGGCACCCTGCCGGGACGAGGAATTGGAGGAGATCATCGCCATCGTCATCATCACCATCGCTTCTCCATCGACCATCCATGTTTCCCCATCTGTGAGTGAGTAATCCCCTACTGTAGGCTTTGGGGATGGTAGGGATTGGATGAGATCGTTCATGTAATGGCATCAGATTGTTAGGGCATGGTGCCTAGTATCTTCTATTGGTGCTTTATGACTTTGTTGCGACTTGTTATGCTTAATGCTTATCACTAGGGCCCGAGTGCCATGATTTCAGATCTGAACATGTTATTGATTCATTATGATAGTATTGTTTATGGTCTTATCTGCAAGTTGTATAGACACGTTGTTGTCCGGAACCAATGGCCCCGAAGTGACAGAAATCGGGATAACAGGAGGAAATGGCTTTGATGTGAGGATCACATGTGTTCACAGAGTGTTAATGCTTTGCTCCGGTGCTCTATTAAAAGGAGCACCTTAATTGCTAGTAGTTCCCTTGAGGCCTCGCTGCAAATAGGCTGGCAGGACAAAAGATGTTGTGCAAGTTCTCATTGCGAGCACGTATGACTATATATGGAACACATGCCTAGGATTATCTAGTACTTGGATGCTTTATCTTATTTATCTCCAATTGTCCTATGTTCTGATTGCTATGTGAATTGTCTTGTCCATGCAACGCCCGTCCATCCATCCCTATGCCAACCGCACTCGAATCCTACTGTTTGCTGCAATTGTTACTGCTGTCTTTATTTTACTACTGCTGTTACTTTACTATTCCTACTACAAAATTGTTGCTACTGATAAACTGCTATGGGCAAGATTGTTTCCAGGTGCAGCTGAATTGACAACTCAGTTGTTAAGGCTTATAAATATTCTTTGGCTCCCCTTGTGTCGAATCAATAAATTGGGTTTCACTTCCCTCGAAAATACTGCGATATACCCCCTATACTTGTGGGTCATCAAGACTATTTTCTGGCGCCGTTGCCGGGGAGCATGGCTTTATTTATCAAGTTCACTTGGATTCTCTATTGTTCGCTGCTATCCATCCATCATGGGTAAGTCTCGTGATGGCAAGGTTCCTATTTTACCATCCACTACAAGAAGATGTACGGTTCTGAACACCTCTGTTGCTCTTGATTCACCATTTGTTATGAGTAAGCTCGTTACACCACCACATACACATGCTACACACACTGCTACTACTGCTGAATCTGAAACTTCTGATACTTATGATGCTGCTTCTACTGTGCTTGATAAGACTGGTTCATTAGGTCCTTTCCTAGATGCTACGATTGCTAGAACTGTAGCTGGAAATACTGAAACTCCTAATGAAGACACTACTACACCTGTTAGTTCACCTGAGTCTAGTGAGAGTTATGATATTGAAGACGGTTATGTTGAGATGATGATGAATTTATTAAAGAATGTAAAGACACCCATGATAGGAGCGCTGCTAAGAATCTCCTTGAGAGGCGTACTATTAGACCCAAAATGTCTCCTATTGCTAAATATGCTGCTTCTCCCATAAACATTAAAAATAAAGATTATGATTTCTCTCTCGATCTATCTTACATAGATATTGTTGAGAAAGAACCTTTTTGTGGGACTAAGAATGAAAGTGCGGTAGCACATATGAATGAACTTTCTACCATGAGTGGCTTGTTTTCTGATGATATTAAGATGCGTACTTACTTTGTTGCTAAGATTTTCCCCTTTTCACTGAAAGGAGAAGCTAAAACTTGGTTTAGTAATTTATCTCCTGGATCTATTGATAGCCCTGATTGCTTGATTAGTACTTTCCTACAGAAATATTTTCCTCCAAGTGCTAGACATGCTATTTTGCAGGAACTTTTTGATTTTAAACAGGGAGAGAAAGAGATATTGCCTGAATCATGGGAAAGGTTTTGTGCTTTGATTCATGCACAGGCTGGAAGTCCATTACCTAAGAATGAGCTTCTTGATATATTTTATAATGGACTAACTGAAGAATCTAGCACATACCTAGATAGTTGTGCTGATTGTGTTTTCAGGAATAGGACTCCCAAAGAAGCTGAGGAATTAATGGCTAAAATAAGCAAGAACTACGAAGATTGGACTCCTCCTGAACCAACTATACCTGAAGTAATCATACCTGAACCAGCTATACCTGAAGTAATTATACCTGCACCAACTATTCCTGTGCCTATTCCAATGTCAAAGGAGAGGGGAGTTTTTGAATTAAATGATGAAGTGATGAAGGAAGCTAAGAAATGTCTTAAGGAGAAGGGAATTAATGCTGCAGATGTCAAGAATTTACCTCCTATGTTTCTACTCCCTTTCCCTTCCCAACGTCATATCTTTCTTCGACAAGAAGGAAAGATCACTTTCTTAGAAGAACTATGTAAGCCTATCCCCTACTCATCCACTATTGAGGTACACTCTCTCCAACACTTTGATGAAGGTGATATCCCTTACTCTAAACCTCCTGATCAATTCTTAGAAGAATTTGATATCTTTATTGTTAAGCAGGATAATTTTAATAAAAGGGTGCAAAATCATCTAATGGAAAACACTAGAGCTATTGTTGAGTTAAAAGATATTGTGAAAAGAACCTCTAATGATGTTAAAATGATTGTTAAACACTTTCAAATGGTTCAAACTCAAATAGATCAACTCATTAAAGTGCAAAAATACTTGCTAGTTAATGCTACTAAAGAAAATCATGCTTATGAAATTAGAACTAGAAGTGGTGCTGCTACCCAGGATCCTCTATATCCTGAGGGGCGTCCTAAAAGAATCGAGCAGGATTCTCAACAAGCTAAAAATAGTGGTACTACTCGTAAGAAAAGAAAAAAGAAACATAAAACTATTGTAGAACCATCTGAACCTGCTAAAAATCCTAATAGTATATCTATCTCTGATGTTGAAACTGAAAGTGGTAATGAAGAAAAAGTTGAAGAAGAACCTGGAAAGCACACTAAGAATATTAAATACACTAAAGAATATTTTATTGCTAAGAAACACGGTAGTGAAAGAGAGCCTTGGGTCCAAAAACCTATGCCTTTCCCTGATAAGAAACACAAGTCGAAGGAAGATGAACACTATAATAAGTTTTGTGAGTGGATGAAACCTTTATTATTGCAAATTCCTTTGACTGATGCTATTAAATTGCCTCCTTACTCAAAGTATATGAAGGATATTGTCTCGAATAAAAGGAAGATCCCTAATGAAGAAATTTCTACTTTGCTTGCCAATTACTCCTTTAATGGTAAGGTTCCTAAGAAACTTGGAGACCCAGGGATTCCAACTATCCCCTACTCTATTAAGAATAGTTATGTTAGAACTGCTTTGTGTGATTTGGGAGCTGGAGTTAGTGTTATGCCTTTCTCTCTCTACAAGAGACTTCAACTTGAAAAATTAATACCAACTGATATATCTTTGCAAATGGCTGATAAATCTACCACTATTCCCGTTGGTATATGTGAGGATGTACCTGTTCAAGTGGCTCATAATTGCTTGATATTAACTGATTTTGTTGTGCTTGAAATGCCTGAAGATGATAATATGTCTATTATTCTCGGGAGACCTTTTCTTAATACTGCAGGAGCTCTTATTAATTGTAATCAAGGAAAGGTGACCTTCAATGTTAATGACAAGGAACATACTGTCTATTTCCCCAAGAAGATTGATAGGACTTATGGTTTAAATTCAATTGAACATGTTGAGGGCATTCAAGTTGGAGAAATATATTGTCCCATACCAAGACAAAAATTTGAAACTATTATGATTGGGACCATTGCTATCAAAGTTGAGGTAACATGATCATTAGTGGTATACAAAGTTTTGTTTCATATAAAATTGTTTTGGTAACAAGACCTGATCAACCTTGTTAACAAAAGGATTTCATTGAACAAAACAATGTTTTCACCATGATTATCTCCGTTTACTTTTATTCTATCCATTTTAGTTTTTGCTCTCGTTTAGTTTTCTTTTCTGTTGTTAGTTGCTTGCATGTTAGAGTGTCTTAGAATTTCTATAGTTCTAAGCCTTGTTTTGTCATTGCATCTTTTCCAAAAAAAATCAAAAAATCTTTTTCTGTCAGAAAATCATTCATCTATGCCTGAAAAATGCCCAAAAATAAAGTGTCTCGAAAAATTTCAGAAAATTCATATTAAATTTTTACGAAAAAAGGGGCAGAGGAGTGCCTGGAAGGTACCAGGGGGACCCACCAGGCAGGCTCACCACCTGGTGGCGCGGCCTGCCCTGGGTGGCGCCATGCCATGGTGTGGGCCACCCCTGGCCCTCCACTCACTCTCTCACTTGCCACTTTCTTCTCTCTCCCGAGTAAACTCCAGTTCATTGCTCAAAATCGTGTTCTTGCTGTGCTTGCCCTCGATTTTTCGATCTCCTTGCTCAGCCCATCTTTGCTGCTGAAATTTGGAGCATTTGTTCTCCGGTATGTGACTCCTCTGCTTGTCCAAGTAGATTTGTGTTTAGTGGATTATATCTTGAGTATTTTACTGCTGTAGGTGACAGGTTATGAGAGCTTGTAAGCTTGTTTGATGCTTATAGATATAGTTTTGATGCATGTTTAGGCCTCTTACAAGTCCCTATAGTGCCCTTTATTATATTCACTTTGCAATCACTTGTTTAATAAATGTTTAAATTTCAGAATATCAAACATGAACAACCATACTTTTGGAGAGATATTTGAGAGGGATGCACCTAGGAGGTTAAGGCCCTCAAGATCATCCTCTCAGTTCAGGCTATCATACAACGAAGAACTCATTGCACCTCGCATTGGTGATGAAGGAGATGATGGGGATGCTAACCCATCCACTTTTCCTTGTTTTGCTTTCTTACAAGCTGTAGGGATTCTTGATGATTTCTTTCTACTGATTCAGAGGGTTGGTTTGACCTCATACATGCAAGATGAGAATGAGTAATACGCTATGCTCACTAAGACTTTTGTTGAGAGATTCGTGTTTACTAACACGCCCTATCAGTCAACTGTCTCTTTCAGAATTTATAATCTGCCCTTTACTATGTCACTGGAAAGATTTTGCAGTATTGTAGGTGTGAGTATGACAAGGACCATGAAGAAGATTCAAGGGCGACCCGCTGATTTGCTGGAGCTTTACCGAGGGGTGACCAATGATGATGACCGCGTAGCTCAGCACGGAAAGATAAGAAACATCCAACTCCCTGCTCTTAGATACTTTGCATATTATCTTGCTACTAGTGTTCTGTGTAGGGAGAATACGAGTAATATCTCCAACTATCATTTAGACTTCCTTGCTGCTGCGCTTAATAATGATACTCGGTACAACCTTGGCTCGCTTATTGCTCGCCGCCTAGCTGCTAGGGGGCCTATCTATGGGGGCATCATTGCCTCACGTATAGTCAATGCATTAGGGCTTTTAGTAGACCCCAATGATACTATATTGGCACCACAAAGGCTTGACCTTGTTGCTACGAAAACTCATCACTTTATCACTTCTGATTCTGATTTGGACGGTCTAGTATATAGGATGCTTTTTACTAACGGGGATGAGAGGGAGATCCCTTTGCCGCAGTCTACTTTGTTTAGTGTTCATAGGAGACCATGGTCGTGCTCCAAGGAGGAGGTGGACGAGCAGCTCCGCTTGCTGGGTTTCCACGGGCAGCACCAGGAGGATGTGCCCTCCTACGCTTACTCCACGCACTACGGAGGGACGCACTCGAGATCACACCAGGACGAGGGTACCTCCTCGTCATACCACGGTGACACTTCATCCTGGCTAGCTTGGGATTGACACCCACTTAGGCCAAAAGCCTAAGCTTGGGGGGAGGTACGCCGACATCGCACTCATCTCCATACCATTTTGTGTCGGTACTTTGTATATTCATGTTTTGTTCTCTTCTTAGTTTTCGTTCTTTCTTTGCTTTTGCTTTCTAAAACACAAAAAGACCAAAAATATTTCTGTTGTTTCTCTTTGGTTTGCTTCTTTTCCTTTTGCCTTGGTTGGTTTTTCCCTTTTTGCTTTGTTTGAACTATTCGAAAAACTCAAAAATATTTTGCTTTGCTTGTTCTTCCTTTTTGGTTCTTCTTTTAAAAATCGAAAACACCAAAAATATTAGATGTTCTTCTTTGGTTTTGTGAGTTTGTTGCAGGGTTCAGCAGTCCTTAGTGGGATTTGGTTTCATATTATTATTCAAGCCACACAAGTGAAGGGCAATAATGAGGATTAATGACAACTTGAGGTGTGGTAAGAGGCTGGTAACGAACTCTATTTGTTTTCATTTTTTGTACATATACTCATCATTGTGGGCATACTTATCCTGTTCGTGTAGGGTGTATGTTATTTATGGATGCTTAGTAGTTCTTGCTTTCATATGATTAGTTCAAGCCTGCAAATAGTTTGTAGCATGTCTTATAAATGTTTGCTTGCATTACTCTATTCATAACTTGGTATGACACCGTGGTATCCTCCTCTGAATGTTTCATTTGAATTGACTTGGCACATGCTCACGCATGCATATGACTGAAATAATCAGTTAAGCCTCGATGAATTATTTTGCCTTGAGGGTCTTGAATCACTTTCATGCCATGATTAGTCCTATTTTGTTGCAAGCATGATTATGATAGCTATTGCTCTCTCGTTTGTTGCTCTCTTACTATTGCTAGCCTTCACTTTCACTGAGTATGTTTTACTCATGTTTCCAACTCCCTAAAACCAAATATTGCCAAAGTGTCCACCATACCTACCTATTAGCATCATTCGCTATTTCCGTGCATATTCAATATGCCTTGTTTTCTTCCGGATAAAATGTTTGCTTGTTATGAGAAAGTTAGTTAGTAAAGCTCTCACGAACTTGATGGCACACTTTATTTTCTGCACTTAATAAACCTGAACCATTGTGACTGTCCATGAAAGCTATATGCTTACAAATTATAGGTTGGGGATTAGCAGAACCATGCTGTCACGGGGAACGCTTTCAACACTTGTAAATATATACCCAGTTGATACCATGCTCTTTTGTTTGCGGATGTCGTCGGTGTGAAATAAAAGGGGAGCTTGTAAGTCCATGGAGTTATGTATGTGTGTTAGAGAAACGTCTGGGCCGCCGGTCTAATCCATGCTGTCATGGTGGAAACCTGAAGTGTAACCATAATGATATCTATGAAGCATTCTTCTTATAAAAAAAGAGAGAGATAGCTATTGAGAAAAAGAAAAAAAAGAGATTTGAGAAAAGAGGAAAGAGAGAAAAAAGTACCATTTTCCCATGGTAAATAAGAAGATTGCTAGGATACTCATTGTCTGCTTGCCTTGTCATTTTGTTATGGGGATTCTTCCATATCATCGGGCAAGGGGTACCCCGTTGGCGGTTCTCTATGATACGCACTTATTTACGATGCCAAGAACTTACCGGTAACTAAAGTTGAGTAGCATGAGGAGCGACCCTCGTACTCAAGGGACATGGGATTTCCAGTTTATAGTCTGCCAAGCATATAACTCAGATTAGACCTCACTTTCACCTTAACCATATTAAAGATGCTTATGATAGGGGCAATGAAAGCTCAAAACTAATGAGTACCATACTTTCAGCATTTGGAGGCCTTTCAAACTTTTCAAAACCTTTTTCATTTCCTTGTTGAGTCTCCACTTATTCTATGAGCACCTTCTTGAGAGCATAGTTGTCATTCTTAGTGTAATGTGCTTGTCTCAAAACTTGATTATTTGTGTTATGACTTTGATGCTTGTATCTTTGTTATCTTTACTTTTAGTCTTCACCTGAACTTCAGAGGTGCCTTGGCATTCATAATCAAAGGCAAGCGAGATACCACTCTTTCATACCTTGTTATGAGCATTGTAATGTTGCTTATGTTTATGTTTCATGCTACTTATTATTTTTGAGTTGGAATCTATTCATAGCTTGCATTGCCTATTAAGTAAACTTAGTTGCATACTCCTTATCATGAATTGTCTAAGTAGTTGATCACATGCTGAGAATATATACATCATATGAAGCAAATGTGTTCGTGAAAGTTCTTTTATCGCACTCAGTTTTCAACTGAATTGCTTGAGGACAAGCAATAAGCTAAGCTTGGGGGGGAGTTGATACGTCCAAAACGTATCTACTTTCCCGAACACTTTTGCTATTGTTTCTCCTCTAAACTTGTGTGATTTGGATACAACTAACGCAGACTGACGTTGTTTTTAGCAGAATTGCCTTGGTGTCTACTTTTTGTGCAGAAAATCAACTATCAGGAAAAATCCCGGAAAATATGCCAAAATCCTATTTCACCAGAAGACTCCCGGAGCTAGAATACGAGACGGAGGGGGGCTAGGCCCAGGCCACACCACCTAGCCGCGCGGGCTAGGCCTGGCTGCGCCAGAGGGTGGTCTGGCCTTCCCAGACACCCCCTCGGTCTCCCTCTTCGCCTATAAGATGCCTTCTGACCTAAAAACTTGGGAGGGTTAGACGTTTTTCCAGAAGGAGTTCTACTCCGCCGCCACCACCAGATTCCACGAAACAGCACCAGAAACTCCGTTCTGGTACCCTGCCGGGACGGGGAATTGGAGGATATCATCGCCATCATCATCACCATCGCTTCTCCATCGACCATCCATGTTTCCCCGATCTATGAGTGAGTAATCCCCCGCTGTAGGCTATGGGGATGGTAGGGATTGGATGAGATCGTTCATGTAATGGCATCAGATTGTTAGGGCATGGTGCCTAGTATCTTCTATTAGTGCTTTATGACTTTGTTGTGACTTGTTATGCTTAATGCTTGTCACTAGGGACCGAGTGCCATGATTTTAGATCTGAACATGTTATTGATTCATTATGATAGTATTGTTTATGGTCTTATCTGCAAGTTGTATACACACATTGTTGTCCGGAACCAATGGCCCCGAAGTGAAAGAAATCGGGATAACCGGAGGGAATGGCTTTGATGTGAGGATCACATGTGTTTACGGAGTGTTAATGCTTTGCTCTGGTGCTCTATTAAAAGGAGCACCTTAATTGCCAGTAGTTCCCTTCAGGCCCCGCTACAAACGGGCTGGTAGGACAAAAGATGTTGTGCAAGTTCTCATTGCGAGCACATATGACTATATATGGAACACATGCCTAGGATTATCTAGTACTTGGATGCTTTATCTTATTTATCTGCAATAAACTTATGTTCTAATTGCTATGTGAATTGTCTTGTCCATGCAACACCCGTCCATCCATCCCTATGCCTACCGCACTCGAATCCTACTGTTTGCTGCAATTGTTACTGCTGTCTTTATTTTACTACTGTTGTTACTTTACTATTCCTACTACAAAACTATTGCTACTGATAAACTGCTGTGAGCAAGATTGTTTCCAGGTGCAGCTGAATTGACAACTCAGTTGTTAAGGCTTATAAATATTCTTTGGCTCCCCTTGTATCGAATCAATAAATTGGGTTTCACTTCCCTCAAAAATATTGCGATACACCCCATATACTTGTGGGTCATCAAAGGTTTCCTCCTCTGAAAATCATCTCAAGCTGCTTCCCCATATTATGGTGAGGTGCCCACAAACAACATGGATGGGGATGCTTGCCGTGGGGACATGTGTGCTCGTCTTGCGAAGCTGCCCGCTGATAATCTCTAAGAAAAGGCAATAACTATAGTACAATTTGATAAGTATTTGAGTGTCGAACCCACGAGGAGCTGAAGGTAAACTATATATTCTCTAAAACCCTAATACCCACTTATATCACTACAAGAAAAGTTTCCTTCCGCAACGGCTTGGCCCGACGGTCGTCGTAGAAGGCGCGTCTTCCGCGACGAAATTCTCGGCTCGGTTGTGGCTGATGGAAAACTTTTTTTCTAGTTTCGCGGCCCTCTACTACGACGGATCTGCTAAAAACATGGAGGAAGCTTGGTCAGCGCGTGTCAGAAGCAAGATTTTCGTTTTCTCCCGCGATGTTGACTCGCCGAAGTCTTTTCAGGCGTGTGGGTCCTGGACATCAGTGTCTCTAGCGGAGCATACTTTTCGGTCACGCCTCCTTGATTTGAACTCGATAACGTTGCTCGAGGCGTCTGCCGTTTAGTCAGGCTGCTAGGTCCCACATGTCAGCCTCTCATTAGAAGGATCGTGTGTATGATGGAATTTTTTTCCTTCGCTCGCGCTACCCTGTTCCGAAGTTGATAGCGATGCTTGATGCATCTATCGTCTAATCAACCTCCTGAGACCCACATGTCATCCTCTCATTAGAAGAAATGTGTGTATGATGGAATTTTTTCCCTTGACTATTGCCTCCCTAATTTCAACTCGATAACGTTGCTCGATCTATCTGCCGTCTAGTCACGCGTCTGGGTCCTCCATGTCAGCCTCACATTATAAGAATCATGTGTATAAGAGAATTTTTTTCTTCACTTGTGCTACCCTGTTTCGAACATGATAGCGTTGCTCGATGTATCTACCGTTTAATCAAACTCCTAGACCCCACATGTTATCCTCTCATTAGAAGAAACGTGTGTATGATAGAATTTTTTCCTCAGTCGTGCCTCCGTGTTCTGAACTTGATATCATTGCTCGTTGCATCAGCCGTGCTGGTGGGTTCCTTATGTCAGTCTCATATTAGAAGAATCATGGGTATGACAGTCTTTTTTCTACTCTAGCGCCACCCTGTTCCTAAGTAGATAGAGTTGCTTGACGAATCTGCCGTTTGGTCACGCAGCTGGGTCCCACATAACAGCCTCTCATTAGAAGGATCGGTTGTATGATTGACTTTTTTCTCTGCCCGCGCTCCGTGTTTTGAACTTGATAACGTTGTTCACTGCATTAGTTGTTTTTCAGGCTGCTGGGTCCCCCCATGTCAGCCTCTCATTAGAACAAACGTGTGCATAATGGATTTTTTTCTCGCTCACGCCTCCCTGTTTCGAACTTGGCAACGTTGCTCGATACATCACCTGTATAAGGTCATGCTGGTGGGACCCACATGTCGGTCCATCTTTAAATGAAATGTGTGTATGATAGACCTTTTTTCGGCCGCGTCTGCTGTTTTGGACTTCCAATAAATTTAAACTATGTGTGCCGCCACTACGCCAAAGATATTTATAGAAAATATATTATTAAACATTCCTTAGTACCTTCAAGTTATGTTTTAATGTTTTTAAAAAGATGTCGTGTGTCTGTGTTTATATTTTTGAAAATAAAAGGGCGGCCTCCTGGCATTTTAATTTATAAAATGCCACATATATAATGGACTAGATTCTTAAAAATATGGCGGAGTTTTTTTTAAGAGGTGGAGGCGGAGTTTTTTTTAAGAGGCGGGGGCAATGCTCAAAAGGCCGAATTAAAAATATTTTAGCCTATTCTACATGGTCCATCTACATGCGCTATACTCCATGGACTCCTTTCTTAAATTTCACTAGGCTGTGCTAAGCAGTCCCTTGACCCCGACAAGACCGAATTAAAATTTTCTTGACTATGCTCCATGGGATCCTTTCTTAAATTTCACTGGCCTGTGCTCAGCAGTTCCTCGACCCTGCGCTAAAAAAACAGTTCCCTGACCTTGAAAAGGCATGTGTGTATGTTGGACTGTTTTTTCGGATCGAACTTGATAACGTTGCTGGGTCCTCCATGTTAGCCTCTCACCACGCTGGACTTTTTTCTCGCTCACGCCTCCCTATTTTGAACTTGGCAATGTTGCTCGATGCAGCATATCTATAAGGCCATGCTGCTGGGTCCCATGTGTCAGCCTCTCTGTAAATGAAGCGTGCGCATGATGTACTTTTTCAGCCTCGTCCGCTATTTTGACATCGGTCCGTTGCTAGGTCTAAATATACATGGCACAAAGTAAAGTACCAAATATACACACATACTATATAGATGTCGATCAAATTATATTTTTTGAGAATTATCTATTATAATTTTATATAGTGATGATATGTCATATGTCTATTATCTGGTTCTCACGTGCATGGTATGTGAAACTTACTAGTAATGCAGTAGTTTCAACAAAACAACATAGGCAGGCGAAACTTTTTTTGGGGGGTTGGAGAAGGGGATGACCATAAAGACCAAATTAAAAAGATTCTAGGATAACTAGGGCGGATGCCCTATTCTTCATGGGCTCACTCCAAAACTGAATACGCTATGGTCGACGGCCACAAGACAATGAAAAGGACGAATTGAAGGTTTTGGGCTATGATTGGGCCTGATAAGCTAATTTCATGGGCTCAGTAATAAAAATTCCAGACCTCAATAAGGAAGAAAAAAACAAGGGAGAAAATTTTGGTCGATATTTTTGCGTGAAAATTATTGACAACCAGGACACATACCCCGCACGCACCAAAACTTTCCCACTCGCGCCTTCAAACTTGCGCCTTCAAACTCGCGCCTTCACTCCAATAGCCAGCTACTTTCTCTGGAGACGCGTAGGCGGTTAAAACCACAAGCCGCGCACCAAAACATGCACACTTCGTCTATCAGCCGGGGCGGCCTGACACCATTGCTTGTGGTGCTTTTCGTTTTGAGACGCACATAGGCCGACAGTCAGCTGGTTGATCCCCATGGTACGCTTATAATATCCTTAGTTCGCTCAATCATTCCCTAAAAGTAGTTTCGTACTCGATCTTCTCGTTTGACATTGTTCTACACTTGATCTGTTTGTTCGAATTGGTTGTCATTTTGTGCTCGGTCAATCTGTTCTCTCAAATATGTAACATAGTTCTGTACTCAATTTCTGAAATAAGCTAAAATTACGTGGCATTTATAGTTCTATATTCAATCAGGTTGCTCAGATATCTTGGCTTAATTAGATCTATAATCAACCTATTCGGTGAAATATCTTAAAAGCTTCTAACCATCTCTATCCTCAACAGATGGATAGATATTGGATACTGAATGGAAAAAAGCAACACCTTCATATTGGGAAGGTGTTAATGACTTCATGAAGTTTGTTAGACAGCATAACGACGACTCGGATGTGTTTTTCCCATGCCAACAATGCCTTAATTATAAAAAGCTGAGTCAGAGCACAGTCGGAGACCATACTTTCGTTAATAGGATGCAACGCACATATATTAGGTGGACTAAACATGGTGAACCATATGATCAGCCTGTTCTTGATCCTCTAGTTGATGTAGATCCACCTGAAGCTCATTAGATCGAGGATGAGGACCTTTCTGGTTTGTTAAGGGACCTGTACCCCACTACAAGCAAAAAAGGCGCTCCTTCTCTTAAAAGATCACTTTTCTCTGACCTGATAGAAGATGCCAAGTGTTTAGTGGACCCTGATTCTGGTATCTCAAGATTCAACTGGTAATGAAATTACTAAAGGACAAGTCGTTCAACAAGATTACTAACAAAGCTTTCGATTTAGTGATTAAGGTGTAAAGTGAGTCAATCCTTAGGGAAGGACTGCCAAAATCCTTTTATGAGATGAAATAGTACATCATGGTACTTGGACTATCATATGAGAAGATCCATTTTTGTCCAAATAACCGTGTACTGTTCTGGGAGGATTATGAAAACCTCGATGAACGCCCAGTATGTTACGAATCAAGATGGAAAAATGGTGATAAAAAGAAGAAAGATCCTTGTAAGGTTCAGAGATATTTTTCAATTATAGATAGATTGAAGAGTTTGTTTCAGTCTAAACAAACATCTAAGGAAACAAGATGGCACAAAGAGATTCTCAAGCCAGACGATTACTTACTCAGACATCCAGCTAATGGCGATGAATGGAAGAATTTTGACAAGGCTCATCCAGGATTTGTAGCGGATCCAAGGAACCCGAGACTTGGCCTAGCTACAGATGGATTTAACCCATTTGGCAACATGAGTAACTCATACAGCATGTGGCCAGTACTTGTTACAATTTACAACTTGCCTCCCTGGGCATGCACTGATCAGTCAAACTGCTTGTTGGCTTTACTCATCCCAGGTCCCAAATCACCTGGGAAGGATTTTGATCTGTTCATGCAGCCTCTTATACGAGACTTGCAGGAACTATGGAAAGGTTTCATGACTCCTAATATCCTTGCTAGCAACCCTGAAGATGCCAAGTTCCCTCTGTGTGCTACTGTGTTATTCTGCACCCATGATTTTCTAGCTCATGGCACTATGTCAGGCAGAGTGATAGCAGGTTATAACACATGTGTTTGCTGTGAGACAAAACAGGTCATAGTGAGGCTACAAAATAAGACTAGTTTTCTTGGCCACCGGGTTTTTCTTCCTCAAGGCCACAAATTCCGAAAAATTGAAAAAATTGCAGTTCTATGGAAAGAGGACTGAATATGGCACTGCACCACAAAAGTTCACTGCAGCTGAGTTGCAGGCGCATTTACAAAAGGTCAGAAATGTCAAACCAGGAAAACAACCAGCTGAAAGACAAGGTAAAAGAAAGAATACAGAAGATGCACCGACAGTAGGAGCAGCATCCAAAAGGAAGAGAGCAGAAGAAGTTGCAGCAGATTCCCAAGGGAAGGAAAAGGAACCGAGAATATTTTATAAGCGCATATCCACTCTATGGGACTTGCCGTATTTGGCTAGTAAGACACTTTGACATAATATTGACGTCATGCACATGGAGAAAAATATATGTGACAGCATTATAGGCACATTACTCAACATTCCATCTAAGACAAAAGATAGCTATAATGCTAGGCTTGACTGCGAAAAACTCAACGTTAACAACAACTTGAAGCTGCATCCTGAAGATACGGTTGATAAGGGCAGTGAAAAACATTACAAATTTCGAGGTGCAGAATTTACCTTGCCGATGAATAAAAGGATGCTATTTTGTGACTTCCTCTGAGGTGTGAAGTTCCCATCTGGATTTGCTTCCAACATTGCAAATTGTATCAATGTAGAGGGGAACAAGCTCCAAGGGTTGAAAACTTACGATTGCCACATCCTACTACAAAGGCTTTTAGCTCTTGGCGTTAAAGGTTTAGTGAACAAGGATTTGTACAACGTGCTTGTAGAGTTGGGAAAGTTCTTTAGGGAAATCTGTAGCAAAACTCTGGACATAAGAGTTGTAGCGCGTCTTCAGACGGACATAGCAAAAATCTTGTGCAAGCTGAGCTGATATATCCACCAGCCTTCTTTGCTGTGATGGTGCATTTGGCTGTTCATCTGACTGAAGATGCACTTTATAGAGGTCTCGTATAGTATGGATGGATGTTCCCTATAGAACGTCGACTTTGCACTTTCAAGAGTACTGTTAGTAACAAGGCTAGAGCAGAGGCTTGCATTGCAGAGGCATACATGGCTGCTGAAGCATTTGCATTTTGCTCAAGATACATTCCTAATCGTAAAACAAGATCCAGTATGGGTGGCAGAATTGAAGAAGTTGAAAAATCTGTTTTTTACCATGGTGTTCACCTAGTAGGAAAGAAGGAACATAGAACATTAATGCAGCACGAATATGACCAACTTAACTTGGCATGTGCTGAATAACGCTGATGAGGCTGAAAACTTTGCTGCGTGAGCACTATTCATACATATCCTCACATATATGAAATGAAACTTGTAGCAAGATATGTTCAGATGTCTTACTTGAGTATCGTTTTTGTAGGTTATTTAAAGCAACCAAAGGAAAAGATTATGCTGCACCAGTATGTGGGGGTGGGTTTCAGGAATGGTTTCGAAATCATGTAAGATGGTCAATTGAACTTTGAATTGCATACGAATTGTAAACATGAGATGACCTCTTGATTATTTTGTATAACCGCAGATCACGAAGCTGCATGAAGAGAATCCAGACGATATTAGTGATAGTCTCTATGCCCTATGACGTGGTCCGACAAAGAGGGTGCAGACAGCTTCAGCTTGCAATGACGATGGTATCCACTACAACACTTATGAGTGTGAGAAACATCTGAAGACACAAAATAGTGGCATCATGACCAGTGGAGAGCACTTGACAACCAAAATGAAGAAGTCAGATGACTATGATCATTATGGTCGCATAAAAGAGGTTATTGAGTTTAATTATAACGACAATACTGGTGGTCGATATGTGGTTCTATTCAAGTGTTATTGGTATGACCAAGATCCGAACAAGAAAAGAGGCCCCAGAAATGATGGGAATTTCATATCGATCAATACTACTGCTGAGTGGTACAAGGAGGAACTTTATATTTTGGTAACTCAAGCTTCCAATGTAATTTTCTTGGATGACAAAGATAATAAGGACTGGCAATATGTGCAAAAGTTTGAGGCAAGGAGCACCTATGATGTGAATGAGTATGATGAGCCAAACACCACAGATGTTGCCCACCAAGACGATCACAGTGGTTGTATGGTAACTGAACTGGCTGACGTTGATAAAAATTTAATTGCCAGAGGCGGCTCTAAGCATGATGGACAAGTAGATTTCATTATCGAGGTTAGTGTAGTCGACAAAGACAGGAATAAACTGGTTCTACCTGATGAATCTCAGGACATGTATGATGAATGGCAAGGGGAAGAAGATCCAACCCAGTCGGAATATGTGGATCTAGAACACGGCGGTGCGGAAAGCGATGATGGTGACGATGATTAGACTGTTGTTTCATATTATGCAGTGATATGATGAACAGTGATTCGTATTGGTTTTCTCTTTGTAAAATGTATGAGACATGATGACAATTTCCTATTGGATTGTAATCCTAGACTAATTGTTTTCCATGTCTAAATTGGATTAAGCTTAATTCGACAAGTGCAAACATATGTAGAACAGGTTCACTTGGCGTGCAGCAGAAAGATTGGTTCGGTACATTAATTAATTATCAACCACAGTACCAGTTTCATATAGAAGGGGGCATATGCACCTCGTGTTAGTAGATATGGGCGAGCACATTGTCTCGGAAGATAGGGCAGTTGTCGTTGGTCTCAAACCAAGTGAAGATGCACTTGCGGTGGTACAGATGGTTACATCCCCGGAGATGCACCGTTGTGCGCTTCCACAGCGCCTGCATGGATATGCTACAGTGGCCATCCTCCTACTCAACCAAGTACCAACATTCTTGAAGCGCTGGCAAGTTGACGATGAGCCGGAGATTCAGCTAAGGGTTAGGTCGAAGTGGAAACCGTCGACCCACATACACGCCTCAAGCCAGAGCCAGTGCAGAATGTCGTACGACATTATGATGTCCCACTCCTATGCCGTGAGTTGCAGGTTCTTCAGCAGCCATACACGACCAAGAACCTTGCACATAGTTCCCACAACCTTGCTTGCTCTTCGCAGCTTGCTGGGAGGCAGGCTGAGATTCAACACTTCCTCTTTGCAGGGTGTGGTCGCGACATCATCCTCTTCCAAAGGGGCTGGGATGGAGCCATACATCCTCCTGAGCTCATACGCCCTCGAGAAGAAGATCTTTAGTGTCATTGTGTACGACATCACCTCGTTAACTAACTGCGGCTTGACGATGGAGAAGTCGGTTGTGGCTGCGGATACGCGGCAAGCACCGAAGACATGGGGGCCAGACTCGATGATGCGCTCCTGTGAGGAGTGCTCTAGTTCTGGCGACGCTGCCATTTGGGGATTGTTGGGGGGTGGGGGACGGGAGGGGGGCAGGGGCTAGTCGATGATGCTGTCCTGGATGAGGGGGAGAGGCCAGGGGAAATGGGTGAGGGCCTGTTTGATTTGTAGGATAGGAAAATCGTAGGAATAGAAAAAATGTAGGATTGCATTGTCATGTTCAATCCAATCCTATAGGAATTCATATGCACCAAAGTGTGTTTGATTCCACCATAGGAATCTAAAAAATAGGTATGGGTGAATGTTTGATTTCCTACGAAAACTAGTACTGTACAAAGGAATCCTTAGGAAAAAATCCTATGGGAATCAATCCTACAAATCAAACAATCGTCATAGGAAAATTTCCTATAGGATTTAATCCTACAAAATTCCTAGGCAAATCCTTGGAATCAAATGGCCCTGAGAGTGGACTACTCGAACAAAAGGCTGGTCCATGCTACCTCGTCACTCCACAACGTCATCCCTGGCTCGTCTTCTCTTCATGGTTCTATTTAGGCTGGTCATAGTGCTAGTGGGAGTAATTTGGGTAGTACATAGTCCTACGTGTATTGTCAACTAAGCATTTAGATGACATGACATGCAATTAAATAATGAGAGAGAGTCTTGGGGTAACTAGCTATGTTACCATAAGGGCGTCTCTAATGTGAAAATAAGGTCGGATATAAGACACCCGTGGTCGACCTTAGTGGAATTTAAACATTGTAGCACTCGGTCTTAAGCTAAGAAACCTTGCGTTCAACCATACCAGTATGACCCGGCCATAAGAACTAGAAAATCATTGTTTCTCTTACCTCACTACACAGTGCGCTTGCGGAAGAATTTCAAGACAAAATGAGTCTACATTGCAATAAATGAGACTTTCCATGATACCACACCTATGTTATTTTCCACTATGGAGGTAGTAACTTATTTTATTTTATTTTGCAAAAATGGAGGTAGTAACTTAGAATAGTAACATATGCATGTTACTACTCTAAGTTACTCCCCACCATGACTAGCCTAAATATAGTAACTTGCATATGTTACTATTTTCATAGTGGGTGATAACATGTGTGTGGTTTCATGCAAGACCTAATTAATTAGGTTCTAGACTCATATAAATGTGTGATGTTATGGTAATATCTCCCTCTTTTGCATCATTAATTATCATATCATGTCACCAATTTGCTTAGTTGGCATTGCATATACATGCAAGTTACTACTCCCACATGACGAGAGGGATGGCTATTGTCTCTGCGTTAAATAGAGGAAGGGTTGTTGAGCTGGACAGGGAAGACCAATATTTTAACATATCCTTGATTTTTTGTGGCATCGTCTGTGCAGCGTAGGCACCGGTGCCAGATGGATGAGAAGTGGTTTGGGCACCGATATTTGCATACGTTGTGGAGGGCCACCCAAGTTCTATGGATTTTCAAGCTTTTTAGCTAAAAGCGAGCAACTGTGTAGATGCACAGGCTGGTGGTACTTCCCTTGCTATCGGTAAAAGAGAGAAACTATGTGGATGCGATGATGATTCAATTTGTACATAACATAACTAGTATAGGTACAAAACAACCACGACAGAAACTAAACCATACTCTAGTCAGAATCATCACACACATAGACACCCGAATATCATACGATTCTTTTTTGTCAAGAACCTATGTCGCCCTCTGCCCGTGCGGGCACGCCGTATGGTGTTCGATGAACTCGAGGAAGCGGCCAGCCATGTCGCAACCTTTGTTGCTGCACTTGAGCTTCATTCCCGAGGACATCTGATCCACGGTAGTGGTTGGTTCGAAGACGCCTCTGTAGTCACATCCCGAGCACTGGCCATCGGACAATTTTCCAACACATTGTGCGCATGCAATGTGTTCTGCGGCCTTGCCAAAGCACTGCTCATGCAAGGAAAAGAGATTTAGCCCAAAAACAAGAGTTGTATCGAACCAGTATGGAAAACATCATGAAGAAAGAAGTAGTAATAACCATGTACGCGGGAGGACGAACAATTTTAGAACACAGCCTACAGGTGAAGACCTGCCTCATTGCACTCATATAAATCATAGCTTCAAACCACTCGTCCGCCATAGAGCCGCCTTCTACAACTGCGACGGATCTGAGAGGGATTTTGAGACCGAGCGAGAGAGCTGAGGGAGGAGCGCAGATCTGAGAGGGTTGATGAGAGGGAGCGGGAGAGACTGGTACAATAGTTAAATACTAGGAGTACTAGACTCCTCATCTCACTCTAGGCAATATTGTCCGTCCATCCAAATTCAATGCCCATGAATCGATACCTTATCTCTTTGGCAAGAGACTGGCGCGAAGAAAACTAGGGAAGCATTGTGTTCCCCGATTAATTATCTCCCTCTGACCTGGTGTACACATCGCTTTGACGACCTAGGGCTACATGGAAGACTAAATACTGTACTCTAGTACTACTCCGGGATGGAGGTACTAGTACTACTACTCTACCTCTGTTTGGGATGAGAGTATGAGACTAGCCCCAATGGGGGTATCAGGTGGTACGTATTGTATCATGCATTAGGCCTTCAATGGGGTGTAACTTAGCATGTTACCATAGGAGTTATAAATACCTAATAGACAACCTCTCCAATGCATTATATTTTAGAGGTTGTATCTTAATTTAATGTTTTTCTCTCATACATGCATTTTATTAGGCAATCAACTCTGTTTGCCTATGATTACGTGCAAGGGGTGTATCTTAGCTAATATACAACAACACCCTCTCTCCTCCTTAATTGACATGCTACAAAAGCATCTTGCCTAGGATGCCGTGCTAAGAGACTCCCCCATTGTCAAAGACCTTATTACATGCATAGAAAATGCTTATGTGTCACGGCAATTAATGATGAAAGAGATTGTGTTGGTATCACTGAAAAATAATTATAATTTTGAGCCACGTCCATAAAGTATAGGGTGTATAATTGGTTCATGTACCTTGTGTCATATAGAAATCAACCTACTACTATTAGCTACCTATTACTCGTTATTCTCGAGAGAAATGATGAAGAAGATTCTAGAATTTTTGAGAAGTGTGTTTTGAGATTTGTGCATAGCGTTCACTATGCTAAAGACTATCAATGGAATATTCTATATGCTAGCATGGATAGCAGATCCAGCGGTTTGCAATGTTGGGATTTGCCAAGCTTGATAGATTTTTCAAAGTTCAAAGTACTGCATACACAATATAGTGTGGTAAGATTATATAATATAGGTAAAGCTCAAAAAAATATGAATATGCGAGTCTCACGTGCCGGAGTACTTCTATATAGTGACTAGTAAGTTGCACATGCCATGAACGTGAGACTCGGATAATAGACGTATGACATATCATGGGTACTATTTAACATGGTGGTTCTAGAACATGGTGGAGTTTTCTCTAGGTACTATTCAACATGAATCCAGCTGCTCTAAACCATTGGATCTAATAGCCTAACGATAAGGATTGGTGCTATGGATCATTCATATTCAAAACTGCTCCATTATAGTAGTAGAGAGAATACAGCCTACTGTGCTATGAAATTTTTGGGATGGTGACATGATGGTTCTAGAACATGCATGGTGGAGTTTGATCTAGGTACTATTCAACACAAATCTAGCTGCTCTGGATCATTGGATCTAACAGCCCATCGGTCAGTATTGATGCTATGGATCCAATTTAAAACTGCCCCATTATAATAGTAGAGATAATATGACATACTGTACTATCACGTGTCGGAGCACTAAGGCATGTGCAACTTATTACTACTGTATACTGGAGTACATACTCTAAGAATTTACTAGACTCGTTGCTCGAGCTGCCAGCTGCTCGCCACCTCTGTTTCGAGAGTGTATAGTACTCCTACTATCCGATTAGACTACGACCAGCTGAAAGTACGGCCACTACAAGTACCGATATGACATTTCTATTGTGAGTTAATGCCCCGGACAACCACCGACTGCGAAAAAACTCACGCACCGCCAAGCGGTCTCTCTGGATACTCATTGGAGCATCTAAAAAAAGTACTCCTTGGAGAAATTCTTGGTCAAAGAAAAAACACCGAAAAAGAGGTCCCCTAGCGGTGGGAGTAAAACTGAGTAGCACCGCTAGTAGTACTAATAGTACTATACTTTATTCTTCATTCTACTCTCCGGCGAATTTTTTTCTTCCACCAAAGGCATATTACTCTCTCAAATACTTGAAGGAATCCCGGTGGATTGGCTGCGTCATCCTCGGAGGTCTGCTTCGGCTCGAGGCCAGGCCCCGGAACAGTTCATCCGGTGGGAACATGCCGCTGTTGGAGCCACCGTTGGAGCAGCCTTGGTAGAGCGCCTGGTCGCCCGCGGTAAACGTGCGTTGGCCCTGCCGGCCGGAGATGCGATTTTGGGCCCCCTCGAGGCTACCGATCCTGCGCTGGCCATGTCACGGAGACATCAACATGGCAGACGAATAAAAGTGGACCTCTACAACGAAGCGCCGGTCCTGTTGTGCCTCCCTTTCGACTGTGACGGAGCTGCATCTAAGTAGGTGCTCTGGATGGACATCAACCATGGCCAAGTTAAGCCCGTGCGACACATCGGCCAATCCTTTCGCCAGGAACCTGCAGCCAGCGATAATGCGACCGGGGCAGATAACTCGGGTGGGCGCCAGGTTTCCTTGGTCATGGCCAACGTCGTCCTAGGTCCCCTAGAGCCTATCGATCCTATGCTGGCCCTTACTTACGATTCGTACATGCTCGAATTCGAGCTCGCGCGCGAGGAACCTGCGGCCAGCGAGCATGCGACCGGGGCAGACAACTCGGGTGGGCGCCAGGTCGCCGTGGCCGTGGCAGACGATTCCATCCTGGGTCTCCTCGAGCCTATCGATCCTATGCTAGCCCTTGCTCACCATCAGGACATGCTCAAGTTCGAGCTCGAGCACGAAGAACCGGCGGCCGACGAAGGTGCGGCTGGGGGAATCGACTCGGTAGGGGGGCAGAGTGCTCCTCTACTCATTCCGAGCAATCTCGTCCCTTCGACCATGATCAACACGCAGGTGTGTGCTGTGTTTCGTGTGTGAAGCAAACAGTAGTAGCAAGAGTATGGCTCAGCTGCTCTGTTGAAATTGAGCCGTACCTGACTGCCTTTCCAAGATAAATTTTAGGGGCCTTTGTGCCAATTGTATGGACTTGGATGTAATTTTCTATTTTTTGATGTAACCTTTTAATTCCACCAAACATGTTGATTGAAGCATGATGCACTTTCGGGTGATATTAGCTATGGAGTATAAAATTAAGCTTGAAAAATATAACATGTAATTTATCCAACCAATTCATGTAGTACTATAGTAAATTAGTAAGTTGCACGTGTCCTGCAAGTGAGACTCAGATAATAGACGTCTAACATATCATCACTATATAAAATTATAATAGGTAAAGCAGAAAAAATATAAATTTGATCAACATCTATAATATATGGGTGTATATTTGGTTCTCGTACTTTGTATATCATGCAGAGTGAACAATTATTAGCTAATCTAAAACTTTAAAATTTGGTAACATGGTCTAGAGAAACGAGGGAGAAGATTTTAGAATGATGGAGAAGTGTTTGGAGATTCCCATGTTTCTAGACATAGCGAACCACCCATGTTTTACTTGCGATTCCTAGGTTATTTGAGTTTTCAAGGTTCGTAGATAAATTAACCCACTTAAATTTCACTATTGTCTCTGATTCAAATTAATATTCTCAGATTTGTCTAGATTCGGATATATGTATCTAGCATAGAAACATGACTAGATACATTTGAATCTAGATGAATCTATGAACATTAATATGGATCGGAGGGAGTCTGTCGAAATCATGTCAAATTATTTCGAACCACATGTGAGCTGCAAATTTCTCTTGAAATTCCACAAAAATCTTTTGAAGTTGCCCACCAGACATCCAATATATGGAGAACACGACCAAGAGTTTTCAAAGATTCAACTTCTTTCTAGACTTTGCATGCCGATAAAGTTGACCCTGCTTTGAAAAAAGAGAGAGAACTAGGCCAAAAAAATAGGGAAACTCATGCATGGCGTCCTTTTGCTTGTATTACATATCATGAAAAATAATAAACATGAGTTTTTCACAACTTTTGAAAAAGGCCGCTTCACAAAAATGGACTACCATGTATAAGTATGAACACGTTTCAGGACGAGCGACCAAGCAAGGTCACGGACATATCCATTTTATGGGAATTTTTTTGTAGTACTATAAGAAAGTAGATGTGCGTATCTTGGCGTTGGTAAATAGCTTTGCCAATGGGAGTTCCCAAATACTAGGAAAAGTAACAACTCCAATTTTCTAAGCGCTAGAAATATTTTTCTGTAAAGCAAAGTACTCCACTTCCGTACTAGTACTACTCGAAAAGGGAGGCGGCTCCTTCCACTAAAAAAGGAGGCAATGCGAGAGCAGCGGGAGGAGGAGTCGGAAGGCAGTGCGATGTCAGAGCAAAGCTATGATGGGCTGCTGACACGAGGTATACTCCACTAGTGGTAAATATATGGACCTACTAGTAGTAATATGCACGCAAAACAAGTTGTGTTTTCTCTCTCTTTCGCTGGCTCTTACCATCCATCCTCCATCGATCTCTTCTCTACAGCCGCGAGTGCACAGTCCGACTTGTCTCTTCCTCGTCCACAACGTGGCGCTGCGCACGTGTGCCTTGATATGGCATACCGATCTATTTCTAGCAACCGTTCCCCCCTGAAATTCAAGCCATCTACTGGATTAATAGTAATCATCTACACCAATACAAAAAGTCTTAAAAGTAATAATAATAATTACAAAAAGGTCCTTAGACCATATTGCGACAACTACAAACCCTAGTGTGCTAATTGGAGAGTCTTGCTCCTTCAGGACCTACGGTACCCAGGTTCCAAAAAATAAATAAAGAATGCCACTGTCCCAATTTTTAGACTAAGTGTACCATGATTTCTTACAATTCCCAAGTTTTAGGATTTTTCAAGCGGGCATAGAAATGTTTTTCATTTTATTCCTGTTTAATCTTCTTGCTTTTTGATGAGGTTGCTGCATGTAATGCTAGTTGTTCTATAGTTCAAATGTTAGGTATTGTGCATGCTGGTATAAAGACGGTAATAGGTGACGTGTCAATTTTTTATACCTAACACTCGGTTATACTATTGAACTAGTTCTCACACAGTTGTAGAATATTAATTTAGACCTAATTAGACAAATCGACGGAAAGTCGTCTGAGTGGGTGAAATTAGCTTGAAAATTAAGCTTGAGAAACATAACATGTAATTTATCCAACCACTTTATGTACTATAGTAAATAAATGACACATGCTATGAACTCTAAGCCATGTTGATCGCACTTCCTTCCAAAAAATACTTTTACTTCTTTACCATGCATGCTAACATGCACCGACCTAGCTATACCAAATATGGGCACACAGTCATTATCTTGATGAAGACAGAGTATGTCCATGACCTTGGTCGTTTGGCTTAAAATCCAAGAAAGTTCATACATAGTACATAATATAGTAGGAAATACCATAAGTGTGAGTTTTTCAAGTACTTTTATTGGTAAAAAAATAAGAAAGAATGGCCCCACCAAATTTTCGTACAAAATGGACAATTCTTTCTTATAGTTCCCAAGTTTAAGTATTTTTCAAACATCCAAGCTAAAGCTCCACGTGCACTTAAATGCATGACTCTAAGTCGATTAAACGAAATTAAGTCAAACTTAAATACATGTGAGCGCGATAGACTATTACTCTTGAAAATATCCAAAATTCTTTTGAAGGTACCCATGCAGCCAATATATCATGGGCCAACAATAGTTTTGAGAAATGCCATTACTGATTAGTATTTGCATACCGACAAATTTTACCGCGTATGAAAAAACAAAATAAAGCGTAAAACAAAAACATGAGACTCCATTACTATTGGGGTACTTTTGCTAGTAGTATTATTAATTGCCAAGAAAACTAATAAACATGAGATTCGACAACCTTAGGGAAAACGGATTCACATTATAGCCCATCATGATGTAAAATTATTCTTGGTTTTCAGCACGAACGACCAATAAGGTCATGGCCTTCTATATCGATGTATACCCTAGCTACACTTTTACATAGGGTTCTGACATCGGGTAGATGGGTGCGTCTTGGCCTAGTAAACAATGTTGCCTGTGGGAGTTTCGAACAATTAGGAAAAAACAATTTTTCACTTTTCCAACTGATTATGAGGATGTTTTATACTAGCAGTAAAGAAAATCAGAAGAATGTGGTACTGAATGCGAGAAGCGCGCCATATTTCCGGATATAGCGAACCATCCATGTTTTACTTGTGATTCCTAGGTTTTTTGAGTTTTCAAGGTTCATAGATAAATTAACCCAATTAAATTACACTACTATATCCGATTCAAATTAATATTCTCAGATTTGTTTAGATTCGGATATATGTATCTAGCACAAAAACATGACTAGATACATTCGAAACTAGATGAATCTATGAACATTAATATGGATCAGAGGGAGTCTGTTGAAATTAGGTCAAATTATATCGAACCACATGTGAGCTGCCAGTTGCTCTTTAAATTTCACAAAAATCTTTTGAATTTGCCCACCAGATAGCCAATATATCAAGAACAAGACCGAGAGTTTTCAAAGATTCAAATTTTTTCTAGACTTTGCATGCCGGCAAAGTTGACCTTGCTTTGGAAAAAGAGAGAGAAATAGGCAACAAAAACAGGGGGACTCATGCATGGCATCATTTTTCTTGTATTGCCTACCATGAAAAATAATAAACATGAGTTTTCACAACTTTTGAAGAAACCCGCTTCACAAAAATGGCCTACCATGTATAAGTATGAACAGGTTTCAGGACGAGCGACCAAGCAAGGTCATGGACATATCCACATCATATAGTTTATGGTAATTTGGTAGTACTGCAAGAAAGTAGATGTGTGCATCTTGGCATTGGTAAACAACTTTTCTAATGCGAGTTTCCAAATACTAGGAAAAGTAACAACTCTACTAAGCGATGGAAATATTTTTTCTATAAAGCAAAGTACTCCACTTCATTCTGTAATGCTACTCTAAAAGGTAGGCAGCGCGAGAGCAGCGAGAGGAGTGCCCTGCACGTGAGACTCAGATAATAGATGTATGACATATCATTATTATATAAAATTATAATAGGTAAAGCACAAAAAATTATAAATTTGATCAACATACATAAAGTATGGGTGTATATTTGGTTCTTGTACATTGTATCATCATGTAGAAGTCAAAGATTATTAGCTACCTAAAACACTTGATTTTTTTGGTAATATGGTCTAGAGAAACGAGGGATAAGATTCTAGTATGATGGAGAGTGTGTTTTGAGGTTTATGCATACCATTCATTATGCTGAAGACTATCTATACAATCTTCTAGATGCTATAATGGAAAAGAAGATCCAACAATTGGAAATATTGGGATTCGCGAGTATTGAGATCGAACGGTCGGCATTCAAAGTTATTCGTACAATCTTATCTTACCAAGTACTATATAGTGTACGAATACAAATAACTTTGAATATTGACCGTTGGATCAAGACTCGTGAATCCGAACGACATTTCTAGCCATTGGATCTTTTTTCTATTCTAACATCTAGAAGATTCTATTGATAGTCTTCAGCATAATTAATGCTGTGCAGAAACCTCAAAACACACTTATCCATCATACTAGAATCTTATCACTCGTTTCTCTAGACCAATGTTACTACCAAAGATTTCAAGTGTTAGGTAGCTAATAATCTTTGACTTCTACACATGACGATACAAAGTAGAAGAACCAAATATACACCCATACTTTAAATATGTTGATCAAATTTATATTTTTCTGCTTTACCTATTATAATTTTATGTAGTGATGATATGTCAGACGTCTATTATCTGATTTGTCTCCGATTCAAATTAATATTCTTAGATTTTTCTAGATTCGGGTATATGTATCTAGCACAGAAACATGACTAGATACATTTGAATCTAGATGAATCTATGAACATTAATATGGATCGGAGGGAGTCTGTCGATATTCTGTCAAATTATTTCGAACCCCATGTGATCTATCAATTACTCTTTAAATTCCACAAAAATATTTTGAAGGTGCCCACCAGACTGCCAATATATGGAGAACACGGTCGAGAGTTTTCAAAGATTCAACTTCTTTCTAGACTTTGCATGCCGGCAAAGTTGACCCTGCTTTGAAAAAAGAGAGAGAAATAGGCCAAAAAACAGGGGGACTCATGCATGGCGTCCTTTTGCTTGTATTACCTGCCATGAAAAATAATAAACATGACTTTTCACAACTTTTAAAAAAGCCATTTCACAAAAATGGCCTACCATGTATAAGTATGAACAGGTTTCAGGACGAGCGACCAAGCAAGGTCACAAACATATCCATGTTTATGGGAATTTTGTAGTAGTACTACAAGAAAGTAGATGTGCGCATCTTGGCGTTGGTAAACAACTTTGCCGATGGGAGTTCCCAAATACTAGGAAAAGTACCAACTCCAATTTTATAAGCGATAGAATTTTTTTCTGTAAAGCAAAGTACTTCACTTCCGTACTAGTACTACTCGAAAAGGGAGGCGGCTCCTTCCACAAAATAAGGAGGCAACACGAGAGCAGCGGGAGGAGGAGTCGGAAGGTGGTGCGATGTCAGAGAAAAGCTATGATGGGCTGCTAACACGAGGTATACTCTACTAGTAGTAAATATATGGACCTACTAGTAGTAATATACACGCAAAACAAGTTGTGTTTTCTCTCTCCTTCGCTGGCTCTCACCATCCATCCTCCATCGATCTCTTCTCTGTAGCCGCGGGTGGACACTCCGGCTTGTCTCTTCCTCGTCCATAGTGTGGCGCTGTGCACGTGTGACTTGGTATGGCACACCGATCTACTTCCATCAATCGTCTTTTTCCCCGAAATTCAAGCCATCTACTGGATTAATAGTAATCATCTACACCAATACAAAAAGTCTCAAAAGTAATAATAATTACAAAAAGGTCCTCAGACCACATTGCGACGACTACAAACCCTAGTGCGCTAATTGGAGTGTCTCGCTCCTTCAGGACCTACGGTACCCAGGTTCCAAAAAATAAATAAAGAATGCCACTGCCCCAATTTTCAGACTAAGTGTACCATGTTTTTGTACAATTCCCAAGTTTTAGGATTTTTCAAGCGGGCATAAAAATGTTTTTCATTTTATTCCTGTTTAATCTTCTTGCTTTTTGATGAGGTTGCTACATGTAATGCTAGTTGTTCTATAGTTCAAATGTTAGGTATTGTATATGCTGGTATAAAGCCGGCAATAGATGACATGTCACTTTGTTATACCTAACACTCAGTTATACTATTGAACTAGCTCTCATGCACTTGTAGAATATTAATTTAGACCTAATTCAACAAATCGACGAAAAGTCATCTAAGTGGGTAAAATTAGCTAGAAAATTAAGCTTGAAAAATATAACATGTAATTCATCCAACCACTTTATGTACTATAGTAAATAAATGGCACATGTTATGAACTCTAAGCCATATTGATCGCATTTCCTTCCAAAAAATACTTTTACTTCTTTACCATGCATGCTAACATGCACCGACCTAGCTATACCAAAATATGGGCACACGGTTATTATCTGGATAAAGACAGAGTATGTCCATGACCTTGGTCATTTGGCTTGAAACCCAAGAAAGTTCATATATAGTACATGATATATTAGGCAATACCAGAAGTGTGAGTTTTTCAAGTACTTTTACTGGTAGAAAAATAAGAAAGAATGGCCCCACCAAATTTTTGTACAAAGTGAACAATTCTTTCTTACAGTTCCCAAGTTTAAGTATTTTTCAAACTTCCAAGATAAACCTCCACGTGCAATTAAATGCATGACTCTAAGTCAATTAAACAAAATTAGGTCAAACTTGAATACATTTGAGCGCGATAGACTATTACTCTTGAAAATATCCAAAATTCTTTTGAAGGTACCGAGGTTGCTAATATATCATGGGCCAACAATAGTTTTGAGAAATGCCATTACTGATTAGTATTTGCATACCGACAAATTTGACCGCGTATGGAAAACATTCAAACAAAATAAAGCGTAAAACAAAAACATGAGACTTAATTACCGTTGGGGTACTTTTGCTAGTAGTAGTATTAATTGCCAAGAAAATCGATAAACATGAGATTCGACAACCTTAGGGAAAACGGATTCACATTATAGCCCACCATGATGTAACATTATTCTTGGTTTTCAGCACGAACGACCAATAAGGTCATGGCCTTCTATATCGAGGTATACCCTAGCTACACTTTTACATAGGGTTCTGATAATCGGGTAGATGGGTGTGTCTTGGCCTAGTAAACAATGTTGCTCGTGGGAGTTTTGAACAATTAGGAAAAAACATTTTTCACTTTTCCAACTGATTATGGGGATGTTTTGTACTAGTAGTAAAGAAAATTAGAAAAATGTGGCACTGAATGCGAGAAGCGCCCAATGTTTTCGGGCATAGCGAACCATCCATATTTTACTTGCAATTCCTAGGTTCTTTTAGTTTTCAAGGTTTGTAGATAAATTAACCCAATTAAATTACACTACTGTATCCGATTCAAATTAATATTCTCAGATTTGTCTAGATTCGGATATATGTATCTAGCATAGAAACATGACTAGATACATTTGAATCTAGATGAATCTATGAACATTAATATGGATCGGAGGGAGTCTGTCAAAATTGAGTCAAATTATATCGAACCACATGTGAGCTACCAATTGCTCTTTAAATTTCACAAAAATATTTTGAAGTTGCCCACCAGACAGCCAATATAACGAGAACACGACTAGGAGTTTTCAAAGAATCAACTTCTTTCTAGACTTTGCATGCCGGCAAAGTTGACCTTGCTTTGGAAAAAGAGAGAGAAATAGGCAACAAAAACAGGGGGACTCATGCATGTCATCCTTTTTATTGTATTGCCTGCCATGAAAAATAATAAACATGAGTTTTCACAACTTTTGAAGAAATCCGCTTCATAAAAATGGCCTACCATGTATAAGTATGAATAGGTTTCAGGACGAGTGACCAAGCAAGGTCATGGACATATCCACATCATATAGTTTTTGGTAATTTGGTAGTACTGCAAGAAAGTAGATGTGTGCATCTTGGCATTGGTAAACAACTTTGCCAATGCGAGTTTCCAAATACTAGGAAAAGTAACAACTCTACTAAGCGATGTAAATATTTTTTCTCTAAAGCAAAGTACTCCACTTCATTCTGTACTGCTACTCCAAAAGGTAGGCAGCGCAAGAGCAGCGAGAGGAGTGCCATGCACGTGAGACTCGGATAATAGACGTATGACATATCATCATTATATAAAATTATAGTAGGTAAAGCACAAAAAATTATAAATTTTATCAACATACATAAAGTATGGGTGTATATTTGGTTCTTGTACATTGTATCATCATGTAGAAGTCAAAGATTATTAGCTACCTAAAACACTTGATTTGTTTGGTAATATGGTCTAGAGAAATGAGGGAGAAGATTCTAGTATGATGGAGAAGTGTGTTTTGAGGTTTATGCATAGTATTCATTATGCTGCAGACTATCTATACAATCTTCTAGATGCTATAATGCAAAAGAAGATCCAATAGTTGGAAATATTGGGATTCACGAGTATTGAGATCGAACGGTCGACATTCAAAGTTATTCATACAATCTTATCTTACCAAGTACTATATAGTGTACGAATATAAATAAATTTGAATATTGACCGTTGGATCAAGACTCGCGTATCCGAATGATATTTCTAGCCGTTGGATCTTCTTCACCATTCTAGCATCTAGAAGATTCTATTGATAGTCTTTAGCATAATTAATGCTATGCACAAACCTCAACACACTTCTCCATCATACTAGAATCTTATCACTCGTTTCTCTAGACCAATGTTACTACCAAAAAATTCAAGTGTTAGGTAGCCAATAATCTTTAACTTCTACACATGACGATACAAAGTAGAAGAACCAAATATACACCCATACTTTATATATGTTGATCAAATTTATATTTTCCTGCTTTACCTATTATAATTTTATATAGTGATGATATGTCAGACGTCTATTATCTGATTTGTCTCTGATTCAAATTAATGTTCTCAGATTTGTCTAGATTCGGATATATGTATCTAGCACAGAAACATGACTAGATACATTTGAATCTAGATGAATCTATGAACATTAATATGGAGCAGAGGGAGTCTGTCGATATTATGTCAAATTATTTCGAACCACATGTGAGCTGCCAATTGCTCTTTAAATTCCACAAAAACCTTTTGAAGTTGCCCACCAGACAGCCAATATATGGAGAACACGAGAGTTTTTAAAGATTCAACTTCTTTCTAGACTTTGCATGCCGACAAAGTTGGCCCTGCTTTGAAAAAAGAGAGAGAAATAGGCCAAAAAATAGGGGGACTCATGCATGGCGTCCTTTTGATTGTATTACCTACCATGAAAAATAATAAACATGAGTTTTTCACAACTTTTGAAAAAGGCCGCTTCATAAGTATGACCAGGTTTCAGGACGAGCGACCAAGCAAGGTCATGGGCATATCCATGTTTATGGGAATTTTGTAGTAGTACTACAAGAAAGTAGATGTGCGCATCTTGGCGTTAGTAAACAGCTTTGCCAATGGGAGTTCCCAAATACTAGGAAAAGTAACAACTCCAATTTTCTAAGCGATGGAAATATTTTTTTCTATAAAGCAAAGTACTCCACTTCCATACTAGTACTACTCGAAAAGGGAGACGGCTCCTTCCACACAAAAAAAGGAGACATCGCGAGAGTAGCGGGAGGAGGAGTCAGAAGGCGGTGCAATGTCAGAGCAAAGCTATGATGGGCTGCTGACACGAGGTACACTCCACTAGTAGTAAATATATGGACCTACTTGTAGTAATATGCATGCAAAACAAGTTGTGTTTTCTCTCTCCTTCGCTGGCTCTCACCATCCATCCTCCATCGATCTCTTCTCTACAACCGCGGGTGCACAATCCGTCTTGTCTCTTCCTCGTCCACAGCGTGGCGCTGCGCACGTGTGCCTTGGTACGGCACACCGATCTACTTCCAGCAACCGCCCCCTGAAATTCAAGCCATCTACTGGATTAATAATCACTTCTGTAGATTAATAAAACTCAAAACACACTTCTCCATCATTCTAGAATCTTCTCCCTCGTTTCTGTAGACTATGTTACCAAAATTTTAAAGTTTTAGATAGCTAATAATCGCTGACTTCTACATGATATACAAAGTACAAGAACCAAATATATACACCCATACTTTATAGATGTTGATCAAATTTTTATTTTTTGCTTTACCTATTATAATCTTATCTTACCACTATATAGTGTATGAATAAGTTTCAATATTTATCGTTGGATTAAGACTCGTGAATCCCAACATTTCCAGCCGTTGGATCGTCTTTTCCATTCTAGCATCTAGAAGATTCTATTTGTTTGAACAGTCTAGAAGATTCTATTGATAGTCTTCATCAAAATGAATGCTATGCATAAAACTCAAAACACACTTCTCCATCATTTTAGAATCTTCTCCCTCGTTTCTCTAGACCATGTTACCAAAAATTTCATGTTTTAGATCTCCACTACTATAATGGAGCAGTTTTGAATTGGATCCATAGCACCAATCCTGACTGTTGGGCTGTTAGATCCAATGGTTCAAAGCAGCTGGATTCGGGTTGAATAGTACCTAGAGAAAACTCCACCATTTTCTAGAGCCATCATGTCACCACCCCCAAAATTTCATAGGATAGTAGGTTGTATTCTAAATATGTGTATATAATTATTATTAATAGACTTAATTTATGTATTTTTTATCTAATGTATGAAATGTGATTTAGCAAAAATTGAGTTGTTATTAACCAATAGTCTTGTTAGAGAAAAATGCATATACATTAAGTCTATTAATAATAACTATATCTACACATATTTAGAATACAACCTAATGTGCTATGAAATTTTGGGGGTGGTGACATGATGGTTCTAGAACATGGTGGAGTTTTCTCTAGGTACGTTTTATTCGACGCGAATCTAGCTGCTCTAAACCATTGGATCTAAGAGCCCAACGGTCAGGATTGGTGCTATGGATCCAAGTCAAAACTGCTCCATTATAGTAGTAGAGAGAATACAACCTACTGTGCTATCAAATTTTAGGATGGTGACATGATGGTTCTACAACATGCATGGTGGAGTTTTCTCTAGGTGATATTCAACATGAATCCAGCTTCTCTGAACCATTGGATCTAACAGCAAAATGGTCGGGATTGGTGCTATGGATCCAATTCAAAATTGCTCCATTATAGTAGTAGAGATATAACCACTATATAGTGTATGAATAATTTTGAATGCTGACCGTTGGATCAAGACTCACGAATCCTAATATTTCCAACCGTTGGATCTTCTTTTCCATTCTAGCATCTAGAAGATTTTGTACATAGTCTTCAACATAATGAATGCTATGCACAAACCTCAAAACACACTTCTCCATCATACTAGAATCTTCTCCCTAGTACGAAGTAGCTAATAATCATTGACTTACATGATCTTATCTTATCTTATCTTATCTTACCACTATATAGTGTACGAATAACTTCGAATGTTGACCGCTGGATCAAGACTCGCGAATCCCAGCGTTTTGAGCCGTTGGATCTTATTTTCCATACTAGCTTCTAGAAAAATCTACTGATAGTCTTCGATATAATGAATGCTATGCACAAACCTCAAATCACACTTATTCATCATACTAGAAGCTTCTACCTTGTTTCTCTAGACCATGTTATCAAAAATTTCATGTGTTAGGTAGCTAAATAATCTTTGACTTCTACATGATGATACAAAGTACGAGGACCAAATATACACCCATACTTTATAGATGTTGATCAAATTTATATTTTTTTGTGCTTTACCAATTATAATTGTATATAGTGATGATGATATGTCATACGTCTATACTATCCGAGTCTCACGTGCAACTTACTAGTAGCTAATAATCGTTGACTTCTACATGATCTTACCACTATATAGTGTACAAACAACTTTGAATATTGACCGTTGGATCAAGACTCGCAACCCAACATTTCCGGCTGTTGGATCTTCTTTTCCATTCTAGCATCTTGAAGATTCTATTGATAGTCTTCATTACAAACCACTATATAGTGTATGAATAACTTTGAATGTTGACCGTTGGATCAAGACTCGCGAATCCCGGCTTTTCGAGCCGTTGGATCTTCTTTTCCATTCTATCATCTAAAAGATTCTATTGATAGTCTTCGGCATAATGAATGCTACACACAACCTCAAAACACACTTCTCCATCATACTAGAATCTTCTCCATTGTTTCTCTAGACCATGTTATCAAAAATTTCATGTGTTAGGTAGCTAATAATATTTGACTTCTACATGATTATACAAAGTACAATGACCAAATATATACACCCATACTCTATAGATGTTGATCAAATTTATATTTTTTTGTGCTTTACCAATTATAATTGTATATAGTGATGATATGTCATACGTCTACTATCCGAATCTCACGTGCAAGGCATGTGCAACTTACTAGTAGCTAATAATCATTGACTTCTACATGATCTTACCACTATATAGTGTACGAACAACTTTGAATATTGACCGTTGGATCAAGACTCATGAATCCCAACATTTTCAGCCGTTGGATATTCTTTCCCATTCTAGCATCTTGAAGATTCTATTGATAGTCTTTGTTACAATGAATGTTATGCACAAAACTCACTTCTCCATCATTCTAGAATCTTCTCCCTCGTTTCTCTAGACCATGTTACCAAAATTTTAAAGTTTTAGATAGCTAATAATCATTGACGTACTTCTACATGATATACAAAGTACAAGACCCAAACATATATATACACCCATATTTTATAGATGTTGATCAAATTTATATTTTTTCTGCTTTACCTGTTATAATCTTAGCACTATATAGTATACAAATAACTTTGAATATTAACCGTTGGATCAAGACTCGCGAATCTCAACATTTCCAGCCGTTGGATCTTCTTTTCCATTCTAGCATCTAGAAGATTCTATTTTTTAACGAACTAGAAGATTCTATGCACAAAACTCAAAACACACTTTCCTCATTGTTCTAGAATCTTCACCCTTGTTTCTCTAGACCATGTTACCAACAAAATTCATGTTTTAGATAGCTAATAATCGTTAACTTCTACATGATCTTACCATTTTATAGTTACAAACAACTTTGAATACTGACCGTTGGATCAAGACTCGTGAATCCCACCATATCTAGCCGTTGGATCTTCTTTTCCATTTAAGCATATAGAAGATTCTATTGATAGTCTACATCACAATGAATGTTATGCACAAAACTCAAATAACACTTATCATTCTAGAATATTTCCCCCCTTTTCTCTAGACCATGTTACCAAAATTTTAAAGTTTTAGATAGCTGATAATCGTTGACCTCTAAATGATATACAAAGTACAAGAACGAAATATACACCCATACTTTATAGATGTTGATCAAGTTTATATATTTTTTCTACTTTACCTATTATAATATTATATGGTGGTGATATGTCAGACGTCTATTATCCCAGTCTCACGTGCAGGGAACGTGCAACTTAATAGTATTTTATCTTACCACTATATAGTGTTCCAATAACTTTGAATATTGACCGTAGGATCAAGAGACTCGCGAATCCCAACATTTCCAGCCGTTGGATCTTCTTTTCCATTCTAGCATCTAGAAGATTCTATTGGTAGTCTTCATCATAATAAATGCTATACACAAAACTGAAAACACACTTCTCCATCATTCTAGAATCCTCTCCCTCATTTCTCTAGACTGGATAGCTAATAATCATTGACTTCTACATGATATACAAAGTACAAGAACCAAATATACACCCATACTGATCAAATTTATATTTTTTCTGCTTTACCTATTATACTAGTAAGTTGCACGTTCCTTGCATGTGAGACTCAGATAGTAGACGTATGACATATCATAAATATATAAAATTATAATTGGTAAAGCACAATAAATTATAAATTTGATCAACATCTATAAAGTATGGGTGTATATTTGGTCCTTGTACTTTGTATGTCATGTAGAAGTCAAAGATTATTAACTACCTAACATATGAAATTTTTGATAACATGGTCTAGAGAAAAAAAGGAGAAGATTCTAGTATGATGGAGACGTGTGTTTTGTGGTTTGTGCATAGCATTCATTATACCTAAGACTATCAATAGAATCTTCTATATGCTAGAATGGAAAAGTAGATCCAATAGCTAGAAATGCTGGGATTCGCGAATCTTGATCAAAGGGTCAACATTCAAAGTTATTCCTACACTATATAGTGGTAAGATAGGATAAGATCATGTAGAAGTCGACGATTATTAGCTACGAGGGAGAAGATTCTAGTATGGTGGAGAAGTGTGTTTTGAGGTTTGTGCATAGCATTCATTATGCTGAAGACTATCAATATAATCTTCTAGATGCTAGAATGGAAAAGAAGATCCAACGGCTAGAAATGTTGGGATTCATGAGTCTTGATCCAACGGTCAATATTCAAAGTTATTCGTACACTATATAGTGGTAAGATATCTCTATCTCTACTACTATAATGGAGCAGTTTTGAATTGGATCCAGAGCACCAATCCTAACCGTTGGGCTGTTAGATCCAATGGTTCAGAGAAGCTGGATTCGTGTTGAATAGTACCTAGAGCAAACTCCACCATGCATGTTCTAGAACCATCATGCCACCACCCCCAAAATTTCATAGCAGAGTAGGATGTATTCTCTCTACTACTATAGTGGAGCAGTTTTGAATTGGATCCATAACACCAATCCTGACCGTTGGGCTGTTAGATCCAATGGTTCAGAGCAACTGGTTTCATGTTGAATCTATAGTACAGACGTAGAGCAAACTCCACCATGTTCTAGAACCATTATGTCACCACCCCCAAAATGCATAAATTAAGTCTATTAATAATAACTATCTACACATATTGAGAATACAACCTACTGTGCTATGAAATTTTGGGAGTGGTGAAATGATGGTTCTAGAACATGGTGGAGTTTGCTATAGGTACTATTTAACACGAATCTAGCTGCTCTGGACCATTGGATCTAACAACCCAATGGTCAGGATTGGTGGTATGGATCCAATTCAAAACTGCTCAATTATAATAGTGGAGACAATTTTATAGAGTGATGATTTGTAAGGTGTCTATTATCTGAGTCTCACGTGCAGGGCATGTGCAATTTACTAATAGTGGTAAGATACGAATAACTTTGAATGATGACCGTTGGATCAATACTCGTGAATCCCAATATATCCAACCATTGGATCTTTTTTTCCATTCGAGCATTTAGAAGATTCTATAGATAGTCTTCAGCAGAATGAATGCTATGCACAAACCTCAAAACAGACTTCTCCATCATACTCCTAGAATCCTCTCCCTCGTTTCTCTAGACCATGTCACCAAAATTTTCAAGTGTTATGTAGCTAATAATCTTTGACTTCTACATGATGATACAAAGTACAAGGACCAAATATACACCCATACTTTATATATGTTGATCAAATTTATAATTTTTTGTGCTTTATCTATTATAATTTTATATAATGATGATATATCATATGTCTATTATCTGAGTCTCACGTGCATGGCACGTGCAATTTACTAGTAGCCTACAATGTATGAACATTCTTGGGTTTTAGTCCGAAGGACCAATAAGGTCATGGCCATATATATCGATACCCTAGCTACACCTTATGATACGGTTCTCACATCGAGTAGATGGGTGCGTCTTGGCGTAGTAAACAATATTGACCATGGAAGTTTCAAACAATTATGAAAGAACATTTTTCACTTTTCCAAGTGATTACGGATATGTTTCGTACTAGTAAAGAAAATTAGAAGAATTTGGCTCAGAATGCGACAAACATGCCATGTTTCCGGACATTACGGAGCATGCATGTTTTCCTTGTGATTCATAGGTTCTATGAGTTTTTATGGTTCGTAGCTAAAATAAACCACTTAAATTACAGTGATGTCTGCCTAAATTAGTTCAAATGAGTTGGCATATGTATATGCGCAGAGTTTAGCTACGAAACCCAAGTTCACTCAGCCGTTTCGCTTACTATAGTATATGGGCCCCATTCATACAAATAACTTTGAATGTTGACCGTTGGATCAATTATTTGATGTATTTACATGAATTTGAAATATTTAGTTATTTTTTATGAGGGCCATGGTTGGCAGCCAGCATCACCCCAATTTTCTTTTTCATCTATCCGCCATCGTACTAGACTCTGACCTTTCTTCACAAGCTGCACACGCCACCCTCCCATCGCATTCGATGCGTGCTGCTTTTCGAGCTTTCCTTTTAAAACTGCTCGAGAGGTGAGCCAAGCGCGATTCAGCACTAAATTTTCACGTGGTATTGGCTGGATCATCTAGTTCAAAATTTTAGAGGATTATTGGCGGGACCTTCCCTTCTAACTTTCCTAAAATTTAACCCTTCCTTCACTTCTTAGTTCTCGGAAAACGCTAGCTACCTCCATCTTGGACGGGCCTCTCGCTTCGCTTTCGACTCCACAATCCATACTGACATCATCGTCTATCACATCCCTCCTTAGCCAACTTCCAGGTTGCCGGAGTCTACTTAGCAACGCCGTCATCCATGCTACTATCATTGCTTCGTCGCATATGCTTCCCCCACTCAGAGTGTCAGCTTCCCCACCACCCCAACCGAGAGATGCGTACGTCACGCGGACCCCTCACCAGGGCGATGGTTAGAACTCTATACAACCGAGACGAAGGTTGCTGCACACTTCCTATGCCCGCTTTCCTTGCACTTTACTACTACTTCCGGATGTAGTTCATCACTTCCTTGCTGTGCCTTCTCGTTACCAATTATTTCTAATGCATGCTAGTTGCAGTACTGCGGGATCGGTTCAAAGAGAAAAGAAGGGAACTGTTAGTCTTCAAGCCAAATTGGTTATCTCGCACTAGTACGAATCCTCGCCAGCCCAATGATAACCCCCAACAATCCTCCCCAAACAATGGTTTGCCTCCATTTTTCATATATGCGCGCTGTCGTTATGCATTTTATTTTTGAGAGTAGTTTAGCCTTTGCTTGCCCTGTTTTGTCATACTAGTATATATTTTTTGTAAGGCATCGAAGATGATGTACTGCCGAAACATGCCCTGTCCATGACGAGGGTTTAACTCATCAATGCCCATTGTTATGGACTTGGGTTTTGGAGACGGAGGGAGCGCTGGAAGCATCAATCGGCTAGCAAACAAGCACACAGGCGGACTCGAAGAGTTATCCAGGTTCAGGTCTCATAGAGGTCCCTACTCCTGCTTGTCTGCTCGTGGAATTAATGGAAGAATTGAAGATTACAATGGTGCGCAGATGCAATCTGGCGAGGGTTGTGGAAACTAGGGTTGTGTGTGTCCTTCTCGCCGCCCCCTCCTAGCCTTTATATAGATAGGCTAGGTCTCGGGTAGCAGGTCGAGTCGGTTACAGGTTAGGGTTTTCCCCTTTAAACTTTCTATCTTTAGCTTCTTCTTGTTCTGCAAGCAATCGAGAGTCCGCAGGTTACTCGAGCTCTCCATTTGGGCCTTGGAAACACCGTGGGCTTCCACTGTGTTCAGGCCGTATATACCAAGCTCGAGTACCTATAGGGTATACCCATGTCAGTAGCCCCCGAGTCTCCAGTGGAATCGCAGATTTGACTGGAGACTTTATGAAGCCTTTCGAGTGTATGACTGAGTATTTTTTCGATTGCTCTGTTTGTGTCATAGGGATTGTTTATGTGCGTGCCTGATTTAACCGATGTATCGGTATCAGTTAACTACTTTAGGGTAAAACAATGCAATCTACTCGAACTCGAGTCCCTGGACTCGAATTCGGAAAAGTGCTGGTGTAATTCGACTCAAGCCACGGAGGTCTTATAGGAGTCGAATTCCAGTATATGGGTGTGAGCACTCGACGCGTCCGTTAAGGCATGTTCATCGTACCTGTAGGTACGGATATATTTCTAGTAGTGCGCAGCGAATGTGTTGCCAGACCTTATTCAGGTCTTATCTTCACGCTGCAAGCGCGACATCCGAATTTTGTCATCGCAGAGATGATTCGGGTAACCCAGGAGAAGCAGTCTCTTTGTAGGGAAAAATCATGAGACGGTGTCGCCATAAACTTCGAGTGTGGATGTTATCAACACAAAGTACGACGTACAAATAATCATAGGGTGCGCGACCAGCACTCCTTATGGGAGTATCCCCCGAGTGCCTGGTTGAGTTGAAGACTCGGGCAGGGACTAAAGAACTTTTGCGACTGCTGTCGTCTTTTTGTTTGCTGGTTTCAGTCGAATTTATTTCTGGCGCTCCCTATGGGAGTAACCCATGTCCATAGTCGAATTGCAGATTCGATTGATTGGGTATGCTTTGAATGTCCATATTCTTGCAGGAGAGAAAAAGAAAAATCTTAGGCTGCGCGACCAGCGCTCCCTATGGGAGTAGCCCCCAAGTGCTTGGTGGAGTCGAAGACTCGAGCAAGGACTAAAGTAGTCGAAGTCTTCTGCTCCTCAATTTTTTATGACATCAGTGCTAATGATGTGATAATCTCAATTGCCCAGGTGTGCGGGTTTGATGGGATGTGACGAGGGGTGGGTCCCATTTTCTGACCATGAATTGACCGGGCGTGCGTAATCTTTGTTTTAACTGCGCCTCCTCGATTTCTGTGTGTAATGGGGGTAGTGCGGGACGGTTCACGCTTCGGGTCCTCCATGTGTCGATCACGATGGGCGCCACGCGTCTGATAGGGTTTTTGTTGGCCGTTGGATTACATCTTCCAGGGGGTTAAGTAGCAGTGCTGCGACGGTAATTTTTCCCATCTGCTCTTTTCTCTACCTTTGCCTCCGTCGCCATTGCTGCTGCTCCTCTTCTTCCTAGAGTTCATCTTCCTCGCGGCACTGGACCAGCTCCGCGTATTCCCTAGTTACTTCCTCCGGTCGCATCGCCACCGCAAGATGGGGAAGAAGAAAGGAGGTGCTGCAGCTGAATCCGCCGCCGCCAATGTCACTGCCAAGAAGAAGGGCGGCTCCGCTATTGCGGGCACCAGCACCACCATCGCCGGGAAGAAGAAGGGCGCGGGCACTCGCGTCACCAAAGGCGCGTGGCGCGCGTCCATTATCAAGTCATCTGATCTCCGTCTCCTGCGCCAAGACGGAGTTCTGTCTCCCGCGGTCGCTGACTCGCAAGTCCCAGGTGGTGAGGTAACCCCTTGTCCTCCTGCCAGTTTCCGGGTGATGTTCCTAGCGTTCATCATCCGCGGTCTCTCGCTGCCCCTGCATCCTTTCTTCAGGGGCCTTCTTTGTTTCTATGGGCTCTAGCTGCACCAGCTGTCCCCTAACTCCATCCTCCATGTAGCTTGCTATATTACACTTTGCGAGTGCTGGCTCGGAATCGAGCCACATTTTGGTCTCTTAAAACGCCTCTTCAAACTTAAGCGCCAGTCGGCGTCTAGCTCCGTAGTCTATGATGTAGGAGGCTGTGGTATCCACGTCGACTCCTCCATCACTTATTTTGACATCAAACTCATGGCATCCGTCCAAGGGTGGAGGGACAAGTGGTTCTACATCCGCGACCAAAAGGCTGACGGAGACCACTTCAGACTCACGCCTTTCAATCCCGCGACGCCGTGCAAGAGGAGGCACTCCTGGAAGAACGTGGTGATGCCCGACGAGTCCGCGGAGACAGATGTGCTATATGAGCGCGTCTGCGACCTCGAGAGTCACATGGTAAAGAAGAGGGAGGCTGCGCCCTTATTCGCACGTGGTTGCGCCGTCGCGTCCAGCCCCTGCAGGCCAGAGTCCACCCTATGTTCCAATGGGCTGGCGCGGATGATGTCACTCGTCTATCTACTGATGGCATTTCTGCGGGTGAAGTAGATAAGAGGGTGCGACTGCTCACCAAGTACACCGCCAAGGATGTGGTCCCTAGTGAACCAGTCGTACCTCCATTCGATACTGCTAATCCTCCTCCTGAGGTATGGTTGTGCTACAAAGTAGCTTTGTTTGTCAAATGCTTCTTTTTCCTTGACCAATGCTGACTTGTTGACTGTATGAAGGATTGGAAGGTCTCTCCCTGTATGCCCCCTCTTCCTGAGGGGGTTATGCCTCGTGAGGCTTTAGAAGAGGACGAGTCGGAGTCGACCATCCCATCTAATGTGGAGGAGGAAGCCCCCGAGTCTAGCAGTCCAGACACTGGAAGCGTTCGCGCAGCGAGGATTCGGATGCATCATCTCCTTCGACTCCGGAAGGCGCGGCTATTGGTGCAGAGTCGCCGATACCTGCCATTCCTGTGACTGCTGTGGCACGGTCTTCCCGCAAGAAGATGCGCCTGCCGAAGGAGTCGTTGTCAGAGTCGGAGGGCCAAACCTTCGATTTTGACAAGTTTGATTGATAAGTACATGAGTCTTTTCTTTGGTCCTTCTTTGGAGTTGCATTTTTTTATGTTGGTTTTGTTCTGCAGTCGGCCGGCGTCGTCATCTTCTGGCGACGTCCAATTTTTAAAAGAATCTGGAGTCGCAACCTCGAAGGCCAAGAAAGTGGCTAAGCGGACTCCTTCTCCTCCATTGGCGACCCACTCCGAGCACAATTCATCGAGTTTTCCACACGACGTGGAGCATCAGATGGTTGTCCAGACGACTGCACGTCAATCAACTTCCGAATCACTAGAGGATCACGTATGTGTAATGTTGCTTCTTCTGATTTTTGCAGTCGAATGTATCATCCATACTATCTGCTGATCCTTTGTTGTTTCTTCGATCGTAGCTTATTGTGAAGGAAGCTGCTCGCTTGGCGGAGCAGGTGCTTGCGATGGGTCGCCAGCATGTAATGCTGGACAATCACCATCACGTGGTTGAAAGTGAGTGTTTTTGCTTCTTCTTCATCATCCTTGTGATATACTCGTCTGACGGTCTATCTTTGTTTGTTTCACAGCTGAGCATAATGCTCTCCTTCGTGACACCGCTTCCCTCGAAAAGGCGCTCGTCATGGCGGTGAAGAGTCGTGATGAGGCAGTCGTAGCACATGACGAATCGCGGAAACACGAAGAGGATTTGCGCGCCTCCATCGTAGCTAGGGAGAAGTTGTTCGAAGAACAACTTTTCTCGATTGCCAAGGCTCTTTCAGGTATTCCCTCGTCTAGATTTTCGTCGTGTCCCATCTTTTGAATTTGTTGTTGTGCTGACTTTTGTGCCAATGCTTGATTCTTGGGTAGATGCCAGCGGTCTGAGCTTCGATGCCCAGGCACTCCGTTGTGATGATGCCTTGGCAGGTGCCATCTCGGCAGTCGAAGATTGCAGTGCTTCCGTTCAGGGGACGCTCATCAAGGACAAGGGCGTGCTCAGTCACCTCCGTGAGGAGCTGGCGCCCAAAGCTGAGTTAATCGAAAATGTAGATGATCTGGTGGAGTCCCTTGCTGGAGGCATTCTTGCAGGCTTCAAGAACTCACTCCATGCGACTGGCGCTTCGAATTCACTCCCGATGGTTCAAGCCCATGGAGTCGAGGTTGATCCTACTGTGGTCTCCAAGGCAATGCCTGTCAACGCGGATGGCCAACAGGTAGTCTTTGCTCCTTTCGCAACTGCATGTGGCAAGTACGGGCCACAACTAATCAACACAGTTGTGAAGTACTCTGAGGAACTTCAGCGAGCCAAGAAGGCGGCGAAGGCTGCGGTGTCAGGGGCCGACAGGAAGTCTGTGGCATTTGATACTGCCACAGACTCGATGAGGCCCCCAAAACAGAAGTCTAAGTCGAAGAAGCTAGTTGCTCCTCAGTAGTCATGTCTATAATAGTTAATAGCCTGTCTCTTTTGTCTGGAACATGCCTTTGGCAAATGTATCTATTGATACTTTATTATGCTTGAATGCACTCGAGTCTTTTGTCCATGCATCGCCTTAGTCTTCTCATTATCTCTTGCTTGGCTTGTGATAGGGCACATCGAGTGGCCCTTCGAGTGAACCTTGGAATATGCCATCCACTGATGATACTTTGGCGCAGTCGCGCTCAAGGGTGGATGAGTTGTCTCTGCTCTCGCAACTCCGTGACCGCGTGAAGCAGTTGGAGCGCGAACTGCCTGTGCTCCGTGGTAACGCGGATGTATGGAAGTCGAGGGCGGAGAAGGACGTCGCCCGAGAGCAATATCTGCTACGGGAGGTGACGCAGTTGGGCGACCAATTCAAGTGTTAGCTTTATTCTTCCTTATCTTTTCTTGTAGCCACTCGCAGTAGTTCGTTGTTTTCATACTTTTGCCTTTGCTTGGTACAGTTGTCAGTGCACGCCATCCGCAAGATGAGAAGGACAGGATTGCCATCGGCATGAATGATCTGATCCAAGAGCAGCTTCAGGCGAGTGGGTACTTCTAGGTGGATCATGATCGTGCAATCGCGCTTGCGACCCTGTAGGATCGTGCTTTGCGAGTGCTTCACTTCCTAAAGAAGTTGAAGTCGTGCTTGAGGAATATTTATCAGACGATGTTCCCGCTGGACGTCGTTCCATCGAGCTTGCTGGCCCTTCTTGCCAAATTTCAAGACTTAAGTGCAGTCCGCGAGTGTGTACGACAACAGTTAGTGGCTGGTGCCAAGGCTGCTCTAGCGCTAGTGCGACTGCACAGACCTGATGTGGATGTTGCAGTGGTTGCTGCTGGACCGCCAGCGCCGCCAGCGGGTTCGACCTGGAACATGGTTCCTCACTACCAGGCGGTGGATCGCCCAGCGGAGGAAATCGTCGACTTCTTCGAGGTGCAGACAAATGTTCCTTTGTTGCAACAGTATTTTAGTTTGTATCCTGCACATAGTTGCACCAGTGTTGTAAAGTTCATATATATATATGTTGTGTATATTTGATTGGCATTGATGTATATAAAGAGCTTGTTAGCTTGTATGTTTTTGTGAGTGCGTCGCGTTGTGCGATTCTTTTCGTTAGCCTGACTTGTGTTTATCTCAGCACCTTGCCCACCTGTCAGGTGCGTTGCAAATGGGTTGGTGTTTGTCAAGGGTTCAATTAGTGCGTCAGCTACTCAGGATATCGCGTTGGTTCGTAGAACAGATGTGTATAGGGTGGCGCAACCCCCGATTGGATAATTTGCAAAAATAAAAGAACACGGAGTTTGGGGCACTTAGCTTTATTTATTCATAGGATAGCACGAGGTACAATGTGTGGCTAAGTATCCTTGGCTGAGTAGCCTTATTTGCAATGTTAAAAATAAAAGACGACTAAGGGTCGAAGCGCTGCAGCTGCATGACGTTCCAGGGGTTGGAGTATGCGACTCATATCTCGAAATCTTTAAGGCGATAGGCGTCACCTGGGATTACTCCTGTAATCACGTATGGTCCCTCCCAAGGGGACTCGAGCTTTAGATGCCCTTGTTGTTTCAGTCGTAGGACCAGGTATCCTTCGACGAAGGATCTGGGGCGTAGCCTTCTGCTGTGGTAGTTGCGCAGGTTCTGCTGGTAGATCGTTGATCTTTCCGTGGCGATTTCCCGTGCCTCGTCAAGGAGGTCGACGGAGTCTTTTAGTGCAAGACTTGATTCCTGCTTGCTGTAAGCGACCAATCGCGGTGCTTTGTATCGTACTTCTGCGGGTAGCACCGCTTCAGCACCGTGCACCATGAAGAATGGTGTGTACCCCGTGGCACTGTTTGGGGTCGTGCGTAGGCTCCAGAGTACCGATTGCAGCTCGTCTGGCCAGCAGCCTGCGGCTTGTTCGAGTGGCCTGAGGAGTCGCTTCTTGATTCCGTCGCAGATGAGCCCGTTGGCTTTTTCGACCTGACCGTTGGTCTGTGGATGTGCTACGTAGGCATAGCTTATGTTGATTCCCAGATTCTCCCAGAATTCTTGGAACTCCTTGGATGTGAAGTTCGTCACGTTGTCCGTGATGATGCTGTGTGGTACTCCGAATCGATAGACGATGGATCGAAGAACTTGACTGCGTTGTATCCTAACTGGTTAGTCACTGGCATGGCCTCTATCCACTTGGTGAATTTGTCGACTGCGACCAAGAGTTAGACGTAGCCTCCTCGTGAGGACTTTGGGAGCTTGCCGACCATGTCGAGTCCCCATTGCACGAAGGACCAGGCCAATGGAATTGGCCAAAGCTCCGCGCCAGGTGCGTGTGGCTTGTCCGCGAATCGCTGGCAAGCGTTGCATTTTTGGACGATGTCCTTGGCGTCATGCATGGCCGTAGGCTAGTATAATCCAGCTCGTAGAGCTTTGGCGACGAGGGCGCGACTGCCGGCGTGGTGCCCGCAAGTCCCCTCATGGATGTCGAGGAGAACAGCTCTTCCATCAACGTTGGAGACGCATCGTTGGAGTACTCTTGTGATGCTACGCTTGTATATTTCGTCGTTGATAACAGCGAATGCCTTGGATCGCCGCGCAATGTGTCGTGCGTCAGTCGGATCGTCTGGTAGTCTCTTGCTGAGAAGGTATGTGATGTACGGTTGAGTCCAAGATGGCTCAATCATCATGACACTCATCGGTCCTTCGAGTCCTGTGTCAAGCTCTAGGTCATGGAGTGCCATTGGCTCATTGGGCGGCGCAGCCCCTGAGTCCGTTGTTGCGCTTGTTTTCTTCTCTGTGGCCTTTGGCTTGATGGAGCATTCGCATATGCACTCGAGAAATACCCCAGGTGGTATGGGGGCGCAGGTAGAGCCAATGTTGGCGAGTGCGTCTGCCTCTTCATTGCTTTCGTGGCCTATGTGCTACAGCTCACAACCGTCGAAGTCCCCTTCGAGTGTGTCGTAGAGGTCGCGGTAGGTGATCATATTGTCGTTCAGTGCGTCGCACTCGTGCATTGTCTGGTTGATGACTAGCTTGGAGTCGCAGTATATTATGAGCCTTTTGCCTCCACAGGCTTTTGTCATCCTCATCCCGTGTAGCAGGGCCTCGTATTCATCTTCCTTGTTGGAGGCGGTGAACTGCATTCGTAGAATATACTTCAGCTTGTCTCCCTGGGGTGATGTCAGTATGACACCGGTGCTAGCTCCGTCCTTTCGCTTGCATCCGTCGAAGTGCATTGTCCAGAGGTAGGACATATCTGGTTTTTCAGGGAGATGATTCTCCATCCAGTGCATGAGGAAGTCAGGGAGAACTTGCGACTTGATTGCGTCGCGCTTTTCATATGTAATGTCTCGTGGAGACAGTTCGATTCCCCAAAGCGCGACTCGTCCAGTGGCGTCGGGATTGTTGAGGATGTGTCCAAGCGAGGTGTCGTTGACCACCACGATTGGGTGTTCTTGGAAGTAGTGGCACAGTCGCCTATCTTTCATGAAGACGCCATATGCCAACTTCTGGTAGTGTGGGTACCGCTGCTTTGTTGGCGTGAGTACCTCGCTGAGGTAGTAGACTGGGTGCTGTACTCCATGGACCTTATTTTCCTCGGCTCGTTCTACCACGAGCACCGTGCTAACCACCTGGTTGGTGGCGGAAATGTACAACAGCAGTGGTTCCCTTTCGCATGGGGTCACCAGTACTGGTGAGGTGGACAGCAGACGCTTGAGCTCTTCGAATGCTTCCTGTGCCTCGTTGGTCCACTCGAACTTGTAGGTTTTGCGGAGAAGTTGGTAGAAGGGCAGGGCCTTTTCGCCCATTTGACTTATGAATCGACTGAGCGTCGTGATTCGCCTAGCCAGTTGCTAGACGCCTCTTATGTTCTTTGGCTTCTCCATGGCCATTATGGCTTTTATTTTCTTTGGGTTCACCTCGATCCCTCTCGCGGAGATGAGATACCCGAGTAGTTGCCCAGATGGTACGCCGAAGGCGCACTTGTCCGGATTGAGCTTGATCCGGTAGCGGTCGAGGTTGGCGAAGGTTTTGCATAAATCGTCGATTAGCGAAGCTTCCTCTTTGGTCTTGATTACGATGTGGTCAACATAGACTTGGATGTAGCGACCAAGTTGGTTCTTGAGGCAAGCCTGCATGCACCGCTGATAGGTTGCTCCTGCGTTTTTTAGCCCGAAGGGCATTGTGTTATAGCAGAACACACCAAAAGGCATTATAAACACCATTTTCTCTTGATCCTCCTCCTTCATTCGAATCTGGTTGTACCCTGAGTAGGTGTCGAGGAAGCAGAGGCGCTCACATCCCGCGATGGAGTCGATGATCTGGTCGATTCGCGGTAGCAGGAAGTGATCCTTTGGGCAGTGCTTATTTAGGGACGTAAAATCCACGCACATCCGTAGGATATCTGTGTCCTTTTTTGGTACTAGCACCGTGTTGGCGAGCCAAGTGCTTTCCTTGATCTTGCGTATGAATTTGGTGTCGAGGAGTCTGTTGATCTCCATTCCGACTGCTTTTGCTCTTGGCTCAAACAGTCGCCGAATTGTTTGTTTGACTGGCCTTGTGTCTGGGTTGACATTGAGTGCGTGCTCGGCGAATTCCCTAGGAACTCCTGGCATGTCCGTTGGACACCAGGCGAAGATTTCCCAGTGCTCACGGAGGAATTCGACGAGCGCGAGTTCCTATGCGGGACTCAAGTTGTTGGCGATGAGGGCCGTCTTGGCGGAATCCGATGGGTGGACCTGAACTTTCTTCGTGTGCACCTATGAGTCGAAGGACAGGTCGGGTGAACTTGGCCGGCTCAGGGGAGGCAGACTGTTGTCTGTCGACTCCTTCAATCTTGCAAGTTCTTCCTGCATGCCGAAGGACTGGGAAATTCTGTTGAATTCCCTGTCGCAACTGTCGGACCTCTCAAAGCTCCCGTTGATTGTGATGACGCCGTTGGGGCCTGGCATTTTCATCTACAGATAGGCGTAGTGTGGCACTGCCATGAACCTGGCGAACGCGACACGTCCGAGGATGCAGTGGTACTATGAGGGCCAGTCAACGACTTCAAAGTCCATGCGTTCGCGTCGTAAGTTTTTCGGCGTGCCGAAGATGATGTGGAGGTTGATTTTGCCAAGGGGGTATACGCCCTTGCCCGGGACGATGTCGTGGAATGTTGTGTCCGAGGCCTCTAGGCAGGTCAGAGGGATCCTCATTGCTCGCAAGGTACTTGCGAACATAAGGTTAATGTCGCTTCTGCCGTCCATGAAGACGCGACTCATGTCGAAGCCTCCAATTTGTGCCTCGAGTACGAGGGCAAAATGCCCTGGACGAGGTACTTGGCGCGGATGGTCGCGCTTGTCGAAGGTGATGCAGGAGTCGCTTCCACTGAGGTACTCAGTGGTGGATGGTGGTGAGTTTGTCGCCAAATTGACTTGGCGAGTGATGGCCTTTTGCACCCAATTTGAGGAGCGGCCCTTTTGGATCATCATGGTTCCCATGGCTCGTGGGTACGGCTCGCCTCCATGATGCTGGTCAGGCGCAGCTGTGTTTGGCGGTGGTCCGGGTGGTGGTGGAGGTGCTCCATGTGCCACAACGCCTGGGGCGGCTCCGTAGCCCCTGTTGACCACGTCACGATTCATCCGGGCCAGACCCTCGTGAAGTTTGAGGAACTCGCGACAGTCCTTGAGGAGGTGGCTGGATTTCTTTTTGCCGTCGATCTTGTCGATGTAGAAGTGCACAGTGCATGGCCTGGACAGCTTGTCTTCAATGGATGTGGCAGGTGCCTCATCGCGAGTGCGGCGCTACCATACCTGCGTGGTTTTCCCGGAGTCGTGGTGTCCACCACTGCGGTAGCCGCTGTTGTGGTTGTCGTTGCGTTTGTCGGCGTAGCCGGCTGCGACCATGTTAACGTCGTCGCGGTCATCGTAGATGCGCATTCGACGTTTGCTTCGCCGATCACGTCTACGCTCGAGTTCTGCGTCGTTGTCGGAGTGAACACGATTTTTCACCGAATCTTCTCCATCTGCCCACCGATTCGCTATTTCCATCAGGTGGTCAATGGTTTTGGGCTTCGAGCGGCCCAGCTCCTCCCTAAGCTCTATGCGACGGACGCCGCCGTTGAAAGCATCAATTGCCCGGTCCTCCGAGATGTTTTCCGCGGAGTTCTTCATGATGGACCACCTCTGGATGTATGAGCGTAGCGATTCTCCCGACCTTTGCTAGAAGCATCTCAGCTCTTCGATTGATGCGGACCTTTTGTAGGTGCCCTTGAAGTTATGCACAAAGCTGTAGACCAGCTCTTCCCAGCTGCGAATGGATCCGCGTGGGAGGTTGTTGAGCCATGCTCGGGCGGCACCCTGTAGTTGTAGCTGCAGGCATTGCAAGGTCGTGTTTCGACTCCCACCGTGGAGCCTGACGAAGGAGATGTGGTCCTCTAACCAGATTTCCGGGTCCTACAGGCCGTCAAACTTTGGGTTCTCCGACGGGAGCTTGAAACCCTTGGGCATTCGCTTTTGCTTGATGGCCCTGTGATACGTCCATTTTGCATCACTATTCTATGTCTTAATTCACTATTATTCATTGATATATTTCATATTGAGAGGTGATACTTATGTTATTTCATCTATTTTTGCATGGTTGATGACTTTTGGAGCATGGACCGCTGCAGTCAGGATTCTGATGGAAAATGTGTTGTTTGGAGGCAAAATTCGCGAAGATCCGAAAATCCCGGAAAATATACGGAAAATCCTATTTTCCCAGAAGACTAAGGATGCCAGAAGACGGAGTGGAGATGGGCCACAGGGGCCCACACCACCCCATGGCGCGGGCAGCCCTAGGCCGCGCCAGGAGGTGGTGTGGCCACCCTGGCCCACTCCAGCCTCTCCCCTCTGGCGTATATCATCCTCCCAAAACCCTAAGACTCGGGGAGCGACCACAGAAAGATTCCGCCGCCTCTGTGGGGCGAAAAACACCGAGATATAAAGATCTCTCCGGCAGACAGATTTCTACCGGGGGAATTCCTTCCCGGAGAGGGGAGATCGTCGCTATCAACACCACCATCAATATGGACTTCATCGGGATCATCATCATCATCACCACCATCAGCACCATCAGCACCCTCATCACCATCTCCATATTGCTATAACAATTGCATTGAATCTTGCATAGTTCATATGGGAAACTTTCCCGGTGTTGATTACTCTTTGTAGTTGATGCTATTAAGTGAACCATTGAATTATTGTTTATGTTCAGATTGTTATACATCATTATTCCATCTCTGATCATGATCCATATGATGTCTTGTGAGTAGGTCACTTTGTTCTTGAGGATGTGGGAGAAGTCTTGTTGTTAGTAGTGGAGTTGTGTTGACAAAGATTCAATAGATTGTTAGTTCATTTTATTCTATGATTTGAGGCATTATTTTTGGGATGACCCACACTTATACAAAGAAGGAGTGGATGGTATTATGCGAAAATGTGTTCTAGAATATGAACAAAAGGAGATATTGCGTAAATGTCATGGTAGTGCCTATGGAGGACATCATGCAGGAGATAGAACTGCACAAAAGGTACTACAATCAGGTTTCTACTGGCCTACCCTTTTTAAAGATGCAAGAAAATTTGTTTTATCTTGTGATGAATGTCAGCGTGTTGGTAATATTTCTAGACGCAATGAAATGCCTATGAACTACTCTCTAGTTATTGAACCTTTTGATTGTTGGGGATTTGACTTTATGGGTCCTTTCACTCCTTCGAAAGGCTACACTCATATTCTTGTTGCCGTTGATTATGTTACTAAGTGGGTAGAAGCCGTTCCTATAAAGAGTGCTGACATGGAGACTTCTCTAAAAATGCTTAAGGATATTATCTTTCCTAGGTTTGGGGTGCCTAGGTATCTCATGACTGATGGGGGTTCTCATTTCATTCATGGTGGTTTTAGGAAGACCCTTGCTAAATATGATGTTAATCATAGAATTGCTTCAGCTTATCACCCCCAAACTAGCGGGCAAGTAGAGTTATCAAATAGAGAAATTAAATCTATCTTGCAAAAGACTGTTAATAGGTCTAGAAAAAACTGGGCTAAGAAGTTGAATGATGCTTTATGGGCTTATAGAACTGCTTACAAAAATCCTATGGGAATGTCTCCTTATAAAATGGTTTATGGGAAAGCTTGCCACCTACCCTTAGAATTAGAACACAAAGCTTACTAGGCAGTGAAAGAACTAAATAGAGATTGTAAGCTCGCTGGCGAGAAAAGATTATTTGACTTAAGTTCTTTAGATGAATGGAGGAGTGAAGCCTATGAGAATGCTAGGCTCTTTAAGGAAAAAGTTAAAAGATGGCATGACAAGCGAATACTTAAGAGAGAATTTCATGTTGGTGAGAAAGTTCTATTGTATAGGTATCGTCTCTGATTTTTTGCAGGTAAGCTACTATCAAAATGGGAAGGACCTTTCATCATTGAAGAAGTATACCGTTCAGGAGCAATAAAAATTTCTTCTCTAAAAGATAATACTACACAAGTAGTGAATGGACAGCAACTCAAACACTACATTCTTGGAGATTCTTACAATGAAGATGTTGATGCCTTTCAAGTTATAACTCCGGAGAAATTCATTGAGGACCAAATTCATAGACCTATAGAGTCTGTTTTCAAATAGGTAATAGTTCTGGTAAGAAAAGTTTCGCAAAAATACAATCCAACTATATTTTTGCAGTTTTCAGTCGATAAGGAAAGCTACGGTTTAAAAGGACGGAAATGGAGCGGTGGCCCACACCACCTCGTGGCGCTGGCCTCCCGCCGCGCCACTGTGTGGTGAGTCCACCTCGGACTCCGCCTCGACTCGCTTTCTCCCAGACCTTCCTTTTGATATGAGACTTCAGAATATAACCCCGGATCTTCCGAGGTTCAGATATCGTGTTTTCGTGTTTTTGTTCGATCTGTTTCGCTGTAAAATCCCAGATTTGTAGCCACAATGTCTTCCAGTGGATCAACCGAGGGAGATTTCTTAGAAGATATCATCAAACCTTACATGAGAGAATTGAAGATTCATCCCAAGGAATTGTTGCTCGAAGGTGGGGATGTCCGGATTAAAGAGGTTCAAGGCCCTAAAGGTGAAGGAAGTCTGGAGGACAGGATGGAAGCACTGGAGCAAGAAGTCTTTAGGTACAAGAAGATGGCGGAGCGCGAAGTGGATATCATCCATAAGATTTGTTCTGAACTCATCACCGAGCACCAAAAGGAGACTGCTGAACTCAAAGACGAAGTCCTCTCACTCTGCCAAACCACCAACAAACTGCAAGCACAGTTCTATGACATTCAAAATCAAAACTGTGAGTATGAGGCTAGATTTAAACGCATAAGTGCTGCTGCAAGTTTCAGGATGTTGGAAACAACGATGTCCTTTGTTGATGGGAAGCCTTTACCCTGGAAGATGGACAAAGATGAGAAGATACCACCACCACCAAAGGAGTAATTCATCATCAGGTTTGGCATCCCCTTGGTTTGTTCCAAGCTTGGGGAGTGCCGCGGTATCACATCACTATCTTCTATCTTTTTACCTTTTTAGTAGTCATATCATGAATAGAGGAGTTATTATGTAGTATGGTTTGCATTATGGAAGTATCCCCTCTCTCGTTAGATATGAATCCCTTGGTGTGAGTTTCCGTTTTGGATTATTAGTGAGAAGTTCTATCATTCACCCTTTTGCATAGCTTTTATTAGTTTTCAATTCGTGGTTATATGATTGATCTTGTTGTTAGTATTGGTATCACTTTGGGATCATTGAGTTAATTTAGTTGGTTTTGGCAAACCTGGCTCGGTCAGTAGCAACACTATTTTTGAGAGTTGAATGAAAAGATAAAGGTACTCTAAAGAAAAATTATTTCATCATCTTTCTTTCTTGATTTGCTCATAAGTTTAGTATTCTCTAGTTAAGATCTTTTGTGCTTCCAAGGAAAATTGCATGTTTGTCTTTATCACTTGTATGTTTGTTTGTTTCCTTCAACTCTTATACTTGCTACCCAGCCTTGCTAGCCAAAAACCTGTACTGAGAGGGTATTCTTCTCATGCATCCACCTCCTTTAAACCAAAACCTTTGCCATTTGTGTCCACCATACCTACCTAGTAGCATTATTGCTATTCCAAGTAAATTCTCGTTTTATCTACCTCCCAAATTAAACTTGTTATGTGAAAACTAGTGATTAAAGCTCTCACGAACTTGATGGCACACTTTACTTTCTTGCATTTAATAAACTTGAACCATTGGGTCCTTCTTTGTTGCTTATATGCTTGCGCTTTATGAGTTGAAGTTAGCAGAACCATGTATCATGGGGAACGCTTTCAACATTGCACTGGTACTTTGTACCTAGTTGATATCATGATTCTTTTGCCTATGGATCCCGACGGTGTGAAATAAAAGGGGAACTTGTAAGATCATGGAGTTTATATGTGTGTTAGAGAAACGCCTAGGCCGCTAGCCTAAGCCATGCCTAATCATGGTGGAAACTTGCAACACAACTATAGTGAGCATTCTATGAAGCATCCTCAATAAAAACCTATGCAAATAGCAAATAAAAAGATCGCTGAGGTGCTCACTGTCTGCTTGCCTTGTCATTTTGATTATGGGATAACTCCTATGTCATGTGCAAGGGGTACCCCGTTGGCGGGTCTCAATGATACGCATGTATTTACAATGACAAGAGCTTGCTCGTGACTAAAGTTGAGTAGCATGAGGATCGGTACTCATAAGTAAGGGGCATGAGATTTCAACTTATAACTTGTCAAGCATATCCTCTTAGTTGTGTCACTTTAACCTTAATCACCTAAAGATGCCTATGATAGTGGCAATGAGAGCTGAAAGCTAATAAGTATCATAATTTTTGGGAGCTCTTTTGAGACTTGCAATCCCTGCTTCCCTCTTTGAAGGGCCTTTCTTTTACTTTGTAGTTGAGTCAGTAAACCTACTCCCTTCTTTCTCAGCAAGTACTTTGAGTTGATGTGTTTCATTCATTCATATGATGATTTATTCAATCATGTTTCTTATGTTCCTTGTGTTGCACATTGCTCTTATCTTGATGTTTACTACTTTGAAAGCTATCATTGAAAAACCAGCTATTTGTGAACTCCAGCAAATTATCAACTATTCTTCGACCAAGAGCTAAGTTTGCCATTACCAATTATGATTCACTTTATGTATCTTTATTGTGTTTCCTTTACTCATTACAAGTTGAGTTATATAATAGTGAGTTGTCTTCTATTATGATCTATGTATTTGATGAATGTGATGCTTCTTGTCTGTATTCTTTTATCGACTCTTCACTCCATAAACCTGAGGCCATGTTTATTGAGCTCAGTTTCGCTTGGGGACAAGCGAAGTCTAAGCTTGGGGGAGTTGATACATCCATTTTGCATCACTATTCTATGTCTTAATTCACTATTATTCATTGATATATTTCATATTGAGAGGTCATACTTATGTTATTTCATCTATTTTTGCATGGTTGAAGACTTTTGGAGCATGGACCGCTGCAGTCAGGATTCTGATGGAAAATGTGCTGTTTGGAGGCAAAATTCGCGAAGATCAAAAAATCCGGGAAAATATACGGAAAATCCTATTTTTCCAGAAGACTAAGGATGCTAGAAGACAGAGTGGAGATGGGCCACAGGGGGCCCACACCACCCCATGGCTCGGGCAGCCCTAGGCCGCGCCAGGAGGTGGTGTGGCCACCCTGGCTCACTCTAGCCTCTCCCCTCTGGCGTATATCATCCTCCCAAAACCCTAAGACTCGGAGGGTGACCACAGAAAGATTCCGCCGCCTCTGCGGGGTGGAAAACACCGAAAGAGAAAGATCTCTCTAGCAAACAGATTTCTGCCGGGGGAATTCCTTCCCGGAGAGGGGAGATCATCGCCATCAACACCACCATCAAGCTGGACTTCATCGGGATCATCATCATCATCACTATCATCATCACCATCAGCACCCTCATCACCATCTCCATATTGCTGTAACAATTGGTTGAATCTTGCTATAGTTCATAGGGGAAACTTTCCCGGTGCTGATTACTCTTTGTAGTTGATGCTACTGAGTGAACCATTGAATTATTGTTTATGTTCAGATTGTTATACATCATTATTCCATCTCTGATCATGATCCGTATGATGTCTTGTGAGTAGTTCGTTTTGTTCTTGAGGACATGGGAGAAGGCTTGTTGTTAGTAGTGGAGTTGTGTTGACAAAGATTTAATAGATTGTTATTTAAGTTGTGGTGTACTTCTTCTAGTGGTGTCATGTGAATGTCGACTACATGACACTTCACCTATATGGGCCTAGGGGAATGCATTGTGTATTTGGCTACTAATCGTAGGGGTTGCGGTGATGTAAACCTGAACCCCCATTAGGAAACCATTGCACAAGGGGCGTAAGGGTCTTAGAGTTTAAAGCTGTGGTTAGGTTTCTACCTTAATTACTTTCTTGTACTTACGGATGTTTGCAAGGGGTATAATCACAAGTATGTATTAGTCTTGGATGGGGCAGTACATTAGCACAGGTTCACCCACACAACACTTAGCAAGCTAAAGAAGATTAATCAACTATATGAAGCGAAAGCACTTGACAGTCTTCCCATGTGTCCTCGAGAATGTTTGGTCATCTTAAGTAATATAACCGGCTTGTCCTTTGCTGCATAAAGGATTGGGCCACTTGCTGCATTTATTCCTACTGTCTTTTATTTACTCGAACTTTGTTTGCTTGCTTTATCAAAAAACCCTAAAAATCTGTTTTCTAAGTATTTGCAGAGAATTCCTGGTCCATACCACTAGCCAGCACCTTCTGCTCCTCGTTGGGTTCGACACTCTTACTTATCAAAAATACTGCGATACACCCCCTATACTTGTGGGTCATCACCCTGCTGAAGCATCTAGCACCGCAGAGCTCCACGTCTTCGTCTTCTGAGTCAGTCTATCGGGCACGTCGCGCCCTTGACTTGTCAATTTTCTGCTACGTGATGTCATCACGTGCGTCGTAGTCATCGTCATGTTGCCTTGAGCGGCGGCGTCGAGATAGATCATGACTGTCGTCGCTGGATGAGGGCGAGGAATAGCGTTTTGCTAGAGCATTGCTTTTCTTCGGCTCCGACGTCGGCTCCTTGTCGAGAGTGGCCTCGATTAGCCCCAAGCCTACGATCGTAGATCGGTGCATGGCAGCTCGAGGATCTCCAGCTGGCAGCTGGTTGTTGAGTAGGTACATGGTGGCCGCCATTACCGCAGCTTGTGGGGTTTTTGGAAGCACATTGCCACGCGTATCCACCATCATGGAGCTGAAGTCGAGGACCTTTGCAGCTTCTACACGTTCTTGTTCGGTGAGGTGGGCCAGTCGAGATCGTCTCTTTTTAGAGATGTATTCGTTGCACTTGGAGGATGATCCTCCGTGGGAGGAGAGCCCAGCTCGCCGAAGGCTCGACTCGTCTGCCGCCCTTTTACGCGCCTCGAGTTGCTCGATCGTATGCAGTTGGCGTTTGTATTCTTCCTTCAGGAGCCAATGGTAGCCCATCAGCAGTTCTTGCAGGGAGCCAAAGGGTAGAGGGTTGCCTCGTAGGGCTTCTCGGCAGCGGGCCCACTCGAGATCGTTGAGCCTGATCATGACGCGCTCACCAGTCTGCTCATTCACCATAGTTGGAGGTTCGACTGCCCCTCCGTTGTTAATGGGGGCGCCATTAGTGGGGCCGCCGTTGGGTGGTCCGCCATTGGGTATGCCACCGTTTGGCGGGTCGGTTCCATTGCCACCGTTGCCCGTGTTGTCGCGATTAGCAGAGGAGTCGCCCGCGTTGATGACGGCGCACATGAAGTGATTGGGGAAGCTGTTGCTCTTGCAACTTTCAGTTCTAGAACCGTAGGTTCCATTTTCAGTTGCTAGATTGCCCAGATCGGATTCGCGACTGTTGTCGCTGGCTGTATTCTCGACTGTTGTTGAGGCATTGAGCTGACTGAGGGTGCTAATCGGCGGAGGGAAGCACGATGCTGGAGCAATCGATGGTGTTGTCGGCTGGTCATGCATGTGAAGCGTGCCCATATGACCAACTTGGAAGTGGAAGCTCCCGATCGCCAGGCTGATTCCATCACCCACGGACTCGAAAGCCGGGCGAGTGGCCGGCATGTGGACGGTGAAGTTGAACGCGCCAAAGAGCTGGCGAATCTCCACTGTTGCAGAGTTGTAGATCGCAGTTGATGAGGCCAAAGAAGCCGCAACATCATCACTCCCAATTCCCACAGACGGTGCCAATTGACGAGGGTTTAACTCATCAATGTCCATTGTTATGGACTTGGGTTTTGGAGAAGGAGGGAGCGCTGGAAGCATCAATCGGCTAGCAAACAAGCACACAGGGGGACTCGAAAATTTACCCAGGTTCAGGCCTCGTAGAGGTCCCTACTCCTGCTTGTCTGCTCGTGGAATTAACGGAAGAATCGAAGATTACAATGGTGCGCAGATGCAATCTGGCGAGGGTTGTGGAAACTAGGGTTGCGTGTGTCCTCCTCGGCGCCCCCTCGTAGCCTTTATATAGATAGGCTTGGTCTCATGTAGCAGGCCGAGTCGGTTACAGGTTAGGGTTTTCCCCTTTAAACTTTCTATCTTTAGCTTCTTCTTGTTCTGCAAGCAATCGAGAGTCCGTAGGTTACTCGAGTTCTCCATTTGGGCCTTGGCAACACCGTGGGCTTCCGTTGTATTCAGGCTATATATACCAAGCTCGAGTACCTGTAGGGTATACCCATGTCAGATAGCGTACAGTATACTAGCTTTTTTCTATTATTATTTGGACGGTAGACAAATTCAAAATCTCAATCGACCGGCAAAATCACACATTGACCTTGAAGCATTTCCTGCCCCACTGTTTCAAAAACTTTGTGGCAAAATCTCCCACCAGGGAGTACCATTTTTCTGTTATTATTATTTGGCCGGTAGCCAAATTCAAAATCTCTGTCGAGCGGCAAAATCAAACACTGACTTTGAAGCATTTCCCAAATCTCCCACCGAGGAGAACCACTTTTCTATTAATTATTAATTGGCTGATAGCCAAATTCAAAATCTCAATCGAGCGGCAAAATCACACACCAACCTTGAAGCATTTCCCACCCCACCGTTTCAAAAACTTTGTGGCAAAATCTCCCACCGGGAGTACCATTTTTCTGTTATTATTATTTGGCCGGTAGCCAAATTCAAAATCTCTGTCAAGCGGCGAAATCAAACACTGACTTTGACGCATTTCCCACCCCACCATTTCAAAAACTTTGAGGCCAAATCTCCCACCGAGGAGAACCACTTTTCTATTAATTATTATTTGGCTGATAATCAAATTCAAAATCTCTATGGAGCGGCAAAGTCAAAAACCGACTTTGAAGCATTTCTCGCCCCACCGTTTCAATAACTTTGACGGCAAACCTGCCACCGGGGAGTACAATTTTTCTATTATTATTATTTGGCCGGTAGCCAAATTCAAAATCTCTGTCAAGCGGCAAAATCAAACACTGACTTTGAAGCATTTCCCGCCCCACTGTTTCAAAAAATTTGAGGCCTAATCTCCCACCAAGGAGAACCACTTTTCTATTAATTATTATTTGGCCGGTAGTCAAATTCAAAATCTCTGACGAGCAGCAAAGTCAAAAACCGACTTTGAAGCATTTCCCGCCCCACCGTTTCAAAAACTTTGAGGGAAAATCTCCCACCGGGGACTACCATTTTTCTATTATTATTATTTGACCAGTAGCCAAATTCAAAATCTCCGTCGAGCGGCAAAATCAAACACTAACTTTCAAGCATTTCCCGCCCCACCGTTTCAAAAACTTTGAGGCCAAATCTCCCACCGGGGAATACCACTTTTCATTAATTATTATTTGGCCGGTAGTCAAATTCAAAACCTCTGCCGAGCGGGAAAATCAAAAACCGACTTTGAAGCATTTCCCGCCCCACTATTTCAAAAACTTTGAGGCCAAATATCCCACCAGGGAGTACCACTTTACTATTAATTATTATTTGGCCGGTAGCCAAATTCAAAATCTCTGTCGAGCGGCAAAATCAAAAACCGACTTTGAAGCATTTCCCGCCCCACCGTTTCAAAAACTTTGAGGCCAAATCTCCCACCGGGGAGTACCACTTTACTATTAATTATTATTTGGCCGGTAGCCAAATTCAAAATCTCTCTCGAGCGGCAAAATCAAACACCGACTTGAAGCATTTCCCGCTCCACTGTTTCAAAAAATTTGAGCCAAAATCTCCCATCGGGGAGTACCACATTTCTATTATTATTATTTGGCTAGTAGCCAAATTAAAAATCTCTGTCGAGCGGCACAATAACACAATGACTTTGAAGCATTTCGCGCTCCTCCGTTTCAAAAACTTTTGACTTTAAAATTCCCATTCTACCCATCGTTCAGACGCCCTATGGGCACGCTGATGTCTACGCACTTCTATTCTTGTAGACAGTTGTTGGGCCTCCAAGTGCAGAGGTTTGTAGAACAACAACAAGTTTTCCCTTAAGTGGATCACCCAATGTTTATCGAACTCAGGGAGGAAGTGGTCAAAGGTTTCCCCTCTCAAGCAACCTTGCAATCAAGATACAAGAAGTCTCTTGTGTCCCCAACACACCCAATACACTTGTCAGGTGTATAGGTGCACTAGTTCGGCGAAGACATAGTGAAATACAAGTGGTATGGATAATTATAAGTGGTAACAGTGCCAGAAAATAGATTGATGGCGTGGAAGAGACTAAAGGCAAACTGAAATAAAGATGGAAGCAAGCAAACATGTAACAGATCTAGTAGCAAATGGTGTTTCAATGTTTAGAAACAAGGCCTAGGGATCATACTTTCACTAGTGAACACTCTCATATAAATATCTGATCTTTATGATACTACTCTTAACTACTCTCCGGTTGGACACTCTAATCCAAGGTAGGGCTATAACAGCACACCTCAAAGTAAGCCTTTCCCATCTAGATAACCCCACACTGTCACCTTGAGCACTAGATGGTTCCAACAAACACCACAATTTCATAAAGACATCCAACTCCAAATATAACTCATAACAAGTATTTGTAATCTCTAGCCTAAGTGCCACCATGGTGTGCACGCTATCACTTTCACACACATGGGGAGAGCAAAGATCTATTAAAGCACTTGAGTAACAAGGTAGATCTACTTGATTACAAAGCTCATGATCACAATATGATCATGCATAGAGAGAGAGATGAACACATAGATACCGGTAGAACCCTTAGCCTCGAGGAAGAACTACTCCCTCATCATCATGGGAATCAGCAACGGTGATGGAGATGGTGGTGGAGATCGATGGAGATGGACCCAGGGGCACTTCCCCGTCCCGGCAGGGCGCCGAAATAGAGACTTTTTGTCCCCTGAATCTCCCCTTCGGTGGCGGCGGCGCTACGGAACTTTTCGTGAATGGAGGCTTGTCGATTTAGGGTTTTTGCATCAGAGGCAATATATAGGCGAAAGTAGAGGCCGAGGGGGTGCCTGGGGTGGCCAGACCACCCCCTGGCGCGGGCCAGGCTAGGCCGCGCGGCCAGGTGGTGTGGCGGCCCCCTGGCCCCTCTCCGTCTCGTATTCTGGCTCCTTGTGTCCCTCGGTGAAAAACTGACTTTGGCTTTTGTCCCGTCCAATTCCGAGAATATTCATTTTCCGAATTTCCTGGAACCAAAAATAGTAGAAAACAGGCAGCTGGCACTGTGGCTCTTGTTAATAGGTTAGTCCAAGAAAGTGTATAGAAAGTACTCCAAAGTTGGAACAAAACATAAGAAAGTAGATAGAAACCAAGCATGGAACATAAAAAATTATGGATACGTTAGCAACGTATCACACGCTAATGTCGGTAGCTTGGGGGCACGATCGTAATTATTTTTCTGTTCACCTCCATAGTCCTGATTCGTGCAGTTTTTCTAGCTGGCCCTCCCAAAATCCTAGGCTTCTCTCCCATGCCCTCACCTCCACGACCACCGCGCGCACCGCCTGGCAGCAATTCCACGGCTACCAGAGCCGCTTCATCGATGCCCACCCCATCGGATCTAGTTCACCTAGTCTCTCTGCCACTCCACCAGAGCCGTGGTATCGCTGACCGCGCCTATGGCGTCGTCGACTGCCCACGCTCTGCTCCCCCACCACCAAAAGCTACCCAACCTTACCAGATCAGCTTCACCGTTGTCCACCAGACGGGATCTAGTTCAGCAAGTTCCATATCCACTGCTCTAGACCAGCTACACGATCGTCGCTGTTGACTGCACCGGCATCAACCGCCCAAGATCTGTTTCCCCAACGCCAACAGCCACCGCAACGGCAGCACCCTCAGTGACCTGGACGTCACTCGCACGGTACCGATGATGCTTAGACGCCTCTCCGACCAAGGTAACCAAATCTCTAACTCGTTTTTGTTTTTCAGCGGTATAGTAGGTTCAAGCCTGTTAGAGTGAACTGCATTTTTGTAATCGTGCTAGTACATGCAAGTCACCAGGCACGCCTGTTCTTCATGCTAGTACATACAATGTCATTAGACATGTTGGTTTGCATTCGCTGCTCTACAAATTTCAAGTCATGCACATGTCTGTTATATTGTCATGCACATATTCTTATCTTAGCTACTTCGTACACTAGTAATTGCCTGCTATTGTGTAGTTCTTGCAAAAGGTAATGTTAGTAGAAAATATTAGTGTGGATTCCCTGCTCCACAGTTACTGACTCTATTTGGTTATTCCTGAGCTAAGTTCCTGCTATTATTTCCTTCCTGGCATTGTTCTGCTAACCTGTAGTACCCGTTCAAACTCTTCGTACTAGTTCAATTATATTTTTTTTATTGCCATCTGGTTCTTCAAAAGCTGCAACACTGACTATTTTCTTTTTCTTTGCGTAGAGCTCAAAAGGACAACACTGAACATGTTGGTTTGCACAGCCTACAGGTCCACCAGTGACGCTATTATATATTTTCTGTATCTGGTGCTGGTTCGTCCTAATCAACAGGATAATTATTCTTTACTATATAGTTCATTCGTGTTTTCCATTCCTGCTCGACAAGTTCTGGTATGCTATGGTTATAATTTCTATGTGGTTCATTCTTAGCTACGACAGTAACTGCATGCTATTGTGTAGCTCACCGCAAATTCCGAGTCACCCAACGTCTCTTGCATTCCAGAAGATACCACTGCTTTCATATATATTTGCTAAAATGACCTGGCTAGTTTATACTGAAATTCTAAGAAACACTTTGTTTGATTGCTCATTACATTGTTGGCATACTTGTCTAATGTTTGTTTGTCATGTTCTAAAGGTTCACAAGCCACACCATTATATCTCGTATTTGGTTCTGGTTTGTCCTAGGCAACGACATAACTATCCTCTACTATATAGTTTATTCATGGTTTGCATTCCTACTCTACATGTTCGTATTATGCAGTTATAATTCCTATCTGGTTCATTCTTAGCTATGAGTAGTTTGTCTTCTTTGCTGTATTAACTTGTTATTAGTTAGTTTCAGACTACAATTATTGCTATCGCCACCAAAGAGGGGACTGGAAGATCATGTCTCAAGGTGGTTTTCCAATGTAGCTGTCACACTCAAAGGGAGATGCAGTTGATGGATTGAGAAAGCAAACTGAGGACTCTGCTATCAACTTGATTGGCAACTGAAATGCTGAATTTTCTTTCCCTTTTGTTTATATTATGTAATATTTTTAAGAAGTTTACAACTGATGTAATATCTAGACAACTCGCATAGGCCATGTAGGCATTTAGTTGACGTCGTCCACGAATGCGGTACCATAACTACGCCAGCCAGGGCGATCAGATAACTGTATAGGGTTTTGTTATTTGCCCTTCTTGTATTGCGCCTTCCATGAACAGTAAAAGATGATCGCTAATTATACTTGTTTTATGATATTTGCATAGGCTTCATAATTACCGAAGCGATTTGAATCGGGTAGAATAAAGAATAAAGTCAAAACAAGAATAAACCAAAACAAAGCCAAACAAGAATAACATGCCGTATCAAGAATAATCTAAAATGTAAACATGCCAAAGCACTAGTAGACCAGAATAGTGGCAACCCAAAACCTAGACAGTAAAAGCAACAGCCGTAACAAAGAATGTGCCTGAATAGTAGCATGCCAAAACAGCGGCAACCAGCATAGTAACAAGCCAGAATAGGAAAGGACCACAATAGTAATAGACATGAATAGTAGACGGCCAGAATAGTAACGCGTCAGAATAGTAAAAGGCTAGAACAGTATCGGACCTTCTCAAAAGTGGGTCATTCGTAGGCGGCCCAGCCAGACGTAACAAGGACGTCGACTGTGGGCCTTAACAGTATCAGGCCTACTTAATGCAGGATTTTAACGGGCCACACAATATTCGAATAGTGTGGGCTTCTATAGGCCGAAACAGTAACGGGTCTGACATTCTCGGGCCGCTGCTGGTCGCTTCTTTTGGGCCCATTTCAAATAGTGCAAGACGAAACAGTAACGGGCCGTAATCTTATTGGGCTCTCCTAATGGGCCGGTCCACTTAATTATTAGCAGTCCTTGGCTGGGCCTTGCTTCTACCACGGTTTCTATGGCCGTTAACGGCGGTAACTGGACGTTAACGGTGTTTGCCACGTGGCATTTTGCATGATGTCAGCAGTCAACGCGGCTGGTGTACAGATCTACAATGGAACAAGTTTTCATGGCTGAAGGGTGCGATCCGCCAAGGTCAGGAAAAAACCATGGTAGATTCTTTTGTGATGGGGCTTTTACCACGATGGGCATCCGTCGTAGAAGACTTTTTAGCCACGAAAAAGGGCCTTCAACCACGAAAATCATCCGTTGTAAAAGCCAACTTTTCTTGTAGTGTATGTCCCTTTGTGCAAAGCAATGAACTATACTGTGTAGGGTTGTTTTTACTTCTAACTAGAGAACAGTAAAGTGTTGAAAGTAAATACAAGAAGTAAACTATTGCAAGTAAAGTAAAAGGAAGTAAAGTAAGGCAAGTAAAAATAAAGGAGGATAACTCAACGGAGCAAGTGTTTAGGAAAATTGTTATTTTATTTGTTTGGTTGTCACAATTAGTGACACACATGGATAGTATTTTTTATTATTTCTTTTAGAGAGGAGCCATAGATAGGTGCAACCATATACATGAGGAAGTACACCCCTAGTGATTGATCCAAAGTCCAATTAAGAGCAAAAAAAGGAAATTATCAAGACATAAAGTCCAACCACCACATTTAGATTTAAGGTCCCCATAGTTATATCTCCCGTTAATTAACCATGAAGTAATATAGCATGCATATCTAAGAATTGGGACACGGTTTCTGTCAAACTCCAGCTATCCCTCCTCCTATCATCATGCAACGGTGACAATCTTATGTATTCCCCAACATTTGTTCACTCATTTATTAGTACAAATGATCATCATAGAAGTTAACATATACATTTATGAAACCAACAACGAACTATTTCACAATTGCCATAAACAAGTCTCTATTCAAACATAGACATAGATATATAATAGACCATGGGAAACACAATAGATTGCATCACATATCATGTTTGCCAAGAGATTACCGTAGGGATATGAGAGGGATGTTGTTGTAGATGTTGATGATGACCACGCCGGAGGGGTGGAGTCCACCGAAGGCGATTCCGGTAGCGTTTCCCCCTACGATCTCTGCCGACGGCTGTCTACGGACTCTATTTTTATGTGTTTTCGATCTTCACCTCTGTATGTTTTGAGATTGCATCGGGGACCCTTTTTATAGGGGGTTTTAGGTCAATACAAAGAGGATGGTGGTGTATTTACTGTCCTATGCACAACAATGCCCACCTCAAGTAGTATCCCCTAGTGGATTTACATGTCCTATGCTTAGTTGAAATCACTTCCTCAGATGAACTCGCTTTTTAGCCTATTAACTTCATCCAAGGAAAAATGGTGCTGCCCAGATGACAAGACGAAGGGGCTAAGGTTCTCAAACTCGCTCGAATCAAGGAGGGTGTGTGCCTCTTCACCTTTATAAATGAGGGGCAAGCTAACTTCATGTGTTGTGTTGTTGTCCTGAAGTGAGGGCAAAAAGTATCGTGTTATGCTGGTTGGATGAACCATTAAGTAATATGTTTTCAGTGAACTTGTAGTGTTCAATTAGGACCTATGTGGTTTGGAACTTGATGTGAACACGGTGGTCTTTATGCTAACTATTTTCTCTAGCTATATAGTTGTCTATATTTCAAATATTGTGTGCATGTTGTTGCTTCCTACTCTTAAAAGAGGAGCTAAAGAGTTTGCTAGGTTGTGCATGCTTGTGTGGATTGTAAAGTTTTGGTCAACAGTGTTGATATGTTGTGTTGATTATGCTAGTGCCTCCTGCCAATTTTATTTCTTATGTTGTTGTGATTGATAATACATGTATTAACACGGATTTTCTGTCCATGGTGGCCACGGCGCATACCCTGCACATCGTCCGATTGTGGTTCACCTACTCCCTTGATGCAACGTTACTGTTTACACCTGTGTTGTGTAACTAAGGGAGTTATCTAGCCCATTCAAGGGAGAAGCTGCTGGCAGTTTGCATGGCCGACCCGTGGACGGTGGGCAACTGCACCTGATGGTATCGTTACATGTATTCTCACGGCCCACGGTGCGTACAATGCCGGTGCAGGGAGTAAAACATGAACAAAGGTTGCACTACACAATATCACACGGCACGCGGGTAGGAACCCACGTACGGATCATGCGTGTTAAAAAATCTGCTCCCCGCGTCCCCACCGCGGTGCATTCCCGATCCATGCTTAGCTATTGCATCCGATGTCAATCGTTCACATCGTTTCTGCTGTGCGCTTAAGCCATGGCGGCAGTAGATAGGTAGTAGTCTAGATCTAAAACATGCACCCATATCTCTCCCTTTGTGTCCTTTTTCTAGGCTGGCGAACTAACAAGGAAAATCGTAGTTGTTAGTAGGCTCCCAACAGCTCCACGCTTCTTCCCCTACGTATAAGAAAAAAATGAAAACCCATCCGTTGCCGTACGGAAACTACAAAGCCACGCATAAAACGAGTTTGCTGCTGGACAACGGTGGTGTGCCAGGGAAATACGGAGCCCTCCATCGACGGGATATGCATGTGTTTTACCGTCGTTGTGCTCTCGGACAAAACCAGGTTAGAGCTTCTGTCCGGCGCTGCCGTTTGTTTTCCCGACGCCATGTGCTCTCTTAATCTGATCCGACGGTGGATACCCTATGCGCCGCGGCCACCATGGGTAGCCCACTATTTTGCATACATGTATAAGTAGAATAAAATACTAAAATCTAACCAACAAGATTTGGTAATCTAGCGGTTGGAGCTGTGCGAATTAGGAGGCGTGATCGCGGGTTCGATTCCCTCTAACCGTCATGTGGGATCGACCAAAAATTACCGTCAGATTGAGCACTACCGCGAGATACAACCGTGCAAACCGAGCCGACATGTGGGGTTCGTTCACGAATGGCACGGTGGTTGAAAAAAAGAGTCAAACCTAGCCATGACCAAATCCATGATGATTATACATGAGACGAGATGGCAAACCGGGCTTCGGGTCTATGGTCAAAATCCACCAAGAATTTTCCACGACGAAAGTTATGAACGTTATCGATAATCGGTCAAAGGCCCTCCGAGCGCCTCCTGGCGAAACAGCCCAAAACGTTACGAATCTGTGACATTTTTACTGCGCGTCACAAGAAATGATCGATGATGCATGCAGTGCTATTTCTTACAACAGATTTGCGAGTAAAATCAGCGGCTCAAACAAACACACCCTTAATCTATATAGATTGTTGTTATAATTTATTTATAGTATTTATGTCATCCAATTTGTTTTGTACATTCGGAATTACTTTAATGATGTAGTATATATGTTATTTCCAACACATATTTTATCACATACACCGCTTCATGAAAAAGCTGACTAAGACATGCAACCGTCTAAAAATAATGAGATGTTTATTTTAACAGTAAAATTATAAAAATGTTGTTTGAAATTCACTGAAAAATGGTTTTGTTTCTTTGTCTTATCTAACATCAATTTTCTTACCTTTTTAGCCAATGGATATAAATCTACCCACCCTGCCATGGTATATGGTAGATATTGGAGAAAAATATAATTTATTTTATCATCTAGTTAATAGAAGATGGAAAGAGAAATTTGGTGATAATGGAAGCATAAATGATTTTCTTAAATCATGTTATATAGGAAGAAATTTTATTCTCCTTGGAGTCGCTAGCGGAGAGAAATGAATTGTTCGGACAAGTATTGTGAGTTTACAACTGAATTGTGTTTTATAGACTAATTAAACTTAGGCAAAACATGCTTAATTCTAGTTCAAAGCCAGAAGGAAGGTTGAAGCCCATATAGAGGATTAATTTAGAAACGGATAATGTACGTATATAAACATAATTTTTGAAAATAATTATTTATGAGGTTCAAAATGAATGTTCACAACCTTCGACATAACTATGCATGAGGTTCAAATTAATTGTTCTTATGGTTGAAGAAAAATGTTCATGTGATTCAATATATATCCTTGTGATTCTAAATAATTTTCATGCATTCTACGGTAAACAGTAACAAGGAAAAATAAAAAGAATACAATTAAATCAAAATGGAAGGAATAAAGAGCAGGAAAGAAAGAAAGAAAAAGAAAACAAACGAGTAAAAGGAAAACATGAACAAATAATGAAAGAGAGAAAAGAATAGGAAATCATGAATGAAGAAAATAAAGTAGGCAATGCAAATAGAAAGTAACAAAAATTCTTGATAAAAAATGGAAATTGAGAATCAAAGAAGAGAAAAGATCTCTACCAGGACCGGCCGACCAGGGTCATGCGCGCGTGCGTACCGTGCCGCTTACAAAAGGGGCTCCTATACACCACTTTAACTAGGCTGTTGTGGAGGCACCGCTCACCCAGGTGTGCGCTTTGGGCTTAGCCCATATGAATGTTCCATTTGATTACGTTAAATGTTTTTCTTCAGGTTCCTTCGTTTTTCTTATCTTCTTTCAATATGTCTCTTTTCAACCTAGAATTGGCCCATATAAATTTAAGTCTGATTTCTTAAGTTCATCATTTCTCAGAATCTAAAACTTTTTTAAAGTTTGATTTTTACAAAAAAAAACATATTTAATCAGAACAATTTTTTCTATCCGAATATTTTTAAATTTTAACAATTTTGAATATGAGTGTTTTCAAAGTTGAATATTTTCGAGTTTGAACTTTTTAAAATTGAACTTTCTTTAATCTAAACATTTTTCAATTGAATATTTTTCAATATGAAACATATTTTGAATATGAACAGAAAAATAAAACAGAAAAGAAAAATAAGAAACAGTAAAAAGGAAAATAGAAAAAGAAAAAACAACTAGAAGAAACTGACTGACAAACCTGAACTAGAAAACAAACCATAATAGAAAAAGAAAAACCAACTAGAAAACCGACTGAATTCTGAATATTTTTCAATATGAGGAGAGCCAGGACTAAAAAGCGGACCAGAGTCGGTGCCGGGTAGGCACGAGCCAACTCGGCAAATAGGATTACCCCTGTGATGGAAAGTGTCAAGTGGTGTGTTTGAGTAACTTCAGCCCAATGGCTCTGCTTTATAGTGGTTTATAGCATGAGTCTTGTTTCTGTAGGCCTAATAGGCCTCTAAGGCTATAATGCCAGGGTATTAATTTTGCACGTCTGTTAATCTCTTTGTAATCTTGTTTTTGGTAATGACATTCCAGTTGTTCCATTATAAAATCGCAACATTCCCAAAGATCACTATGAAATGCCATGCGATTTGGAGTCGGTACATGAGCGACACCATACTTATATTTTCATTACAAAGCACTCAACCAAAGATACAAGATAATTCTCCAAGAGCTTTGAATAAACTAAGATAAAATTTTAAAGCACTCCCATACTAAAACGATAAAAAGATGCAATATGATAAACTAAAAAACATAAAAGACTAGGTGAAACTCCCCCAAGCTTAGAGCATCTCCACTCGCCCCCCACATATGGGGTCTGGCGGTTGGCCTTATGGGGGCGCCGGCGCAGGTACCTCCTATCGAGGGTCACCGTCTCCCAGCCGCCTCCCCTAAACAGCCCCCCCAATCGCAATTGCAATTCAAACATTCAAAGGTCGCCAAAAATTAAAAATAGTTTTGTCGCCACCGGGCACAACATAGTTCAGGCGATGCAAGTGCCGCAAATCACCAGAATACAAGTCCATCAATAGTCAAAATAAACATGCGAGGAACACGAAAATCAAACAGGGGGAGATCATCCACCGTGGTAGGAGGCACCTCTAGGGTCGTCGGCGGCGGAACAATGGTGCTGGCCTGGGTGCAGATCGGGGTCGGGGTCGCAGTCGCTGGTGTCGATGTCGGGCTGCTGTTCTGGTTGGCGGTCGCTTTGTTCTCGGAGAGGATCAAGGCGCGCTGATCAACACACCACGCCCTCACCTCGTCATCCATGTCCTTTGTGTCGACCATCAAGATCGCCAAGTGCTCACTTGTCTTTTTTGGCACCATGTTGGCCTTGATGAGGCCGAGCTTGATGTCCAATTGCTCGATGACCGATCCCTTGGGAGGGGAGAGGTTGGGCGGGGAAATGGCAGGAGTGGGCGGCGACGGGGAGAAAATGGCGGGACTGACCAGCCTGGAGGGAAAAGGGAGGTAAAAGAGAGGATAAAAGGGAGGGGAGATTTTGGTGTCCCGTCGACTGGCTGTCCCGCCAATTTTTCAAATTGTGTCGGCGTCCCCGATTGACCCCCCCTCTTGGGTTCGGTCTGGGTGCACCGTATGTTTAGTTGGGCCGCGCTGGCGTTATTTCGATTTTTGGAGGGGAAGGGTTGGGCGAGTTTTTCTGCGCTGGCGCCCGAACGAGTGGAGAACTGGAGATGCTCTTAGATTTATGCTAGAGGTCCTTAGTCGTCCTTCTCCTTCTCCTCGTTGTTACTGAGGCAGATAGGCCATGTCGATCGAGAGACTCTGTCAAATCCACTCAAATATGTTGAGAAAGCTTTTATTTTGACTTGAATATCTTGAGAAACTTGTAATCCATATTTCAAGTCCGTATAGAAAGAGATTTACGATCTAAGGAAACAAATAGAACTACTATAAAGATTCATCGCCGTGCATGTCTCTTAAGACAGTGCTCGACACTATATCCTTTGACACCGTAGTCCTATGTATCTGACTACTGCTTATTTTATTTAGTAGAAGGAGAAGAGAAATCTGAAAAATCATGCGGGCAGTCACCCTTAGATCTGGGTCAGTTCAAAGACGTTGATGGGATTGACGAACGACTGGTTGCCAAAGAAGATGGTCCTCGCGGCGATGGCAGACACCGCCTGCGTCGGGTGGTTGCCGTCCCAGAAGAGGTGGTCGTCGCGGTTGCCGCACAAGGGTACCGTCTGGTTACACCCTGACGCTCCGAATGGCCCCGCGCCGCAGCACGCCGCCACCAGCTCCGTGAAGTCTGCAACAAGAATCAGTCAACAGCAAAGGCAGTCAGAAATAGTCACCGATTGAACCGGTGCTTAATTAGAGAAGCAGATAATGTGAATTGCGGATTACTCCAGTCGTTTGTCCGTGGGTTGGCGAAGACGAAGGAGACCATGGTGAAGGCGTCTCCGAGGGAGTAGGCCATGCCGGGCAGCTCGTGTGCCAGCTCCTGCAGCATCGCGGCCAGCATCGGGTAAGACCGGAGCGAGAGGTCGTTGAGTGAGTCGTAGCAGCCCTGGGTGCCGGTTTCATTGAGCTGCCGCAGCCTCTGTAACGGGGTGCAGCCCAGCGGCGGGATGCTGACGATGCTGAACTTCCTCGCGCCGAACTTGTACAAGGCCTGCAGTGCAGGTATCACAGTGTGAGCGTTCCCGAGCAGCTTATATAATGTAATATGTGCACCGAATTCTAGAGGGTTCAATTAGCAATAATGCTGATATATGGTTTAATCTGAACGAAGGCTAGCGGTACCTCGAGAGAATGCTTGTAAGAGGTGACGAGGCCGAGCAAGAACTCCGTGTCGTTGGTAGGGGAGAAGGAGTACTCGAACATGTCGTTGCTGCCGGTACTGATGAAAAAGATGGACTTGGAGAGGAGAGTAGCTGTTGTTCTCGAACCGAGGCTCTTGTATATGTGCTCTACGACCGTCCCGAAGAACTGCAGCTGCAGCTTCATCGGGATCACCTCACCAGCCTGCACAGAAAGTTCAGAACAATCAGTCCTGCACTGTTACTCTGACGTGTCATATGGTTGAGTGTAACGGTTTTTCTATCGTAATGACAGTCGAAAATCTTTACTATTTGTCGGCCGGTATGGAGCCCAAGTCCTGACCCTCCTGACGCAAAGTTGACTCCCTTACTGAACAAGTGTGACTTGTGGTTACGCCCCGTCTGAGAGAGGTAGGCCGGCGGGCTCATCGGGAAGCCAAGTAATTGAGCTGTTCATCAACCAAGCGTGCAGACTTGTTAAGAACTGCCGATCGAACTCAAACCGAAGATGCAATGCACGTACCTAGCTGATCGGCCGTGTTGAAGCCATTGCTGAACCGGCCGGTGGGCTTGGAGGTTGGGAAGTCCACGCCGTACTGCGGGAAGTTGGCTCTGCCCTCCTTGCGCGTGGCCAGGAAGTTGTTGTTGCCGACGTCGACGGTCGAGTCACCGAACACGAAGACCGCGGGGACGAGCCGGGGCTGTCTCGCCTCGCCGTGCTTCGCCACCAGCACGAGCAAGCACAGAGCCACGACCACGTATGAGACAGTTCGGCTCGCCATCTCGGGGCTCTGCTGCTCGCTGTATTTGGGCCTCTGTTGTTTCAGGTGCTGCGTGTTTCAGTGTATGTCATCAAGTATATATAGGTTCCAGGGAACACAAAGTATCCAGGATAAAGCATAGGATAATGGAGTTTCATCGAGTATGTCGCCCGCTAGTACGCAAGCTGGTTGTTTTGGAACGCTAATAACTTGTAAGTTCAGGTAATATATGTCCTTGTTATCCTTCTTCTGAAGTCGTTAAAGCTGTATTAGAGTCAAACAATATACGGCCGTATGGTTCAGATTGCCGTTAAACAAATCCTGGCCTGCAGAAGTGCAGAACGGTGACATGGCTGGAGGCTAGGGACGAGGAACCGCGACGGAGACGGCGGGCAGGAACACACAGCTAGTCAAGCGCAGCTTAGGACATATCACCTGGCAGTATGGGACCAAAATCGGCATAGCCTAAGTACGGACTTTTATTCATATTGCACATTCAAAAATACAAAATCAGGTGGTTCCAAGAACCACAAACGAGGGCCAAAGGGCTGCATTATAGAATTTCTTGCAACTATATATGGGCATCCCTGTCACCAACCCTGTGTGACAGATATTGTGACGAACCACTTGACCGTGACAGGCATGGTGTGCAAGAGCATCTCCACTCGTCCGTACATCGTCCGGCGGATGGCCTATGGGGGGCACTGGCGTCAGTTCATTAAACATGGAGGCGTCGGCTCCAAGCCGCAGTCCCCAAACACGCGTTCCAAATAGATTGATAAATTCTAACATAATAAATCGTCGATCACATAGTTTTAGCGCCTACAAACCGATCAAATAGTCTCGACCATCACGTCGCCGCAAATCGATGTGAATCAAAGTCTAGCGAACAAAAAATGACGCATACCGTCCGGCCTCACATTACATAGCCGCGGAAATCAGATGGTTAGATCATTCGCCGGGATAGAAGGCACCTCCTCTAGTGTAGTCGATGGTGGGGTAGCTATCGCCGGTGAAGCCTCAGTTGCTGGGGGGTCTCTGTTGCCGGTGGCGGGGTAGTTGTCGCCGGTGAAAGCCTCAATCGCTGTTGCCGAGGGAGTCAAGGTTGCCGGTGGAACTCCGTTCTCGGACATGATGGTGACGCGTTGATCGACACACCACACCTTCACCTCGTCGTACATACCTGTCGTGTCGACCATCAGGATTGCCACGTCCTCCCTCCTCTTCTTCACCTCCATGTTGGCCTTGATCAGGCTGAGCTTGATGTCCAGCCTCTCGATCACCGGCGCCCACCTTGACGCAACGATCTCTTCCATCTTGGCGGCTTGCTCTGCCCTAATCGCGGCGTGCGATGCGACATCGGCCATGCACGCCATGATGGACGAGTGCAACTTCTCGATGGCCGGCGCCGAATCCCTAAAAGACTTGGCCTTCTTCTTCCCAATGGGGCAACCTTCGGAGGCTGCCGATGGCGTCGCGTTGGGGTCGTAGCTAGCTCTCATCTTGGTGAGAGTTGTCCGCGTCTCCGTCCACTTGTTGCATGTCTCAATCCGGGCGAAGACATGGATGAAGTTGAACTCAACATCGTCGTTGTCCTCATCATGGCACGCATCTACAATGAAAACATCAAACAAAGGGGCTACAATGCACAATGGTCGCCCAGCTAGGTTTGCTTACTTGATCGTTGAAGTTGGTGCCGCTAACGTGCACTCACCGGACCTCCTCCACGATGTTGTGCTACTTGTTGCAAGCATGTCGGATCAACGCCCAACGATGTGACATGGTCGAATCATTGCGATCATGGCCCAAACTCTTGAAATAGGGATCCAAAAGGCGACAATCATCGCACGTCGCCTTCACGCTCTTCCGATAGCTGTCAGCATTTTGGTTGGCACCGGTGAGAGGGTTGATGCTCACTATCTTCCATGCCTCGGCGAGTCCCTCATCCTCCCTCGAGCTCCACTTTGGTCCTCGGCTCCAGAATTTCTCTTCTTCTCTCCTGAGGCGGCCGCACCTTCTTACCTTTCAGGTCGGCCACGGGCACCTCCACCTCCTCCTCGGTGGGCTCGGTGATGGCTATGAAAATAGCCATCTTTCTCCATGTTTAAACTTCATTTTTAGTCAAGTAATTGACCAATAATATCTCTATCCTTCCTAATAAAGACTAATTATTACAAAGATGTGCAATCCATTTCTTTGAATTGTGTTGTGGAGGAAATCATGCTTTTTATACGAAATCAGGAGGTATTAATGGAGATTTTTAGGAACTCTACATGACCAAGCAATCCTAGAGTAAAACCCAGTTGACAGAGGCTTTAACGACCACTGGTACGGGCAAGGTCCGCCTGTATGATCCACCCGTACCATGTGGCGTTGGCTTCGTCTCGTCAAACCCTACGATTTTCGTGAAGGCGCCTATACATTTCAAGGTCCCCGCTGCCGCGTAGAGGGACGCCATTCTCAGATTGCATCACACCACCGCCAAAGGAGATCAACCACCATAGTTCATCCTCTCCATTCTCCTTCCTCTCCATAGCCATAGCCATTAGCTTGTACTTGAGATCTCCTTGTGATTCGGCGACCATTGTAAGAATATTTGATTTCAATCTAAGTACTCTGCACAATGTGTTCTATCCTTGATCTTATTGTTATGAGTGAGTAGTCCTCATGGGCTGCGGGTTGGGGTGAAACCTCGCAGCGATTATGTGCATCTAATCCAAGGGAGTATTGTGCATTGACTGAATAGAGATTTGTATCTTTGTTTCTTTGTCTCTTGTCTCGATCTATGGACTTGTAGGTACCCAAGATCCTAGAGATTGATAAAGGCTTAAGGTGAGATACTTGGTGAGCGGCGATCTCATAGGAAACCCAGTGACAGAAAGGGGAGTACGGTCTTTGTTTAGCGATCTATTTAGGAACAATAGAAACATCACTTCTAAAGGATTTGATCTGTATTTTCACTTAATAATTGTTGTAGCCCGGTACTTCGTGGTTGTGATCAAAAGACTATTGCTATGCCTGTGACTCGTAGGGGCTCTAGTATATCAGGATATATTGCCTACAAATTTTATCTTTATTAAATCATTACATATGAATATGCATATTACTATCTTTATCCCATATGATGTTCAGTTGTAGGTGAATCTTCAACCTGGCCTATCTCCATCCATTGAAATAACTCACGTTTTAAAGTAAACTAGAAAGGCCTGGTAAACAAAGGTAAAACAAACAAACAAGTCTTGTAGACGTGCCTTAATAATTTCCTTTTAGCATTGTTTCCCAATGTTTGATTAAACCTGGGTCTACTAAGGAAAAAGCTACTATACTACATCTGTTAATCCGGATCGAAGGTATCACTCGGCCTCCGCGTAGGTGTAGGCCTTGTTTTCCTACGTCTCTCTGCCACCATCCTCCTCGTCATCGTATGCCTCAGCTTCCTTCTGCGTGTAGGCGTGCTACGAGCACCTGTTGATGAGGTCAGCCATGTCGCTGCCATCGGGCATTCCGCCGAACGGCCCATGGGTACCCTGGCTGCTGCTGCCCACAATGAATTGGTGGAAGCCAGCCTAAGGTGGAGGGGTGCCATTGAATAGGGTACAATGGAGTGCCAGAGATCTAGTGTAACCGCAACTCAGATCCGGGGTGGTGAAGGTGTTGGGGTTGAAGATGCCTAGAGGACCGAACTCATGGAGGCCCGGCAAGAAGCGAGAGGGTGATGTCTACGCACTTCTATTCTTGTAGACAGTTGTTGGGCCTCCAAGTGCAGAGGTTTGTAGAACAGCAGCAAGTTTTCCCTTAAGTGGATCACCCAAGGTTTATCGAACTCAGGGAGGAAGTGGTCAAAGGTATTCCCTCTCAAGCAACCCTGCAATCAAGATACAAGAAGTCTCTTGTGTTCCCAACACACCCAATACACTTGTCAGGTGTATAGGTGCACTAGTTCGGCGAAGAGATAGTAAAATACAAGTGGTATAGATAATTATAAGTGGTAACGGTGCCAGAAAATAGCTTGCTAGCGTGTGGTTAACGTGGGAAAAGACTAAATGCAAACTGAAATAAAGAAGCAAGCAAGCAAACATGTAATAGATCTAATAGCAAACGGTGCTTCAGTGCTTAGAAACAAGGCCTAGGGATCATACTTTCACTAGTGAATACTCTCATATAAATATATTCTTCTTCATGATACTACGCTGAACTACTCTCCAGTTGGACACTCTAATCCATGGTAGGGCTATAACAACACACCTCAAAGTAAGCCTTTCCCATCTAGATAACCCCACACTGTCACCTTGAACCCTTAGCCTCGAGAGAGAACTACTCCCTCCTCATCATGGGAATCAACAATGATGATGGAGATGGTGGTGGAGATCGATGGAGATGGACCCAGAGGCACTTCCCCGTCCCGGCAGGGTGCCGGAACAGAGACTTTCTGTCCCCCGAATCTCCCCTTCGGTGGCGGCGGCACTATGGAACTTTTCGTGGCTAGAGGCTTGATTCTCTATGGTTTTTGCCCTGGGGGAGATATATAGGCGAAAGAGGCAAGGTCGGTGGCCAGCCAGGGGGCCCACACCATGCCCTGGCGCGACCTAGGGTTGCCCGTGCCAAGGGGGGGTGGCCCCTCTCCGACTCTCCTTCTGGCTCCATGAGTCTTCCGGGAAAATAACAACTTTTGCTTTTGTCCGATCCAATTCCGAGAATATTCATTTTCTGACTTTCCTAGAACCAAAAACAGCAGAAAATAGGCAACTAACACTGTGGCTCTTGTTAATAGGTTAGTCCAAGAAATCATTTGAAAAGTACTCCAAAGTGTGGACAAAACATAAGAAAGTAGATAAAACCAAGCATGGAACATCAAAAATTATGGATACGTTTGCAACGTATCAATATCCCCAAGCTTAACTCCTGCTCGTCCTCTAGTAGGTAAGTGATAAAAAGAAAGAATAATTTTTGAGGTGACATGCACCATCATAAACTTGATCAAAGTATTTGTAAAACATTCAAAGCTGGGATCATAGTACGTCAATCATAACATGTAAGACAAAGTTCTAGCAATAAGACAAAGAAACTATGTTGCAACATGAAAAGGCACAAACAAAAGATTCATAAATAACAATGCTTTGCAAGACGTTTGTTTGTTTCACATAAAGAAAGCATAGCATGGTGGTATTCAGCTTGTCCCTCATAGAGTAGCAAACATAAATGCATAGGACACCTTTAAAGTTCATGAGAGTGACTAGATACAAATAGTTTAAAACAAGCAATATCAAAGTTATGCATGAATCAAAAAGTCTTGGGACAATGCACATAGAACTAAGAATGTCCACTATGCTCTCAAAGTAGGTGCATAAAGGTAGAAGGTGGAGACTCAATATAAAAGTGGAAGAAAGGCCTTCATAGAAGGAAGTAGAGATTCAAGTTTCATAAAGAGCTTCCAAAACTTATGGTACTTAATAGCTTTTAGCTCTCATTCCCCTTATCATAAGCATCTTGAAGTGATTAAGGTTAAAGTGAACAAACTATGGAGTATATGCTTGACACAGTATAAATTGGAAATCTCATGTCCCTTGAATACGAGGGCTGCTCCTCATGCTACTCAAGTTTAGTCACCGGTAAGTTCTTGTCATCGTAAGTACATGTGTATCATAGAGAACCGCCAACGGGGTACCCCTTGTCCGATGATACGGAAGAATCCTCATATCAAAATGACAAGGCAAGCAGACAACGAGCATCTCAGCAATCTTCTTATTTACCATGGGAATATGGTGCTTTTTTCTCTCTTTACTCTTTTCATAATCTCTTTTTTTTCTTTTTCTCTTTTTTCTCAATATAGGACTCTTTTTTTTATAAGAAGAATGCTTCATAGACAACTCATTATGGTTACGCTGTAGGTTTCCACCATGTCAGCATGGATTAGACCAATGACCTGCATTTCTCTAACACATATACATAACTCCATGGACTTACAAGCTCCCCTTTCATTTCACACCGACGACATCCATAGACAAAATACCATGATATCAACTAGGTACAAAGTAACAGTGCAATGTTGAAAGCTTTCCCCATGAAAGCATGGTTCTGCTAATCCCCAACAAATAAGTGCAAGCATATACAACATAGACGACACAATGGTTCAAGTTTATTAAGGGCAAGAAAAGTAAAGTGTTCCATCAAGTTCGTGAGAGCTTTAATCACTAGTTTTCTCATAACAAGTTTAATTTGGAAGGTAAACAAAAACATGAATATACTTGGAATAGCATATGCTAATAGGTAGGTATGGTGGAGTCTTTGGAATAACTTGGTTTAGGGAGTTGGATGCATGAGTGGAACTCATACTTGGTTGCGGAGGCTAGCAAAAGACTGGGAGCGACAAACTAAGAGAGCAATAATGGCCATAATCATGCAGAGCGACAAAACATCATTGATCAAAGCATAAAGTGATACTACAAAAACTAAAGGATCATAAAGGCTATGGTGACTTGGGATAGTCATAACATGGTGTGAGCATGTGCCAAGTCAACCCAAATAAAGCATCAAAGGAGAATACCACAATACTATGCTTTAATATGCTAAAACAACGCATGATTCTTCAAAGGCACATTAAGAAATATCAATTGTTTATAACAATTCATGCTACAGCAAAGAATACTAAGCCTAAAGCCAAAACAATATCAAGCATGGCATGACAAAGCATAGGCCACAGTCAAAAACAAGCTCTCTTTACCACTTAAGCATGAGCTTTCCTACTCTTTTCCAATCCAAACCAAACTATTTGAAAACCAATGCATGAAAGTGGGGGTCCAACCAATTTATTCAGAAAACTAAGAAAACCAAGCAAATGAAAAACCAAAACGAAAACAAAAACAAAAAAGAAGACGCTCCAAGAACAACACAACTGTGTATGAAACAATAAAAATGAAGTGTTTGGAAGAAACCTGAGATTTTTATTGATGAAGAAGGGGATGCCTTGGGCATCCCCAAGCTTTGATGCTTGTACTTCTTGGATATTTCTTGGGGTGACACACGTGGCATCCCCAAGCTTGAGCTTTAGTCCATCCTTCATCTCATTACTCATTCCTTCCATACACCTGAAATTTCTCCTTCATACAAAACTTCACACAATCTTTATTAGCAACATTAGTGCACTCAAGATAATAAGTCTTTAGGTTCAGTTCTAACACCAATAAAACTTCCATTAAAACACTAGCTACTGTAGAAATTCCCTCAAAAAAATAATTCCCCAAAAGAATTCAAAAAGGAACCAACAAGAAGCAAATGCAGAAAATGGCAGAAATCTGTCAAAACAGACCAGCAGGTAAAGACGAATTTTTTCGAAGACCTTCTGTTGCTCAAATCAAAAAGTGTTGAACTAAAGAAAGTTAGATAACAACCAGGGGCAGAAGCACAAAAATGCACGCCTCAAAAGGACGTACAGAGATGTTACACGATTTTTTACGGTGAAACACAGAAATCTGTTTCGGGACAACAACTTTCCCAATCATTACTTCTCTCTCATTAGAGGTTACTCTTGGCACAAAAAGCAAATAAAAAGGATAAGGAGAGGTTATTACTGAAGTAATAACTTCCAAGAATCATCTAAAACTTTTGGGTTATCTCCCAATAAGTACTTTTCTTTAACGCCTTTAAGTTAGGCATGATAGTTTGAGAAGATGCTCACATAAGAAATATGAATTGAAGTAAAAGAGAGCATCAAAAAGCAAATTCAAAGCATATATAAGTCTAACCCACGTCCTATGCATAGGAATGTTGTAAAGAAACAAGTCATGAAAGCACAAAGCAACAAGCATAGGAAAGCAAAATAAGTGCAACTTCAAAACTTTCAACATAAAGAGGGGAAACTTAATATTATTGAGATGCATAAAACCATGTTTCCCTCTCTCATAATAACTTTCAGTAGCATCATGAATAAAATTAACAATATAACTATCACATAAAACATTCTTATCATGAGCCACATGCATAAAATAATTAATACTCTCCATATAAACATAGTCATTCTTATTAATTGTAGTGGGAGCTATTTCAACAAAATAGCTATCATTATTATTCTCATCACCATAATCATCAAATATAGGAGGCATATTATAGTAATAATTAATTTTCTCCTCAATAGTAGGTGGACTGAAAATATCATATTCATCATTGTAATCATCATATATTGGAGGCATAGTATCATCAAAGTAAATTTTCTCCTCCGTGTTTGGGGGACTAAAAAGATCATGCTCATCAAAACCAGCTTCCCCAAGCTTAGACTTTTCCATATCTTTAGCAATAATGGTGTTCAAAGAATTCATACTAATAACATTGCTATTAGCATGCAAATAAAGTTCCATAGGTTTTTTAATTTTCTCTACAAACACTTCATGTCCTAACTCAAGATAAATACTATAAAGCTCTCTAATTTTTTTTGTTGTTTTCCATTAAGCCTAACTAGTGAAAACAAGAAACAAAAAGACAAAATTACAGAATCTAAAGGAAATAACTTCGAGCACTCACACCGGAGGATGTGAGTACCTTTTACCTTACCTCCCGACAGCAGTAGCGGAAAATAGCTTTTGTGGCGAGGAAACAGTTGAAGTCTTGTATATCCCAACATGGCGCGGAAAATAGCTTGATGTCTGCGCACTTCTATTCTTGTAGATAGTTGTTGGGCCTCCAAGTGCAGAGGTTTGTAGAACAGCAGCTAGTTTTCCCTTAAGTGGATCACCCAAGGTTTATCGAACTCAGGGAGGAAGTGGTCAAAGGTATTCCCTCTCAAGCAACCCTGCAACCAAGATACAAGAAGTCTCTTGTGTCCCCAACACACCTAATACACTTGTCAGGTGTATAGGTGCATTAGTTCGGAGAAGAGATAGTGAAATACAAGTGGTATAGATAATTATTTGTGGTAACGATGCCAGAAAATAGCTTGCTGGCGTGTGGTTGACGTGGGAAAAGACTAAAGGCAAACTGAAATAAAAAAAGGAAGCAAGCAAACATGTAATAGATCTAATAGCAAACGGTGTTTCAGTGCTTAGAAACAAGGCCTAGGGATCATACTTTCACTAGCGAACACTCTCATATAAATATATTCTTCTTCATGATACTACGCTGAACTACTCTCCGGTTGGACACTCTAATCCATGGTAGGGCTATAACAGCACACCTCAAAGTAAGCCTTTCCCATCTAGATAACCCCACACTGTCACCCTGAGCACTAGATGGTTCAAACAAACACCACAATTTCATAGAAACATCCAACTCTAAATATAACTCATAACAAGTATTTGTAATCTCTAGCCTAAGTGCCACCATGGTGTGCATGCTGTCACTTTCACACACATTGGGAGAGCAGAGATCTATTAAAGCACTTGAGTAGCAAGGTAGATCTATAGATTACAAGCTTATGATCACAATATGATCACGCATAGAGATAGAGATGAACACATAGCTACCGGTAGAACCCTTAGCCTCGAGAGAGAACTACTCCCTCCTCATCATGGGAATCAGCAATGGTGATGGAGATGGTGGTGGAGATCGATAGAGATGGATCCGTGGGCACTTCCCCGTCCCGGCAGGGTGCCAAAACAGAGACGTTCTGTCCCCCGAATCTCCTCTTCGGTGGCGGTGGCGCTGCGAAACTTTTCATGGCTGGAGGCTTGATTCTCTAGGGTTTTTGCCTGGGGGAGATATATAGACGAAACAGGCAAGGTTGGTGGCCGGCCAGGGGGCCCACACCATGCCCTGGTGCGGCCTAGGGTTGCCCGTGCCAAGGGGGGTGTGGCCACCCTGTGGCCCCTCCCCGACTCTCCTTCTGGTTCTGTGAGTCTTCCGGGAAAATAACAACTTCTGCTTTTGTCCGGTCCAATTCCGAGAATTTTCATTTTCTGACTTTCCTGGAATCAAAAACAGCAGAAAACAGGCAACTGGCATTGTGGATCTTGTTAATAGGTTAGTCCAAGAAATCATATGAAAAGTACTCCAAATTGTGGACAAAACATAAGAAAGTAGATAAAACCAAGCATGGAACATCAAAAATTATGGATACGTTTGCAACGTATCAGAGAGCTGTGGTGTACCTTGGCTTTTTGGGAAGCTGGCCGCTTGTGCCAGAGATGAGGTTGACAGAGAGGGCAAGTACACGGTGATTTTGCTCCCCCATCCGCTGATAATGAACTGACCATCTTGAGGTGTTGCCGGCACCCCCATCCCCGCCATCATCTCGGCCCTCTGTGTCATGGCCGCCTGTGCCTCCAAAGCTTTTCGTTGCCTCACCTTCAACTCCCTTTGTCGACGGCTAGCGTTCTCCACCTTGTGGCACTGGAGATCGAAAGCCCACTTGGCCTTGGTCATCCCCTCTGTATGCTCCTTCCCGGTCTTACCCCTCTTCTCCGGAGTGGTGTCGATAGCATCATCGACATCAACTGAATGGGGAGAGACATACCTCTTGTTCGATGCCATGGCAGCGTGTGGCATAGGATCGGCTAGTTGGAGGGGAAAATGGCGGGGGTGGGCGGCCAGATGGGAGGAAACGGGGTGACATGGACAACAAAGTGGAGGGAAATAAATGTTTTGGAGGGAATGTTGGGAGTATCTCACCGACCAGACTGGCTTGTGCACTTATTGCGCTCCATTCGGCGCACCATTAGGCTCCCTACACTACGGGTTCGGCCTGGAGGCGTCGGATGAAACAAACCAGTGCGCCGCTGCCAAAACTAAATTAGGGGTGTGGCTGGGTGGGATTTTTTTGGTCAGCGCCCCCATAACCGGTTTGGGGGGCTATAAGGGGGACGAGTGGAGATGCTCTAAGCCTTGTAATATGTTAGAGGATGGCTATGGGAAAATCATTCGTACCAGTTGGTCCAAAGGGTGGCAGCGGGTTATAAGTTGCGTCTATCTCAAGATGTCGAGTAAGAAAGGAGACTGACCTAATCCCATGTTCTGTTTCCCTTCCCTGTCCACTCTCACCTACTCCTCTTCCGCTAGCTCGAATCATGTATTTCTCACTTAGATTCAGTTCTCGATCCATGCAGGATCACAACAATCCCCATTTTTATCCCTACATTCATTTAAGAACTGAGCTACCAGCGAGAAGACGGTCGCCACCTAGACAAGCGACACGGGAGGGTGATCTCCGTCGCCGGCCCTTGAGCCCCTCCTTCCTCTCCTCCTCTTAGCTTGCCGCCGTTGGATGAGCTGCAGGGCGAAGCCTCACGGAGACGGTGGTGGTGGGGGCTTTCTCCATGTGCGGTGGCTGCCATCTATGCTAGAAGTGGCAACATGGTTCCCGATGAAATCTTGATGACGAGTTGCTGTAGGGTCCCGGCGAACGGCGTGTCTCCCCGTACTCCCAGGTGTGATGATGTCTCCCCACGGTGGAGGCTCCCCTACCGCTATGCCAGATACTTCATGCCCGCTCGGTCTTCTGTCCTATGCTCGTCTGGATCCTCGACTTCAGTGGCGGGTTGGTGTTGTCCTCCTACGATGCCGGCTGCTGGGCACCATGGAGGAGTCGACGGTCGGACAGGAGGCGATTGGCTGAATGCCACCATGCAGTCACGTCCGGATCCTCGAATAAGGTGGCGGTCCTAGGGTTCCTCCTTCCGGTGAGATGAAGACTGGCCGGATGCATGTCCTTATCGATCTGGTTGCAGTTCCGTGTTCTAGAAGGATCCGCCGGTGACCTCCATTTAGCGACACATGCCTGGAGATTGTTCGATCGGGAGATTCGGTCGTGCACACTCGTGGTTTACTCTGGACGTTTGGTTTTAGAGAGAGCGCTTTGAAGCTCTGTTGGCTGTTAATACCATGGGGCATGTTCCTGTCTGATGGTGCTAGTGGAGAAGGTCATGGAAGCCGAGATCTGAGGACTAGCAATGGTGGTTCGACGCTTTGTGGCGATGAGGAATTGGCTTGGTGTTTCTTGACTAGGAGGAGTAGCTTGCAAGTGGGGAATTTTGCACATGAGAAGTTTAAATTCTTGCCTTTTAGGGTGAAAATCTAAGGTCTGGCCTTCATTTTTTGTGCCTCGCAATGGTCTTGTTGAAGGCATTGTTTTGAGAGCGTGGACTTTCTTCAGGGTGAAAACCTAAGATCTATGTTCAGGTGACGACTACGCTTGTGCACTATTACCTTCTTGGAGGCGTCGCTTTTGGAGAAGCTGGACTTCTGGTGCTGTCCTGGTGGTGTTAGTGCTACTGTTACAAGGAATAAATCGTTTAGCGGGGCTTTTATTTTTTTGTAATTTCTCTTCCTTTTTTTGGCTATGTGCATCTGTATTGCCGCTAGGATGATGCGTTCTTGAAGAGGCTAGGTGTAATTGGTATCTTCGCGATATTAATTTATAATATTTATCAAGGAAAAAGAACTGAGCTAGCTCAAACTCCTTCGATCTTTTATCAATCTCGACCAAAATAGATTTGTAGCTGCACAAGCACATCTCCTTCATCATCTTTATGACCTGTAACACCCCAAATCTTCTAATCAAGATTATCAAGTTCTAATCACCCAATTTAGGGTTAACAAAAACTTTTATTAAGAAAAAGAATAATGAATGCATGTGTGTTTAGATTAGTGTAGAATTGAATGTATATGACATGCTTGATTGTTCTAAATGATGTGAAATGGTTTAAAGATGAATACTACATCTAGACCAATTAAAAACAAAATCAAAAGAAAAAGAAATCAAATAAGAATAAATAAAGCAAATGGTCATTTTGACAAAAGTAAGCCACTAGGTCACTTTGTGTGTTCCTAGAAGAAGATTTCTAACAGAAACATTTCTACCTCTTTTCACCCCTTGCTAGACCAAGTAAAAGTGTATCAAGGCCCACTTTACAAACTTACAAAAGCATCTTTTAAATCAATTTAAAGGACAGTTGAAAATTGAATCTGATTCATATGTTAAGATCTCACTTTTTCAAAAACCCATCAAATAAATTCCCTTTGACCTCTCCAAGCAAACATAGTTACTCAGATGAAGATCAAACCACTCAAAAAAATTGAATAAAAAATTCCAAAGTACATTTCATGCGGCCATTTACAAACACCTGAGCTGCACTAATTAACCCTATGCCTAACTTCACAGTTGTGCATAGTAAACCTTGACCATTTGGTCTCCACTTTACTCCCCTGTCTCCCCTGAGTCTAACCCAGCCATAGACCATATCCCTCCTTTGTTGTTTGCACAGTGGAGCGCTGCCCGATTGTGGTCATCGCCAGCCGACCATGGCCAACTCGCAACAGACCACCCTGCGCCCATCCAGGATGTCTATGAGGTGCGCCACAGTCCACCGCCACCCCTATCCAAGCCACGACCCCATCCGAGCCATGGACTACCCTAGCTACACCATTCATCGTGCCTCTGCTCCATGCCGAGAGCGCGCCAATGCACCGCGCCCGACCAGCTCGCACAGCTCGTGCCTTGCCCTCACCGTGCATGCGTAGCCTCGCCATGATCATAGCACCCCCGTAGACACCCCCGTTCACCGCCGCGCGTCCTGTAGCTGCCGCACGCCGCCACAAACACCTCTTCCTCCGAGCGGAGTGCCGCACACTCCCGGCCGAACCACGCCGCCCCACACCTCGCCATTAAGTCCATAAGAACCGCTAGGGAACACCACACCGTCCACCTACCTCCGCCACGACAATAGCTGCCTGTAGCAACGCCACCTTCGAGCTCACGCTGCACCGCTCGGTCCCCTCGTCGCGCTATAAAAGGAGGCCACCCCCGCCTCCATTCTCCATACCACTCTACTCCCCACTCCTCACAGACACTCCCACACTTCTCGCCGGAGCAAGGTGAGCACCACCACACCAAAATTTCACCAGAGCCCGCAACTGCTGGAGGAGAAGGGCGCCGTTGATTCCGACCATCCCAAGCCCTGCCGTGACCGCGCCTCGCCTCGCCGTCATCTACCACGTCGATTACCCCTATCGTCGACCCTAGCTGGAGCCCAGGTGAGCCCCGCCAGACCCCCACCGCCGCGTTAGGGTTGATTCCTCGCCGGAGCTGTTCGTCATCGACGATGAACCACGACCGTTGGATTAGAATTGGATCGTATGGCTCTGGTTGAAAGATATCGTTTCGCGTTAGAACAGTCGCTGACTAGTGGACCCCATCTGTCAACAGCCCGCTGCGCTGTGCAGTGTAGCTGGTCCGGCCCGTTTAGCTTTCCCGCCCAGGCCTCGAAATTCAAATATAGAATTTTCCTTTTTAGCTAAAACCCTATTATGTCCACATATTAAAAAATGAATTCAGAGAGTTTCACTGAACCAAATTGCATGATTCAAATTTTGTTAGAAATATATTTAAATTATCTATCCAAGACTATTGGATTTAAATCATTTGGAGTTAGAGATAATCTATAGTAAAAATAATAAGACAGAGACTTTTGCAACTTCAAACATTTGTCAAAAATCAACCATAATAGCTTTTGAGTTGATTCCAACTCTCAAAAATCACATTTGATAATACCTATCCGAATATGTAAAAATATCTAGGTTTGCATGCAGTGACATTGGACTAATTCCAAAAGAATTCTATTAGGGCATTTCTAGTCACTTTAAATCTATTAAATAATAATCTTACACTTTATAAAATGTGACCAACACTTTAAATCACATTCCCATGTATTAGAATATGTGGTGATGACATGTGTCCACATGATCCCATATTTTTTTGGAGAATATTAAATCTTAATTAATTTCAATTAGTAGAAATTATTTTTCTCAAATAAACTAAATAAAACTAGTTATTTAATTCATGTGATGATTGTGATGATGCTAGATCATCAAGTGTGAGACTTAGTGTGCTAAATAGACTTAGTTAAGTATTGTTTAGTGATTGTGTACCCCGTATTTATTTATATACGATAGTACCGACCCAAGCTACGAGGAGGAGGAGTTCTACCCCGAAGAAGAGGAGGAAAACTTCAATCACTGCACCAATCAAGGCAAGCTATTATTGGCAAGCTAGATCTATGCAAGATTTAACCTAAGCAAGATGCATTAGGCATGCTTTGGTTATATACCTTTGATTTATACCCATCCCAAGTTTTACTTGCAAGCTTTACTCTTTTACTTTACCAAAGTTCTTTACTTTTAGTTAATGCTTTGTGAGTATTGGAAAGTAGTATAGATAGCATAAAGAGTATAAAACTAGGCCTATACTAGATGTCATTATATGGCATGAGATTGAAGATTAGCACCCCTCATTAGTGAACACTCTTAACCTTAGTGGCTAGTGCTAAGCATAAAACTTGATCACTTTAGATGGGAATACTTGGTGAAAATGATTTGTGAAAACCTTGGAATGATGAGTCATTCTATTGAAATGTTTTGACGTGTGTTGATAAACACAAATGGATTTGATGATGAAAATGTTGAGGCATGAGCCTTATCCCTTTATAAAAACTGATGGTTGGGTTCGGATGCGACACCATTCTAATTTTACCGTTCAACCACAATACCTGAATTGGTAGGGCTTAGTCGGAAGTTTATATGCATTAGTATGGGTTCCCTCGTGGAGGAGGTTTGAGCTGAGGCTACCTCTTGATGATTTCCACCTATGCAGTGCCCAGGATGGCAGATGGCCATGGCTGGTAGGCCAACCTCATAGGGGAGGTGCCTATACTAGAGTGTGTAAAGGAAAGGTTATGATTGATTATCCGCATACTAAGTATGATGATTCAGGGTTATCCCTGACGGATGTATCGAATTTTGTGGTGAAAATGTACCACCTAGGCAAAGTATCAAACTATTCGAATAGCCGCGTCCGCGGTCATGGACAGTTGGAGTGGCCATACTGTTCCGTCGTCAGATGTTTTCAAAGTGACTTGTGAAGTGAACTATGAATTTTGACTTGATCATAACAGGGTTGTGAATATGAAAACTAGGTTCCCAACTTAAAGTGATTTAGAACATTTACTTAGTTTTCTTTACTTCTAAACTCAGTTTAGATAAATCTGCCTTTTTGCAAATAAACCTAGAGCTTAAGATTCCTATTAGAACTAACTTACTTGTTAGTGATAGTTTGCGAGTACTTAAAGAGTACTCATGGCTTTGTCCCTGGCTATTCCTGTGGCCAGACTATGAGGAGGACTATCAGGAAGATGGACAGCAGGATGGCTACGACAACTAGGATCATCTCCCATCGTCAGCATTGCCTATGACCCTGAAGATGGAGCCCACCACTACGCTTATTATTTTGCTGCTTATTTGTATTAAGACTGGATCATGAGATCCCCTATTTGTGTAAGACCTTATTACGGTTTGTAATGGGTGATGTACTGTGATATCCAATGTGTTATGTCTCGCAAAAATGGTAATCCTAGGATTGCGATGTATGGCATAACATGCATCTGGGATTAAAAATCCGGGTGTTGACAAGTTGGTATCAGAGCCATCTTGACCATAGGAGAGCCTAGTTAGAATGGACGTCCGAACAAAAACTTAGTTTCCAAACAAAAGAAGTGAGTATTTATGAAAAACTATTCTCCCTCTTATCTTTGAGATTCTTTCAAAAAAAATCATGTTCCTCCAAAATTCTTACAATCCTATTTAAAATTTGACACACTTGATCACCTCACTAACTTACCCATCCAAAATTCTTAGAGATGGAAGTTCAGTATTGCAAGTTCTTCCAGTTGGGCAACGGAGGCCAACTGATCTTTGAGAGGGATCTTGATGCACTATCAGAGTATCTTGAGCACCTGCATCCAGAATTCTTCGGAGCACAACTCAAGGATCACCCAGGAGGAGATCTACAATGGCTGATAGTTGCAGACATCAGAGGCAAAATGGAAGCACCCCTTTCTGAGAAGATTCAATTCACCTTGCGAGAGAGCAACTAGCTAGATGGATTAGCCAGGGCTATGCATGAAGCTCTTGCCCGTCTATATGGACAAAACATCAACTTGATCTAGGGAACTCACTTTGCGCACTTCGCAAGACGTGATTCTATGGGAATGCCATTGGAGATGCCAAGTCACCCGGAGTTGAAGCGCCAAGTGGAGAATCTTGACTTCCTGCTGTATGATAGGCAGAAAGAATTGGACAATGCTCGAGCCTACGCCAACCACAACCTTGCCATCGCTGCCAAGAAGGACCAGACTCTCAACATGCTCATCAAGGATCGCCAATCACTTCGTCGTCAACGCGAGAAGAAGGATCGCACCATCAATCGTCTTCGCAAGAAGGTGGCCGCTCTTGAGAAGACCATCCGTGATCAAGAAGTCCATCTTGAAGCAAAGGAAGAGGAAGAAGGTGAAGACATCCAGGGAGATCTTGACTCATACCTCAGTGATGACAATGACTACCTGGAGGATGATGCCATGGATTTCTACACTGATGATGATGATTCCGACTTCATTGATGATGAGTAGATGCACTTGATCACTATCGTAGGAATGAGTTGTATCGGTCCCACTGTATCTTAGTTCATAGAATAGTTCTTAAAACCATATGTTTTCCCTTTGTGTTGTGGTGTGTGTTGTATTGTGTGCTTTCAATGAATGAATGAATGAATGAATGAGAGGAAGTAGTTAGTTTGCAAAAACTGAGTCAAACTCAAAGTTTAAAGCTTTTTGAAAACAAAACCATGAACCTTAGAATTTCCCTCTTATCTCATTATCTATCTCAATCTTTAGATGCCTCGTGGAAATCAAGGAGGAAGCAGCTCATCCCAGGACCCGATACTGTAGATTCTGCAGATGCTAGTTTCTGACCGTGAAGCTAGTAGAGTCGAACGCCAAGCCAATCTAGCCACTTTGAACAGATAGCTCAGATGGCCCACAATAATCAAGGCCATGGAAATCAGGATCATCACGGATCCAAGCTCAAGAACTTTCAGAATACCAATCCCCCTATCTTTAACAAATCTAAGGATCCCTTAGATGCTGATGACTGGCTGCAAACCATGGAGAATAATCTAGAGGTCGCAGGAGTTAACGCCAATGAGAAAGTACTATTTGCCACCAATTGTCTGGCAGGAGATGCAAGAGCCTGGTGGAATAGCACCCGTACCATGAACAACGGTCAAGTCATGACTTGGGAGGCATTCAAGATCAAGTTCAGCTGCACCCATGTGCCACAAGGTTTGGTCACCAGAATGAGAGACGAGTTTAGGGAATTGAAGCAAGGAAGGATGACGGTAGTTGAGTACCATGGCAAATTTCTATCCCTCACTAGGTATGCCCTTGATGAGATCAACACTGAAGCCAAGAAGAAAGAAAGGTTCTTGAATGGATTGCATGATGAGATGCAGACGGTTTTAGTCAATATCCGTTTCGAAGATCTAGAAGAGCTAGTAGACTCTGCCATCCAGATGGAAGGGAAGATAAACCAAGCCAATGACAACCGCAAGCGCAGAATGATGCACCAGACTGGATCCCACAATACCCAGAAGTATCGCCCCAACCCGTCTGCAGGATATGCCTCAAGAAACAACAGACCCCGATGTCTCGTCCAAGCTACCCCAATCGTAGCAGAGGAAACTTGAAGTCCGAAGGAAACAACAACAACCCCGGCAACTCCAACAACTTCAACTGTGCACCGCCCAAGTCTAACAACAATAATAACAACAACAACAATACTACCCCAAGGATTGGAAGCAATGCCGTGCCGGTTGCAGCCAAAGACAAGTCCCAGATTACTTGCTTTGAATGTGGAGTCAAGGGTCACTATTCCAATGAGTGCCCCCAAGAAGCTTGCAACAACCACCAATGTGAATGCCCCAGCTCAGCAGCAACGCCGTGTTAAACCTAGAAGAAGATTTGCCCCAGGAAACTCGCTCAACCGCAATGGCCGCCTATTCCACATGAATGCTGAAGAAGCTCAGGAAGCGATCGATGTCGTGCTGGGTATGTTTTCTGTTAACTCAGTACTTGCAAGAGTGTTGTTTGATTCTGGAGCATCACACTCGTTTGTTACAGAAGAATTTGCATGCACTAGTAAGATTCAACCAACAAAATTGAAGCATGTTATGATATATCAAATACCTGGTTCAACCACCAAAGCTAGAAAAATTTGCAAGGCTGTACCTATCAGAATCCATGGGATAGAATTTTATGCCAATCTAATAGTACTTAGAACCAAAGGTTTGGAAGTAGTACTAGGAATGGATTGGATGTCGAAACATACAGGATTGATCGACTGTGCCAAGAAAGCCATAACCATGACCAGTAGCTCTGGAGTATCAGTAGAGCATCTATCTAAAACCTTGCCTCGTCAGTTCAAAATGCAACAAGAGTCTATCCCAACCAACCATAGACAAAGTCAAAGAGTCTGCGAATACCCCGACGTATTCCCAGATGAATTGCCCGGTATGCCCCCAGATCGGGATATCGAGTTCATTATTGAACGAATTCCTGGAACTGGACCCAAGGCCCAGAGACCATATAGTATGAACCCATCTGAATTAGTGGAGCTGAAGAAGCAACTGGATGCTATGCTGGAGAAAGGTCTGATTCAACCAAGCGCATCGCCATGGAGATCGCCTGTTTTGTTTGTGGACAAGAAAGATGGAGGTAACCGTTTGTGCACGGATTACCGGAAGCTAAATGATGTCACAATCAAGAACAAGTACCAACTACCAAAGATTGAGGATCTGTTTAATCAGTTGACTGGTGCCAGAGTGTTCTCTAAGATTGATCTTAGAACTGGTTATCACCAACTCAAGATTCGTGCAACGGATATTCCAAAGACCGCCTTTACTACCAGATATGGATTGTATGAGTATACGGTCATGTCTTTTGGATTAACCAATGCCCCCTCTTATTTCATGAACCTCTTGAATAAGATTTTTATGAACTTTCTAGATAAGTTTGTCGTTGTTTTTATCGACGACATTCTAATCTATTCCAAGTCATAAGAAGACCATGAGTTACACCTGAGAACCATCCTTGAAACCCTTAGAGAGCATTAGTTGTATGCCAAGTTTAGCAAATGTGAATTCTGGTTGAAGGAAGTAGGATTCCTCGGACATATTGTGTCGACTGGAGGAGTCGCTGTTGATCCCGCCAAGACCAAAGATGTTGAAGAATGGGAAGCCCCAACCACTCAAACCCAAGTCCGTGCATTTCTCGGATTAGCGAGATACTAAAGCAAGTTCGTTGAAGGATTTTCGAGCATCGCAAGGCCAATGACCCAACTGTTGAACAAAGACAAGAAGTTTGAATGGACTGACAAATGTGAAGCAAGTTTTCAAGAGCTCAAGAAGAGATTGATTTCAACCCCAATTTTGATTATGCCAGATATCAAGAGGCCTTTTGATGTGTATTGTGATGCATCCAAGATTGGTCTCGGATGTGTGTTGATGCAAGAAGGCAAAGTCATAGCATATTTGTCAAGACAACTGAAGCAACATGAGCAAAACTACCCCACCCATGATCTTGAACTAGTAGCTATAGTTTTAGCCTTGAAGACATGGCGTCATTACCTTATGGGTAACCGCTATGAGATTTATTTGGATCACAAGATTCTCAAGTATATTTTCACCCAGAAGGAGTTGAATATGAGGCAAAGGAGATGGATAGAGTTAATCAAGGATTATGACCTTGACATTCACTATCACCCCGGCATAGCCAATGTGGTAGTGGATGCTCTTAGAAGATTGCCGTGTAGGTTAAACACCATGATCAAAGAAGCCCAGCCAAGTCTGCATGAAGAGTTGGAGCAGTTTAGAACGGAGCTATTTAGCTAAGTTTTTTAGCTAACATTGAACTTCAACCCACGTTGATCAGTCAGATCAAGGAAGCCTAGAAAGGAAATGCGAGTATCGACAAAATCAAACATCGTATTGGTATAGGAAAGGTACCTAGATTCACTGAAGATGAAGAAGGAGTTTTGTTGTACAAAGGACGTATCTGTGTGCCAGCAGATTCAGAACTGAAGCAAGTTATCATGCAGGAAGCTTATGATACTCTTTATTCTATCCAGCCCGGAGGAACAAAGATTTATCAGGATTTGAAGGACAATTTTGGTGGCACAAGATGAAGAGAGAAATCTGAAGCTACATAGCCAAGTGTGATATCTGTCAGAGAGTCAAAGCGGAACATCAGAGACCCATAGGACTTTTGCAACCATTGCAGATTCTGGAATGGAAATGGTATTCCGTCGAAATGGACTTTATCACCGGTTTGCCTACTTCTAGTAGGGGAAATGACTCTATCTGGGTCATAGTTGATAGACTGTCTAAGGTAGCCCATTTTATACCTGTCAAGACAACCTACCGAAGTTCGAAGCTAGCAGAGTTGTACATAGCTAGAATCATCAGTTTGCATGGAACCCCCAAGACCATAGTGTCGGATTGAGGAACCCAATTTACCTCAAGACTTTGGCAGAAAGTCCAACAAGGATTAGGAACCAAGTTGAATTTAAGCACCGCTTATCACCCATAGACCGACGGACAAACTGAAAGAGTCAAACAAATCTTAGAAGATATGTTGAGAGCTTGTGTGCTAGAGTATGGATCAAAATGGGAAGATTGTCTGCCTTTCACAGAATTCTCATACAACAATAGTTATGAAGCCAGTTTGCAAATGGCCCCATTTGAATTTCTGTATGGAAGAAAGTGTCGTACCCCTTTGAATTGGTCGCAAGTAGGAGAGAGTCAGATTTTTGTACCCGACATCCTACGAGAAGCCGAAAGAAGGTTCACAAAGTCCATGAACACCTCAAGACCGCCCAATCCAGACAGAAGAGTTATGCTGACAAGAGACGTCGAGACCTGACCTTCAAGGTTGGAGATTTTGTGTACCTCAAAGTTTCACTGTTGAAGGGAATGAAATGTTTTCAGCTGAAAGGAAAGTTAGCCCCCAGATATATTTGGACCCTTTAAGATTTTGAATCGCCGAGAAGTGTCGTATCAACTGGAGCTGCCAGAGGATATGTCAGCCATCCATAATGTGTTCCATATCTCGTTACTTCGCAAATGCTTAGAAGTTCCGGAGAAGACCGAAGTTTTGAAGAACATCGATCACTGAGCCAATGATATCAACAAGGATCTGACGTATCGTGAAGTGCCCATTCGTATCTTGGAAGAAGCCTTCAGAACCACCAGGACCCGGAGTATCAAATTTCTCAAGATCCAATGGAGCAACCATAGCGAAGAAGAAGCTACCTGGGAGCGAGAAGATTACATTAGGACCGAGTTTCCAGATCTCTTTAGTTCCTAGTTTTTCTTAAATCTCAGGACGAGATTTTGTTTAAGGAGGGAAGGTTTGTAACACCCCAAATCTTCTAATCAAGATTATCAAGTTCTAATCACCCAATTTAGGGTTAACAAAAACTTTTATTAAGAAAAAGAATAATGAATGCATGTGTGTTTGCATTAGTGTAGAATTGAGTGTATATGCCATGCTTGATTGTTCTAAATGATGTGAAATGGTTTAAAGATGAATACTGCATCATCTAGACCAATTAAAAACAAAATCAAATAAGAATAAATAAAGCAAATGGTCATTTTGACAAAAGTAAGCCACTAGGTCAGTTTGTGTGTTCCTAGAAGAATATTTCTAACAGAAACATTTCTACCTCTTTTCACCCCTTGCTAGAACAAGTAAAAGTGTATCAAGGCCCACTTTACAAACTTACAAAAGCATCTTTGAAATCAATTTAAAGGATAGTTGAAAATTGAATCTGATTCATATGTTAAGATCCCACTTTTTCAAAAACCCATCAAATCAATTCCCCTTGACATCTCCAAGCAAACATAGTTACTCAAGCTTAAGATCAAACCACTCAAAAATTTTGAATCCAAAATTCCAAATTACATTTCATGCGGCCATTTACACAAACACCTGAGCTGCACTAATTAACCCTCTGCCTAACTTCACTGTTGTGCATAGTAAACCTCGACCATTTGGTCTCCACTTTACTCCCCTGTCTCCCCTGAGTCTAACCTAGCCCCAGACCAGCTCCCCTCTTTGCCGTTTGCACAGTGGAGCGCCGCCCGATTGTGGTCATCACCGTCCGACCACGGCTAGCTCGTAGCAGACCACCCCACGCCCATCCAGGATGTCCAGGATGTGCGCCACAGTCCACCGCCACCCCCTGTCCAGGCCACGACCCCAGCCAAGCCATGGACCACCCTAGCTACGCCGCGCACCGTGCCTTTGCGCCATGCCGAGAGCGCGCCAGTGCACCGCGCCCAACCATCTCGCACAGCTCGCGCCTTGCCCTCATCGCGCACGTGCAGCCTCGCCATGATCACAGCACCAGAGACACCCCTGTCACGCCACATGACCTACCGCCTTCTGACGATGCCGAAACACCTTCTCTCTGCTGAGCGCCAGACGCTCCCGACCGAACCACGCCGCCCCACGCCTCGCCATTAGTCCGTAAGAACCGCCAGGGAACACCGCACCGTCCACCTACCTCCGCCACAACAATAGTCGCCTGTAGCGATACCACCGTCGAGCTCACGCCGTACCGCTCGGTCCCCTCGCCGCGCTATAAAAGGAGGCCATCCCCGCCTCCATTCTCCACACCACTCCACTCCCCACTCCCACACTTCTCCCCAAAGAAAGGCAAGCACCACCGTGCCGGAATTTCACCGGACCCAACCGCTGCTGGAGGAGAAGGACGTCTTTGATTCTGACCACCCCAAGCCATGTCGTGATCGCGCCTCGCCTCGCCGCCGTGTACCACATCGATTGCCCCTGTCGCCGACCCTAGCTGGAGCCTAGGTGAGCCCCGCCAGACCCCCACCGCCGCGTTAGACTTGACTCCTCGCTGGAGCTGTTCGTCGTCGACGATGAACCACGACTGTTGGATTAGAATTGGATCGTATGGCTCTGGTTGAAAGATACCGTTTCGTGTTAGAATAGTCGCTGACTGGTGGACCCCATTTGTCAGCAGCCGTCATTGTCTTGGGTGCAGTTGCTTTCCGCCCGTGCCCTGGAAATTCAAATATGGAATTTTCCTTTTTAGCTAAAACCCTATTATGTCCACATATTCAAAAATGAATTTAGAGAGTTTCACTAAACCAAATTGCATGATTCAAATTTTGTTAGAAAGATATTTAAATTATTTATCCAAGCCCGTTGGATTTAAATCATTTGGAGTTAGAGATAATCTATAGTAAAAATAATAGAACAGAGACCTTTGCAACTTCAAACATTTTTCAAAAATCAACCATAATAGCTTTTGAGTTGATTCCAACTCTCAAAAATCACATTTGATAATACCTATCCAATTATGTAAAAATATCTAGGTTTGAATGTAGTGACATTGGACTAGTACCAAAACAATGCTACCAGGGCATTTCTAGTTACTTTAAATCTATTAAATAATAATCTTACAGTTTATAAAACGTGACCAACACTTTAAATCACATTCCCATGTATTAGAATATGTGGTGATGACATGTGTCCACATGATCCCATATTTTATTTGGAGAATATTAAATCTTAATTAATTTTAATGAGTAGAAATTACTTTTCTCAAATAAACTAAATAAAACTAATTCTTTAATTCATGTGATGATTGTGATGATGCTAGATCATCAAGTGTGAGCCTTAGTGTGCTAAATAGACTTAGTTAAGTATTGTTTGGTGATTGTGTACCCCGTATTTATTTATAGATGATAGTACCAACCCAAGCTACGAGGAGGAGGAGTTCTACCCCGAAGAAGAGGAGGAAAACTTCAATCACTACACCAATCAAGGCAAGCTATTATTGGCAAGCTAGATCTATGCAAGCTTTAACCTAAGCAAGATGCATTAGGCATGCTTTGGTTATATACCTTTGATTTATACCCATCCCATGTTTTACTTGCAAGCTTTACTCTTTTACTTTACCAAAGTTTTTTACTTTTAGTTAATGCTTTGTGAGAATTGGAAAGTAGTATAGATATCATAAAGAGTATAAAACTAGGCCTATATTAGATGCCATTATATGGCATGAGATTGAATATTAACACCCCTCATTAGTGAACACTCTTAACCTTAGTGGCTAGTGCTAAGCATAAAACTTGATCTCTTTAGATGCGAATACTTTGTGAAAATGATTTATGAAAACCTTGGAATGATGAGTCATTCTATTGAAATGTTTTGACATGTGTTGAGAAACACAAATGTATTTGATGATGAAAATGTTGAGGCATGAGCCTTATCCCTTTATAAAAACTGATGGTTGGGTTCGCATGTGATAGCATTCCAATTTTAGCGTACAACCACAATACCTGAATTGGGTAGGGCTTAGCCGGAAGTTTATATGCATTAGTATGAGTTCCCTCATGGAGGAGGTTTGAGCTGAGGCTACCTCTTGATGATATCCACCTATGTAGTGCCCAGGATGGGAGATGGCCATGGCTGGGAGTCCAACCTCATAGGGGAGGTGCCTATACTAGAGTGTGTAAAGGAAAGGTTATGATTGATTATCCGCATACTAAGTATGATGATTCAGGGTTATTCCTGACGGATGTATCGAATTTTGTGGTGAATGTGTACCACCTCGGCAGAGTGTCAAACTATTCGAATAGCCGCGTCCGCTGTCATGCATAGTTGGAGTGGCCATACTGTTTCGTCGTCAAATGTTTTCAAAATGACTTGTGAAGTGAACTATGAATTTTGACTTGATCACAACAGGGTTGTGAGTATGAAAACTAGGTTCCCAACTTAAAGTGATTTAGAACATTTACTTAGTTTTCTTTACTTCTAAACACAGTTTAGATAAATCTGGCTTTTTGCAAATAAACCTAGAGCTTAAGATTCCTATTAGAACTACCTTACTTGTTAGTGATAGTTTGCGAGTACTTAAAGAGTACTCATGGCTTTGTCCCTGGCTATTCCCATGGCCAGACTTTGAGGAGGACTATCAGGAAGATGGACAGCAGGACGGCTACGACAACTAGGATCATCTCCCATCGTCAGCATTGCCTGTGACCCTGAAGATGGAGCCCACCGCTACGCTTATTATTTTGCTGCTTGTTTGTATTAAGACTGGATCATGAGATCCCCTATTTGTGTAAGACCTTATTACGGTTCGTAATGGGTGATGTACTATGATATCCAATGTGTTATGTCTCGCAAAAATGGTAATCCTGGGATTGTGATGTATGGTATAACATGCATCTGGGATTAAAAATCCGGGTGTTGACATGACCTTTGACAATCAATAGAGACAATGACTTTAGATAAACCGAAATCTTGTGCCAATACTAGAGCTTCTAAACTTGCCATAGCTTCAAGAGTTGCAGAATCCGATATTCCTTTGATTGTTCTCATGGACACACACAAGAAGGTCATGACTCTGCATACTACATTGACAACTCCAGGGTCCTTCTCTTTCGACAATGCAACATCCACATTAATCTTGGATACTCCCAATGGTGGAGGAGTCCATCAAGCAAGACAAAATTCTTGCTTCTTAACCTTCTTCTTTGGAATAGTGAAAAGCTTCACCAATATCCGCCCAAAAGCGCCTTACGAAGTCATATGTACTGATGGGACTTTGGAATTCCCCTTCGTGTATTGCCTTCCGGTGAGCTATTCATTGTATCTGTCATAGTGAATTTTCACTACCTCGCATCAGGATTCGAGTTCATAGTCATATTCTTAGTGATGTTTTCATCCACTAAATCCCAAACGCATCTAGGTATCACACAATCAATCAAAGTGTGTCTCCAAGAGTCTTTTGTTTCCATACAGATCAGGCAACATGGGATCACTGTCATATTCCTCGAATGTAAAACATTCACAGATGGTAAGATTTTGTGCGCTAATCTCCATAAGAATAAACAGACCTTGGAAGGAACATTTATCTCACATAGGTTATGCCAATGTTTGTCGTCCTACGCTAAGGGTGATGACCCCGCTCTATGATCCAGCCAATCCTCCCTTCTCCTCTTGGTAGTAATTAACATTTGGTATGTAGACCGAACAATGAAGATGTTATTTCTCTCATGACTCCAGGCCCAAACTTTCTACTGGCTAACCAAACTCAAAGGGATTTTCATAATCTCAGTAACCTCCATTGGTAGATAGTCAGAATCTAGAACATATTCTCTCCAACATGCAGAAGTATGGTCTATCAGCAAAGAAACCATTTCAAGTTCACATTCTCCCTGTCTAATAATTGGTTTTAGAAACTCCTCTCTATCAATCCAATTTTGTCTCCAAATATGTGTTGATCCTCCATCGCCAATGTGCTTATTTAGTCCCTTCTTAAGTGTACGGGTTCATGCCTGAAAACAATAAAATTTTCCTACGCCAAGAACCCTAATGCTAGGATCTATCTATTAGTAATGCACTAACGGGAGGGGATTTTCGTGAACTTGCTAGTTGAAGACCGAAAAGCTTTGTAAATGTTCAGGAGAACATGGTTGATGTAGTCGTACCGATGCTGACCTTAGGGTTGCTCTGAAGTCCGACGGCTCCTGCAGCTCCAACAACTCCTAGCACCACAAGTGTAGCACCTCCAAGGGAGTTACACACGTCCGGTGCTTAACAATGACTCCTGCTCCTCTGATCCAGTAGAGATCGCGGAAGTAGACCTTCTGGATCTGAATCACGCAGCACGACGGTGCTCTGTGATGAAGAAGTATCTTGTTCGCATAGTCCAGACATGGGATCGCGGGAGAGGGAGAGAGAGAGGATAAACAATTGGAGGTCTCCCCTAATAGAGGGAACCTTTTATTATTTATTGGTGTATTTATTTCCTCCAAATCCCTCTCAATATATAGGGGGAAAAGGACCCCATAGCTTATTACCTAAGCCATGTGGGACTAAACAAGGGAGAGGAGAGGGGGAGGGGGTGGCCGGCTAGCCAAGGCCCTCATGGGCCCCGCCGACGGGTGCATGGGGCCCATGTAGCCCCTCCTCCCTTTCCCTCTTTTGGTATTTTACCTCATGGGCCTTTTCCCCTAGGGATTTTGGCCTAATTAGGTATTAAACCATTTTAATTCCTTTTATTTTATTTAAATAATTTTGAATAAATGATTAAATCAATATTTAAAATTTACTCACATATTATTCAACTCTCTTTGCTATGTAACTCCTTCCAACCCACTCCGAACATCCTCCTGACTTTCCCAGAACCCTTCCTGTTTTCTCCCTTTCTTTTCTTCGGTGATTCCGACGATACCAAAATGATCTCCGAGCATCATCAAGCTCTTAAGTGTGATAACCCATGGTTTGGGAACACCCCAGACATGGTCAAGATCCTCTCGTACCAATGATCATCAACGGGACCTAGATGCCCATGATGACCTCTATGCATTCCACGAATCTTTGTCATTGAACCATAAATGTTGTATCTATTGCTTTTTCCTCTATGATACTTGCATTGTCCAAGATCTAATCATGACATCACCATGCCGTGTTCAATCTCGTTACCGACAAATGCTACTTAACTCATTTCGACAAGTGATATCCCCATGACCTAGTCACATGCTGCGTAGCTTTATGGATATAACTTCTCCGAGTGGGCCCTTGAGTATCTTTCCGGCACGCGGATGGAAAAATCCCGCTCTTGACACATAGGCCTCTACATGCCCCTCTGAATACCTAAAGACACATTTATGATCACCATTTAACCGAGTGACGTTTGATGCAATCAAGGCACTCTCGGGTGATAGTGATTAATATGGTCTCACGGTCTAAGAAACAAGACACTGCGTTTCCTAATCATCATAACTTGAACTTTGTGACATGATCGTGTTATGATGCTTAGATTGGGTATACTCATCATCTCATTCTCCCAATTAGGTGACTCCATTGTCAACTGGCATGAATGCCACATGATCAGGAAACCTTGATCATCCGTTGACCAATGAACTAGTGACTAGAGATTCACCAGGAACTTCTGGTTGTTTACATATCACACGTGTATTGCCGTTTCCTTTCAATGAAGTTATAACATGATATAAAACCTAATTATAAGCTTTGTGAAATATGATAATAATCTATATTATTATTTTTCTCTAGGGAGCATTTCCAACAGTCTCCCACTTGCACTAGAGTATAAATAAACTAGCTTGCATTTGTTTACTAATCATCGACACCATACAACCTGGCGCTTATGATCATGATTGCTCATGGAAGAGGTTGAGTCTAGGGTCTGGACTTTACAAACCCTCATATCCTTTGCAAATTACTAATGTCACTTTAATTGACATTAATACTTTATCATCTTATGACAACATCTTGTGTATGTATAGTAGTTATGGCAATAGAGCGAGGTCAGCTCCAGGAGCTAGCAATGACGTTAGATCATTCAATGTGAACTTTCTCATGGGAACTGTGCCCTGGGACACACTCTCTGTCAGAATACGAACTTCTCTAGCCACAACACTATACATGTCATTCGGTAGTATCCTTATAGTTTTATTTTAAATGTAGTCATCAAAAACAATAGTGCGCCATGTATAGTTTTCGATGTTTATCACCACGCTTCCTATTTGACTTAAGTCGGTATTCTCAATGCAGAGTTTTACAATCTTTTAAGGTTAACATATGCCCTTTAGCATAACAATTTATGTTTTAGGCATGTCGTCATTCATGGATTTGGAAACATGTCTACAGTTCTCATTGGACACTATGGACAAACTTAGCTCAATGTTCAGTGATTCACACTTAATCAGTTCTGAACTTTTCTTCTTGGATCACATTATGTTGAGTTCTCATCATGGTTTCTAAAACAGAATCTATGTCAAAAACATAGTGTATGATGATCATCTTTTTCTTTCTTTTAACCATTGATGAAGCTCTCAAATGAAATTACTAACTCAAATGATTAAGTACCATTCCTTCATCAATTCCTATTCCTAAACTACTTTGGAATCTCTTTTATGAATACATTCCAACATAATATTGTAATATATTTTCTTTCAACTTTACTCTTATAAATCAATATTTATTAGTACTTGTGCTCTCATTCTTAATGTGATATATACACATATGAATTTATGTTAATCGCCCACTCAAAATATGTCACCTACATATTTGAGTTCGAAACATACATTGCTCCCACTCAAAAATATGTTATTCACATATTAATTTAGGAAGACTCTCTAGCTCCCACTCAATTTCATGCAAACTTGGTTCGTGTAAAGATGGCCTCCCCCACCTTCTCTCTAGCGACCCCCTGGCGATCTATGGCGATTCTCTCTAAGTCTCCCATGCAATGGATCCTCGTGCTCTCGGTGATACTCTGGATTTCTCTCATGTCATGGGACTTGAATTAAAGGTTTGGTCTTCCTTTTCTACCCATGTGCAATCCCCATCTCCTGGATCTGGTTTTACCCTTGTGGTCTCTTTTGGCCGAGCCAACTTTCGACTAGAAATAGACAATGTTTGCACTGCCCTTCAATCATGCCTTGGAGGAAGTAAGCATGGTTTTTATGTCAGTTTGATTCGTGATCGGACTTTTAAATTTGAAGTATTCTCCAAAGCCGTGGGTTTCTTGATCTACAAACTCAGATGCTTCAAATGTCTGGATTTTAAATGCTACTTTTCTCTATGGGGTTATGGGGGTCCGAATTGGATCAAGGAATCAGCTGATTGGTTTTATGAACAAGAGATGAATTGGACTATGGTTTCTCGCCGGAGATCTCGTCTCACCAGAGCCAATTCCACGCCGTTAGCTGCTCATCGGAGGATGACCTACGTGGCAAGATCGTCGGCCTCATCGCTACGTGATCCGATCTCCTTGGATCAGACGCCAATTTCCCGCTTGGACTCTCTCTCAAATTCTAGCGATATTCAACCCACTGTTTCGGACAGCCCATCACTCCTACCCCTTTCGGCCCATGTAATCTGCTCTAGATGCCTTGCGATGGGCCACTCAAGCCACGATTGTGTTTCTCAAATTCGCTGCAAAGGTTGTTATGGATATGGGCACATTAGGAAATCTTGTTATATACGTAATCATAAATCTCAGGTTTATCGCATTAAATAAAAACGACCTGAGCATATCATCTCCTCTGAAAGAGGGCTTGTCGTTACGACTTTAGAAACAGTGAACCTTGACCCCTCCGCTCTCCAGGTGAACCCTGCTCATTCCTCGCCATCGTCGCCACTTCAATCTCACACCTGCAACTTACCCCACTCCTCCACAACAATGGCGAACTACCCCTGCGACCCTAACCCCCACCTCCCACCTGGAGCCGAAGTCATCCAACCCTACATCCATCCCCGACGCCGGGGTTTTCACATTTTCAGTGGAGATGCCCTGCTTCGGTGTGATGACATGCCATTGTCATCCTCGAGCCCCCCTCGGACCCTGAGCAGTTCGCCGCAGATGCTCACTTGATTAGGAACTACTTCAACGATCGCGGCCTCAACATTCGCAACTTCTCCAGGTCTGCCATGGGCGCCGCACTGGTACAGTTCTCTGACACCTGCGCAAGGGATACTGCCATTGAGTGTAGTCCTTTTTTTGTTGGAGACAGTATTCTTAGGGTGATTCCCCACAACAGAGGTCTGAATCATAGGAACATGACCTTTACTCATGATGTGTGGCTGATGATGGTTAATTTCCCCCAAGATGCATGGTTAGTGGATAAAGTTAGTGAATCTGTCAGTGAATTTGGGAAATTTTTAGTCTGGAAAAGAGACTACTCTAACAGAGCTAGAATCCTGGTTAAGATCAGAGTGCCAGATATGCTTGAAATCCCTATTAGCCTGGGTCTAGGGGATAATACTAGTAATGAAGGTCATGGCTATTCCTGGACTGTGGTGATCTACATCCTGTAGGCTAGAGTTATTGGAGGACTAGGTGGTGATGAGGATCCTCTTCCACCTGATGGTGGTAACCCACACCCCATGCCTCATCCATTTGGTGGACACTGGGATGATATGGTCCATGATCATGCTCCTGAAGAACCATCCAATTCTCCACCTGATATTCCCAATGTTGGAATACCATATGGAAATGTTGCACCTGCTGCTCATAATTAACCAATGATTGCAACCCCACCCCAACACATTCCTGCTCATGCTGATCACCTTGCTGAACTTGAACCTATGATGGAAGTTGTTGACTCCTTTAATGTTGTCCATGGTCTGCTATCTGACATGGTTAAAAATGCACACACCACTCCGGGAAACACTGATATCTCATGTATCCATGGTGCTGGTTTCCAAATTCTTGATGTGGACACTGAATTTGGTATAAAGAGGAAGTGCCTCCTGAAACTGTATGCCTCTGCTCCCCTTGTGCCTGCCACCTCAACTGTTTGTATTACTGAAATCTCAGATGATGATGTGCAAGCCTCATTGGATACTTCTATTGGTACTTCATCTTCTGCCAATGAGGACAGTAACTCCCAGGTGGCTAAACACAAGTTACTTGCTCCAAAGGATGTGATTGCTGTCAGGCGTAGTAAAAGAATTGCCAACCAATCTAAAGGTTATAAAAACAAAGAAGATGCAGTTAAAGCTCAGGAGAAAGATTCTGCTATTTCTACTTTGATCAATGCCTTAGGAAAATCTAGAAAGGTGGCCAAAAGCAAAGCTCATCCTCATGAGGTTGTTATTATGGACCAAGATGCTCCTCCCCCACCTGTCCTTCCTATTGACACCATCCAGTCCATTGGTGTCAACCAATGCCCGATCTCTCCTAGTGAGATTTCAGAGGACAAGCTCTTCTCTGAATGTGGCTAATGTTTTTTCACTCTGCTGCCGGTAATAATGTGTGTCATATATGTCTAATGACACACAGTTTTATGTTTCAACTACTATATCTATTTGGTACTATCTGGCATGTAATAAGCACTACTATATTGCTCATGATGAGCAGAACCATGTCCCTATATCTGTTTAAGCACCTGGATGTTTCTATCTCCCCTGTTATGTTTTATACCTCCATTTCATATCTATAGATTTACCAACCTGGGTTCAATGTGCACTATATATATACCTCTATCCTGCCAGCTACCCTCAATGAAAACCTGGTTAACTATGTTGATCAGATTCTGTGGATCCATTTCATGTTGAATTATGAATAGAAACTGGATGATTCTTGACTAGAATGTTAGAGGCATTAATTCTGATTTGAGACATGATCAAATTAGAGAAAAAGTGTATTCTAGCAATTGTGATATTATTTGCCTCCAAGAGACTAAAAGAGAAGATTTTGAGCACTCTTATTTAAGAAAATTCTGTCCTAGGAGATTCTCACATTTTGCATTTTCTCCATCCCTTGGTAACTCTGGAGGTTGATTACTATTTGGAATGGTAGCCTTTTTACAGGAGAGGTTCTTTGTCAATCTAAATTCCATATATATGTGCCTCTCACTTGTAATCATTCTGGTATCACTTGGATCCTGACCAATATTTATGGACCTGCACACAATGAACACAGAGCTGATTTTTTCAATTGGATGCATAATATTGATACTTCTAATTATCCATTCTGGATGTTAGTGGGGGATTTCAATCTCATAAGAAGCCCTGAAGATAGAAACAGAGAAGGTGGTGATGCTCATAATATGATGCTTTTCAACAATGCCATCCAATCACACGATCTTGTGGAAGTACCACTAAAAGGAAGATCATTCACCTGGAGTAACATGCAAGACCCCCCTCTACTAGAAAAGCCGGATTGGATTTTCACATGCCCTTTATGGACTACAACATTCCCCAACACCATCGACCATCCTCTCTCAAGAATTGGCTCTGATCATACACCCATCAGCATCCAAGTGGGCACTACCATTCCTAAAAGCCCAATTATTCAGATTTGAGAACTTCTGGCTGGATTTTGATGGTTTTTATGACACTGTGAAGACTCTCTGGAATTCTCCTCCCTATAACAGTGATGCTGCCCTTGCTATCAACTGCAAATTCAAACATCTCAGAGCTGGCCTTAAGAAATGGAGCAAGAAACTTTCAAATTTAAATCAGACTATTGGGAACTGCACATTTATCCTGGCATTACTTGAAGGAATTGAAGATCAGAGACCACTTGCCTTACATGAGATGAATTTTAGAAATATTTTGATGAAACATACCAATAAACTCCTGGAGGCTAAAAGAATCTACTGGAAAAGCAAGGCTAAAATTAGATGGGCCAAATTGGGGGATGAGAACACCGGTTTTTTCCATGCCGTGGCAACCCAGAATTTCAGAAAAAATCTCATCACACATATCAAGACTGAAGACAATTTGGTTCTGACTGAACATGAACTCAAGGCTGCTGCAATTTGGCAATCTTACAAACAAAGACTTGGCACAAGTGAAAATATTACCAATGACATTAACCTTGATGATTTGGTCTTACCTCATGATCTTCTTCACCTGGATGCTCCATTCACAAATGAGGAGATTGAAACTGTGGTCAATGAATTTCCTTCTGACAAAGAACCTGGTCCTAATGGATTCAATGGGAAATTCCTTAAGAAATGCTGGCCTATTATCAAGGAAGATTTTGTAAAACTGGTTCATGACTTCTATGATGAAATAGTGAATTTGAATGCCATCAACACTGCCTTTATTACTCTCATCCCCAAGACAAATGATCCTGAGGCTATGAATGATTATAGGCCCATTTCTTTGGTTAGTCTTCCACTAAAAATCATCACCAAGATTATGGCCAATATACTCGATAAGGTTATTAAACCCATTCTCCATAATAATCAGTATGACTTTATTAAAGGGAAAAATATTCATGATTGTCTGGGATGGGCATTTGAATATCTACACATCTGTCATGTGTCTAAGAAACCCATTATCATTCTGAAGATTGACTATGAGAAGGCTTTTGATAAGATTGAATATAATGCAATCATTAATATGCTGAATGCTAAAGGTTTTGGGCCCAAATGGATTTCCCTGGTCAGATCTATCCTGTTCTCTGCCTCTACATCAGTGTTACTAAATGGTGTCCCAGGGAAAAAAATATGTTACAAAAGAGGTGTCAGACAAGGAGACCCCTTATCCCCCCTTTTATTTGTCTACACAGCTGAATTATTACAAGAAATTGTCAATGATGCCTGGCACAGAAATGAAATCAGCCTGCCTCTTGATAATGATTATGGACAAAAATATCCTATTCTTCAATATGCCGATGATACCCTTCTGATTATGCCTGCTAATAGCATTCAACTGAATAACCTCAAGGACAGACTCCAACAATTCAGCAGTATGACTGGTCTCAAGGAAAATTATGATAAATCTACCCTGATACCTATCAATGTATCAGTGGATTATGCATGTCAACTGGCCTCTTATTTTGGATGCAAATTGGAGAGCTTACCTTTTACCTACCTGGGTCTCCCACTTGGTACCACAAGACCATCTATTGATAGCTTGATGTCCATTGTATCCAAATTTGACAGAAAGCTTTCAGGATTATCTTCTCTCATGTCATATACAGGAAGACTCACATTATTGAATTCTGTACTAAATTCTATGCCCATCCATGCCATGTGCTCTTTTAAAGTCCCCATAACAATTTTTATCCATTTCGAAAAAGGTGGCAGACAGTTCCTTTGGGCAGGTGTAACACCCTCGGAATCGGCCCTATGCAAGTTTTAGCGATTCCCGCCAACCCGCATAGAAACGATTCAAAGGTGCCCACCAGGCACTTGCGTGCGGGTGGAAAACGAAGTAATATCATTACACAATAGTCCACGATGGGGCCCACAGAACAGATATATACAACAACGACTCAAAAAGTCAAGAATACCGGTATACAATACAAAGATCCAAATCACCTTTAAAACGATATAGCGTCCGAGTACGGACAAGATGCAAATTGAGCTAAGAGCCCTGAAGAATAACCAATGGCATCCATAACCCTGCCCAGGCCAAGCCAGAAGGGTAACCCTGCTAACGACGCCGATCTCAAAACCTTCTTAAACAAAAGGGGTGCCGACAAAGGGCAAAGGAAAAAGAGAGAGCGGTCAGTACTAAGGCCAGTACACGGCGAGACTAGAATTCGGCGGTCCTCGCCTACATAGGTATGGTGGACTGAGCGGCAGCGCGGCATGCACTAAACAACCTATAGAGACTCGAGATAACTGTCGGCTATCAGAGAGGGACAAGAAAGACCTATTCGGAACCAACCTGATTCTACCACCAAACATACCCATCCTGGTATTTCCCCCTCGAGACCAAACGAGGAAGTCAACCGAGGAACTCACACAGTTGGCAGTTTTATTCATTCCGTTATAGTTGCGGCAATTACTAGTCCAACATAGATAGCATGAGTCATCCTGATATAATAAGCAGTGGGCACTTTTAGTTAACCATTCCGTTGTAGTTGCAACACTTACTAGTCAGATACAATTAACATGAGATATCCCAAAACCCAGCAGTTGTTGGTACTTTTATTTAGCCATTCCGTTATAGTGGAGTTGAATACTAGTCATATCGGATACAAGTCAAATTATACCAGTAAACTTTAGTTATAGTTGTCTATGATCGAGAACTGTGCTCCAAGTCGTCCATAACCGCGGACACGGCTTTTCGAAAAGATTTAACCTAGGGTGCACCAAAGTATCCACACGCACTTGACCCTTTTGCGGATCAGTTAACATACACCCATCGGTATGTCGGCGGGGCCTAAGTCATGACGCTTCCCGATCCAAAGCAAGTACATGGGGCCACCCCACTAAGCTACCATAACAAAGTCGGCCGGTCTCGAGACGGACTCGGGGTTTGCGTCGATTATGTAAACGATCAGGAACCCGAAAGTGTGACTGGGCTTGTCGATACCGCGAAAACACTCCGCAATCCTAAACAGTACAGGTGCATTCCTCGCACAATTTTAAATTAAGCAGTAAAGCATGGCATAAGTACAGGATAGTAATAAAGCCCCAAACTACTGGTGGCCCCCGGTACAATACTTTGAAATCAGGTACTAATCGATGGGGGTGCCCACACCCCAATTGGTTAGCGCGCTCGATCTCGGAACAGGTGTCAAGAACTCGAGGTCCTACGGGACACCAGTGAGCGGTTAAAAACCAAATATTGTCTATTACCCATCGGTGCCTCTACATTTACCTACTTCAATTATAGTTATTAAACAGTATTTAAAGCCATGATCATCTCCAACATTAAACATGCGGCATTACTCCAACAACTGTGGTACTTGATGACACGCAACAGCACTTGAGCAAGCGACTACGACGCGCAAGTCCAACTATCTACCAAACAACAGGTAATAGGATGTGTCCAAGGCAATATAAGGCTGCAAGGGATATCATGGGCACGAAAACTAGAGCATCGCAACACAGATAGCAATAGATCAACAGGAGGGAATAAATACTATAAAGTAAGATAGGTAGAAAGGGGGAGGTGCTCGCCTGAAAACATTGCCGAAGGATCATCCGAAGATCGGGTCGACACTCGCATCAACTCATCGGCCTAATCCGTGAAGAAGCAAAGCACTAGAAGAAAACACCGGATGCACTATTTAATACTACGACAGAAGATCGGGCATGATGCATGTATGATGTATGACATGGCAAAGATGCGATGCAATTAGACCATATTAAGCGGAACCGGGGTCCCAACATTTATTCAGATGGTTCAAGTTGTTTAGATACCCGCAATTTAAATGTTGTCTTAACATGGCAAAACATAGTATCGGTTCACTACACAAATTTAAATGGGACCAATATAAGACTAGATTTGCCCGCATATGGATCCCATATTTAATTATAAGGTGAATCGGCATAAGGCCCCCAAACCACTAAAGATGCATGCGAGTATGAATAATTTAATATGCCACAGGTGATAAATATCATATTATAAAAATACGGTCTTAGAAAGGGGTCACACATCGGGGGTCGGAGATCTTGGGGTTTCGGGGGTCGGGGTTCGGACTCAGGGGCGACGGGGAGAACGGTTCGACGGGATCGGTCTCGGACAACGGGAAGTAGAACTTGTCGCATCCGAAAAGAAGGACTTGGTTTGGCGTCGGGGGGCATCGGATTCGCCCTGGTCGGTGTCGATCTTGTCGTCACGAAGATCTTGTCGGGTCCTCGAATCAGATCGGTCTTGGCGTTCGGGATGAAGATCTTGGCGTTCCGCGGCGAAGTGCTTGTCGTACCGGGATGAAGACCTTGGGGTGCCATCTCGATCATCGGTCAACTCATTGGAAGTAGAACTTGGCATCCGACTCCCGGGCATCGGTGCGGGAAGGCGGTCTTGTCGTACCGGGGTCTCGGCGTCCTCGAATTCCGATTGAAGATCTTGGCGTTCGGCGGGATCGGTCTTCGGGCCTTGGTCGGGTCGCCGGTAGATCTTGGTGTCTAGGGATGCTCCGATTTCGGGGGTTCGCCGCTCCGTGAGGTAGATCTTGTAGTTTCATTGTTGGTTACGATATTGACGGGCGCGATGTTCTTGGCTTTGCGTCGGTACAAGTCCGGAAGATCTTGGCGAACAGAGCTTGTGGGGCTTCGCTATTCTTCGGGTGGCGTCATCGCCATACTTCACCACCACACCACCACACCGATTCCTTTGGTTGTGATCGAGACAACACCTCACTTCAAAACCAACCAATTCAACACCTAAATAGCACATAGAACTCCAACCGAGTATCATAGTGCCTAAGGGTCGCCGTAGAACTTGACGTTCAGGAACCGAGCCGCAAGGAGCGGGCCTTGGCAACAGCATGCGGCAACGCTCGATGACTGAGAACGCGCTGGGTGGAACAAAGGGGCACATGCAGTGACCCGCGAGGGTAGGGAAGGCCATGGCGGCGGGGACGAGCACGGGCGGTGCCAGAGAGGAAGCCATGGCAGAGCCTATGGGGAGGCGAGCTCCAGGGAGGAGGAGGGGGAAAACGGCGGTGGCTTGGGAACCGCGAGGGAGGCAGGGGCCCCTAGCGGCGACGGGGATCGACGAGCGAGGGGGAGAAGGGGTCACGAGCGAGAGGGTCGGGGAAGGAATCGGGGCTCTCGGGGGAGGCGTGCCTGGGGGCGGGCGTGGGAGGACGTGCAGGGGCGGTGGGCCACGGGAAAGAGGCTGGCAGGGTGGGGCCAGGCTGTCGGTGGTCACGGGGTAGGAGGGGAGTGGGTCAGCTGTGTGGTGTTGGGGCAGGTGGTTGAGGGTGTGGAGAAGAGGTGGGGCCAGGAGGCTGAGGTGGCGGCTGGGATGGGGAGAGGGAGTGGTGAGGTGGTGGATGGTAATTGGGTGGAGAGAGGGCCAGGCTGGTGTGGTGCAAAGGGATAGGTTGGGGTGAGGTGGAGGGGGCTGGGTAGATTAGGTTTGGGTAGGAAAAGATTTAGGTAGTCTGGTTTTGTACTGGGGGTGGCCGACTGGGTCGGATCGGCCCGGTACGGCTGCCCCTAAAAATAAAATAAATATTTTAATATTTAAAATGGGGCTTTTGAAAACCGTTGGTAGACGAAACAAAATAATCCGGAGACCCGGGTTTTGGATTTGAAATAAAGGCGGGGTATTTAGAAAACAAAATATGTTTTTTCGAAAATAGTTTCAGACAAACAAATGCATGATGATGACGATGCTCAAATGCAATGTGGCATGATGACATGAGCATGCGGTTATGATGATGCAATGCACAAAAATAACGCGATTTTCTAGTAGTGGTTTTTTTTTGCGGGATGCCACAGCAGGGAAGGATATCCATAGACATGGGAAATGTCTTGCTAAATGGGATTTGGTCTGTAGACCAAAGGATCAAGGAGGTTTAGGTGTCATAAACCTCAGGGTACAAAATCAAGCCCTTCTACTAAAAAATATTCATAAATTCTACAACAGGGCTGATATACCATGGGTTGAACTCATATGGAAAGCTTACTATCAAGGAGATTCTGCCCCACACACACTAAATCATATTGGATCCTTCTGGTGGAGAGACTGTATGAACTATGTTGATATTTACAGAGACTTGGCTCACTGTAAAATTGGCAATGGAAAATCTATGCTACTCTGGAAGGATCTATGGAAGGATGAATGTTTTGAAGATAAATACCCACACATGTTCTCCTTCTGCCACAATGATACCTTGACCATGGCCAAGGCCATCTCTACAGCTGATAATGATTTCTATGATCTCTTTCAACTCCCCTTATCCATTATTGCTCATGAGGAATTTATTGATATGTTGGAGAATATCAGAAACATAAATCACACTGATGACCATGACTCATGGTACTTTTCCTGGGGTGAGACCTTTAAAACCAGAAAGATATATAGAGCTCTAATTGGGGGCACACCCAACACCAAAGCCTATTCTTGATATTTGGGAATCATGTTGTCTCCCAAGACACAATTTTTTTGCCTGGCTACTTCTGAATATGAGACTAAATACCAAAGATTTAATGACAAGAAAGAATTTCTTCGTGGAATTCAATGACTGTGTAATATGTGACACATGTCCTCAGGAAACCCTACAACATCTATTTTTTGAATGCAGTTTCAGCCAAGGGTTCTGGTGGGCCCTGGGACTTGAATGGAACACTGGTATGGATATTCATCAAATGATCAATGATGCTAGAAGCAGATTCAATCCCAGTTTTCTTATGGAAATTATCATCACTGGATGTTGGAGTATATGGGATCAAAGAAATAGCTATATTTTAGGGATCTTAATCCTTCCATCACTAGATGTATTTCCTTTTTTAAAGCAACCTTCACCTTGACTATGCATAGAGCTAAACCTAGTCTAAGGAAGGTATGCAGCAGTGGCTGGACACATTATGAATGTAAAACGTCTGTAAAATGGCTCTGAGCCTGGCTCAACCCTCTATACATTATAAAATTTATAAAATGACACAGTAGGGGTCTTCCCTACTATTTTTGTCAAAAAAAATTCATGCAAACTACACATCTTCTCAATATTTTGAATGACTTCAAAATCCCTTAATCAATTATCAAATTGAGAGTTTATTTTATGAGACTCTAGTACTTTACTACTATTAAATCTACTAGACTTCAGCACTTATCACTAGAAGAAATGTTTCCTTCCGCAACGACTTGGCCCGACGGTCGTCGTCAAAGGCACGTCTTCCATGACGAAATTCTCGGTCGAACATGGCTAATGGAATTTTTCAGTTTCGTGCCCGTCTACTATGACGAAACCGCTAAAAACATGGACGAAGCTCGGCCAGCACATGGCAGAAGCAAGATTTCCGGTTCCTCCCGCGATGTTGATCCGCCGAAGTCTTTTTAGGTGTGTGGGTCCCAGACGTCAGTGTCTTAACAGACCATACTTTTCGGTCGCACCTCCCCGATTTGAACCCGATAACGTTGTTCGATGCCTCTTTCATTTAGTTAGGCTGCTGGGTCCCACATGTCTGCCTCTCATTAGAAGAATCGTGTGTATGATAGAATTTTTTTCATTCCCTGTTCTGAACTTGATAGCACTGCTCGATACATCTACCGTTTAATCATGCTACTAGGCCCCACATGTCATCCTCTTATTAGAAGAAATGTGTGTATGATGGAATTTTTCCCCTCGGTCGTGCCTCAGTGTTTCAAACTTGATAGCGTTGCTCGCTGCATCAGCCTGCTAGGCCCCACATGTCATCCTCTCATTAGAAGAAACGTGTTTATGATGGAATTTTTTCCCTCGGTCGTGCCTCCGTGTTCCGAACTTGATAGCATTGCTCGCTGCATCAGCTATGCTGGTGGGTTCCTTATGTCTGCCTCACATTAGAATAATCATGGGTATGATGGATTTTTTCTCTAGCGCTACCCTATTCTGAATTGGATAACATTGCTCGACGAATCTACCATTTGGTTACGTAGCTGGGTCCCACATGGCAGCCTCTCATTAGAAGGATCGGTTGTATGATTGACTTTTTTCTTCACTCGGGCCTTCGTGTTTCGTACTTGATAACATTGCTCGCTGCATCAACCTTTTTTCAGGCTGCTGGGTCCACCCATGTCAGCCTCTCATTAGAAGAAACATGTGAATGATGGACTTTTTTCTCGCTCGTGCCTCCCTATTTCGAACTTGGCAATGTTGCTCAATACAACACCTATATAAGGCCACGCTGGTGGGACCCACATGTCGTTCTATCTTTAAATTAAATGTGTGTATGATGGACCTTTTTTTGGCCGCGCCCGCTGTTTTGAGCTTTGCAACGTTGCTCGATGCGGCAGCCATGTATGGTCTTGCTGCTGGGGCCATCATGTCAGCCTCTCTGATATGTTCTGGCTTGTGGGTCCCTGATGCTTCCTTGTATGTTCTGGCGGGTGGGTCCCTGATGCCAGCCTCTCTCTACAAGTATTTAACTTTTTTCAAACCCGACCAATAAACTCGAGGGATGTTGCAGGCTGGTGGGTTCGCAATGTCAGCCTCTCCGTAATGCAATATTACTAATGTAGAAGAAAAAAATGTAACTCAAGACTTCCAATAGATTTAAACTGTATGTGTCTCCACTACGCCAAAGACATTTATAGAAAATACATTATTAAACATTCCTTAGTACCTTCAAGTTATGTATTAATCTTTTTAAAAAGACTTTGTGTGTCCATGTTTATATTTTTAAAATAAAATGGCAGTGCTCCTGGCATTTAAATTTATAAAATGACACATAATGGACTAGTTTCTTAAAAATATGGGTAGGCGGAGTTTTTTTAAGAGGTGGAGGCGGAGTTATTTAATAGGTGGGGTGCAATGCTCAAAATGCTGAATTAAAAATATTTTGGGTTATTCTACATGTTACATCTACATGCGTTATATTCCATGGACTCCTTTCTTAAATTTCACTAGGTTGTGCTAAGCAGTCCCTTGACCCTAAAAAGCCGAATTAAAATGTTCTTGCCTATGCTCCATGGGATCCTTTCTCAAATTTTACTGGCCTGTGCTTGATACGTTGCTAACATATCTATACTTTTAAATGTTCCATGCTTGGTTTTATCTACTTTCGTATGTTTTGTCCACACTTTAGAGTACTTTTTATACACTTTCTTGGACTAACCTATTAACAAGATGCCACAGTGCCAGCTGCATGTTTTCTGCTGTTTTTGGTTCCAGGAAAGTCAAAAAATGAATATTCTCGGAATTGGACGGGACAAAAGCCAAAGTCAGTATTTCATCGAGGGGGACACGGAGCCAGAATACGAGACGGAGAGGGGCTAGAGGGCCGCCACACCACCTGGCCGCGCGACCAGGCCTGACCCACGCCAGGAGGTGGTGTGGCCGCTTAGGGCACCCCCTCGGCCTCCCCTTTCGCCTATAAGATACCTCTGATACAGAAACCCTATGTACCCGATCAAAATTTCACGAAAGAGTCTATAGCCGATGTCATCTCCATACCTAGATCGGGAGGGATCTGAAGCTCTTCCCGGCACCCTGCTAGAGGGGAGAATTCACCCTGGGGGCCTTCTTCATCACCATACAAGGCTCTGGTGTGATGCGTGAGTAGTTCATCCTTGGACTACGAGTCCATGTAGTAGCTAGATGGTTGGTTCTTCTCTTTTTTGCTACCATGTTTAGATCTTGTGTGCTCCGTTCATGATCAAGATCATCTATTTGTAATCCTACATGTTGTGTTTGGTGGGGATCCGATGGATATTGAGATGCTATTTCAGATTGATTATTGATTCTATCATGTCTTTGTTATTTGTGATCTTGCATGCTCTCCGTTGTTAGTAGATATCTTGGCTGAGTAGATGCTAGCAACTCCAAGAGGGAGTATTTATGCTCGATAGTGGGTTCATGCCTTTAGTAATCTGGGGAAGTGACAGAAATCTCTAAGGTACTAGCTGTGTTGTTGCTACTAGGGAGAAAACAACAATCTTTCGTTCATAGAACAATCGTATTGTTTACTTTACATGCAATGCGTGATACGTCCAAAACATATCTACTTTCCCGAACACTTTTGCTATTGTTTCTCCTCTATACTTGTGTGATTTGGATGCAACTAATTCGAACTGATGCTGTTTTCAGCAGAATTGCCTTGGTGTCTACTTTTTGTGCAGAAAATCAACTATCAGGAAAAATCCCGGAAAATATGCCAAAAATCCTATTTCACCCGAAGACTCCAGGAGCCAGAATACGAGACAGAGAAGAGCCAGGGGGTGGCCACACCACCTGCTGGCGCGGGCTAGGCCAGGGCACACCAGGGGGTGGTGTGGGCCCCCTAGGCACCCCCTCGGCCTCTCTCTTTGCCTGTAAGGAGCCTTCTGACCTAAAAACTTCGGGGGGTCGACGTTTTTCCAGAAGGAGTTCCACTCCACCGCCACCACCAGATTCCACGAAACAACACCAGAAACTCCGTTCTGGCACCTTGCCGGGACGGGGAATTGGAGGAGATCATCGCCATCATCATCATCATCATCGCTTCTCCATCGACCATCAATGTTTCCCCCATCTATGAGTGATTAATCCCCCGTTGTAGGCTATGGGGATGGTAGGGATTGGATGAGATCGTTCATGTAATGGCATCAGATTGTTAGGGCATGGTGCCTAGTATCTTTTATTAGTGCTTTATGACTTTGTTGCGACTTGTTGTGCTTAATGCTTGTCACTTGGGCCCGAGTGCCATGATTTCAGATCTGAACATATTATTGATTCATTATGATAGTATTGTTTCTGGTCTTATCTACAAGTTGTATACACACGTTGTTGTCCGGAACCTATGGCCCCGAAGTGACATAAATCGGGATAACCGGAAGGGAAAGGCTTTGATGTGAGGATCACATGTGTTCACGGAGTGTTAATGCTTTGCTCCGGTGCTCTATTAAAAGGAGCACCTTAATTGCCAAGAGTTCCTAGAGGCCCATTGCAAACGGGCTGGCAGGACAAAAGATGTTGTGCAAGTTCTCATTGCGAGCACGTATGACTATTTATGGAACACATGCCTAGGATTGTCTAGTACTTGGATGCTTTATCTTATTTATCTGCAGTTGCCCTATGTTCTGATTTCTATGTGAATTTTCTTGTCCATGCAACGCCAGCCCATCCATCCCTATGCCTACCGCACTCGAATCCCACTGTTTACTGCTTTTGTTACTACTATCTTTCCTTTGCTACTGCTGTTACTTTACTATTCTTACTACAAAACGGTTGCTACTGATAAACTGCTGTGAGCAAGATTGTTTCCAGGTGCAGCTGAATTGACAACTCAGTTGTTAAGGCTTATAAATGTTCTTTGGCTCCCCTTGTGTTGAATCAATAAATTGGGTTTCACTTCCCTCGAAAATACTGCGATACACCCCCTATAATTGTGGGTCATCAAGACTATTTTCTGGCGTCGTTGCCAGGGACCATAGCTTTATTTATCAAGTTCACTTGGATTCTCTATTGTTCGCTACTATCCATCCATCATGGGTAAGTCTCGTGATGGCAAGGTTCCTATTTTACCATCCACTACAAGAAGAGGTACGGTTCTGAACACCTCTGTTGCTCTTGATTCACCGTCTGTTATAAGTAAGCTCATTACACCACCACATACACATGCTACACACACTTCTACTACTACTGAATCTAAAACTTCTAATGCTGCTTCTACTGTGCTTGATAAGAGTGGTTCATTAGGTCCTTTCCTAGATGCTACGATTGCTAGAACTATAGCTGGAAATACCAAAACTCCTAATGAAGCCACTACCACACTTGTTAGCTCACCTGAGTCTAGTGAGAGTTATGATATTGAAGAAGATTATGTTGAGATGACCGATGAGTTTATTAAAGAATGTAAGAACACCCATGATAGGAGCACTGCTAAGAGTCTCCTTCAGAGGCGTACTATTAGACCCAAATTATATCCTGCTGCTAAGTTTGCTGCTTCTCCCATAAACATTACAGATGAAGATTATGATTTCTCTCTCGATCTATCTTACATAGCTATTGTCGAGAAAGAACCTTTTGGTGGGACTAAGAATGAAAGTGCGGTAGCACATATGAATGAACTTTCTACCATGAGTGGCTTGTTTTCTGATGATATTAAGATGCGTACTTACTTTGTTGCTAAGATTTTTCCTTTTTCACTGAAAGGAGAAGCTAAAACTTGGTTTAGTAATTTACCTCCTGGATCTATTGATAGCCCTGAGTGCTTGATTAGTACTTTCCTGCAGAAATATTTTCCTCCCAGTGTTAGACATGCTATTTTGCAGGAACTTTTTGATTTCAAACAGGGAGAAAAAGAGGTATTGCCCAAATCTTGGGCGAGGTTTTGTGCTCTGATTCATGCATAGGCTGGAAGTCCATTACCTAAGAATGAGCTTCTTGATATATTTTATAATGGACTAACCGAACAATCTAGGACATACCTGGATAGTTGTGCTGATTGTGTTTTCAGGAATAGGACTCCTAAGGAAGCTGAGGAATTAATGGCTAAAATAAGCAAGAATTATGAAGATTGGACTCCTCCTAAACAAGCTATACCTGAAGTAATTGTACCTGAACCATCTATTCCTGTGCCTATTCCAACATCAAAGAAAAGGGGAGTTATTGAATTAAATGATGAAGTGATGAAGGAGGCTAAGAAATGTCTTAAGGAGAAGGGAATTAAAGCTGCAGATGTCAAGAATTTACCTCCTATAGAAGAATTATGTAAGCCTATTCCCTACTCATCCACTATTGAGGTACACTCTCTCCAACACTTTGATGAAGGTGATATCCCTTACTCTAAACCTCCTGATCAATGCTTAGAAGAATTTGATATCTTTATTGTTAAGCAGGATAACTTTAATAAAAGGGTGCAAAATCATCTAATGGAAAACACTAGAGCTATTGTTGAGTTGAAAGATATTGTGGAAAGAACCTCTAATGATGTTAAAATGATTGTTAAACACTTTCAAATGGTTCAAACTCAAATAGATCAACTTGTTAAAGTGCAAAATGACTTGCTAGTTAATGCTGCTAAAGAAAAACATGCTTATGAAATTAGAACTAGAAGTGGTGCTGCTACCCAGGATCCTCTATATCCTGAGGGGCATCCCAAAAGAATTGAGCAGGATTCTCAACAAGCTGAAAATAGTGGTTCTACTCGTAAGAAAAGGAAAAAGAAACATAAAACTGTTGTAGAACCCTCTGAACCTGCTATAGATCCTAATAGTATATTTATCTCTGATGCTGAAACTGAAAGTGGTAATGAAGAAAATGAAGTGCCTAATGAAGAAAAAGTTGAAGAAGAACCTGAAAACCACACTAAGACTACTAAATACACTAAAGAAGATTTTATTGCTAAGAAACATGGTAGTGAAAGAGAACCTTGGGTCCAAAAACCTATGCCTTTCCCTGATAAGAAACACAAGTCAAAGGAAGATGAACACTATAATAAGTTTTGTGAGTGGATGAAGCCTTTATTCTTGCAAATTCCTTTGACTGATGCTATTAAATTGCCTCCTTACTCAAAGTATATGAAGGATATTGTCTCGAATAAAAGGAAGATACCTAATGAAGAAATCTCTACTTTGCTTGCTAATTATTCTTTCAATGGTAAGGTTCCTAAGAAACTTGGAGACCCAGGGATTCCAACTATCCCTTGCTCTATTAAGAATAGTTATGTTAGAACTGCTTTGTGTGATTTGGGAGCTGGAGTTAGTGTTATGCCTTTCTCTCTCTATAAGAGGCTCCAACTTGAAAAATTGATACCAACTGATATATCTTTGCAAATGGCTGATAAATCTACCACTATTCCTGTGGGTATATGTGAGGATGTACCTGTTCAAGTGGCTCACAATTGCTTGATACTAACTGATTTTGTTGTGCTTGAAATGCCTGAAGATGATAATATGTCTATTATTCTTGGGAGACCTTTTCTTAATACTGCAGGAGCTGTTATTAATTGTAATCAAGGAAAGGTGACCTTCAATGTTAATGACAAGGAACATACTGTCTATTTCCCCAAGAAGATTGAAAGGACTTATGGTTTGAATTCAATTGAACATGTTGAAGGCATTCAAGTTGGAGAAATATATTGTCCCATACCAAGAGAAAAATTTGAAACTATTATGATTGGGACCATTGCTATCAAGGTTAAGGTAACATAATCATTAGTGCAGTACAAAGTTTTGTCTCATATGCAATTGTTTTGGTAACAAGACTTGATCAACCTTGTTAACAAAAGGATTCCATTGAACAAAACAATGTTTTCATTATGATTATCTTCGTTTATTTCTATCCTTTGCATTTTTAGTTTTTGCTTTCGTTTAGTTTTCTTTGTGTTGTTAGTTGCTTGCATGCTAGAACTTCTGTAGTTCTAGCCTTGTTTTTTCTTTGCATCATGTTTCCAAAAAAAAAATCTGTCTGTCAGAAAATTATTCTTCTATTTCTGAAAAAAAGCCCAAAAATAAAGTGTCTCGAAAAATTCCAGAAAATTCATATTAAATTTTTACGTGAAAAAAGGGGTAGAGGAGTACCTGGTAGGTACCAGGGGGCCCACCAGGCAGGCACACCATGTGGTGGCGCGGCCATCCCTGGGCGGCGCCATGCCCTGGTGTGGGCCACCCCTGGCCCCCCACTACTTCTCTCACCTGCCACTTTGTTCTCTCTCCCGAGTAAGCTCCAGTTCATAGCTCAAAATCGCGTTCTTTCTGTGCTTGCTCTCGATTTCTTCGATCTCCTTGCTCAGCCCATCTTTCATGCTGAAATTTGGAGCATTTGTTCCTTGGTATGTGACTCCTCCCCTTGTCCAAGTAGATTTGTGTTTAGTGGATTATATGTTGAGTATTTTTCTGCTGTAGGTGACTGGTTATGAGAGCTTGTAAGCTTGTTTGATGCTTAGAGATATAGTTTTGATGCATGTTTAGGCCTCTTGCAAGTCCCTATGAGTAGAATGCTTCATTATATTTACTTTGCAATCACTTGTTTAATAGGTGTTTCAATTTCAGAATACCAAGCATGAACAACCATACTTTTGGAGAGATATTTGAGAGTGATGCACCTAGGAGGTCGAGGCCCTCAAGAACAACCTCTCAAGCTAGGCCTTCATACAATGAAGACCTCATTGCAACATGTATTGGCAGTGAAAGGAATGATGGAGACGCTCACCCATCCTCTTTTCCTTGTTTTACTTTCTTGCAAGACGTAGGTATTCTTGATGATTTCTTGCTACTGATTGAGAGGGTTGGCTTGACCTCTTATATGCAAGATGAGAGTGCACAATACGCTATGCTCACCAAAACTTTTGTTGAGAGCTTCTCATTTACTAACACACCCTATCAATCTACTGTCTCTTTTAAAATCTATGATATGCCCTTCACCATGCCTTTGGAGAGATTTTGCAGTATTGTAGGTGTGCGTATGACGGGGACCGTGAAGAAAATTCAAGGGGACCCGCTGATTTGTTGGAGCTTTACCGAGGTGTGACCAATGATGATGACCGCGTGGCGCAGCGCGGAAAGATAAGAAAGATCCAATTCCCTGCTCTTAGATACTTTGCATACTATCTTGCCACTAGTGTATTGGGTAGGGAGAACACTAGTAATATCTCCAACTATCACTTAGCTTTCCTTGCTGCTGCGCTCAACAATGATACTCGGTACAATCTTGGCTCTCTTATTGCTCGCCGCCTAGCTCCTAGGGGGCCTATCTATGGGGGCATCACTGCCTCGCGTGTAGTCAATGCATTAGGTCTTTCAGTAGATCCTGATGATGCTATGCTAGCACCATAGAGGCTCGACCTTGTTGCCATGAAAACTCATCACTTTGTCGCTGCTACCTATGATTTGAACAATCTAGTATATAGGATGCTTTTTACTGACAGGGATGAAAGGGAGATCCTTTTGCCACAGACTGCTTTGTTTAGTGTTGACAGGAGACCGTGGTCGCGCTCCAAGGAGGAGGTGGACGAGCAGCTGCGCTTGCTGGGTTTCCACGAGCAGCACTAGGAGGATGTGCCCTCCTATGATTACTCCACACATTACGGAGGGACGTACTCGAGCTCGCACCAGGACGAGGGTACCTCCTCGTCATACCACGGTGACACTTCATCCTGGCCATCTTGGGATTGATTCCCACTTAGGCCAAAAGCCTAAGCTTGGGGGGAGGTACGCCGACACCACACTCATCTCCATATCATGTTGCGTCGGTACTTTGTATATTCATGTTTTCGTTCTCTTTTTAGTTTTCGTTCTTCTTTGCTTTTGCTTTCTAAAAACACAAAAAGACCAAAAATATTTTTTGTTGTTTCTCTTTGGTTTGCTTCTTCTTTTTGCCTTGGTTTGTTTTTCCCTTTTTGCTTTGTTTGAACTATTCGAAAAACCCAAAAAGATTTTTCTTTGCTTGTTTTTCTCTTTTGGTTCTTATTTAAAAATCGAAAACACCAAAAATATTTGTCGTTTTCTTTGGTTTTTGTGAGTTTGCTACAGGGATCGGCAGTTCTTAGTGGATTATTGGTTTCATATTATTATTCAAGCCACACAAGTGAAGAGCAATAATGAGGATTAATGACAACTTGAGGCGTGGTAAGAATCTGGTAACGAACTCTATTTGTCTTCATTTTTGTACATATACTCATCATTGTGAGCTTGCTTAGTCCGTTCATGTAGGGTGTATGTTTTCTTTGGATGCTTAGTAGTTCTTGCTTTCTTATGATTAGCTCCATATCGCTAATAGGTTGTAGCATGTCTTATGAATGTTTGCTTGCATTGCTCTATTCATAAATTGGTATGACACCGTGGTATCCTCCTCTGAATGTTTCATTTGAATTGACTTGGCACATGCTCACGCATGCACATGACTGTAATAATCAGTTAAGCCTCGATGAATTATTTTGCCTTGAGGATCTTGAATCACTTTCATGCCATGAGTAGTCCTGTTTTGTTGCAAGCATGATAATGACAGCTAGTGCTCTCTCGTTTGTCACTCCCTTACTATTGCTAGCCTTCACTTCCACTGAGTGTTTTACTCAAGTTTCCAACTCCCTAAACCAAATATTTCCAAAGTGTCCACCATACCTACCGATTAGCATCATTTGCTACCTCCGTGCATATTCAATATGCTTTGTTTTCTTCCGAATAAAATGTTTGCTTGTTATGAGAAAGTTAGTTAGTAAAGCTCTCACGAACTTGATGGCACACTTTATTTTCTTGCACTTAATAAACCTGAACCATTGCGTCCTTCTTTGTTGTGCATATGCTTGCGCTTTATGAGTTGAAGTTAGCAGAACCATGTATCATGGGGACCACTTTCAATGCTTCATAGGTACTCTATACCTAGTTGATATCATGTTCTTTTGCTTATGGATCCCGACAGTGTGAAATAAAAGTGGAACTTGTAAGATCATGGAGTTTGTATGTATGTTAGAGAAACGCCTGGGCCGCTAGCCTAAGACATGCCTAATCATGGTGGAAACTTGCAGCATAACCATAATGAGCATTCTATGAAGCATCCTCAATAAAAATCTATGCACATAGTAAATAAAAAGATCGCCGAGATGCTCATTGTCTACTTGCCTTGTATTTTGATCATGGGATAACTCCTGTGTCATGTGCAAGAGGTACCCCGTTGGCGGTTCTCTATGATACGTATGTACTTACAATGACAAGAGCTTACTTGTGACTAAAGTTGAGTAGCATGAGGATCGTTCTTCGTAAGTAAGGGGCATGAGACTTCGATTTATAACTTGCCAAGCATATCCTCTTAGTTGTGTCACTTTCACCTTAACCACATTCAAGATGCTTATTATAGGGGCAATGAGAGCTCAAAGCTAACGAGTACCATACTTTCAGCATTTGGAAGCCTTTCAAAATTATTCAAAACCTTTTTCTTCTATTGTTGAGTCTCCTTATATTCTTTGAGCACCTTCTTGATAGCATAGTTGTCATTCTTTGTGTTTGTTCCATTACTTGATTATTTGTGTTATGACTTTGATGCTTGTATCCTTGATATCTTTACTTCTAGTCATCACTTGAACTTCAGAGGTGCCTTGACATTCATAATCAAAGGAAAGCGAGATACCACTCTATCATACCTTTCTATGAGCATTTTAATGTTGCTTATGTTCGTGCTTCGTGCTACTTATTATTCTTGAGTTGGAATCTCTTCATAGCTTGCAATGACTATTAAGTAGACTCAGTTGCATACTCTTTATTATGAACTGTTTGAGTAGTTGATCACATTGCTGAGAATATTTACATCATATGAAGCAAATGTGTTCGTGAAAGTTCTTTTATCGCACTCAGTTTTCAAATGAATTGCTTGAGGACAAGCAATAAGCTAAGCTTGGGGGAGTTGATACGTCCAAAACGTATCTACTTTCCCGAACACTTTTGCTATTGTTTCTCCTCTATACTTGTGTGATTTGGATGCAATTAATGCAAACTGACGTTGTTTTCAGCAGAATTGCCTTGGTGTCTACTTTTTGTGCAGAAAATCAACTATCAGGAAAAATCCCGGAAAATATGCCAAAAATCCTATTTCACCCGAAGACTCTAGGAGCCAGAATACGAGACAGAGAAGAGCCAGGGGGTGGCCACACCACTGGGCGCTGAGCAGGCCAGGCTGCGCCAGGGGGTGGTGTGGGCCCCCCAGGCACCCCCTCGGCCTCTCTCTTCACCTATAACGAGCCTTCTGACCTAAAAACTTCGGGGGGGGTCGACGTTTTTCTAGAAGGAGTTCCGCTCCACCGCCACCACCAGATTCCACGAAACAGCACCAGAAACTTGCGTTCTGGCACCCTGCCGGGACGGGGAATTGGAGGAGATCATCGCCATCATCATCACCATCGCTTCTCCATCGACCATCCATGTTTCCCCCATCTATGAGTGAGTAATCCCCCGTTGTAGGCTATGGGTATGGTAGGGATTGGATGAGATCGTTCATGTAATGGCATCAGATTGTTAGGGCATGGTGCCTAGTATCTTTTATTAGTGCTTTATGACTTTGTTGTGACTTGTTGTGCTTAATGCTTGTCACTAGGGCCCGAGTGCCATGATTTCAGATCTGCACATATTATTGATTGATTATGATAGTATTGTTTCTGGTCTTATCTACAAGTTGTATACACACGTTGTTGTCCGGAACCTATGGACCCGAAGTGACAGAAATCAGGATAACCGGAAGGGAAAGGCTTTGATGTGAGGATCACATATGTTCACGGAGTGTTAATGCTTTGCTCCGGTGCTCTATTAAAAGGAGCACCTTAATTTCCAGTAGTTCCCTAGAGGCCCCGCTGCAAACGGGCTGGCAGGACAAAAGATGTTGTGCAAGTTCTCATTGCGAGCACGTATGACTATTTATGGAACACATGCCTAGGATTGTCTAGTATTTGGATGCTTTATCTTATTTATCTACAATTGCCCTATGTTCTGATTGCTATCTGAATTTTCTTGTCCATGCAATGCCCGTCCATCCATCCCTATGCCTACCGCACTCGAATCCCACTGTTTACTAGTTTTGTTACTACTGTCTTTGCTTTCCTACTGTTGTTACTTTACTATTCTTACTACAAAACTGTTGCTACTGATAAACTGATGTGAGCAAGATTGCTTCCAGGTGCAGCTGAATTGACAACTCAGTTGTTAAGGCTTATAAATATTCTTTGGCTCCCCTTGTGTCGAATCAATAAATTTGGTTTCACTTCCCTCGAAAATACTGCGATACACCCCCTATACTTGTGGGTCATCAATACGTAATGTAATTATCTGTTGCTTGCAACTTAATACTAGAGGGGGGTCGGATGATAACCTGAAGGTGGATTATTAGTCTTAGATGCAGTTGGATTATGGTCTATGTATAATGTTGTAATGCCCAATCAAATCTCACAGGAGCCAAGATGATTAGTATATGCATGTATGCTTTCTCGATGTTTGTCAATTGCCCCGCTGTAATTTGTTCACCCAACATGCCATCTATCTTAAGGAGAACCACCACTAGTGAACTATGGACCCCGGTCCTTTCTTTTACCATCAATCTACAACTGTTTACTGTTTTGTGTTTACTTTCTGCAAGCTTTTACTTTCTTCCACACAATACGTTTAATCCTTTATTTTCAGCAAAACCGGTGAGATTGACAACCTCACTGTAAGTTGGGGGCAAAGTTCTGTGGTTGTGTTGTGTAGGACTCCGAGTTGGCAACAACACCTGGGAGGTGTTTCCTTGCTCCTACTAGTTCGATAACCTTGGTTTCATAACTGAGGGAAAACTTGCTGCTGTGCTCATCATACCTTCCTCTTGGGGTTCCCCAACGAGCTCGACGTGTTGAGCCAATAATCAAGCTTTTTCTGGCACCGTTGTCGGGGAGTCAAGGACATCTTCACAAGGGGAGTCTCTCATAACCAATCTCTTTACTTTGTTATTTTTGTTTTGCTTAGTTTATTTATGCTTTGTTTGCTTGTTCTTTTTATAAAAAATATAAAAAAATTAGTTCCTACTATAGTTGTTATTTTTGTTGGTCTGTTCTTGTCTTGCTTTATCATGCTTTCTATCAATGGTTGGTTTCTTTGAAACTGAATCTAATTGGCAAGGTGGGTTCATGGAAGAACAAAAATATTATTATAAGGAACACCGCTTGTCACAAAAAGGGAAACACTTATGGGAACAAATTGATAAGTTGTATACCATTGCTAGAAACGTGTGCTCTACTTATATTATTACTTATTGCTTTGATAAATCTTGTTGCTATAAGAGGTATAAACACCTCCCTTTCAATGTGAGTATAATGATGATGTTACCATATCTTCTTATGTTAAGGGAAATTATGAATTTTATGATGTGGAACAAATTGAAGAATTTATTGCTTGGAAGGGTGCATTTGAACTTGCTAGTTTGCTTGAAAATACTGATGATTCACCTTATAAATATGAGGTTCATGATATACTTAAATTTTGCTTTGATAATTACAAGGAAGAAAATGGCTATATTCTTGAATATATTAATAGATGCTTTCCACAAACGGAAGAGACTAATGCCTTGCAGGAGCTTATGGAAGAAGAAATTGCTGAAATAGGAAGCTCATTAGATGAAAAAGAGGAGGAGAGTGATGAACAAAAGGAGGAAGAATGGATTAGCTACCCGTGCCTACCTTCTAATGAGAGTAACTCTTTATCCCTTACATTATTTGATTGTCCCCCATGCTTACCAAAGGAGGATGAATGTTATGCTCATGTTATCTGTGATAATCCTTTATTTGTGCCTAACTTCGAGATGCATGGTACTAAAGAGTTTTTCTTAGAAATTTTTTATGATAAAGCTCTAGACGATGGTCCTATATTGAATGATCAGTCATCTTGTTATAGAATTGTTAAAAGTGGGTTTGAAGGTTTTAATCCCACTATTTTTGAGCTTGATAAAAATTATGTGTTTGTAGATCATGAAAAGCATACTTTATGTGATAGTTATATTGTTGAGTTTATTCATGAGGCTACTGAAACTTATTATGAGAGAGGAAAATATGGTTGTAGAAGTTTTCATGGTACTGGAACACCTCTCTATGTGCTGAAAGTTTTGAAGTTGCTCTTGTTTTATCTACAAAATCTGGTTACTATGTGCTTCTTTGATTTATTTTCTTACAAGATTCCTATGCATAGGAAGTGGGTTAGACTTAAATGAGTTTTGAATTTGCTTCTTGATTCTCTCTTTTACTTCAATTCATGTTTCTTATGTGAGCATCTTCTCAAACTATCAAGCCTAACTTAAATGCGTTAAAGAAAAGTACTTATTGGGAGATAACCCAAAAGTTTTAGATGAGTCTTGGAAGTTATTACCTCAGTAATAACCGCTTCTTATCCTTTTTATTTGTTTTTTGTGCCAAGAGTAACCTCCAATGGGAGGGAAGTAATGCCTGAGAAAGTTGCTGTCCCGAAACAGATTTTTGTGCTTCACCGTAAAAATTCGTGTAAAATCTCTGTATGTCGTTTTGAGGCGTGAATTTTTGTTCTTCTGCCCCAGGTTGTTATCTAACTTTCGTTAGTTCAACTGTTTTTTATTTGAGCAACATAAGGTCTTCGAAAAAATTGGTTTTTACCTTCTGGTCTGTTTTGACAGATTTCTGCCATTATTTGCATTTGCTTCTTGTTGGTTCCTTTTTGGGTTCTCTTTGGGGAATTGAGATTTTTGAGGGAAGTGCTTCAGTAGCTTGTGTTTTAATGGAAGTTTTATTGGTGTTGAAACTGAACCCAAAGACTTATTATCTTGAGTGCACTAATGTTGCTAATAAAGATTGTGTGAAGTTTTGTATGAAGGAAAAAATTTCAGGTGTATGGAGAGAATGATGTAATGAGATGAAGAATGGACTAAAGCTCAAGCTTGATGATGCCACCCCGTGTCACCACAAGAAATATACAAGAAGTACAAGCGTCAAAGCTTGGGGATGCCCAAGGCATCCCCTTCTTCATCAATAAAAATCCCAGGTTTCTTCCAAACACTTCATTTTTATTGTTTCATGCACAGTTGTGTTGTTCTTGGAGCGTCTTTGTTTTCGCTTTTGGTTTTTCGTTTGCTTGGTTTTCTTAGTTTGCTTGAATAAATTGGTTGGACCCCCTCTTTCATACATTAGTTTTCAAATAGTTTGGTTTGGATTGGAAAAGAGTAGGAAAGTTCATGCTTAAGTGGTAAAGAGAGCTTGTTTTTGATTGTGGCCCATGCTTTGTCATGGCATGCTTGATATTGTTTTGGATTTATGCTTAGTGCTCTTTGTTGTAGCATGACATGTTATAAAAAATTGAGATTGCTTAATGTGCCTTGAAATAATCATGCGTTGTTTTAGCATATTAAAGCATAGTATTGTGGTATTCTCCTTTGATGCTTTATTTGGGTTGACTTGGCGCATGCTCACACCATGTTATGACTATCCCAAGTCACCATAGCCTTTATGATCCTTTAGTTTTCGACTTGTAATATCACTTTATGCTTTAATTAATGATGTTTTGTCGCTTTGCATGATGATTACCATTATTGCTCTCTTAGTTGGTCGCTCCCAGTCTTTTGCTAGCCTCCATAACCAAGTATGAGTTCCACCCATGCATACAACTCCTAAAACCAAGTTATTTCAAAGAGTCCACCATACCTACCTATTAGCATTTGTTATTCCAAGTATATTCATGTTTTTATCTACCTTCCGAATTAAACTTGTTATGAGAAAACTAGTGATTAAAGCTCTCACGAACTTGATGGCACACTTTACTTTTCTTGCCCTTAATAAACTTGAACCATTGTGTCGTCTATGTTGTATATGCTTGTACTTATATGTTGGGGATTAGCAGAACCATGCTGTCATGGGGAACGCTTTCAACATTGCACTTGTACTTTGTACCTAGTTGATATCATGCTCTTTTGTCTATGGATGTCGTCGGTGTGAAATGAAAGGGGAGCTTGTAAGTCCATGGAGTTATATATGTGTGTTAGAGAAACACCTGGGCCGCCGGTCTAATCCATGCCTAATCATGGTGGAAACCTGCAGCATAACCATAATGAGCTGTCTATGAAGCATTCTTCTTATAAAAAAAGAGTCAGATATTGAGAAAAAGAGAAAAAGAAAAAAAAGAGATATGAGAAAAGAGGAAAGAGAGAAAACCACCATTTTCCCATGGTAAATAAGAAGATTGCTGAGATGCTCGTTGTCTGCTTGCCTTGTCATTTTGATATGGCGATTCTTCCGTATCATCGGGCAAGGGGTACCCCGTTGGCGGTTCTCTATGATACACATGTACTTACTATGACAAGAACTTACCGGTAACTAAACTTGAGTAGCATGAGGAGCGGCCCTCGTATTCAAGGGACATGAGATTTCCAACTTATACTTTGTCAAGCATATACTCCATGGTTTGTTCACTTTAACCTTAATCACTTCAAGATGCTTATGATAGGGGCAATGAGAGCTGAAAGCTAATAAGTACCATAATTTTTGGAAGCTCTTTATGAAACTTGAATCCCTACTTTCTTCTATGAAGGCCTTTCTTTTACTTTTATGTTGAGTCTCCACCTTCTATCTTTATGCACCTATTGAGAGAGCATAGTGGCCATTCTTAGTTTAATGTGCATTGTCCCGAGACTTTTTAATTGATGCAAAACTTTGATATTGCTTGTCCTTAAACTATTTGTATCTAGTCACCCTTATGAACTTTGAAGGTGTCCTATGCATTTATGTTTGCTACTCTATGAGGGACAAGCTGAATGCCACTATGCTATGTTTCCTTTGTGTGAAACAAACAAACGTCTTGCAAAGCATTGTTATTCATGAATCTTTTGTTTGTGCCTTTTCATGTTGCAACATAGTTGCTATGTATTATTGTTAGAACTTTATCTTGCATGCTATGTTGAAGTACTATGATCCCAGCTATCAATGTTTTACAAATACTTTGATCAAGTTTATGATGGTGCATGTCACCTCAAAAATTATTCTTTCTTTTTATCACTTACCTACTCGAGGACGAGCAGGAGTTAAGCTTGGGGATGTTGATACGTTGCTAACGTATCTATAATTTTTTATGTTCCATGCTTGGTTTTAATCAACTTTCTTATGTTTTGTCCACACTTTGGAGTACTTTTTATACACTTTCTTGGACTAACCTATTAACAAGATGACATAGTGCCAGCTGCCTGTTTTCTGCTATTTTTGGTTCCAGGAAAGTCAGAAAATGAATATTCTCGAATTGGATGGGACAAAAGCCAAAGTCAGTATTTCACCGAGGGGGACACGGAGCCAGAATACGAGACGGAGAGGGGCCAGAGGGCCGCCACACCACCTGGCCGTGCGGCCAGGCCTGGCCCGCGCCAGGGGGTGGTGTGGCCGCCTAGGGCACCCCCTCGGCCTCCCCTTTCGCCTATAAGATGCCTCCGATACAAAAACCCTAAGTACCCGATCAAAATTCCACGAAAGAGTCTGTAGTCGCCATCATCTCCATCCCTAGATCGGGAGGGATCTGAAGCTCTTCCCGGCACCCTGCCGGAGGGGAGAATTCACCCTGGGGGCCTTCTTCATCACCATGCAAGCCTCCGGTGTGATGCGTGAGTAGTTCATCCTTGGATTACGGGTCTATGTAGTATCTAGGTGGTTGGTTCTTCTCTTTTGTGCTACCATGTTTAGATCTTGTGAGCTCTGTTCATGATCAAGATCATCTATTTGTAATCCTACATGTTGTGTTTGCGGGTATCCGATGGATATTGAGATGCTATTTCAGATTGATTATTGATTTTATCATGTCTTTGTTATTTGTGATCTTGCATGCTCTCCGTTGTTAGTAGATATATTGGGCAAGTAGATGCTAGCAACTCCAACAGGGAGTATTTATGCTCGATAGTGGGTTCATGCCTCTAGAAATCTGGGGAAGTGACAGAAATCTCTAAGGTACTAGATGTGATGTTGCTACTAGGGAGAAAACAGCAATCCTTTGTTCATAGAACAATCGTATTGTTTCCTTTACACACAATGTGTAATGCAATTATCTGTTGCTTGCAACTTAATAGTGGAGGGGATTCAGATGATAAACTGAAGGTGGATTATTAGTCATAGATGCAGTTGGATTACGGTCTATGTGAATATTCTCGATGTTTGTCAATTGCCCCACTGTAATTTGTTCACCCAACATGTCATCTATCTTAAGGAGAACCACCACTAGTGAACTATGGACCCCGGTCCTTTCTTTTACCATCAATCTACAACTGTTTACTGCTTTCTGTTTACTTTCTGTAAGCTTTTACTTTCTTCCACACAATACGTTTAATCCTTTGTTTTCAGCAAAACCGGTGAGATTGACATCCTCACTATAAGTTGGGGGCAAAGTTCTGTGGTTGTGTTGTGCAGGACTCCGAGTTGGCAACAACACTTGGGAGGTGTTTTCTTGCTCCTACTGGTTCGATAACCTTGGTTTCATAACTGAGGGAAAACTTGTTGTTGTGCTAATCATACCTTCCTCTTGGGGTTCCCCAACGAGCTCGACGTGTTGAGCCAATAATCAATGCTCAGCAGTTCCCTAACCCTCCGCTCAAAATAAAAGAAGTTCCCTGACCCTGAAAAGGCGTGTGTATGTTGGACTATCTTTTCAGGTCAAACTTGATAACCTTGCTCGCTGCATCAGCCGTTTATTGAGGATGCTGGGTCCTCCATGTTAGCCTCTCATCAGAAGACACGTGTGTATGCTAGACTTATTTATCACTCACGCCTCCCTGTTTCGAACTTCGCAACGTTGCTCGATGCAGCATCTCTATAAGGTCGCACTGCTAGGTCCCATGGGTCAGCCTCTCTCTAAACGAAACATGCACATGATGGACTTTTTTAGCCGCATCCGCTGTTTTGACATTGGTCCGTTGTTGGGTCCCTGATGTCAGCCTCCTCTATGCAAGAAACATGTCTATGCTAGGTCCCAGATGTCAGCCTCTATTTGAAAGAGGTGTGTGTATGTTGGACTATTTTTTCGGGTCGAGTCAGTAGTTCTGACCTTGGCAACATTGCTAGATGCAGCAGACGTTTATCTGTGTCCCAGATGTCAGGCTCGGAGTACAAAAAATGTTAATCTATGATAACACAAAGAGCTTGCCAAGGATTCGAAGTCGAGACCTCGAAAGTGGTCAACTGCATGCCTTGCTACTACGCAAAAAACACTTCATGCCCTAGAGACTTTAAACAATATTACTATAACTTACGAATTTGTCTCCTTCAAAACACTTTCTTTGTCCATGTTTATATCCATTCAAATAATGAGGTGGCGCTCCTAGCAGCTCAATTAAAAACTACTAAATCTTACCACTATATATTGTACGAACATCTTTGAATATTGACCGTTGGATCAAGACTCGCATCTAGAAGATACTTTTGATAGTCTTTAGCACAATGAACGCTATTCATAAACCTCAAATCACACTTCTCCATCATTCTAGAATCTTCTCCGTCGTTTCCCTAGGCCATGTTAACAAAAATTTTAAGTGTTGTGTAGCTAATGAACGTTGAGTTATACATGAGACAAAGTGAAATAACCAAATATACACCCATACTTTATAGATGTGGATCAGATTTATAATTTTTGGAGCATTATCTATTATTATATTATATAGTGATGATATCTCATACGTCTATTATCTGGGTCTCACGTGCAGGGTACGTGGAACTTACTAGTAATGCAGTAGTTTCTACACAAAAACATAGGTAGGCGGAACTTTTTTGGGGGTTGGGGAAGGGGGTAATGCCCATAAAAGCCGAATTAAAAAGATTATGGGCTAACTAGGGGCGTATGCCCTATTATTCATGGGCTATATTCCATGGGCTCACTCTGAAATTGAATGCGATATGGTCGGCGGCCACAAGATAATGAAAAGGACAAATTGGAAGGTTTTGGGCTATGCTTTGGCCTGATAGGATAATTTCATGGGCTCAGTAATAAAAATTCTAAACCTTAACAAGGAAGAAAAAACGAGGGAGAAAATTTTGGTAGATATTTCGCGTGAAAATTGTTGACAACCAGGACACATACCCCGCGCGCGCCAAAACTTTCCTACTCACGCCTTCCTACTCGTTCCCGCCTTCACTCCAGTAGCCAGCTATTGTTTCTTGGCACCATTCTTCTCGAGATGCACACAGGCGGTCAAAACCACATGGAGCGCACTAAAACATTCACACTCCGTCTATCAGCCGGGCGGCCTGACACCATTGCTGTCGGCGTCGTTCTTTTCGAGATGCACACATGCTGGTGGTCAGCTGGTCAATCCCCACGGTATGCTTATAATTTCCTTAGTTCCCTCGAATCATTCCCTAGAAGTCGTTTTGTACTTGATCTTTTCGTTTGATATTGTTCTGCACTTGATCTGTTTGTTCGAATTGGTTGGCATTTTGCGCTCGGTCGATTTGTTCTCTCAAATATGTAACATAGTTCTGCACTCAATTTCTGAAATAGGCTAAAGTTACGTGGCATTTATAGTTCTATATTCAATCAGGTTGCTCAGATATCTTGGCTTAATTAGATATGTAATCAACTTTTTCAGTGAAATATCTTGAAAGCTTCTGACAATCTCTATCCTCAACAGATGGACATATATTGGATACTGAATGAAAAAAGCAACACCTTCATATTGGGAAGGTGTTAATGACTTCATGAAGTTTGTTAGACAGCATAACAGTGACTCAGATGTGTTTTTCCTATGCTAACAATGCCTTAATTATAAAAAGTTGAGCCAGAGCATAGTCGTAGACCATATATTACTTAATGGGATGCAACACACATATATTAGGTGGACTAAACATGCTGAACCATATGATCAGCTTGTTCTTGATCCTCTAGCTGATGCTGATCCGCCTGAGCTCATCAGATATTGAGGATGAGGACCTTTTTGGTTTGTTAAGGGACTTGTACCCCACTACAAGCAAAAAAGGCACTCCTTCTCTTAAAAGATCAATTTTCTCTAACTTGATAGAAGATGCCAAGTGTCTAGTAGAGCCTGATTCTGGTATCTCAAGATTTTAACTGGTAATGAAATTACTAAAGGAGAAGTCATCCAACAAGATTACTAATAAATCTTTTGATTTAGTGATTAAGGTGTACAACGAGTCAATCGCTAGGGAAGGACTTCCAAAATACTTTTATAAGATGAAACAGTACATCAAGATACTTGGACTATCATATGAGAAGATCCATTTTTGTCTAAATAACTGTGTACTATTCTGGGAGGATTATGAAAACCTCGATTAATACGCAGTATGTAACGAATCAAGATGGAAAAATGGTGATGAAAAGAAGAAAGATCCTTGTAAGGTTCTGAGATATCTTTCAATTATAAATAGATTTAAGAGGTTGTTTCAGTCAGAACTAAAATCTAAGGAAACAAGATGGCACAAAGAGATTCTCAAGCCATACGATTACTTACTGAGACATCTAGCTGATGGTGATGAATGGAAGAACTTGGACAAGGCTCATCCAGGATTTGATGCGGATCCAAGGAACCTGAGACTTGGCCTAGCTACCGATGGATTTAACCCATTTGGCAACATGAGTAACTCGTACAGCATGTGGGTAGTACTTGTTACAATTTATAACCTGCCTCCCTGGGCATGCACTGATCAGTCGAACTGCTTGCTGGCTTTACTCATCCTGGGTCCCAAATCACCTAGGAAGAATTTTGATATGTTCATGCAGCCTCGTATACGAGACTTGCAGGAAATATGGAAGGGTGTCATGACTGCTGATATCCTTGCCAGTAAACCTGATGATGCCAAGTTCCCTATGCATAATGCTGTGCTATTTTGCACCCATGATTTTCTAGCTCTTGGCACTATGTCAGGCAGAGTGACAGCAGGTTATAACGCATGTGTTCGCTGTGAGACAAAGCAGGTCACAGTGAGGCTACAAAATAAGACCGGTTTCCTTGGCCACCTAGTTTTTCTTCCTAAAGGCTACAAATTCCAAAAAAACTTTAAAAAATTAGTTCTATGGAAAGAGGACTAAATATGGCACTGCACCACAAAATTTCACTCTAGCTAAGTTGCAGGCGCATCTACGAAAGGTCAGAAATGTCAAACTAGGAAAACAACCAGCTGCCAAACGAGGTAAAAGAAAGAATACAGAAGATGCACCAATAGTAGGAGCAGCATCCAAAGGAAGAGAGTGGGATAAATAGCAGCAGATGCCCAAGGGAGGGAAAAGGAAACCGGAATATTTTATAAGCACAGATCCACTCTATGGGACTTGCCATATTCGCCTGGTAAGACGCTTTGACATAATTTTGATGTCATGCACATGGAGAAAAATATATGTGACAGCATTATAGGCACATTACTCAACATTCCATCCAAGACAAAAGATAGCTATAGTACTACGCTTGACTGCGAAAAACTCAACGTTAACAACAACTTGAAGCTACATCCTGAAGATATGGTTGATAAGGGCAGTGAAAACATTACAAATTTCGAGGTACAGAATTTACCTTGCCGATGAATAAAAAGGTACTATTTTGTGACTTCCTCCGAGGTGTGAAGTTCCCATCCAGATTTTCTTCCAACATTGCAAATTGTATCAATGCAGAGGGGAACAAGCTCCAAGGGTTGAAAACTCATGATTGCCACATCCTACTATAAAGGCTTTTAGCTCTTGGCGTTAAAGGTTTACTGAACAAGGATTTGTACAACATGCTTGCAGAGTTGGGAAAGTTCTTTAGGGAAATCTGTAGCAAAACTCTGGACAGAAGAGTTGTAGCACGTCTTCAGACGGACATATCAGAAATCCTATGCAAGCTTGAGCTGATATATCCACTAGCCTTCTTTGATGTGATGGTGCATTTGGCTATTCATCTGACTGAAGATGCACTTTATAGAGGTCCCGTATAGTACATATGTATGTACCTTATAGAACGCCGACTTTGCACTTTCAAGGGTACTATTAGGAATAAGGCTAGAGCAGAGGCTTGCATTGCAGAGGCATATGTTGCTGCTAAAGCATTTGCATTTTGCTCAAGATACATTCCTAATATAAACGAGATCCAATCTAGGTGGCAGAATTGAAGAAGTTGAAAAATCTATTTTTAACCATGGTGTTCACCTAGTAGGAAAGAAGGGACATAGAACATTAATGCAGCACGAATATGACCAACTTACTTGGTATGTGCTGAATAACGTTGATGTGGCTGAAAACTTTGTTGCGTGAGTACTATTCATACATATCCTCATCACATATATGAAATGAAACTTGTAGCAAGATATGTTCATATGTCTTACTTGAAGTATCATTTTTGTATGTTATTTAAAGAAACCAAAGGAAAAGATTATGTTGCACCAGTATGTGGTTTAGGAATCATGTAAAATGTTCAATTGAACTTTGAATTGCATACAAATTGTGCACATGAGATGACCTCTTGATTATTTTGTATAACCGTAGATCATGAAGCTGCTGAAGAGAATTCGGGTGATGTTAGTGATGGTCTCTATGCCCTATCACGTGGTCCGCAAAAGAGGGTGCAAATAGCTTCAACTTGCAATGACGATGGTATCCAATATAGCACTTATGAGCGTGAGAAACGTTTGAAGAAAAAAACAGTGGCATCACGACCAGTGGAGAGCACTTGACAGCCAAAATGAAGAAGTCGGATGACTATGATCATTATAGTCGCATAAAAGAGGTTATTGAGTTGAACTGTAACGATAAGACTGGTGGTCGATCTGTGGTTCTATTCAATTTTTATTGGTATGACCAAGATCCGAACAAGAAATGAGGCCCCAGAAATGATGGGAATTTCATATCGATCAATACTACTACTGAGTGGTACAAGGAGGAACCTTATATTTTGGTAACTCAAGCTTCCAAGGTAATATTCTTGGATGATAGAGATAATAACAACTGGTAATATGTGCAAACGTTTGATGCAAGGAGCACCTATGAGGTGAATGGGTATGACGATCCAGTCAACATAGATGTTGCCCACCAAGATGATCCCTAGTGGTTGTATGGTAACTAAACTGGCTGACATTGATGAAAATTTGATTGCCAGAGGTGGATCTACGCATGATGGACAAGTAGATTTCACTTTCGAGGTTAGTGTAGTCGACAAAGACATGAATAAACTGGTTCTACCTGATGAATCTCAGGACATGTATGATGAATGGAAAGGGGAAGAAGATCCCAGTGGATCTAGAACATGGCGGTGCTGAAAGAGATGATGCTGACAATGATTAGATTGTTGCTTCATATTATGAAGTGAGATGATGAACTGTGATTCGTATTGGTTTTCTCTTTGTAAAATGTATGAGACATGATGACAATTTGTTGTTGGATTGTAATCCTAGACTAATTGTTTTCCCTATCTAAATTGGATTAAGATTAATTCGACAAGTGCAAACATATGTAGAACATGTTAACTTGGCGTGCATCGGATACATTGGTTCAGTACATTAACTAATTAGCAACCACATGACCAGGTTTCATACAGAAGGGGGCATATGCACCTCGTGTCAGTAGAGATGGGCGAGCACATTGTCTCGGCAGATAGGGCAGCTAGCATTGGTCTCAAACCAAGTGAAGATGCACTTGCGGTGGTACAGATGGTTGCATCCCCGGAGATGCACCGTTGTGCGCTTCGACAACACCTACATGCATATGCTACAGTGGCCATCCTCCTGCTCAACTAGGTACCAGCTGTCTTGAAGCGCTGATAGGTTGATGATGAGCCAGAGATCCACGCTGAGGGTTAGGTCGAAGTGGAACCCGTCGACGCACATACACGCCTCATGCCAGAGCCGGTGTAGAATGTTGTACGGCTTGATGATGTCCGACTCCTCTGCTGTGAGTTGCGGGTTCTTTAGCAGCCATACACGGCCAAGAACCTTGCGCATAGTTCCCACGACCTTGCTCGCTCTTCACAGCTTGCTGGGAGGCAGGCTGAGATTCAACACCTTCTCTTTGTAGGGTCTGGTCGCAACATTGTCATCCCCCAGAGGGGCTAGGATGGAGCCAGACATCCAACTAAGCTCGTACGTCCTCGAGAAGAAGATCTTCAGTGTCATTGTGCACGACATCGCCTCGTCAATTAACTGCGGATCAACAACAGAGAAGTCGGTTGTGGCTGTGGAGATGCGGCAGGCACGGAAGACATGGGGCTAGACTAGATGATGTGCTCCTGTGAGGAGCACTCCAGTTCCGGCGGCGCCACCATTTGGGGATTTTTTGGGGGTGGGGGAGGGTAGGGGAGGGGCGGGGGCGGGGGCTAGTCGATGGTGCTGGCCTAGATGAGGGGGAAGAGACTAGGGTAAATGGGTGAGAGTGGATTGCTCGATGGAGAGGCTATGCTAGCTCGTCACTCCCCAACATCAACCCTGGCTCGTCCTCTCTTTATGGTTTCTATTTATGGGAAGTCTAAAATAAACCTTGAATTTGTAGGGAAAAGGTAAATCGAACTCCAACACCAAATCCTTGAAATTGTCTCTCCAAACTTATCAATCCTGGTCTATTTTGAACCGATGCCAAATAGTAATGTTTTTGTGGCACCGTCTCCATAATGGAGGGCACCGCTTTGTAGAAAAGAAAGCGACCCCACATTGATAAAAACAAGATTTAGCTTAACCTGACCAGAGGGATGGCTATTTTCTCTATGTTAAATAGAGGAAGGGTTGTTGAGCTGGACAAGGAAGACCAATATTTTAACATACGCTGAGTTTGGGCATCGGAGCAAGTAGCTGCTCCGGTTCCTTGAATTTTTCTGTGTGGCATCGGTTGTTCAGCGTAGGCACCGGTGCCGGATGGATGACAAGTGGTTTGGGCACCGATATTTGCATAATCTATGGAGGGACACCCAAATTCTACAAATTTTCAAGCTTTTTAGCTAAAAAAAGCAACTATGTGGATGCACAGGCTAGTGGTACTTCCCCTTATTATCGGTAAAAGAGAGAAACTATGTGGATGTGATGATGATTCAATTTATTTATAGTACTTACATAACTAGTATAGGTACTCCACAACCACGACAGAAACTAAACCATACTCTAGAAGGAATTAGCACACACGTAGACACCGAAATATCATACGGTTCTTTTTTGTCAAGAACCTATGCCGCCCTTTGCCCATGCGGGCACGCCGTCTGGTGTTCGATGAACTCAAAGAAGCTGCCAGTCATGCCGCACCCTTTGTTGCTGCACTTGAGCCTCATTCCCAAGGACATCCGATCCATGGTAGTGGTTGGTTTGAAGACGCCTCCATACTCATATCCTGGGCACTAGCCATCGGACAATTTTCCAACACATTGTGCATATGCAATGTGCGCCGTGGCCTGGCCAATGCACTGCTCGTGCAAGGAAAAGAGATTTAGCCCAAAAACAAGAGTTGGATCGGACCAGTGTGGAAAACATCTTGAAGAAAGAAGTAATAACCATGTACACGGGACGATGAACAATTTGAGAACACAGCCTGCAGCTGAAGACCTGCCTCATTGCACTCATGTCAATCGTAGCTTCAAACCACTCGTCCTCCATAGATCCCCCTTCTTCAACTGTGGTGGATCTGAGAGAGATTTTGAGACCGAGCAAGAGAGGAGAGAGAGGAGCGTAGATCTAAGAGGGTTGATGAGAGCGAGAGAGAGAGACTTGTACTAATAGTTAATTAAATACCAGGACTGCTAAACTCCTCATCTCACTCTAGGAAATATCATCCGTCCATACAAATTCAATGGTCATGAGCTGAGACCTTATCTCTTTGGGAAGAGACTGGCGCGAAGAAAACTAGGTAAGCGTTGTGTTCCCCGAGTAAGGACTACTGTAGGTGCAGAGTATAGTAGTTTTTAATTATCTCCCTCTGACCCGGTGTACACGTCGCTTTGACGACCTAGGGCTCCGTGGAAGATTAAATACTATACTCCAGTACTACTCCGGGATGGAGGTACTACTACTACTCTACCTCTGTTTGGGATGAGACTATCCCCAATGGCGGTATCAGGTGGTACGTATCAGGCATTACATGCATGGAAAATTCTTATGTGTTACGGCAATTAATTATGAAAGAGATTGTGTTGGTATCACAGGTAGATACAGTCTGATAGAAAAAATAATCTCAAATAAAACTTGTATACAATTTTACCTTGAGATTACAAAACAATAAATACACTAAGACTATAATACTACTAGTACTAAGTACTATACTGTACATGATAATAGTACTACGCATTATGGAGATGGTATCACATACTAGTATCATATACTCCCTCCGTCCAGAAATAACCGACTTGGATTTGTCTAGATTTGAATGTTTGTACACACTAAAACATGTCTAGATACATTTGAATCTAGACAAATGTAATTGAGTTATTTCTGGACAGAGGGAGTAACACATGATACTACTGTATGATACTCTCCATTATGACTAGTCTTAGTCTAGTCATTGACATGGGTATGATTAATCGGATGCTCACTATTCGCCACCCTACATTGGGTAAAAGGCCTACGGCCTATAAAGATTCCAGATAAAAGCCCAAGGAAGCAACCGACATAAACTTCTTATTGTATTAGGAAATAAATCATGAACCGACATTATGTTGGTATTGTAATCATGCGTGTATGAAACCTATCCGCATACAGCTTTGAGACCCGGCCTATTATATATAGGGCGGGAGAAGCCCAAGCGGGGGTACCGAAATCTAGAGAACAACTTGTAATAGAGTGTTTTCCCAATATTCATGCGACTTTGTCTTCATTGATTTCCTGACATCCGACGAAATCCCCCGCGTTCTCTTTTCCACGAAACCCCAAGTCCATCACCATGGGCATTGCCGAGGTTACCCCTCGTCAATTGGCGTCGTCTGTGGGAAACTTGAATGCTGGAAACACGGATTCAGCGGAACGCTCTCCACCAAGCATCAACTCGACGAAAACAAATCCGCACTCACCCACCCTCATAGTAGTATCCGCCGATTTCAATGGCGGATTCGATCTAATCATCGGAAACTTCCACTTCCAAGGAGACAACGCACAGGAATCACACCTTTCGGCCCTGATCACATCAAAATCGTCGGTAGGAAGAGCCACACCTATAACTGTACCAGCATCGCTCGTTGGACCCCCCATAGACATCACAGCTCAGATCGAAGCAGGAAAAGAAGGTGGCCAATCAATCTCACTACACGGAGAAAACCCAACAAACCCAGAACCCGAAGAAAGCAGTGAGAACGTCGACTTCGAAGAAAGGATGGCGAAGATTTATCCAGAACTACAATCTTAGAGTACTACCAACGCACCCACAGAAGCAAAAGCCGGCACCATCAGGCCACATACAACACGCCACCAAGTTTACATGATCAATGGAAATACCTCAACACCACGTGACAAAAATGGTAATCCCATCATAAACCCCGATGATATATTATCAGATGACCATGCAGGAAACCACGGCAACGAAGGAGAACATGGAAACGGAGGAGAAACAGCAGATAATCGCATAGTTCAAGGAGGAGGTGAAGAACCACACACAGAAGAGAGACCAGGACTTCGGCTACCAGCGTCGGCATGGCAAAAAGCAAGAGAGGCAATTTCGGGAGCAGTCCAAATGACGGCAGATGATTCACATGAGGACCTACTGTCATACCAATATTTGCTCCACCACAAGAAGAGAGACCTACTCCGGATGCAAAGACAACTCGAAGAAAGGAAAAGGTTAGCCGACGAATCGAGTTTACGATGGGCCCAACTAAGCTTTACACAAGGGTCCAAGAGTGTGATAGGAGCAGCACCACCAAGAAGAGCGACATCTCGATTACAGAATATTCCCGAAGCAGACAGAAGTGGAATCATCCAAGACCTCGACCTGTCGTTCATGTCGATCGACCAAGCAGGAAACATCAAGGAAAAACAGCTCAGGCAGCTATTATGGCCGCGCAGACATACCTGATCACCACTCAACCCGTACCCGACGATCCGCGTGCGGCCCTCCACCGTTCCTCTCTGATGAACCTCGGCATGGTAGGAGCCTCACTTGCGGAAGCAGAACAAGGACTCACACAAAGGACCCCATGCCGTTAAAACAGTCCTCGACAAGCAGGGCGCACCCGGCGATCGCAATCACCACACCAGGCGCACCTCGTAGGATCCGAGCCGCGAAGCAACACAACGAACGACAACACCCAACATAGGAGCAGTGGAACCAAAGACGAAAATCACACTCGACTATATCAAGATGGAGATGACGAAGACGACCATGAATTATGCGGGGCCAGTTGCTTCACGCATAAGATTTGCAAAGCCTCAGTACCGAAAGATTTCAAACTTCCACATGATAGACACAAATACGATGGGCTCCAGGAACCCGAAGCTTGGCTAGCAGATTATCTAGCCACTATCAAACTACAGGGCGGATCCACAACTACTGCGATGCAAAGCCTACAACTACACCTCACTGGCGCCGCAAGGTCATGGTTAAGGCAGTTACCCGAAGGTTCAATTAGTAGCTAGAACGATCTAGAAGATAACTTCATCCGACACTTTTATTCTACATTCAAGCGACCAGCATCCTTGGAATAGTTGCGAGCATGCAAACAAAAATCCGGCGAGTCAATCAGAGCATTCATACAAAGATGGAATATCATCAAAAACTCAGCTGAGTCCATATCGGACGAAAGGGCCATTGACGCCTTCAACGACGGCCTACGTCACCGAGAATTCATAGAATAAATGGGTAGGACGAAACCAAAGACAATATCACAGTTGATGGAAATAGCAAACCGCTGGGCTGATGGAGAAGACGCGCTACATAATAAGCGCACGCGGTCACCCGAGGAAGATAGGGATAAACGCGACAATGATAGAAGACGACAGAACAACGACGAGAACACGGGACCAAGTTACATCCCAGAAGGTTTATCGGGTGAAGGTAACAACAGAAGCAACAACAATAATGGCAGATACCGCTAGAACAGAGACGGTGTTGGAGGAAGCCAATCCGCACAATGATATCAGCCAAGAGCACGAGACCCACCTATGTCCGCGATGCAAATGTTTGAAGGACCTTGTAATATACATTTTTACATCGACTCAGTAGGCGGGCGACAATCCAATCACCTGATGAAAGACTGTCGAACATTCTTGAAGATGCAGGAGTTATGCAACGCAAAGGCAGCCAAAGCAACAAACCGAGGGTACACATCCACGCCTGGTGCACTGGCTATCGGTGCACCACCACCAGTTGCACCATCACAAAATTCAAACGATCAAAACAACGAGTACCCCAGATCAAAAGGAACAATGTCTATGATTCAGAAAGGGCGTCCACCAATGAATTGAAGCTCATCACAAGACAAATAAATATGGCGGAAACATCAACATCAGCCACACCCGAGTATCTCCATTGGTCAGAGCAAGAAATTAAGTTCAGCAGAGCAGATCACCCACTCCGGGTCCCACGACCAGGACATTCAGCCTTGATAGTAGAAGCACAAATTGGCGGATTCGACATGAGAAAGGTCTTCATGGATGTAGGGAGTAGCATAAATTTGATCTACGCGAAAATGTTGCGGACAATAAGCTACCATCTGGACAATCTCTCTCCAACAGAAACCTCGTTCCATGGAATAGTACCAGGTAAAACGAAATTCCTTTAGGCAAAGTTTTCCTTGATGTTGTTTTTGGTTCCAAATTAAATTTCAGGCGAGAAAAACTCGAATTCAAAGTCATGGATTGGCCATCACAATACCATGCAATCCTGGGATGGCCAGCCTTTGCACGTTTCATGGCAGTACCACATTACGCATATTTAGTAATGAAAATGCCAGCACCAAAGGGAATTATCACGATGCAAGGAAGCTTCACAAGGCGGATAGCTGTGATCGAGAGTTCAACAAAATTTCTGAGTCTTTCGGGATGGCAATAGAATTCGAGCAACTCAAAGGTTCGGCAAACGAACAACCTATGGAGGTAGCACGTGTCAATCCCGATCAGGCTTTTAACACGGAAAAAGACACAAAAGAAGTACAGATCCACCCCGCTGACCCGACGAAAACAACATTTGTGGCTTCCAACCTTGATCCCGCATAGGAAAGAACGCTCATCGAGTTCCTCCGTGAGCACTGGGAGATTTTCGCATGGCTACCTTTTGACATGCCAGGAATCCCCAGGGAACTCGCTGAGCACACACTAAATTTAGATCCAAAGGCAAAGCCAGTAAAACAACCACTTCGATGTTTCGTAGAACCAAAACGCAAGGCCATTGGAAAGGAGCTCCATCGCCTAACCGATGACAATTTTATTAAAGAATTGACAAAATCAGAGTGCCCTGCAAACCCAGTATGTGTTCCAAGGAAAAACACTATGGAACTTCGGATGTGTATCAACTTTACTGCACTAAACAAACATTGCCCAAAAGATCACTTACCATTGCCACGAATCGACCAAATCATCGATGCAACCACGGGATGCGAACGTATTTATTTCTTGGATGCTTATTCAAGATACCACCAGATCAGGATGAAGGAGGAAGACCATGAGAAAACGGCGTTTTCTGCTACACAACAATGTCGTTTGGCCTCAAGAATGCAGGAGCAACGTATCAGCGGATGATGCAAAAGTGCCTGGGAAGCCAAATAGGTACAAACGTGCAAGTGTATATTGATGATGCCATAGTTACCATAGGTCAAGGATCGGCGCTAATCAAGGACTTAGAAGAAACATTCAGAAATCTCGACAGGTTCAGTATCAAACTAAACCCGAAGAAGTGTTCCTTTGGAGTTCCGGAAGGACAGCTCCTCGGATATTTGGTATCAGCCAGAGGGATTGAGGCTAACCCCGAAAAAATGCAAGCTATCCTCACAATGAAGAAGCTAACAAATCTGCATGGTGTACATCAATTGGCGGGACGGGTGGCGGTGCTGAGTCGTTTTATTGCAAGATTAGGAGAAAACGCGTTGCCATTCTACGCCCTCATGAGAAAATCAGAAAAATTCGAGTGGACAGAAGAAGCTCAACATGCCTTTGAAGATCTTAAAAGGACTCTTTGGACATCCCATGTCGTCGTGTCCCCAAACGAGAAAGAACATTTACTCCTTTATATTGCTGCAACACATCAGGTGGTCAGCACAGTCCTGGTCGTAGAACGACCCGAAGAAGGAAAGACGCACGGTGTGCAGAGGCCAGTATACTTCCTGAGTGAGGTTTTATCGCCATCTAAACAAAGGTACCCACACTATCAGAAACTAGCATATGGAGTATTTATGACAGCACGAAAGCTACGCCACTATTTTTCGGAGCACCCAATCGTAGTGGTTAATGAGGCACCTTTGTCAAGCATCCTCAACAATCTAGAAGCAATTGGGCATGTTTCTCTATGGGGCATCAAATTATCCCCTCGGGATATCACTTATGATAAGCGCAAAGATATTAAGTCACAAGTTCTACCAGATTTCATCCCAGAGTGGACGGAATTGCAATATGCGGGTCCACCAGACCTTTTTAGCACATGGAGAATGTACTTTGATGGATCAACCAGAACAGAGGGAGCAGGAGCAAGAGTCATACTAATATCACCTCAAGGCGACAAAATGCGATATATTCTTCAGATGAGCTTTACAAATGCATCCAATAACGGTGCCCTGTTGCATGGCATGCGAATGGCCAAGGCCTACGGTGCAACTCGCCTCAAAATCTTCGGAGATTCCAACCTTGTGGCACAACAGGCAATGAACAAATGTGACGCTGTCAGCGAAAATATGGTCGCTTGTCGTGACTTATATGGCATCATGGAGGCTCAATTTGATGGGTGTGAAGTATCGCATATAGGAAGAGCAAGAAATGAGGAAGCTGACAATCTAGCAAACATCGGATCATTGTGTTTACCAATACCACCAGGAGTTTTTTGGGAGGAGATAGTGGAGCGATCAATCAAGGCGAAAAGAGTCTCGGAAGGCATAGCACCAAAGACAGGGAAAAAGAAGCATCCGCAAAAGGAGTCAGGGGCTACTTCAGAAACTAAGAACATAGAAGAGGCCATCGAAGAGAAAGAACAAGAAATCAAAGAGGTCATGCTAATTGAACCAGCTTGGATGAAGTCGTATATAGCATATATGGTTAAGGGAGAACTACCAGAGGATGTGACAGAAGCTCGACGAATCACCCGACAATCGAAGGCTTTCTGGATAATTAAAGGAGAACTATACAAAAGAAGTATTTCAAGTGTGTTGAAACATCGCGTAACACCCGAAGAAGGAAAAATTATATTGAAAGATATACATGAAGGCATCTGTGGTCACCATTCTAGTAGCCGAGCAATTGCTGCAAAAGCATTTAGGGCAGGATTTTATTGGCTCACTGCAGTACAAGATGCAAAAGACATTGTCAGAACATGTGAAGCATGCCAACGATTCGCAACAAAGCCTGGAGCACCAGCCACTGAGCTGAATCTCATACCCTTGGCTTGGCCTTTTGCATAGTGGGGACTCGACATGGTGGGAAAACTTCACAAATCATCGCCAGGAGGACACGTCTTTCTGCTAGTAGCATTCGACAAATTCACTAAATGGATTGAAGCAATGCCTGTCACCACCCAAGATGGAAATTCGGCTATGAATTTTATCAAATCCATAGTGTTTCCGTTTGGCGTACCGAATAGCATCATCACGGATAATGGGACCAACTTCACCTCCAATGATTTCAAGGAGTACTGCCAGGAGATGGGCATTAAAATAAGTTATGCCTTGGTAGCTCACCCACAAACAAATTGACAAGTTGAAAAAGCCAATGGACTAGTTACCGCTGGACTTAAAAAGAGACTACTGGCACCACTTGATAGAGCAAAAGGAGCATAGGTGGATGAATTATCATCCGTGTTATGGAGTTTACGTACAACTCCAAATAATTCAACACAAGAGACGCCTTTCTTTTTGGTCCACCGTGCAGAAGTCGTGCTTCTAGTTGAAGTATGACATGAATCGCCAAGAGTAGATGCATATAATGAATAGGAATCAAGAGAAGCACTTGAAGATGATGTGGATGCGCTTGATGAAGCTCGAGACGAAGCCCTCTAAAGAGCAACTATGTACCAGCAAAACCTGCGCAATTACCATAGCAGAAGATTGTGGACTAGGTCATTCACAGTAGGGGACCTAGTTCTTCGCCTCAAACAAGATGGCCACAAGAAGCTAGAATCACCATGGAAAGGACCATACATCATCACATAAGTTATTCCCGGAGGAGCATATCGACTGCAAGACAAGAAAACATGAGTAAATTACTCAAATCCATGGAACGTAGCACAGCTATGACGCTTTTACGCATAAGATTATTTGCAAAATGATAAGAATGCAGTTTGGCTTAAAAAGCCATGATGCCCAGGAGAAAAGGCTAAAATAGCCATTCGCTCAAAGAATAATGTACCGACAATTTTTTCCTTGTATATGAAGAGAAGTTATTTGTATCCTAATCTTTGCGTTCAAAGATCAATGCTTTTCATTGAGTTAAACAGCAATTATGAGCCTATGTCCAGATACAGGCATCCGAACATAGCCTCGGGGGCTACTCCCATTGGGAGCGCTAACACGCACCCGATAGAAATACCATTGTGTATAAAGTGCATTGATAAACTGCAAAAAACCTTTTGAGTTTTACCTTAGTGTATCCTTAAAAAGGAGTTACTCCCATCAGGAGATAGTATAAAAATAATAAAATTATCTGATATAAATCAGAAATATTGGCGGCCCAGTAGGCCAAATGCCAAAAAATCCAAAAACCTCGGATCACGCTCAGACGCGAGAGAAAATCCAAATGTCGTGTTCAGAAACATGAAGGTAAGACCCCGGGATTCATCCTGTGTGGCCTGGTAATCGCACAAGAATGCTCTCTGCCAGCAAAAATCCGTATCAACGATACGATGCAAAATCCCAATGGACGCGTTGGGTACCCGATAAAAAATACAAAACTGGAATTCAGTATTCGGTAAGACCTCAGCGGCTCGAACTGGATTACACCAGTAACAAAATTCCGGATTCAAGCTTGGGGAGTTGAGTTTGATGTAGGTCAACCTTGTTTTTGCCCAGGAGCAATTAACTGATTCCCGATCCGTCGGAAGCATCAGAGTCGTTGTACCAAAAATCCCTACAAAAAACAAAATCAAATAGAATAAAAGAAAGAAGAAAGTAAACTCTGAGACTCAACCTGAAAACTACGGATTCAGGTAGAGTCTCGGGGGCTACTGAGATTGGTATGATTACTCGAATGCTCACTATTCGCCACCCTACATTGGGTAAAAGGCCTACGGCCCATAGAGATTCCAGATAAAAGCCCAAGGAAGCAACCGACAAAAACTTCTTATTGTATTAGGAAAGAAATCATGAACCGACATTATGTTGGTATTGTAATCATGCGTGTATAAAACCTATCTGCATACAGCTTTGAGACCCGGCCTATTATATATAGGGCGGGAGAAGCCCAAGCGGGGGTACCGAAATCTAGAGGACAACTTGTAATAGGGTGTTTTTCCAATATTCAGGCGACTTTGTCTTTATTGTTTTTCTGACATCCGACAAAATCCCCAGCATTCTCTTTTTCGTGAAACCCAAGTCCATCACCATGGGCATTGCCGAGGTTACCCCTCGTCAGTCATAGTGGGAGTAACATTAGTGGTAACATAGATGCCACCTATGCGAAAAAGATGATGTGGTAAGCAATCAATAAAGAGAGAAGTAAATAGAGTAACATAAGTAATATGTTACCATCACATAACACTTTCCAATGCAAAATGTGTCTACAAAATAATAAATAAAGTTTGCTACTTATGTTACTACACTTACCACACTACCCACTAGTACGAAGGTAGTAACTTAGAGTAGTAACATATGCATATTACCACTCTAAGTTACTCCCGCCTCTGATTATAGGCCATAGAGCCAAGTTAATAAAACTAAGAAAGTTAATTACTCTACCTTATTATTGCCTCGTGTACAAATAGTTTCACTTGCATCATAGAAGAGAGAGAAAAAATAATAAATGCATCAGTGAAGAGAGAACAATTAATGAGATATGTCTTATAATCTCAAGAAATTTTAAAAAGGTCTCTGGCCTTATAATCAAAAACAGAGGGAGTACTCCAGGATGGAGTAGTACGTACCTTGCACGGAGTACTAGAACTATAGTAAGTTTCACGTGCCTTATACGTGAAAATTAGATAGTAATAGAAGTACCGTATGCCATATCATCTTTTATTTATATAAAACTATAATAAGTGATGCTAAAAAATAATTATACTTTCACGCCACGTCCATAAAGTATCGGGTGTATAATTGTTTCCTGTACCTTGTGTCATATAAAAATCAACCTACTACTATTAGCTACCTATTACTCGATATTCTCTAGAGAAATAATGAAGAAGATTCTAGAATTATCGAGAAGTGCATTTTGAGGTATGTGCATAGCGTTCACTATGCCAAAGACTATCAATAGAATATTCTACATGCTAGCATGGATAGAAGATCCAGCGATTTGCAATGTTGGGATTTGCCAGTCTTGATCAAATTGTCAAAGTTCAAAGTACTCCGTACACTATATAGTGTGGTAAGATTATTATAATAGGTAAAGATCAAAAAATTATAAATATAATCGAAATCTATAATGTATGGGTGTATATTTAATTGTTGTACTTTGTATCATGCATAAGTCACATTTATTAGCTATACTTAATACTTGATTTTTTGGTAACATGGTCTAGCAAAACGATGGAGAAGAGATTCTATAATGATGGAGAAGTGTGTTTGAGGTTTGTGCATAGCATACATTATGCTATTGAATATCAATAGTATCTTCTAGATGCTAGAATGGAATAGAAGATCCAACAACTGACGATGTTGGGATTCGTGATTCTTGATCCAACAGTCAGTATTCAAAATTATTCGTACACTATATAGTGGTAAGATAAGATTTTTCTTTAATTTTTTAAGAGGGTGTCAAATTTCTTGACATGTATATTCCTAGCAAGAAGTTGAATGGGGCCATACTTTGAAAGCATGTTTTTTATAAAACAATGCAAAATTTGTGTCTAGAATTTTTCATAGAACCGGTACATGTAAGATAACGACATGTGCTAGCTTTCCCCAAAAAATGTTTTGTTTAGTTAGTTTTATTTATTTTTCCAAAACATGGAAAAAATTGCCAACATGAAAATTCCTAGCAAGAAGTTAAAATCTATAAAACTTCAGAGATTCTAGATAGAGTGACTGCTCGGGTAAATAAAAATGGTTTTCGAAAAAGTTAGAAGGAAGTTATCTGATACATTGCAAATGTATCTATAATTTTTGATGTTCCATGCTTAGTTTTATCCACTTTCTTGTGTTTTGTCCACACTTTGGAGTACTTTTTATATGATTTCTTGGACTAAACTATTAACAACAGCCATAGTGCCAGCTGCCTGTTTTCTGCTGTTTTTGGTTCCAGGAAAGTCAGAAAATGAATATTCTCGGAATTGGACGGGACAAAAGCCAAAGTGCCTATTTTTCCAGATGTCATCAAGTGCCAGAATACGAGACGGAGAGGGGCCAGGGGGCCACCACACCACCTGGTGGCGCGGCTAGGCCTGGCCCGCGCCAGGGGGTGGTGTGGCGCCCCGCACCTCGGCCTCTCCTTATATATTGCCCTGGACGAAAACCCTAAGGGCACCAAAAATCCACGAAGAGTCAGAGTGCCATCATCTCCATCCCTTGATCGGGAGGGATCAAGCTCTTCCGGCACCGCCGAGAGGGAATTCACCCTAGAGGCCTTCTTCATCACCATGCAAGCCTCCGGTGTGATGCGTGAGTAGTTCATCCTTGGACTACGGATCCATGTAGTAGCTAGATGGCTGGTTCTCCTCCTTTGTGCTTTCATGTTTAGATCTTGTGAGCTCCGTTCATGATCAAGATCATCTATTTGTAATCATACATGTTGTGTTTGCGGGGATCCGATGGATATTGAGATGCTATTTCAGATTGATTATTGATTCTATCATGTCTTTGTTATTTGAGATCTTGCATGCTTTCCGTTGTTAGTAGCTATCTTGGCCAAGTAGATGCTAGCAACTCCAAGAGTTAGTATTTATGCTCGATAGTGGGTTCATGCCTCTGGTAATCTGGGGAAGTGATAGAAATCTCTAAGGTACTAGATGTGTTGTTGCTACTAGGGAGAAAACAATAATCCTTTGTTCATAGAATAATCGTATTATTTACTTTACACGCAGTTCGTAAAGCAATAATCTGTTGCTTGCAACTTAATACTAGAGGGGGTTCGGATGATAACCTGAAGGTGGATTATTAGTCATAGATGCAGTTGGATGGCGGTCTGTGTATTATGTTGTAATGCCCAATCAAGTCTCAAAGGAGTCAAGATGATTAGTATATGCATGTATTGCTTTCTCGATGTTTGTCAATTGCCTCGCTGTAATTTGTTCACCCAGCATGTTATCTATCTTAAGGAGAGCCACCTCTAGTGAACTATGGATCCCGGTCCTTTTCTTTTATATACAATCTATAAATTATTTACTGTTTTGTGTTTACTTTGTGCAAACTATTACTTCTTCCCATTCGATACGTTTAATCCTTTGTTTTCTGCAAAACACGGTGAGATTGACAACCTCATCGCAAGTTGGGGACAAAGTTCTGTGGTTGTGTTGTGCAGGTCTCCACGTTGCTACTAGCACCGGTAGTGCACCCTGCCAAAGCTCAGCTAGTAACACCTTTGGGGTGTTTCCTTCCTCCTACTGGTTCGATTAAACCTTGGTTTCATACTGAGGGAAACTTGCTGCTGTGCTCATCATACCTTCCTCTTGGGGTTCCCAACGAGCTCTACATCAACCACGCACCAGCACTTTTCTGGGCGCCGTGCATTGAGCCATCAAGCATATTTTTCTAGCGCTGTTGCCAGGGAGTCAAGGACATCTTCACAAGGGGAGTCCCTCATAACCAATCTCTTTGATTTGTTGTTTTTGTTTTGCTTAGTTTCTTTTTGCTTTGTTTGCTTGTTTTGTTATCAAAAACACACAAAAAATAGTTTTACTAGTTTGCTTTCTTATTTCAAAAACACAAAAAAATTAGTTCCTATCTTGAGTTGCCACTATGTCTAGCCTTGCTCCAATCACTATGTCACCCGAGGAAATGATTTTCACTTTTAAACAAGGAATTGAGGAAAGTTTTAAAGAAGCTTGGTCAAGAATCTCCGATCTACATGAAAAAACTGAGCCTAAAATGACTCAAAGCTTGTTCCTTAGCAGCTTTTACCTTGGGATTGCTCTTTGCTATAGATATGCTTTAGATGTTGTTGTGGGAGGAGATTTCCTCCAATGTAATGAGGATGATGCTATTAATTATATAAAGAAATTGATCCTCACTTACAACATGCCTAGCCAAACTGATATTTCTTTCCCAAAAATATTTGCTAGGTTGAACACTCTTGAGGCTAGCACTACTAGCTTAGAAAATTGCTATAACACGCTTAGGGAGCATCACAATTATGTTCCAATAAACTCTGAACCATCAAAGTGGTTCCCTACAGTAAAGATCAAGATAAACACTGAAACTTTTCAAGCTCGCTGTGATATCATGTCTGAATTTTGTCTTATGCCCAAAGATATTTATAAATCTCTGAATACTTGGGGGCTCACTGAAGGAGGAAAAGAAATATCTCTTGCTAATAATACTACCATATTACCTCTTGGAATAGCTGAAGGAGTGTCTACAAAGATCCTTGGGAAAACGATTTCTATTGATTATCTTGTTATTGAATGTGCAGGAAAAGGACAAATTACACTTGGAAGGTCCCTATTAGAACTCTTTGGAGCAGTAATAGATGTGGGAAAGGGGACCATGCATCTTTATTCTCCACCAAACAATCATATTTTCCCCAAGCTTAAGAATAAAAGTAAGAGAGGTAAGGGCAAGAAATTTGGTCTTAATGCTTCGTCACTTGAGAACACTTGATTTTTTCTTGCTTCTTATGCCTAACATAAAGGCGTTAAAGAAAAGTACTTATTGGGAGATAACCCAAAAGTTTTAGATGAGTCTTGGAAGTTATTACCTCTGTAATAACCTCTCCTTATCCTTTTTATTTGCTTTTTGTGCCAAAAGTAACCTCTAATGAGAGAGAAGTAATGATTGGAAAAGTTGCTGTCCCAAAATAGATTTTTGTGCTTCACTGTAAAAATTTGTGAGAGAGCTCTGTATGTAGGATTAAGCTGTAATTTTTTGTGCTTCTGCCCCAGGTTGTTATCTAACTTTCATTATTTCAACATGTTTCGATTTGAGCAACATAAGGTATTCGAAAAAATTCGTCTTTACCTGCTGGTCTGTTTTGACATATTTCTGCCATTTTCTGCATTTGCTTCTTGTTGGTTCCTTTTTGAGTTCTTTTGGGGAATTGAGCTTTTTGAGGGAAGTGCTACAGTAGCTAGTGTTCTAATGGAAGTTTATTTGGTGTTAGAACTGAACCTTAAGACTTATTTATCTTGAGTGCACTAATGTTGCTAATAAAGATTGTGTGAAGTTTTGTATGAAGGAAAATTTTCAGGTGTATGGAAGGAATGAGTAACGAGATGAAGGATGGACTAAAGCTCAAGCTTGGAGATGCCACGCGTGTCACCTCAAGAAATCTCCAAGAAGTAAAAGCGTCAAAGCTTGGGGATGCCCAAGGCATCCCCTTCTTCATCAATAAAAAATCCAGGTTTCTTCCAAACGCTTCATTTTTATTGTTTCATGCACAGTTGTGTTGTTCTTGGAGCGTCTTCTTTTTCGTTTTCATTTTGGTTTTCGTTTGCTTTTGTTTGCTTAGTTTTCTGAATAAATTGGTTGGACCTCCTCTTTCATACATTGGTTTGCAAATAGTTTGGTTTGGTTTGGAAAAGAGTAGGAAAGTTCATGCTTATGTGGTAAAAAGAGCTCGTTTTTGACTGTGGCCTATGCTTTGTCATGCCATTCTTGATATTGTTTTGGCTTTATGCTTAGTATTATTTGTTGTAGCATGACTTGTTATAAACAATTGAGATTGCTTAATGTGCCTTGGATGAATCATGTGTTGTTTTAGCATATTAAAGCATAGTGTAGTGGTATTCTCCTTTGATGCTTTATTTGGGTTGACTTGGCGCATGCTCACACCATGTTATGACTATCTCAACTCACCATAAACCTTTATGATCCTTTAGTTTTCAACTTGTAGTATCACTTTATGCTTTGATCAATGATGTTTTGTCGCTCTGCATGATTATAGCCATTATTGCTCTCTTAGTTTGTCGCTCCCAGTCTTTTGTTAGCCTCCATAACAAAGTATGAGTTCCACTCATGCATCCAACTCCCTAAACCAAGTTATTCCAAAGAGTCCACCATACCTACCTACTAGCTTATGCTATTCCAAGTATATTCATGCTTTTGTTTACCTTCCAAATTAAACTTGTTATGAGCAAACTAGTGATTAAAGCTCTCACGAACTTGATGGCACACTTTACTTTTTGCATCTAATAAACTTGAACCATTGGGTCCTTCTTAGTTGCGTATATGCTTGCGCTTTATAAGTTGAAATTAGCAGAACCATGTTTCATGGGGAACGCTTTCAACATTGCACTTGTACTTTGTACCCCGTTGATATCATGTCCTTTTGCTTACGGATCCCGGCGGTGTGAAATAAAAGTGGAACTTGTAAGATCATGGAGTTTGTATGTGTGTTAGAGAAATGCCTGGGCCGCTAGCCTAAGCCATGCCTAATCATGGTGGAAACTTGCAGCACCACCATAATGAGCACTCTATGAAGCATCTTCAATAAAAACCTATGCAAATAGAAAATAAAAAGATCGTTGAGATGCTCATTGTCTGCTTGCCTTGTCATTTTGATTATGGGAAAGCTCCCGTATCATGTGCAAGAGGTACCCCGTTGGCGGTTCTTAATGATACACATGTACTTACAATGACAAGAGCTTACTCGTGACTGAAGTTGAGTAGCATGAGGATCGGTCTTCGTAAGTAAGGGGCATGAGATTTCGGTTTATAACTTGTCAAGCATATCCTATTAGTTGTGTCACTTTAACCTTAATCACCTTAAAGATGCTTATGATAGGGGCAATGAGAGCTGAAAGCTATAAGTACCATAATTTTTGGAAGCTCTTTATGAGACTTGAATCCCTACTTCCTTTTAAAGGTCTTTCATCCACCATTATATTGAGTCTCCACCTTCTATCTTTATGCACCTACTTTGAGAGCATAGTGGCCATTCTTAGTTCTATGTGCATTGTCCCAAGACTAGTTGATTGATGCATACTTTGATATTGCTTGTTTTAAATTATTTGTATCTAGTCACTCTTATGAACTTTGAAGGTGTCCTATGCATTTATATTTGCTACTCTATTGAGGGACAAGCTGAATACTATTATGCTATGTTTTCTTTATGTGAAACAAACAAACGTCTTGCAAAGCATTGTTATTCATGAATCTTTTGTTTGTGCCTTTTCATGTTGCATCATAGTTTATTTGCTTATTGCTAGAACTTTGTGTTTCATGTTATGATTGAAGTACTATGATCCCAGCTTTGAATGTTTTACAAATACTTTGATCAAGTCTTTGATGGTGCATGTCACCTCAAAAATTATTCTTTCTTTTTATCACTTACCTACTCGAGGACGAGCAGGATTTAAGCTTGGGGATGTTGATACATTGCAAATGTATCTATAATTTTTGATGTTCCATGCTTGATTTTATCCACTTTCTTGTGTTTTGTCCACACTTTGGACTACTTTTCATATGATTTCTTGGACTAACCAATTAACAAGAGCCACAGTGCCAGCTGCCTGTTTTCTGCTGTTTTTGGTTCCAGGAAAGTCAGAAAATGAATATTCTTGGAATTGGACGGGACAAAAGCCAAAGTGCCTATTTTTCTGGATGTCATCAAGTGCCAGAATACGAGACGGAGAGGGGCCAGGGGCAACCACACCACCTGGCCGCACGGCCAGGCCTGGCCCGCGCCAGGAGGTGGTGTGGCCGCTCCCGGCACCCCCTCGGCCTCTCCTTCCTCCTATATATTGCCCTCTGGACGAAAATCCTAAGCGTCCGATCAAAAATCCACGAAAGAGTCTGTAGCCGCCGTCATCTCCATCCCTAGAACGGGAGGGATCTGAAGATCTTCCCGGCACCCTGCCGGAGAGGGGAATTCACCATGGAGGCCATCTTCATCACCATGCAAGCCTCCGGTGTGATGCGTGAGTAGTTCATCCTTGGACTATGGATCCATGTAGTAGCTAGATGGCTGGTTCTCCTCCTTTGTGCTTTCATGTTTAGATCTTGTGAGCTCCGTTCATGATCAAGATCATCTATTTGTAATTCTGCATGTTGTGTTTATGGGATCCGATGGATATTGAGATGCTATTTCAGATTGATTATTGATTCTATCATGTCTTTGTTATTTGTGATCTTGCATGCTTTCCGTTGTTAGTAGCTATCTTGGCCAAGTAGATGCTAGCAACTCCAAGAGTTAGTATTTATGCTCGGTAGTGGGTTCATGCCTCTGGTAATCTAGGGAAGTGACAGAAATCTCTAAGGTACTAGATGTGCTATTGCTACTAGGGAGAAAACAACAAACATTTGTTCATAGAACAATCATATTGTTTACTTTACACGCAGTTCGTAAAGCAATTATCTGTTGCTTGCAACTTAATACTGGAGGGGGTTCGGATGATAACCTGAAGGTGGATTATTAGTCATAGATGCAGTTGGATGGCAGTCTGTATTATGTTGTAATGCCCAATCAAGTCTCAAAGGAGTCAAGATGATTAGTATATGCATGTATTGCTTTCTCGATGTTTGTCAATTACCCCACTGTAATTTGTTTACCCTGTTATCTATCTTAAGGAGAGCCACCTCTAGTGAACTATGGATCCCGGTCCTTTTCTTTTACATACAATCTATAAACTGTTTACTGTTTTGTGTTTACTTTCTGCAAACTATTACTTCTTCCCATTCGATATGTTTAATCCTTTGTTTTCCGCAAAACACGGTGAGATTGACAACCTCATCGCAAGTTGGGGACAAAGTTCTGTGGTTGTGTTGTGCAGGTCTCCACGTTGCTACTAGCACCGGTAGTGCACCCTGCCAAAGCTCAGCTAGTAACACCTTTGGGGTGTTTCCTTGCTCCTACTGGTTCGATTAAACCTTGGTTTCATACTGAGGGAAACTTGCTGCTGTGCTCATCATACCTTCCTCTTGGGGTTCCCAACGAGCTCTACATCAACCATGACCAGCACTTTTCTGTGCGCCGTGCATTGAGCCATTACTATCACACACTTGTAGATCAAGATTTTGTTAAATTGGCATAAAGTCGTTTATGAGGATGAAATTAAAAAAATGTTATGTTCATAAAAGTTGGAAACTACCAGAACCAACATTGTTTAGTTAACATGCCAAGATGCGCCATCGTCTACTATCTAGATATGGGAACGCCATCAGCGGGTGTACACCTATCGTGGATAAAATTTTCACCTATATGTTAATCCCTCCATTTCAAAATATAAGATGTTTTAGCTTTGTGAAAGGAGTGTATATAGAGCCCTTTTAGTATGTAGGTTCATGCCAAACCTACATGAACCTACACACTAAGAATAGATACACTCCTTTCATAAACCTAAAACATCTTATATTTTGAAACAGAGGGAGTACTCCACTAGAAATGAGTTATCTACTCTAACATTTAGCCTAGTCACCACATATAACGAGACGTTAGCCCTAGTTTGGCGGGATTACTTATAGATCCACAAACTATGATGATGTGGATATATGGGCATACCCTTGGTCATTTGTCTTGAAACACAAGAATGTTTGCGCATGCTAATACAAACTATTAAACTAGTTTTTTCAAATGTTTTCCAAATTAACCTTTAGATTTTTTCGTGCAAATTATTTTTCATTGAATTTTTTCAAAGGTGATCAAATTTTTGGCGTGGATATTCCTAGTAATAAGTTGAATTGGTACGCCAAACTTTTAAGCATGTGGTTTCTCTTGAATTTTTCCAGAAGGGGACATGAGAGACGACTTTTCGTGTTTTTCATCTGCATTAATTGCCAATAGTGTGTACTAGTAAGTTGCATCTGCCTTGCTTATGAGACTAAAATAATGGGAGTATGACATATCATAAACATGTAATAGGTAAAGCTCAAAAAATAATTATAATTTTTAGCCACAACATATCCATAAAGTATTGGGTGTATATTTGGTTCTTGTACTTTATATCATGTATAAATCAACCTTTACTAGCTACCTAATACTTTGTTTTTTGGTAACATGCTCTAGATAAATTATGGATAAGTGTGTTTTGAGGTTTGTGCATAGCTTTCATTGTGCTAAGACTACCAATAGAATCTTCTATATACTATAATGGCAAAGAAGATTCAACGGTTAGCAATGTTGGGATTTGCCAGTCTTGATCTGCTAGCGGTCAATGTTCAAAGGTTATCTCACACTATAGTGGTAAGACTAGTATGTATATATGTGCAATGCATGTATTAACATTTGAAGGCCATCTACAATTTGCTTTAGCTAAAAACATACGTAATGTTGGCATGTTATTTTTCAATATGAAAGACATGATGGTTCTAGAACATAGTGCAAGTGGCTCAGTGATTCGTCATGAGCCACTGTTCAGACCACTTAACAATTATCAAGATTGGATAGTGTTATCTCCTATCTTATATTATCTTACTACTATATAGTGTGCGAATAACTTTGGACATTCACCGTTGGATCGCTAACCATTGGATCTTCTTTTCAATTTCAGCATCTTGAAGATTATATTGATAGTATTTAGCACAATGAGTGACATGCACAAACCTCAAAACACACTTATCCACCATTCTAGAACCTTCAGTCATTTCTCTAGAGCATGTTACAAAAAAATCGAGTATTAGCTAGCTAGTAAAGGTTGATTTGTACATGATATAAAGTACAAGAATCAAATAGATACCTTATAGTTTAAGGATACGAGCCGGACCTCGAACAATAGCAAACCTATATTTTCTAGGCAATTTTTTATATAGTGATAATATGACATACTTGTATAGTTCTATTATCTGAGACTCACGTGCAAGGCATGTGCAACTTATTACAACTACTAGTAAGTACTGTACTACTGTATATTGGAGTACATACTCGAAGAATTTACCAGACTCGTTGCGCAAGCTGCTAGCTGCTCGCCACCTCTGTTTCGAGAGTGTATAGTACTCTGACTATCCGATAGACTACGACCAACTGAAAATACGGCCGCTACAAGTACCGATATGACATTTCTCTTCTGAGTGTTAATGCCCCGGACCATCACTGACTGCGAAAAAACTCACATGCCGCCGATCGGTCACTCTGCATGTTGTCGTTGTTTATTCATTGGAGAAATGCTTGGTCAAAGAAAAACACGGAAAACAAGGTCCCCTTATTTATTCATTATAGCGGTGGGAGTAACTTAGTAGCACTGCTAGTAGTACTAGTATACTATTCCTTCGCAAAAAGCAGTTCAACTTCTCCTTCATTCCACTCTCCGACGAAATTTCTTTCTTCCATGAAAGGCATGTTACCATCACAAATACTTGAAGGAATCTTGGTGGATTGGCTGTGTCGTCCTTAGAGGTCTGCTTTGGCTCGAGGCCAGGCCCGAGAACAGTTCATCCGGCGGAAACATTCCTCTATTGGAACCGCCTCTATAGAGCGTCGAGTCACCCGCGGTAAACATGTGTTGGCCCTACTGGCCAATGATGTGATTTTGGGCCCCCTCGAGGCTACCAATCCTGTGGTGGCCGCATCACGGAGGTGTCAACATGGTAGGCAAAGAAAAGTGGACCTCTACAACAAAGCGCCGGTCCCGGTGTGCCTCCCTTTCGACTGTGATGGAGCTACGTCTGGGGGCACGCTCTGGCTGGACATCAACCGTGGCCAAGTTAAGCCTGTGCGAGACATCGGACAATCCTTCTGCCGGGAACGTATGGCTAGCGAGCATGCGACCGGGGCAGACAACTCGGGTGGGTGCCAGGTCGCCCTGGCGCTCTGGCTGGACATCAACCGTGGCCAAGTTAAGCCTGTGCGAGACATCGGACAATCCTTCTGCCGGGAACGTATGGCTAGCGAGCATGCGACCGGGGCAGACAACTCGGGTGGGTGCCAGGTCGCCCTGGCCGTGGTCGACACTGTCCTGGGTCTCCTGGAGCCTATCGATCCTATGCTGGCTCTTGCTTACGATCATAACATGCTTGAGTTCGAGCTTGAGCGCGAGGAACCTGCGGCCAGCGAGCATACGAACGGGACAGACAACTCGGTGGGCGGCAGGTCACCGTGGCCGTGGCAGACGATGCCATCCTGGGTCCCCTCGAGCCTATCGATCCTATGCTGACCCTTGCTTACCATCAGGACATGCTCGAGTTCAAGCTCGAGCATGAGGAACCTGCGGCCAACGAAGGTGCGGCTGGGGGAATCGACTCGATAGAGGGGCAGGTAGACCTCTTCGGACCTTCGCCTGACATTAATCACGTACCGTAGTGACTTCAGTCCTCGAATTGGTTTTACCAGATCCTTGGGTGTTCTCCGCTACTCCTTCCGAGCAATCTTGTCCCTTCGACCATGATCAACACATAGGAGTGTGTTGTGTTTTGTGTGTGAATCAAGCAATACTAGGAAGAGTATGGCTCGGCTACTCGGTTGAAATTGAGCCGGACCCGACTGCCTTTTCAAGCTAAATTTTAGGGGTCTTTGTGCCAATTGTATGGACTTCGATGTAATTTTATATTTTTGATATCCTTGATGTAACCTTTAATTCCACCGACCGTGTTGATTGAAGCATGATGCACTTTCGGGTGAAATTAGCTATAAAATTAAGCTTGAAAAATATAACATGTAATTTATCCAACCAATTCATGTACTATAGTAAATAAATGGTAGATGCTATGAACTCTAAGCCATATTAATCGTTCTTCCGTCTGAAAATAATTTTAATTCTTTACCATGCTAAGATGCACCGACCTATACCAAAATATGGGCACACCATCATTATCTTGATGATGACAGAGTATGTCCATGACCTTGGTCATTTGGCTTGAAGCCCATGAAAGTTCATACTTCCAAGCTAAAGCTCCACGCACTTAAATGCATGACTCTATGTGGATAAAACGAAATTAGGTCAAACTTGAATACATGTGAGCACGATAGACTATTACTCTTGAAAATTTCCAAAATTCTTTTAAAGGTACCCAGGCAGCCAATATATCAAGGGCCCACAATAGTTTTGAAAAATGTCATTACTGATTAGTATTTTCATACCGATAAATTTGACCACGAATGGAAAACATTCAAACAAAATAAAGCGTAAAACAAAAACATGAGACTTCATTACGCTTGTGGTACTTTTGCTAGTATTATTAATTTCCAAGAAAATTGATAAACATGAGTTTCGACAACTTTAGAAAAAACATATTCACATTATAGCCTACCATGTATGAACATTCTTGGGTTTCATTCTAAACGACAAATAAGGTCATGGCCATATATATCGATACCCTAGCTACACTTTATGATATGGTTCTCACATCGGATAGATGGATGATTCTTGGTGTAGTAAACAATGTTGACCGTAGGAGTTTCGAATAATTAGAAAAAAACATTTTTCACTTTTCCAAGTAATTACGGGGATGTTTTGTACTAGTAAATAAAATCAGAAGAATTTGGCTCGGAATGCGACAAGCGCGCCTTGTTTCCGGACATAGTGGACCATGTATGTTTTCCTTGTGATTCCTAGGTTCTATGAGTTTTAAAGGTTTGTAACTATATTAACCCGCTTAAATTACAGTACTGCCTACCAAAATTAGGTCAAATGTGTTGGCATATGTATATATCATGCACACCGTTTAGCTAAGAAAACCAAGTTAACTCAGTCGTTTAGCTCACTACAGTATATGGGTCTCATTCATACTTCCTCATCTAGCACTAGCACTAGACATACGTACACCTCCACTCGAGGGGCGGGCCCCTAGGGCGGTCGCCATTGCCATCCACATATCCATACCGCCTCCACCACAACTCACTTCTAGGCCCTTCCCAGCTATATCCAGGGTAGTCGGAGTTGCTATTTTCGCTAGGAGGAGCATCGCCATGCCTGGGTGCCATCTTCCACCACCACCTGACCCAAATTTTAGTGTGATATTAGCGGGATATTCTAGTTCAAAATTTTAGAGGATATTTTGAATAATTCAAACATGAGTTCTCAAGTTACTAAAACAATAAAGGAAATGATCCTCACAAATAAAATGTTATCAAACTCAAGTAATTTGAACATTACTCATAACTCAAATGAGTACATGTTTGAGATTTAAAAAGTTTGATACAAAAGGTAAAAGAAAAACCCTAAACACTAGACCTATCTATAACTTATACATTCTATTCCTCATCTTATCTCATCTTGATCCAAACCTACACTACCTATCTAAACCTCTCAACCTTGCTATCACTTGATCATCTCCAACCTTCAACACCCAACACATTAAAGGAATCTGGTATGATTAGAATGTTGGTTTTGCTCTAGGAAAAACCAAATAAAATTTGAATCCAAAATGAGGCCAAGTGGCTTGAGTTAAAGCAAATAAAACCCCAGGATATGATAGCCAAATAACTAGTAGAGAAGAATAGGAACCAAAAACCAATCATAATGCATAGATCACTACAGTAGACAATAACTATCTCCCCATAGGACATTAGACAAGAATCTAGAGCCAATATCCAATAATAATGAAAATACAATTTGAGCTGGTAAGCTAAATTGAGAAACACCAGATTAAGAAAGAAATAGTCCAGCCAAAAATAAATACCCAAGCCTTCGATTCATATTAAAACCACAAACATTAGAGGATGAACACTTAATAGTTCATCACTCCAAATTATTAGGGACTATCGTAAATCAAGGAATTATTTAAAACCCAATTAGATCATGAACTAGTAGGATCCCAGAGTACAAATGCATCCTGGTACACTGACAATATTCCCAAAACAGGCTAAAAACCTAGTAATAGAAACCATTCCAGAAATTCTCAACTTCACTAGTGGGAATTCTAAACCTATAGGAATCATAGCAACCATCAAGCCAACCTACTAACCAAAGTAAAATCCTAGGCCTATGAATCCTACCAAGACCATGTAAATCCTAGAAATGTAGAACTTAAATAATGAAACATGCAAACTAGTAGAAGTAATAGGAATCACAGTACATGAAGAATAACCAAAGGAATTATCAAGGCTTTAGGAAATGCCTAAAACCCTAGAACTGTAGGAATTTAAAACATAACTAATGGAAATTATAAAGCAATCAAACCTCATAGCAAGGGATCCTTTAACAATCATCCACATGGAATTGTAACACCCCAGCTTTAGTTAAAACCAAATAGGGTTTGAATTTGTGCATTATCTTGAGCATCATATATTTTTAAATGCATGCAAGAAAATTATGTAAAACCCTAAACCCTAATTTCCCCCCCTCTCTGAAATTAATTCAAATGATTTTGAAAAGATCAACAGTGTGGAGCCCAAATAGTCTAATGGGTTCCAACAGTTTTTTAAATATATACAGAACCCTCTGGTATTTTGAAATGGTTGAAAACAAATTTACAAAAGGAGTTTACAAAATAGAAAATGATAAAAACATTTGGAAAAGCTTTTGCAAAATAAAAAGAGAACCAGACCCATATAGGACACGCAGCCTAGCTCTTCTCTTCCCTCCTCAAACTTTTGCTCGGCCCAACTCTGGCCCAACTGCAGCCCATACCCCTTTAGTGCCTTTCTATTTTATTCTCCCTCGAGCAGCAAGATAAGCAGGTGCCTGGCGCTGCCGCCGCCGTTGATCCATACCGCCATGATGCCCACTGCCGCATCATGCCATGCAGAGGATAGGAACCAGCCCCTCATGCCTCTCTTCCCCTCTGTTCGTATCCGCCCCCAAGAGCTCTCTCTCGTTTTTCCCCTTCCTGGCCAGAACCCTAGCTCCTAGGAGCTCCGGTGCCCTATCGCTCCCGACCACCTCTCGCTCGTTTGAGCGCACCAGCATGATCATGGTGGTCTCCTAGCTCCTTCTCCCCAAAATGCACAAGCAGAGGAGGTTCCGGTCACCCTAGTACCCTCTCCTTCCCTGATTGCTTCCTGTACCGATCTCCCGTTGTGCGCCACTGTGCTCAGTCGCCAGCCACCGTCATTGCCAATACTCGAGCTACCAAAAAGTGGTGGCGCAACCACTGTTGGACTCACCATCCTCTTCTAGTTCAAATCTTATATAAATAAGAAGATCATCCCCACTAACCTATTTCTCTAAACATGCAGCTATGACACCTCAGCAATCTCACAACGTGAGCCACGTCACAACATTGCATGCAGAAAAGTGCGGCTGCCTTCCTGCGGTGATGCCTTCCTAGCTTCCGGACCCATCGTTTCCCTGTTAATTGCTTTAATTGATTTGACAGAAATGCCCTATTGCGTTTATATCAGCCCATGTCCTCTTCAACTCCGATCCAATCTCCTTTTGGGCAGCATCTCGCTCCTATTCATAAGTTTTAGCAGCCATCTCTTTTCTTCACGAGCTGATTCCCCGGTTTCATGTTGTCATTGTAGGTCGATCCGATCTCCTAAGGAAGATCACGCCCTTCACCACTGTTCAGGTCTATGCCAATCTCGGTTATAATTTTTTAATGAAGTTTTTATTTTTGTCTGTATCAATTGGAATGGATTTAGTGAGTCTCGGTTAAGCAATTAGCTCATGTTTTAGTTTTCTTCGTTACCCCCGGCTGGATACAGGATGACCCTCTTTAATCCTAATTCTGACCTTTATTTTCCCCTCATATGGATTTTGTTTTCAGCTTCTACTCCCTGAATATGAGATCAGCGATCTAATCGTTCAGACTCCAGAGCACAGACTTATATATATCAGATCGGCGATAAAATCGTCCAGACTCTAGAGCAGAGTTACATAAACCAAAATCCTTGAAAATATGACCTTATTTTCTTGACAATTCATATCTGCAGGGGATGTGCATAGGCGAGCCAGACAATACCTCTACAGTTGCTGGCGAATGGGATGATTGGGTATTATGGTAAATTGATAAGCTCTGCACTTTATTTTTGGTTCCCGTAAGTGAAATCTTCTAATGCAGTCTAATATGATTTGAGCTCCTTTTTCCTTTTCATATATCACACGTAGCAAGATTATCCTACATCTGGACCTGAATGTTTTCAATCCCACAGAAGCTATCCATCTAACGATGGTTGTGGGACAAGAAAATGTACATGTTCATACGGTAAGAAAATTCAGGAATTCTGTAGTTCCGCATTTCAAAATAAATGTCGGTTGAAATAGATACACATTGTTTCATTGAACGTGGACATTTTTTTTACATGAACGTGGACATTTTCTACATTGTTCATTCGGAAAGCATCTATTCAATATGTTTCTTATGAGCTTGGTTGATTTGACAAAGTACAGTGCGAGTTACAGTTATATGTGGATATATTGAACCTCCCAATCTCTGTAACTCCAAGTGTTCTCTGTTTTCTGTCCATTTCCATTTTCTGTTCTAGAGTGCTCAAAGTGTTCAATCAGGAACTTGAAGAACAATGGCCTGCATATAGAGATTACATAAGTTAATACAAAGATGAAAATTAGCTGCTCGGTTTATTAACATTTCCATTTTTAAGTAAGCATTGTGCATGTATACATCTGTAGATGCAATTCTAAGACTTCTGCAGCTTCTCATTTTGTTAACAATTTTGGAAATTTGTGCTAAAACATATTCGCTATTCGATGATTGTTACCTTATGCATGTCACGATGGAATCTACGCATCTCTTGCTGCTATTATATAGTAGTGCTTGCATCGACCATTTCCTACTCCATTGTAAAGTTTCTACTTTCTAATGGTATGGAAAATTTATTATTTTATAGTTTATAGTGACATTTTTTCTAATCTATCAAACCGATGATTGTTTACAGGATTATCAAATCTGATTAGTTCAGCAACCTTGAAGAAAGAAGACTGGATCATCAGCAAATATATTTATGGCCGTGACTTGCAGTTAGATATCTTGGCCATGATATCATATGTCGTATTTTTTTATCCAGATCGCTCTATACAATAATTATGTTTAGCAGAAAAATTAAATCTCTTTTATTCATAATTGAGGGCAACACTATTTAGTGGGTCTGATGAAGCAACATGATTCTTTCTCGATTGTCTTTTATTGGAAGTTTGTTCTTTATTAATATAAGCAAATATTTTAAGAATGTTGGTATAATTGTACCATTGGGTGGTCTTACTACTATATTATAAACTTTTGTTAGAAAATATTTTCACTAGGTACCTACAATTAAGTTGAAAACTATTGGCAATGTAAAATTATCTGATGTGCAATGATGATATTTCATAACTACAATTTTAAAACCATTCCCGCAGCAAGGCGCGGGGAATCATCTAGTTGAACAAGTGGCTCTGCCTCTCCCGCTCCCTAGCACCGTCGCTATCGCCTGTCTGATGTGTCGGCCGGTGAGCCGACATGGCCAGTGGGTCCCATTGACTCGGTTTGACTATGCCTACGTGGTGCCTTACGTGGTCCGGTGTGGCGCTTGCGTGTTGCCTGCGTGGCGCTGGCAATGTTTGCCAGCATGGCTAGGTGATGTGTTTCGCAGGTCCCACCAGTCAGTGACTGGGGCTAGACCTAGTCATAGTGTTAAAAGGTTAAAATCCCCCGCTGATGTCATCTTGACGCCAGTGTGACATAGTAATTCCTTTTAATATATTCAAAAAATGGTTTAAGCTTGTAAAAATCAATATATTTCAATCTATAAGTCAGAAAAATATGTATAATATATCAAAAAAATTAGAAAAATGATATCTATCTCTTAGCATCAAAATCATGCATTATTAAGCAACTTACATGACAATTTTAATTAGAAAACAAGATGAACCCCCACAAGTGATTTTGAGGCTTCCCTATTTTAGGGTTTAGACCCTTCAGACCCTGTTTAAAATGATCAACCATGTTTTAGGGTATCATTTTAATACAACTCAACCCTTCATATCATCATACTTGCTTGAGAATTGTATCAATGCCATGTGTTGATTGTTTCCCTTTTCTGGTGTTTTGGTTCTTCCCGGTAGAATTCAAGAACGAAATCGAGATCAAAGTCAGAGATCAACACCATCGAAGATTTAAGATCAATACTTGACCAATTATAACCAAGTCAAGTACAAGATGTCCTAAGATTTGCTTATTGGTTATCAATGGGCAAAGGCAGGCATATCCCCACCATTATGTAACCCTATGATTTTGAAAGCATTTCAATTCTTGCCATGATGCATACGATTCTACTATGGTCTTTTACTGATAGATAGAGTATCCTATCTGTTGCATTACTCCCTTTGAGCTTATATTACCTGATCCACTTCTCCTAGCATAACTAGGTTTGTCTTGTGTGCACTGGTAGAGCTTATATATGTGTCCTGCTTAGCCATGCTTAGCTGTTGGTGCTGGTTCATCCAAATGGTGTATCAGGTGCAAATAATCTAGTATGACAGGAGAACGAGGTATGAAGGTAATATGAGGTTAAACATTCTACGGCTTGTATGGAAGGCCACGATGGGATGTGGTTTTCATAGTCCCATGCTTGCCACTACTAGGACCCGAGTTCTTTCCTTTGGAACTGAGATGAGCATATAACCACACGGGTCTTGGGATCCCCTCTACTAACTGACTTGCCTAGTAGATTCCATGAGTCACATAGTTTGGGTGTTCCATTCGACATATCCATTCTGGTTGTTCTCGAAGACTGTGAAGGAGGTGCATCATAATAGGTAGGGAAGCATGGACCGAGTTGCTTGGGGTGGATAGAGCCCCTGATAAACTAACCTCGCCTCACATCTCTAGGGACCGGCTTTGGGATTTGACCCGTGATGGTGGAACCCTCCTTAGGGCGTGACTCATGGTCTCGGCAATAGCAAGGTAAAGGTCGTGACCAACCACCCTCTACGGGCCTTCCAAGAAAGAGGGCTAATCATGTGGCATTAAGAGATAGTTGGTACATATGGGTAAAGTTGTACACCCCTACAGGGTTAAATCTTTTCAAAAATTCGTGTTCACGGTTATGAACGCTTGGTGACCAGATTCTAAGATCATAGAGAATTTTAACCTAATCATAAAACTTGGCAGATAAACATGTTCTTTAGGATGCTGCCTCATGGGTATGAGGGGTGATCCCAGTTGATAGGTGATGAGGATGATGATGATTTGGTGGATATCAAAATATATGTTGATTATAGTTTGAGTTTTTGCTCTCTTATCCCCATTTAAAATACTTTGATTAGACGAGTTTCTTCTCCCTCCTGTTTTACAAACAAAGGTGGCTTTATGAAAAATAACTCCTCCAACCATAAGTCTTGCGGAGTAGATCCTGTACTCACCTTTGCTTCGTTGATACTCTTTTAGCAGCGTAAGTGTTTCCCTGAAGATGAGTTTCGTACGACATCGACACTGACGAGTGGCTTAGGGTTGCCGGATGAAGCCTGGAATCTATGGGCTGGGACATCATCGTTATGCTTCAGGCCTCTTAGGCCATTTGTTAAGTTTGTTGTAATTAATAGCATAATTTGCCTTCTATTGTTTGATGTTTGTGGTTAGTGACATTTCCTTGTAATATTTTGGTTCTCTGCTCAGTTATGAGTTTGCTGTAATAATTTTTGTGTCGCAGGGTCACTGCTGTGTTACCCATTCTTCACTGGATATCCTCGAGCTCTAGGTTAGGATTATGTCAGACTGAGGTCTGGGATTTGTCTATCCCTGATCCCGGGGGTGTCGCGGGACTCATGGATGAAATCCACTTAGAAATCATTTATAATATTAGGATAATACACTTGGCATGTTCCAAAACCTGAACATGACAATAACCAAACCGATATTCCTATTTAGGCATATGAAGATACTTACCCCTGCATATACAAACAAAGAACTTATATGCCAATTTTTGCATACACACATAAGTTAAAGCTAGCTTGGGATTAACCGCCGAAAGCAACATGCCACTTATGAATAAGTTAGACAATAGAGACGGTTTCACACTTACCTAAGCAGGTGAATCACCTAAATGCATGGCATAGGTTTCATCACCATAGCCATTTAGGAACACTATAAATAGATGACCACCTCAGACCCCAGAGCTCACAACTCACTAGTCTAGCTCAGAGTAAAAACACACACTAGTTTTGAGAGGGATCTATAAGGTAGAAGAAGTAAGAAGAAAGAAGAGGAACTTGAAGAACACTTCAAGAACCAGAGGGAGAAGAAGAAGCTACTACAGATCTTCATCAAGCAAGCTTAGGAAACTATAAAGGTTTTAGCTTAGAAACTTTTAGTATGGGTAGGATAATAATTAATAGAAAGGGTAGAATATTAGTAGTAGAACTAATATCTAGAACCAACAGATCATCTAGGATGATGATCTTGTTGCTAGGAAGTAAGCACAAGCACGGGAACTGGATTATCATCTGTGTATACTCAATTAAGAGGCATCAAAGACCATAATCAAGCACTTATACCCTATGCACAATATATTAAACCTCCCTATGCACAACCTATTAAACCTTGATTGGATAATTGATTGATTAATTAAATAAGAATTGAGTGAGAACAGAAATGAAAAGAAGTAGTAATTAACTAAACCACCTTAACTAAGCAGCAACCTACAATGAACTATAGTAAAGATGCCTCATTTCAAGTGAGTGATGAAATGAAATCATAAGCAACATCCTCTTCATCCCCTAAGAATTGTAAATTTAGAGGATGAAAAAGACACCATGAATGACAACACATCAAACTATGCATTAAGAAATAAACAGTAATTCAGAACATTTACTAAACCATTAGCTCATTTGAGTTGTGGAATTTGACTGGAAGAAAATCATTTAAGAAACTAACACCATCTAAGTAATATAGTAACAAATTATGAATAGAATCTTAACAAGTATTGATCATGCAAATGAAAGGATGAGTACACCACACCTAAGAATAGCCAGTATAGCAAACCTCACACTAACCTAACAAATCACTTAGAGCATAATAAAACACTAAATCAAAAACTGTAGAATACCAGCTTAAGGAACATTAGTAGATACCTAAAACCTAAATCATGTCAAACACTAGGGCAACAATTAGCCTACTAGACCACACTAGAATACTCTAGAACACACTAGAAACATCTAGAACTACCTAGAACCTACCAGAAACCCTATAATTGAAAATCCCAGGAAGAACACATGGGAAAACCGTAGAAATTGGGGGAAATCCCAGAACAACTAGAGTAGAGATCTTTATAGAAAGAAAAAGGAGAGGGGAAATTAGCTTAAAAAATGGGAGCCTAGCTCAACACTAGTTGAGAAGAGGAATAAGAATAGTAGCCATGGTGGCGACTAGCGGCACAGGGAGTACCCTAGAGGGGCATCTCGACCTGCACCTAACACAGTATCTAGAGGAGATGGCATAGACACCTCTAGGAGCCATCTCAATGGCGGGGAGAATGCTAGAGTTACGTCGGAGAGCCACTACAACGCCATCACTGAAACCCTAGAACGGGTTAGGGTTACGAGTAAGCAGTAGGAGGCGAGAGAACAAATCTATACGGTAGGAAGGTAGATTAGGAGGAGGGGAATCGTTAGACGGAAACATGGCAGAGAGGGAGGCCGGAGATGGCCAGGGTAGCGGGGCAGAGCAGCGGTGGCATCACTGCCATCGCCTCTAGAGACATAGAGCTCACGTGAGAGAGAGTGAGGGGTGGGGCTGTGTGCGTGGACCTAGTGGGTCCAGTCACTTAAGTGATCGGACTGATTGGTGGGCCCAAGGGAATTTTTGGTCTTTTCACAATTCTCTAAATGCCCATTTAACCAAAAACCTTTCTAGGGATTTTAGTAAAATAAAATAAACATAACCCTAGATAGATAAAATTGAGTAGAGTACAAAAAGTAATTTTTGTAGATTTTTAAATATAGTTATGATGTGATGAAAAATACAAACCACTTAAAATGGATTAAAACCCTAAAGGGAAATGCAAATTCCAAATTAATAAAGTAAAAATAGTTCCAAATAGGAAAAAATATAAGGAATGAGAATTCCTATTTTTCTAGAATTATAAAAATAAAATAATCAAAAAGCCTCTAATAAAACCCTACAATAAATATTAAATAACCAAAAGGGAATAAATACCCCAAAGGTAGTAAATAACCCATAAAAATATGAACCCTTGATTATTCATGTTGTGAAAATACTTGAAGTTATATTATACAAATTCTTAAGAAACAAAAGAAAACCTTGAAAATAAAATGAAATTCTAAAGTAAAAAAAATCGAAACTAGGGATACTTTAATAAAACCTAAAACACATAAATTAGGAGGCGAAAAGAACAACCAACCAAAACAAAATAGTTATCTAGGACCCTTAAACATGCATTTGGAATTTATACATTGTCCATACTGGACAGTGATACTTATTTGCATAATTAGAGGTCCAGAATAGTACAGAATCTTCGGATTTCCTAAATCTAAAAAACTCTACCAAGTTCACTCTTTCATACCTTGTAAGACCAAACTTACAATATTCATTGCAAGAGAATGCTTACTCGTCCATTGACGTATTTAAGAAAGCATTTTCAAAACCTTATCACCTGCACTTAAAAGAAAATACTAATTTCATAATAAGTATGAATTAAGGATTATTCAATCAGGATAGTCAGATAATCTAAAATGGCGGGCGGTGAAATCATGGTTAAGATATGGGAAACCATATGGTGGATATTCCACTATACCAGGTATACACCTAGGATTAACAGCCAATATAGTCAGTGATTGTTGCACCGTACAATAAAACGGTAGCCACAAGTTTCGAAATAAGACAGAGAAGTCACTTGTACCTTTTTTTCCTTTCGTATGTCCTCGTATCGTAAGTCGGGGTGAGATCCAGAGAGGAGATCAGCGAGTGGGAGCCCGTAACGTACCTATCTTGTACTTTAGGTTAACAACTTAGCATATTAGAAGGGAGGGTAATTAAGCATAGGTCTCTTGACTGAAACTCATTACAATGGGTGGAATACGGGGTTGTGGCGAATGATAGTTATTGGCTTGAATCTTGACTGAGTCTCGAACCAAGAAAGTTTGAACAGGAAGGCATACCCTTTTATGCACTCAGGCTTTAGATCATTTGTGGAAAAAGTAGTACCCCTCTCGAGAGTGTATGAACCGTGACATTTTACTCCCTATCCTGGGAAAGGATTACGAACGCAGCGGGAAAGGGATTCCGTGAAATCCTGTATAACCCGTGGATCTTGACGGACATAGTTATTCAAAGACTAAAACTTACCTTTTCTAAAAACCCGATTTCGAAAACTAAGAATAGTCCCAGGATTTTTATCCACAGCTTTAGATAGAGCATCAGACAACCACTATAGAATTTGCTGAGTATGCTCGTACTCAATCTATACTTCTTAAAACCCCTTCTTAGGTACCACGAAGATTGAAGACACGACTGCTATAAAAGACACCACCAAGGAGGAGGTTTATTATGATGAACCCAACCTCTCAGGTGGAATTGAAGGCATAGACTACAAAAAATTTGGAATAGTAGAGAATAACATAGACTTAGAGGAATAGTTTCGCATGCATAGGATAGTCGGGCTAAGCAACCTAGACGTACCCAATAAAGTTGCAATGCTCCAATGGCACTTAGAAGTGCCATTGTTCATTAAGCTAGTGGTTTTAAATTTCTTAGTAAAAGTGAACCCTCACTGGACCGAGCTGAGGAGGATCTTGAAGCTTATATTGTTCTTGTGTTGTGAGTAAGGAATAAAGTATTAGTTGGACCCGCAATGGTTCTGTTGTACCACTATGAGATTGTAATATTTACCGAGGAGGACTTTGTTATGCCAATTACTCGTGCTCTACAATGTAGTGGAGCACTAGGTCACCGCAGTACCAGTCTGGGAGACGCTCACACTTTACCAACAAGAATTGTCTCTAGAGTCACGAATAATCGACACAGCTGGTTGAGTTGCTTACGCACATTAATTTCCACTCTGGTCCTATAAAAGTTTCCCACTAAATCAGCTGAGGGAGGTTCAAGAGATATGTATGCCCCCACTTACTGGCCAAAGTCTTCAACATACCTTTTGTACCCATCCGACAGATCATGAACCTGGATCCACATGAGCACAATATTTAGACGATGTTTTGAATCCATCAAAGAGAGATATCAACACACTCTTTCCCTTCAACACCCATGGACCTCCATATATTACTTTCTCCCACTTTCCTAAACATGTGAATTGAAACACAGATAAATTGTTCTCTACCACCCAAATCTTGACCTCCATAGCCAATTCTCATGCAGATCGCATGTTCTTGAAAAATCAGTAGTGACTAGACTTCGTGCACGTATGTACTTTCGCTACATCCATCCAACGCTTAGCTTTCTCTGACCGCTTTACTTCCTCTTTGAAGACGAGATCATCTAAGTCGTACTCAGTCAAGCCAAGCCTTGCCATCATACTCGCCACATCATCCAGAGTGCTCGTGCCCCCAAGAGGACGCAAACTCCTTTGTCGTCATGAAAACGATCAGCCAAAACTCTAAATCGCCAAGTGTACCTATAGAGCAGCCGCCAGCGATTCAAGGCCGAGAAGGGTAACAGGGCCCACCACCCTCCCCCCTAATCAGCCTGAGATTCTCTGGTGTCCGGTGACGGTTAGGGATCGAACATGTCGGTGGCGCCGCCGAGAGAAGACTAAACCATAACGAGAGGGAAGATTTTTTTTACTTGCAATATCTTAAAAACTTATAATCCATATTTCTAGTCCATAGAGAAAGAGATTTCCAATCCAAGAAAACAATAGGACTCTCTCTATCCTAAAAATGATGTCAGTTATTTATCTAGATTCATGTGCATACTGTACGGATGGAGTACTAAGATTCATCGTCGTGCAAAAATTCAGGACCAGGCTGTAGCTTTAATTATTTACTTCTAGTGTCCTTTTTGTAAATTGTACTCCACTCGGGGTCCTTCGAGACCCCTCGCTGTTAAAAAAAAATCGCCGTGCATGTCTCTAAGACAGTGCTCGACACAATAGTCTCTCACACGGTAGTCCTATGTATCTGACTACTTATTTAGTACTACGAAAAACTGATAAATCATGAGAGCACGCCCTTCGCTACGAAAATTTGCGTGCAGTCACACTTAGATCTGGGTCAGTTCAAAGACGTTGATGGGGTTGACGAACGACTGGTTGCCAAAGAAGATGGTCCTCGCGGCGATGGCAGACACCGCCTGCGTCGGGTGGTTGCCGTCCCAGAAGAGGTGGTCGTCGCGGTTGCCGCACAAGGGTACCGCCTGGTTACACCCTGACGCTCCGAATGGCCCCGCGCCGCAGCACGCCGCCACCAGCTCCGTGAAGTCTGCAACAAGAATCAGTCAAACATCGATCGCAGTCAGAATTCAGAAGTAGTCACCGATTGAACCGGTGCTTAAAAAGAACCAGATAATGCCAATCGGTTATTACTCCAGTCGCTTGTCCGTGGGTTGGCGAAGACGAAGGAGACCATGGTGTAGGCGTCTCCGAGGGAGTAGGCCATGCCGGGCAGCTCGTGTGCCAGCTCCTGCAGCATCGCGGCGAGCATCGGGTATGACTGTAGCGAGAGGTCGTTGAGGGGGTCGAAGCAGCCCTGGGTGCCCATTTGTTTGAGCCGCCGCAGCCTCTGTGACGGGGTGCAGCCCAGCGGCGGGATGCTGACGATGCTGAACTTCCTCGCGCCCAGCTTGTACAGGGACTGTGCAGAATAATGCAGGTTCAGTTTCAGCTCTGAAGGTCTATTACCTGAACCTGGGTAGGTGAACGGCGGAACGGGTGAAATTGATCAGGTGACTAGTGGTACCTTGAGATAAAACTTGTAGGAGGCGACGAGCCCGGCCAAGAACTTCCTGTCGTTGCTACGGGAGAAGGAGTACTCGAACATGTCGTTGCTGCCGGTACTGATGAAAAAGATGGACTTGGAGAGGAAACTGGCTGTTCTCCTCGAACCTGCGCTCTCGTACATGTGCTCTACGACCGTCGCGAAGAACTCCAGCTGCAGCTTCATCGGGATCACCTCACCAGCCTGCACATAAAGTTCAGACCTGTCAGTCCTGCACTGCCACTCCAACGCTCCATATATGGTTGAAAAAGAGGATATGTTTTCGTAAGGTTTAAAAATCTTTACTATCAAACGGCCGGTGTGATCCCCAAGTCCTGACCCTCCTGACGCAAAGTTGACGCCCTTGTTAAACATGTGTGATTTGTGGGGCCTCAGTAAGGAGAGGAAGGCGGGAGGGCTCATCGCGAAGCCAAGTAGCTGGGCTGTTCATCATCGAAGCATGAACTTGTTAAGCACCGCCGGTCGAAGAAGACTCTCACAGCCATTACCCTTGACGTACCTAGCTGGTCTGCTGTGTTGAAGCCATTGCTGAACCGGCCAGTGGGCTTGGAGGTTGGGAAGTCCACGCCGTACTGCGGGAAGTTGGCTTTGCCCTCCTTGCGCGCCCTCAGAAAGTTGTTGTTGCCTACATCGACGGTCGAGTCACCGAACACGAAGACCGCGGGGACGAGCAGGGGCTGCGTCGCCTCGGCGTGCTTCGCCACCATCACGAGCAGGCACAGAGCCACGAGCACATATGAAGCAGTTTGGTTCGCCATTTCGGGGCTCTGTTGCTTGCTGCTGTACTTGGACCTCGGTTTCAGGTGCTGCATGTTTCAGAGTACGTCATGAAGCATATATAGGTTCCAGGGAACACAAATTACCCAGGATAAAGCGTAGAATAATGGAGTTTTCATCGAGTATGTCGCCCGCTAGTACGCAAGCTGGTTGTTTTGGATTACCAGCTTGTAACTTCTGGTAACTGTATGTCCTTATTATCAATCTTTCAAATTGGTTAAAGCTGTATTAGAGACGAAAAATATACGGCAGCATAATCAAACGAAATCAAACAAATTATGGTTCAGACTGTCTTTGAACAAGTCCTGGCCTGCAGAACGGTGCCCTGGCTGGAGGCCAGAGACGAGAACCGCACACAGCTGGCTTAAGAGTAGTTATACGTTTGGACCTTGCGACACCAGGAAAGAGCAATCTAACATTAAGAAACAGTAAAACTTAACCATCTAGGAGTCACCCAGCGATTCTGCATCCTCAGGCGTCCGATTACTCGCTTGAACAGTCCAGATCTTTCCCGTCCAGTCAAAACGTTACAGAAAGCTGCTTCAACGTAGCTCGCAGCAAAAGCCGGCCAAACGTTATTTGGGCCGCTACTCCTCAGGTTGATCGACGGAATCTCTGCTTAATCGGGCCAAAAACAGGCCATAGGTACTACAGGCTCACTATCTAATCCACTTTGATTTGTTTGGTACGGGAGGAAAAAATGATGCTCGTACTAGAGAACTCCCATGTGGCCTGGTCACGGCTGATAGAGTAGGAGATGCGGCCCACCCGATGCAGTCCTCGCACGCCAATGGAGTCCTCCGCACCCGATGCGGCAGGGAGAAGCGAAGAGTCGCGGCGGCGCCGAGTGATGCGGGGCGGGTGATTCAAACCAGCATTGAAGGAAGCACTGATGTGCGCCTCTCAGCCGGTAATTAATGGACTTACGTTACTGTACCGCCGCCCTACATCAGGCGCCTGTGTGTATATATGTTTCATCTCCACATCATCGTTTGGCCCTCCCAACTTTCCTCTACATGTCTCTCCCCCTGTGGTGATGGTGATGGTGATGGTACACCCAACACCCTAACTCCCACTCATAGGCAACGGCCAGGGAGCCGAGAAGGTAGGTGTGAGGGGGATCACAGCGAGGCTGCAGTGCGGCCATGAGATCCATCTCGCCATCTTGGTAAGGAGTTATGCACCTCAAATCTTAAATGTATTCATGGTTTTTACTTAGGTAGCCGGCCTCATGTAGTTGGTGCAGATCCGCCATTTTTGCGGGGATTGGGGTTCGTCTCCCATCTTTCTCTCTTCTTATGGTTTGATCTTGAGTTACAAGTTGCAAATGTTGAGTCCGCTTACAAGAATGTCAATGATATTCATGGATTATTTGGCAGATATAGGAAACAAGCTAACCGTGACAAAATTACTTGAATGATATTCATGAATATAATTGAAGGAGAAATTCTAGCAGCTACTCATAAGACCAGTCGGCTAGGAATCTGGCGAGGCGAACTTGCATCAAAACAGAAGCCCACTAGCTTCCTGACCTTCTTCTCCAGAGCGAACGATGAGGAGGAGGAGCAGGAGGCACCGTTATCAGCAGCTTGAGGATGCAGAGGAGGATGAAGAGGAGACAGCTGTTGCTGTGGCTCGCCAACGCAGGACAAACCGCTGCATCGCTGGTCCAGGCTGCTCACATTTTCTTATCTATGTGCCCTGACGTCCTCTATTATTTTCCTCTCTTATGGTTAGAAAATTTACCTCCTATATGGTATGTATCTGCTGGAAAATTGTGAAAAAAATGTTCTTTGGCAAGCAGATTACAACACATTGAGACCATGGATCTTATTAGTTCCTTTTGCCTTTTCACCAATCAGAAGGCCAACTGTAAAAAAGGCAAGAGACATATTCTTACTCCTCTTGTGCAAATAAATTGCTGTACGTATAACTGGTTTCAAAAGCTTGAACTGTTCTACAATATTTTTTCTCTGCTTACTGCCAATGATCCTGATTGTCTTCTCTGTGAGAAACTTCAAAACTATTTTACGACAGTCCCAAACCTTTATCTATTCTGAAGATTATATGTGTTGTTATACGGCAGTCCTGCTTCATCCCCCCATTGGTAAAAATTGCAACCTCTTGAAATATCTATACACTATTTCTTCAATCAGTATGGATACAGAATGTAGGTTATGTTGTGAAATGATAGTGCGTTGAGCTCTAGCTGTTCAGAGTGTTGCTTACCACTTGCAATTTTGTTAAATGATAGTGTATTGAGCTCTTACATGGAGGTGCTTGCTTTCATTGACCTATGACTTAGACGGAGATATTCGATGAGCACTGGTCCACGAATTACTATTGTGTGCTCACTACAAAGGGCTATCTGATGTGTTCTTTCATTTCTTATACTATTGTTTTCAGTTCCAGGGGCTGAGAGGTTAGTTTTCCTTGTATCATTGGCACAGTTTATTTATGAACATGTACTACAGAATGATTTCCGAAAGCATTTTTCATTAACCAGTTAAAGATTGTAACTTGGTTACTACAAAGTTTATTAGATGCCCACTTGTTGCATCTGTTTAATTAAAGGAATTTGTTAAATATATAGATTTACTTGTCCGTGCAAATGCTAACTGTTAATTCACTTTTAGAGATAATTCATTTTATTTGGAAGCACATTGTTCGCTATCTGAATAGAACTGGAGCTAGGATTGCAAATATTTTGTTGCCAAATTTAGTTACCTGTTAAGAAAATTTACATCTCAAATAAAATATTTGGACAGTTGATGACACTTGTTCTACTTATGTGCTCTCACTTAAATGAAGCACCTATAGAACGCTCTTTCAGTTTAGCAATTCAGTCATGTTTTGTTAGCACACTCTCTACCTTACATAGTTATGTCCACATCCTAAATGAAGCGATAAATTCATTAATATAGCGGATGTTAGTGGAGGATGCAACGGCTGCGAGTCATCTCTATTTTCGTCGAACCGCCCATGTTGGTGTTGTTTGGTCTTTTTTTCCTTTCTTGTTTTTTTTGGGATGGATTGTGTTGTTCGCCCTGATAGTGATCTCGAATTTGTATCAGTTGGTTGCTATATTAATATAGCGGGACGAAAGCTTGTTTCGAGAAAACGAGGCGATAAATTTGTTAATTAAGCTAATTTATTTCTCATACAGGTATCATGTTTTGTGGATGACTGGTCGTCTTATTTTTGTCTCAATTGTACCCTTTTTTTGATTAATTATAAGATCACATCGATCTCTTTTGGGGGAGTGTGTTTGCTCCTGAAGAATTAAAGCCCCTTCCATATTGACTGATGGATTTCTCCATTCTCGGTTTAATCAAACGTTGGCTTGTTAGGTCTTTTATTTTTTGCTATTGTCATGTATTTGGTGACGTAGACAGAAATAACTGACAGTAGAAATAAGCAGCATATTCTTTGGAAACTTTGAACGCTATCCTCTGTACCTTGATGTTTTTGAAAAATATCATTATAAAAATAGACGGGTGCGGTAACGCGCACCATCATGGTCTAGTGTCCCATAAAACTCGGCCCCTTAAAAACGCGTATAAAAAGCGCTGGAAAATGTGTTCGCCATGTGGCGTGGTTTCCACTTGCGGGATCTATTCGGCGGCAACCCCTCGCAATATCCTAATTTTAGCATTGTTCAGCATTTCACCATTTTGACATATAGTACTCGATAGGCTACATTATGAAACAGAGGGAGTATGCCACAACAATGAAACTAAATGTAAATAATACGACAGCAGTATAAACTAAATTATGAATATTTCAAGCATCACACAATACGACACTAATTCTTATTACGTGAATAGTTCAAATCTAAACAATAAAACAAATAAAGAATGGCCCGGGATGCAAAATACATACATGAATGAATAGGAAATCAAATGAATAAGAAATCGGAACTATTGTCCATGCAACTGCCAATGATGCTCAATGAGATCGTCACGAAGTTGGCTATGCATCCAATGTCTTCAGTTAGTAGGTCCCAATAAACGTTGGCTATCTTGTTGGTTTCACATGGCTACCGATATTTTCATACAACAAATTTATGTCTAATTTCTCTCATCCTCGATGATCATGTTGGAAAAAATCACACATGCTTTTGTGATTCTGTTGAGGGTTTTCTTGTCCCGAAGATAAGTGAGACCTCGAACAATAGCAAACCTAGCTTGCAACAAATCTCTCTCAATGTCCTTTTGACATGCCTCTTGTGCCTTGGAAAACCCAACTTGCTTTCATGTTGATAGATTTGGGATGGTCTTCACGAATGTGGACCACAAAGGATAAATTCCATCAGCAAGATAGTAGCCTATTGTTTAGGCATGTCCAGTGACACTGTAGTTCCAAGCATGTGCATCTCCACTCGCAATCCTAGCAGAAAAATAAGACCTCTGCAAGATATTGACGTTATTCGGAGAACCTGGCATCCCAAAGAAACAATACCAAATCCACAAACCAATGTCATAGCCTCAAGAACAATTGTTGGATCATGACTCTTTTCGGTGTATTGTATGTGTCGTGCCATAGGGCAGTTCTTTCATTTCCAATCATACAATCTATGATACCAAGCATCCCGACCAACCTCTTTTCTCGTTGATCGCCATCAATCTCTTTGTCTTCTTCATATTGAGCTCAAAGATACACCAGACCAAACAAGCGGATAATCACCTTCAGAAACACACACACACACACACATGCACGCACGCACACTTGAGAGTAGTATCTTCGCCATGTGGATATACTCGTCGGTGTAGTCCATCGGAATGCCATATGTGATCATTTGCATAGTTGCTGAGATCTTTTAGTATGAGAAAAAACCAATCATCCCTACAACGTTCATCTGGCGAGTAAAAAATGACAGTTGGCCTCGTAAGCTTCCACAATCTTCATGAACAACTCTCTACGCATTCGACATCGCCAACAAAATAGATGAGGTGGGTAGATGGGTACCTCGGCGAAATAATCACGAATGAGCATCTCATGGCCGAGCGCGTGGTTCCACGGGTTACAAAAATACTCGACGGTCAATCCTCACCGCCTCTTATTCCTTATATTGTCCATCTCATGGATGGCGAGGATCACACTCATTTGCTCGATATCATTGTGGAAGAGCAAATCTTCAATATTTGAATCATTCGAGGACGACGAGTCATCGAAGAAGAATAGCATGCTCGGGATCAAGGAAGGACTCATCTTCAAAATCGACATATAAATTGTATGTCAAATTTTATGGAATCGCTCGGTCTAAAGAACTATGAAAGAATCACTAGAAAAAACTAAACCCTATGGATTGTACCTTCGGAGTCAGAGGGGAACTAACATCCGACGATAATGATTCGGTCGATTCGTGGAAGCTACGTCAAAGCTAGAGGAAGTGTCATTGTATTGGTGACAAGTACGCCATGAGGGGTTCCTCGGCGCATGGAAAGAAAGGGCATGTGATAAGTAAGGATGTCCGAAACAAGGAGCACACGGGTTTACCCAAATTCAGATCCGACTTTGGTGGTTGGACCCTACTCCTGCAATCAATCCACTATAATCGGCAAAGCCGGAGGTTATAAAGGGCTTGAGGATTGGTTCGTCCGTGTGAGTTGATATTTCTTATGCTCTAAAGGCTGCCTGTAGGCTAGCTTGTATAGTAATCTAGCCTAGGGCTTACAAGGAGAAACATATCCGGCGACGATAAAGATTACAACATAGTCGGTAACTACTAAGCCTTGTACTCCAAGTCTTCTTCGTCAGGCCCAAGTCGATAACTCTTCTGGGTGATCCTGTAGCCAAATGGGCCTCCATCTATCTCATTGACTGGGTTGCCCATGGAGCCATAGGCTCTAACCTCAAGTAGGACACCCTGGTCTCCCAGTATAAGTACTGGCTGTGGGTATACTATGAAAGTATAACACCAATATTATCCAACGGAGCACTCCAAGATCCTTAGTCGTATTAGCATCTTGTTTCAGATCCCGTCCTTGGATCTAGTGGTCTTTGACTTAAAGAATTTTGAAGGGTTCCTGAAACTATGTCAACAAAATTCAACTGACTCTGTTGAAGATGGATAAGCATCAGTTATTCTTTTCATTTCTTAACTCAAGTTAAACTAAGCTAGATTTATTTTCTAGGTCAACCAAGGAGACCGTTTGAATGTTCAAGACCTATGTGACGCTTCAGAACTCGTCAGATCAACTGATAGACATCCATCACATCGCGAATATGGCCATTGGCTGGTCCTACAATCAACGAAGATCGAGGAGGCCCTTAACTGCACGCGAGAATCAAGGAGGTGGAGCGACCATGGATTTCTTAACTCAATTTAAACTAAGCTAGATTTATTTTCCCGGTCTACTAAGGAAACCGTTTGAATGTTCAAGACCTCTGTGACGCTCCAGAACTTGCCACATCAACAGACAGACATCCGTCACACCGCGAATATAGCCGTTGGCAAGTCCCACAATCAACAAAGATCGAGGATGCCCTTAACCGCGTGCGAGAATCGAGGAGGCAGAGCAACCATGGCAAGTGGGCTGAATCTGTCATTCCACTTTCCCGAAGGGTGGCAGGAATCTCATGGATTCACACCACACTCGCATGAATCATGGTGCACCAGCTATAAAGGGGAGGAGACGTCCTTGTCGTAGCCATTCCACATCCATTGCACCACACTTCTTCTTCATATTTCTCCTCACGCCTAAACTCCTGATCCCAAGAACTTCCCCTACCACTTCCCACCGCACCACCAATTTAAGGTCGTCGCTGATGGACGAGTCTTATTCATCGGTTGTGGTGCGCCCTTGGGGAAACCATGTTTAATCCTTAGGAAACCTCAATTATACCCTAGGATTAACGCTAGTGACTCTATGAAGAAGTCGGTTAGATCTTTCTTTTACTTCCAAGATTCTTTGGCTCACAACAAAGCTGAAGGTTTTCCCTTGGAGAAACCATGTTGACGTCGTGGAGTATGAGGATCCCTTAGTTTAATCCTTAGGAAACCTTAATTCTACCCTAGGATTAACGCTAGTGACTCTATGAAGAAGTTGGACAGATCTTTCTTTTACTTCCAAGATTCTCTGGCTCACGACAAAGCCAAAGGTTTGCCGGTTTTTGTCAATGGTTGTAACTACCTCGGTGAATTACGCTCCTAGTTATAAGCCTGGATGAGCAGAAATGGTTAAAATAGTACGGTGGGGCCCAAATGCCACTCACAGGTAGACCTTTCGGCCGTCCCAACCATTTCCAAACATCGGGACAAGAACAGGCGTGTCAAATGGCGAAGGGATCAACTACATACACAAATGAGTATGTACAAGCCACCATACAATAGTACATCGAGCCATTCCATCTAAAAGAAAGGAAATATAGCATACGCCATACGGCAAGATCCAAATATCCTAGATAGATATAATAGTTTAGGATATCTCCTCATACATCAAACATCGAGTATCGGTGAGCGGAAGACAAAATCCGATGCGGATAAGAGGCAAATCGGCATAAGATGCCCCATAAATAAGCGATCCATACAGATCTCACGGATCCCGTTCCCGGAATCTCTACACGAATGATCGTTGCCCACATCGTCGTCTCTTCCACCCGGTATCCATCTTGCGAATGTACTGTTCATACGAACCAATAATTTATCGTGTGAGACCCTAGGGTTTTCGGCAAGTCTTTATGCCTCTAAAGGGACACAACCAGGGTGACGCAATTGCAGCAAAAGATAAACCCTAGCAATTCTATAGATACTCGCTAACCATCCGCCTAACCAAAGATAGACGGACGTCCGTGAATTAATAACAACAGTTATAACGGTAATCTTAACAGATCCATCTTCCTCCTCGCTTACCGACGAGGAAGCGGACGAACAACCCCCCATCCGTTGGCAGTTTTATTATCCATTCCATGAGTGTTGCACTATTTACTAGTCAAGTACTTAGTCAGATTAAAAGCGGTACTTTAGTTATGCTTGTCTATGATCGAGAAACTGTGCTCCAAGTCATCCATAACCGCGGACACGGCTTTCAGAAAGTTTTACCCTGCAGGGGTGCACAAATAGCAACACACACTCGATATACCTCGGAAAAACCAAATCAAAACCCAACGAGGCAGTCACGACAAAGCAATTACAGGATTCAGAAATATTTCAGGGGGCCACCCCATTAAGCTACCCGCGACGAAGTTGGCCGACTCCGAGACGGACTCAAGGTTTGCGCCAATGGCTGTGAATGACTGGGAACCCGAAAGTGTGACTGGGCTTGTCGACACCGTGAAAACACTCCGCTTTCCTAAGCAGACAATGCATGCATCCTCGCACAATTTAAATAAAGCAGTAAAGCATGGCATAAGTACAGAATAGTAAATAAAACCCCAAACTAGTTTGTGGCCCCAAGAAATAAGAATGAATCGAGCTCTGGCTCAGGGGGGTTCATAAGCCTCCCGGATGTGGATAGCACGAATATTCAAGGAACAGGAATCAAGTACTCGGGGTCCTACGGGACACAAGTGAGCCTGAAAAACCAAATAGCAATTATGGCTCACCGATGCCACTTTCATTAGTTATCCCATTACTACTCAGGTTAAGTTGTTTAGGTACCTCGTTATCCATCAGACGCTCACATACCCTACACATGCTGTTCTACGACTCGCATGGCTCAAACAACTCCTGTAGTAATGGCTCATGGGATGGAGGAACAAGCTTCGGTGGGGTTTAAAAGTAATGGCTATGCAATACTTGGGATTCAATTTAATGCAATCGTGACTCAATGATGCAAGAATAAGAAAGAGGCAATAGGTACTATATGTATGCAAGCATGTGGTAGTGCTTTCCTGGCAGCTCAGTTGAAGCGAGAGAAGGATCTGGGTAGTGCTCACAGGTATCTTGATATATCCACCTTTCGCCGTCTATTCAAGAAGAACCAAACAAACAAGGGCCAACATAAATAAAGTGCTTAAGCATATGAATTAAATCGACAAGCAAACAATCATGCCATGATGAATGATGCACAATTTGCATGGCAATAAAGTAGCATGGCATGGGTGAGGTGTGGAATACAATAATAAAGCATTTAATTGAGTTTTGACCACATTTTAACCTCAAAATAGTTGCTGTACCCATTATATTTATATGATGCATGCTGCAAAACAGATGATGGAATGCATAAACAGAAAGGTCTCGTCGAGCTAATCATTTTAGACATATTATTTGTTAAATTTGGAGTTATAAGACAAAAGTTATTAATTAATTAAGGAAAAGGGCATTTTAATGTAATTTTAATTAACTTGGAAAATAAAGTGTCAAAATATATTTGAATGGCATATTTGAATTCCTCATATTTTCTGGTTTGAAAACATATATTATTTGTTTAATTTGGATTTATATTTTAAAAGTTATTCAAAAGCGAAATTAAATTTGAATTTGAATTAAATTTGAAAAGATTTGAATTAAAAAGCAGAATCTGAAAAATACTTTTCTACAGGATTAGCTAGCCACAGACTATGACAGGTGGGTCCAGCGACTCAGCTGACCTTAGCGTGAAAAAGATTTCTCACCATGGTCTTGCCACCAGAGTGACATGTGGGGCCAGAGCCCAAGCGGACCCACACGCCAATGGCAGTCTTGAGGCTGCCACTGCTCGGCGGGGCTGAGTTGATGGGTACGAATCTCCGGAGCCTTTTGCAAAACGCCACGAAGGTGACTGTGGGCCTAGAGGGCCGGGTTTAGGAATAAAAGCTAGAGGGGTTTTCCAGTAAAGCGACTCGGCCTGCTGTGCTTCTTCTCTCCGCCTTCTTGACAGTCGATGCGCCCGGTAACAGGCCTTGTGTGAGCTCGAACCAGAGACATTGCGGTAGCCTTGAGGCGGAACCCACTGCGTGGCTCGGGCTTAGTGTCGGGGAGGTAGGCGTGGCCTAGATAGGGTGCTATCTTGGGCGGGAGTGGCGGACAGAAGCAGCGGCAGAGGGTGCTCGAAGAAACTAACGGCAAGCACAAAGGGCGGGGAAAACGGAGGTGTCGGGGAGGTTGGCCAGCTCACCGTGAGTGCGTCGGTGCAGTTGGATCGGCTCGGCGCGATGGATTAGCGGCAGAGACGAACGGAGACTAGGGTTTGGGCTCGGCCTTGGCGTCGATCTGGTGGCTCTGGCGCTTCTCCTTCATTGCGTGTCTGCAGACGATCTGGGGACCCTCCTTGTACTCCTCGATCACCTCCACGTCGTGCTCGTCGCCTTTGATGCAGTGTAGCCAGAGGAGGCCGAGGTTTGCAGACAGCGTGGCAGGTGGTAGGAGGCGGGGAAAAAGGGGCCTTGGGGTAGATCTGGGGTAGTGGCAGGCGGAGAGAGGTGGTGGGGTGGAGGATAAAGCGAGGGAGAGGAAGGAGGTACCGTGGGAGGTGGTAGATGAAAAGGTGGCTCGGCCACTTTTCCTCTCCTTCCTCCTCACGTGCTCGTCTGGGCGAGCAGGGCGGCAGGTGAGAGGCTTCCGTGGGGCAAGGCAGGAGGAGAGAGGCCAGCTCGGGTGGGGCCGAGCTGCAGTGAAGAGCTAGAGAGAGGGAGATGGGTGGCATGGAGCTCGGGTTGTAGCTAGGCTCGGGTAGGGTTTGGTTTGGGGTAGCTAGGGTTGGGGTGGTCGGTGGGCTAGCTGGGTGGGGCAGGGACCATGTGGTGAGAGAGAGGAGAGAGCGGCCGAGAGAGAGAGAGAGAGGTGGTGTAACATGCTAGGGTTAGGGTTTAGCTTAGATGGGGGGTATGGTTAGAGAGGATGGGGTATGGTTAGATGGGTAGGTGATGGTTTAGGGTTTAGAGAGAGAGATAGATGGAGTGGTCCTTTATGACAAGATTAAGCATGCTCTAGACAAGCTCCAAGAAGATCAAGTCAAGAAAAAGAGAGGGATGTGAAGCTAGGGTTTAAGCAAGATCAAAATAGATCAAGCCAAAAGAAAGGATAGAGATATAGAGAGAGAGAAATGATGATCCACTCAAGATTCAAATAAAAACCAAATACTAGAAAAGGTGGCACTTGCATGGCCCATGCAAAATATTTATTGCCATGTTGATTCTTGTGGAAACAATATTATTACATGGCATTATTATTTTGCATTCCCAAAAATTGGAATATAGCCAAGCAAAAAGGATTAAAAGGATGCCCCATGTGGAGTAGATGGAGATGACCGTGTTTGAATAGAAATGGGACTTGCTAGTGTGTATGTGCCACTAGATGCTCAATAGTCCCAAAAATATCCCAACATGGCATAATCCATAATAATCCATGTGGAAGCTAGGAAAAAGGGTTCCACTCACAAGGCATGCAAGGGTGGCCATGTGGCTCTCATATATCAATAATGTGAAAACAACATGATGCTAAGATGAGAGCATGTGGAAAAGAATTGGATCCATCCCAACCCACATGAGCTAGAGGTAAAACCAATAAGTGCCAAGCTCATATTTAGTTGGATGGTGGAATTATAAGGTGGTGAAAGAAAAGGTGGTGGAGTTAGTAAAAGACATGCCCCCAACTCAACTTGGGCATTTAAACAATATATCAAGACCCAAATACAATATCAAGAGTCAAATACAATCAACAATGCATATGAGAGAAGAACCAAATGAAAAGGGGTTTTATATGATGCTCAAATGCAAGGTGGCATGATGACATGAGCATGATATAATGATGATGCAACAATTATATGTTTGAAGTAGCCATTATATTACTAATCCAAGTAGCATTACAATTGTTAGACAATTGGGATGCTACAATGGTCCTACAACCCCAAAAGATACATGGGACGCAAAGCCAGATGAGAATTCATAAGATATCATCTACGCCACAAGGCAGATAGAGTTTTTGATGAAGAACGACCTTCGTGGAACCGACTTGGTGCACTGCTGACTGGATCGTCGGATTTAGCCTTTGCAGTTTCGCACACGCCTCATGCACGAGATCACGCAATCTAAGACCGACGATCTCTGAATCTGCTACATGAAGCTCCCTTGAGTCGAATACAACAATAGGATGAGTGAAAGGGAAATGGACGTCACCTAGAGGGGGTGAATAGGCGTTTTAAAATTATTACGGTTTAGGCTCTAGTAAATGCGGAATAAAACTTAACGTTTAATTTATCAAGCCAAAACCTATATTCACTTGGTTCACTAAGTGCACCAACAACCTATGTTAAGCAAGATAAACAACAAGATGATAGCAAGATATAATACTTCAAGCACGATGGCTATCACAAAGTAAATTGCATAAGTAAAGGGCTCGGTTGAGAGATAACCGATGGACGTAGAGACGATGATTTATTTCCCAAGTTCACTTCCAAAGAAGTTACGTCTCCATTGGAGAGGTGCGATGGCGCAATGTACTTCGAATGCCACTAATGGCTCACCTTGAGGTGTGATGGCTCGATGCTCACCCAATGCCACACAAGGCCTCACCCCAAGATGCGAAGGCACGCAACACACCGACGCCATAAAAGGCTCACCCTATTCTCCCGTGATCTCGCCACAAAGGCCTACTCCCGTTTCACTAGGGGACACTTGAGGGCGGTCACCGAACTCGTACAAGGCTTGGGGCAATCTCCACAACTCAATTGGAGGGCTCCCAAGAAATGCCACAAAGCCTCCACAAGTCCACAACAAGCCACAAGCTTGAGTAATCTCCACAACTCAATTGGAGGCCTCAAGAACACACCACAACTCCACACAACCGTCTAGGGTTCCAAGAACCCAAGAGAAACAAGCCCAAGAGCTTGAACTCGCCGAATCTCCGAGGAGAACTCAAACCTATGCACCAAATGCAAGAGGCAAGTCCTTCTCTCTCAAATTCCACCAAAGCTACAAAAGCTATTGGGGGAATAAGAGAGGAAGAACGCAAGAGGAGAACATAAAACTCTCCAAGATCTAGATCCCCAGGATTCCTTCACAAAGAAGGGATTTAGTTTGGTGGGGGTTGTAGATCTAGATCTCCTCTCTAAAATCCCTCAAAAATATGCAAGAATCGTAGGAGGGGTAAGGGGAGAGGGCAAGCTCTTCAAGGTCAACAATGGAGGAGAGAGAGTGAAAACTGTCCAAAAGGCTCACCCACGAAGGGGAAGGGGAGCTCCTTTTGAAGGGTTCCCCGATTTGCTCGTTACACACAGAAATGTGCACGACCAGTAGTACTGATTGCTGGCTGGTACTACCGGTGGCACCCAGCCAACGGTCGAAACGCGATGCGAAAAGAGAAGAAAAGCTTGGTCGGAATTACCACCGGAAATTCTGGTCGAAGTTCCGACAAAAATACGCAACCAAAACAGAGAGGTTACTGAATAGAAAATGGGTTTACCGGAAGTTGGGCCAGAATTAACACCGGAACTACCGGCGGAAAATGCCCTAGTGGTACTACCGGTGGATGGCCGGAACTTCCGGTCAAGACAAAACTCCAGAACCAAAACTACCATAACTTTTGCATCCGAACTCCAAACGAGATGAAACCAATTTTGTTGGAAAGATAGCAACGTGTAGAATATTGGGTATCACCATGGGAGAAAATACATTAATATATATGTGAGATATCTCCCAAGGTGTGGAGCCGAAAAACCCGCAAGATCAAAAAACGCAATAAGATATGCAAGGGAAACCCGTTTCTGATGAACTAGAGCTTGTCATGATGATAACCACAAGCTCTAGATCCTCACATGGACAAGAACCAAACAACAACCAAGAAATATGATGCTATGTATACAAAGGTTTGATCTCTCTTTGAAAGATATGATCGAGCTACACACTCGAGAGCCCCTCTTGATAGTACGACTATCTATCCTAAACCCAGTCTCCCAACACTATAAGAGACCGGTAAAATAGAAAACCTATCAAGATCATACCTTTGCCTTGAGCATCCCACTTGAGTTTGATGTAGACGACATTTTCAACTTCAAGATGTAACACCTTTCTTGATTGCTCTTGCTTGCTCTTGCTTGATGAAGACTTGCGAATGGCTCCCCATACTCCATGGGGAAACCTATTCTTTGACCTTGTCTTCATCACTCCACAGTCACCGAGGATGGCATGCTTCACCCATGATATCTTATAGAGATGGTGCACCTTGAGCTTTCCCTTCATTTCTTGATGATGTATTGAAGATATGGTCATAAGGAACTACATCTTATTCATCTACTTCTTCTTCAAGACATACTTTATCTTGATCTTCTTCTTCTTCAACAAGATTCCAATAGGCACATAGCCCTTGGATTTTGCTTCTTATTTTTCAGTTGAAACCAACACATGGTCCAAGGGATGCCAATGGAAAAACCTACAAGTGAAACTCAATTTACACATTAGTCCATAGGGATGGTCATTAATTACCAAAACCACACATGGGGACATACATGTCCTTTCAATGAGGTTCATGGTGAAGGAGCGCGACAATCGGAAAATCCCGAACATCTCCATGCCCAAGTACATGGCTACCATGCTTGTTCCCAAGGTATTTCCCATTTTAAGTCTTGATGAACTTCTTTCTCGCACGTTTACTCGTCCCTCGGACTTACACTCTATTTTCGACTTCCAGCTGGAAGATTTCTCAGAGGAATAACTTGCTCCTATGAATTTTATCCATAGGAAGAGGTCCTATTTATCGACAAGGAAGAGTCGGAAGAATAGTCGCATGCACCCTCAAATAAATGCAAAGCTACTTCCATTGCCATCATAGTCGGAGGAACTTCCAGCGCAATGCCTCCTACATACGCTCCCCACGGTTAAGAGGTAAGTCTTGGCCTACTGATTTACTTAGAGAGCAGTTTATTTGTTGCTTGTTGGCCCCTCTACTAACATTATTGTCTTTTTGCGGGCCCAAGCCTTTGAAGAATAAAGGTGTTGCGACAAAGCCTAAAAATCTTTGTTCAGGAAGTGTTGAAGATGGTATCACCTACCACCGCTCCTTCCACTCATGTTCCATAGTCTTATGTGGTACTAGAGGTGGAGATTTATCCAAGTGCCCCAAAGCTACAAAGCCACTCCATCCCAAAGACAGAAGCTATCCTAGAGCTGGAAGCATCAAGGGCTTCAACTTGTTATGTTGGTACTGATCCAGATATCATTATGGGCGAAGCTTCGGCTAATGATCCCATAATGAGTGACATGGATTCTAGGGCCCTTATCCTAGTTCCAGGGCATGAAGGTCTTGGTACATAAAATTCAACAGCCAACCATTCGACTGAACTTTTCAACAAATTTCTGGAAGGCCTCTGCTAGGAGGAAGAGAAACAAGAAGCTGAGGACGTCAAGTTGGAAAGCTTCCTGGAATCCATCAGAAAAAGGAACGCACCGATTGCTACATCAAGTGGATATATTCTGTCGCCCGACTTTGAGCCTCTTACATTGACCGTGAAAGTCTACAGCTCCATAATCTCTGGCTTCCAGCGATTGCGCATTGTGAATATGGTAAGTGCTCTAAATTTTTACATAGTATTCATCATATCCTCTAGTCCATGAGCATTGAGTTGGAAATAGAAAGTCAAATTCCGGTTTGATGCCCATACATGCTGTCGGACGAAGTAGTGTAGCCCCGCGGCTCGTGCTGGATTTTTACTTGGTGAAAAAACAGCTCTAGTCTCTAGAGCCCTTGACTCTGGTTATTATCATGTGTTCCTTGATTCAGAAGGTTACCATTAGTGATTAGAACTAGAAATTCTTGCAAAATCATATGCAATAAGAGACATGTAGTAAAGATGGTAAAGGCGGAAAATGCCAAGCTGCAACGTGAGAAGAAAGAGGTGGAAGGTATAACTTTCCATATTCCTTTTCTGACTTTGCACTACCACTTTTTCTGTATCTTCTTTTCACTTATCCCCTTTGAAAGGGCATGTATGCCCCCATGTGTGGTTTTGGTAATTAATGACAACCCTATGGACTAATGTGCAAATTGAGTCTCACTTGTAGGTTTGTCCATTGGCATCTCTTAGACCATGTGTTGGTTTCAAGGATGAAAAAGAAGAAGCATTGTCCAAGGGCTTTGTGCCTATTGGAATCAAGTATAAGGAGAAGATCAAGTATGTCTTGAAGAAGAAGAATAAGATGGAGTTCCTCATGGCTTTATTCAAGACATCATTATCAAGAATTCATGCGCAAGCTCACGGTGCGCCATCTTTAGAAGATCTCATGCTTGGATCTTACCTCCTCGATGTTCATGGAGTGATGAAGACAAGGTCAAAGAAGAGGTTTCCCCATGGGGTATGGGGGAGCCATTCGCAAGTCTTCATCAAGCAAGAGCAATCAAGAAAGGTGTTCCATCTTGAAGGTGACAAGATCATCTACATCAAGCTCAAGTGGGATGCTCAAGGCAAAGGTATGATCTTGATAGGTTTTCTATTTTACCGGTCTCTTGTAGTGTTGGGAGACCGGGTTTAGGATAGATAGTCGTACTATCAAGAGGGGCTCTCGAGTGGGTGACTCGTTCGTATTTTTCGGAGAGAGCTCAAACCTTTGCATACACATCATCATATTTCTTGGTTGTTGTTTGGTTCTTGTCCATGTGAGGATCTAGAGTTTGTGGTTATCCTCATAACAAGCTCTAGTTCATCAAAAACAGATTTCCCTGATATATCTTATTGCGGTTTTGTTTCTGCGGGTTTTCGGGCTCTACACCTTGGGAGATATCTCACATATATATTAATGCTATTTTCTCCCTTGGTTATACACGTCATTATCTTTCCAACAAAATTGGTTTCATCTTGTTTGGAGTTCGGATGCAAAAGTTGTGGCAGTTCTGGTTCTGAAGTTTTTGCCTGACCGGTAGTTCCGGTGGGCCACCGGTAGTACCGCTAGGGCATTTTGCCGCCGGTAGTACCGGTGTTAACTCCGGACCAACTTCCGATAAACCCGATTTTGGTTTTGTACTCTCTCCGTCTGGTTTGCGCTATTTGACGGTACTTCAGTCAGAATCTTGGGCGGTTGTACCGGCTCAGGCGGTAGTACCAGTGACCACCGGTAGTACTGGTCGTCCTCGTTTTTGTGTTCATTCGCATCACCATTTTTGGACCGTTGACTAAGTGCCACCGGTAGTACCGGCCACCCACCGATACTACCAGCCGTGCGCGGAACTGTGTGTAACGGGCAGATCGAGGAGCTCTTTGAAAGGAGCTCCCCTTTCCCCTTCGGGTTCAACTTGCTTTTTCTTGGTTTTGGCCTTCTCTCTCTCCTCCATTGTTGACCTTGAAGAGCTTTCCCTCTCCCCTTCCCCTCCTATGATTCTTGCATCTTTTTGAGGGATTTGAGAGAGGAGATCTAGATCTACAAGCCCCCACCAAACCAAATCCCTTCTTTGTGAAGGATTCCTTGGGATATAGATCTTGGAGAGTTTTGTGTTCTCCTCTTGTGTTCCTCCTCTCTTGTTCCCCCAATAGCTTTTGTAGCTTTGGTGGAATTTCAGAGAGAAGGACTTGCCTCTTGCATTTGGTGCATAGGTTTGAGTTCTCCTCGGAGATTCAGCAAGTTCAAGCCCTTGGGCTTGTTTCTCTTGGGTTCTTGGAACCCTAGACGGTTGTGTGGTTGGATTGTTGACCTTTTGTGGTCTTGTAGTCTTTTGTGGCCTTGTTGCCTTTTGTGTCTTTGTAGCCTTTGTGGCATTGTTGTTGGGAGCCTCCAATTGAGTTGTGGATATTGCCCCAACCTTGTACGGGTTCGGTGACCGCCCTCAAGTGTCCCATAGTGGAACGTGAGTAGGCCTTTGTGGCGAGCTCACGGGAGAATAGGGTGAGCCTTTTGTGGCGTCGGTAGGTTGCGTGCCTTCGCATCTTGGGGTGAGGCCTTGTGTGGCGTTGGGTGAGCATCGAGCCACCACACCTCGAGGTGAGCCACTTGTGGCGTTTGAAGTACATTGCGCCCCCGCACCTCTCTAACGGAGACGTAGCTTCTTTGGAAGTGAACTTCAGGAAACAAATCATCGTCTCCACGTCCATCGGTTATCTCTCAACTGAGCCCTTTACTTATGCAATTTACATTGTGATAGCCTTCATGCTTGAAGTATTATATCTTGCTATCACCTTGTTGTTTATCTTGCTTAGCATAGGTTGTTGGTGCACTTAGTGAACCTAGTGAATATAGGTTTTGGCTTGATAAATTAAATGTTAAGTTTTATTCCGCATTTATTAGAGCCTAAACCATAATAATTTTAAAACGCCTATTCACCCCCCCTCCCCCCTCTAGGCGACATCCGTTTCCCTTTCACCCTTGATGCATTTACTCTTGTAGATCTTCTTGCCAAGTCTTACTAAGTGATGGAATATGCCCACAACTCTTAGGTGCTCCAGAAGGAAAAGACAAACCTCCATGCAGAGCCGGAGAAGTTCAAGAAATCTCATGAGGGGATCCTCAAGAACGTTCTGGAATCATCTTCTAAGGCCATGAAAGAGCTGGAAAAAACTTTGAATCTCAAAGACAAATAGATCCAAGATCTTAAGGACAAGATGGAGAAACAACACGAGACAGTCGTGGAAATCCGAGAGAAACTTGAGAGCCTGATCATGGAGCAGAGAGCCATTGACTATCATATCCTTGGTAATTTTTTCTGTCTCTCCTTTTACCCATCTTCCTGATGGGTTCGTAGCATGGAAAACAAAAAATTTCTACCGCAAGAACGAACAAAACCTAGATCTAATCTAGATAAAAGCCAAGATCTAATCTATTAGACATGAGCAACGAGATAGATCTGTACTAACCCTCGTAGAACCGAAAGCATTACGAGATTAGATCTCAGGGTTGATGTAGTCGATCACTTGCCGATCTCAAGATCGTGTGGACGATCCTTCCGTCAGCGTTCGGTGGCGCTTCATGATCGGTCTGCGTCTTGGTCGGCAGACCTTCCTCTCCCTGTTCCAGTGACGCGGAGGTAGTAGATCTTCTCCACGGAATCCCAGCAGACGACGGTGTGGTGGTGGTGGTGGAGAGAATTCTGCAGGCTTCGCCTAATCCGGGAAGAGCGAAGGAAGAGGAGAGAGAGGCGTCTAGAGCTTGTTATGGGAGATATCTAGGAGGGGCGCCCCTCCCCTCTATTTAACGGAGGGAGGCGTGCCATGGGAGGAGTCCTAGTAGGACTCCCTCCTTGGCAAGGAGTTGGGAAGGGAGAGTCCTCCTCCCACGAATCCGTGTCTAGCCCACATGGTTTCCTTGACCCTTTCTTGGTTTTCAAGCAAACACCAAGAACTCTTCTAGAACCTTCCGAACATTCAAACCTTCTAGAATCTCCATACAAACACTCGGAACATTTCCTAACTTAGAAAATGATCCCCAATATATGAATCTTATTCTCCGGACAATTCCGGATCTCCTCGTGATGTCCGGATCCAATCGAGACTCGAACAACATTCGGTCTCCAACGCATATTCCATATCTACTTAAAACAACTTGAACCTTAAGTGTGTCACCCTACGGTTCGTGAATATGCGAACATGATGGAGACACCTCTCCGATCAATAACCATCACGGATGGAGATCCATAATGGCTCCCACATACTCAACGATGACTTCGTGATCGATAGAACCATTAACATATCTGAAACCAATTCCCTTTGTCACACGATATTCTACTTATTCGAGGTTTGATCGTCGGTATCTCCATACCTAGTTCTACCTCGTTACTGATAAGTACTCTTTACTCGTTCCATGTTATGTCATCCCTTGTGACCCGGTCACATGCTTGCAAGCTAACTAGATGACATTCCACCGAGAGGGCCCAGAGCATATCTATCCGTCATATGGATGGACAAATCCCAATCTTGGTCCATGCGCTTCAACACATACTTTCGAATACCCAATGACACCTTTATAACCACCCGATTCTGAGCGGTGTTTGATGTCATCAAAGTACCCATCCGGTGATGGTGATTAACACAACCTCATGGTCGAAGGATTAGGTTACTATGCATTTGAAAGCTTACAGCAATACGAACTTAATGACTTGGTCTTATGCTACGCTTACTATGGGTGTGTGTCCATCACATCATTCTCCTAATGATATAACCTTGTTATTAATGACATCCAATGTCCATGATCAGGAAACCATGATCATCATTTAATCAACAAGCTAGTTCCACAAGAGGCTTACTAGGGACTCTTTTATGTTTACAAAACACACATGTATCAGTGTTTCCTTATAATACAATTATAGCATGGGATGTAAACATTCATCATAAACACAAAGATATAATAATAACCACTTTTATTATTGCCTCTTGGGCATATCTCCAACAGTCTCCCACTTGCACTAGAGTCAATAATCTAGATTACATGGTAATATACCTAACACCCATGGCGTTCTGGTGTTGGTCATGCTTTGCTCTAGGGAGAGGTTTAGTCAACGGATCTGCCACATTCAGATCAGTGTGTACTTTGCAAATCTTTATGTTACCATCTCGGACATACTCGCGAATAGCATGGAAACGTAGCTTGATGTGCTTTAGCTTGCTATGTGACCTTGGCTCCTGTGCATTAACTATGGCACCTGTGTTGTCACAGTAGATGGCCATCGGGTCCAACGCACTGGGAACCACGCCAAGTTCAGTAATGAACTCCTTCATCCATATGGCTTCTTGTGCAGCCTCCGAAGCAGCTATGTATTCCGATTCAGTTGAAGATTTCGCCACAACGCTTTGCTTGGCACTCCTCCAGCTCAACATAGCACCATTCAAAATAAATACGTATCCAGATCGTGACTTGAGTCATCTGGATCGGTGTTCCAACTAGCATCAGTGTAACCGTTTACAACAAGTTGTTCATCACCTCCATAAGAAAGAACCATATCCTTAGTCCTATTCAGGTACTTTAGGATATTTTTGACCGCTGTCCAGTATTCCATTCCAGGATCACTTTGATATTTGCTAGTCAAACTAACAGCATGTGCTATATCCGGTCTTGTACACAGCATGGCATACATGATAGAACCTATGGCCGAGGCATAGGGAATATTATTCATCTTTTCTCTATCTTCTGCCGTAGCCGGACTTTGAGTCTTACTCAAGGACTTACCTGACAACATGGGCACGAACCCTTTCTTGCTCTCTTCCATTCTAAACTTCTTTAGAACTTTGTCTAAGTATGTACTTTGTGAAAGCGCTATTAGGCGTCTTGATCTATCTCTATAAATCTTGATGCCTAGAATATATGCCGCTTCGCCAAGATCCTTCATTGAAAAACTATTATTCAAATAGGTTTTGACGCTATTAAGAAGTTCTATATCATTCCCAATCAACAATATGTCATCTACATATAGTACTAGGAATGCTATAGAGCTCCCACTCACTTTCTTGTAAATACAAGCTTCTCCATAAGTTTGTATAAATCCAAAGTTTTTGATTACTTTATCAAAACGTTGATTCCAACTCCGGGATGCTTGCTTCAGTCCATAAATGGAGCGCTGAAGTTTGCATACCTTGTCAACATCACTAGGATCGACAAAACCCTTGGGTTGTACCATATACAACTCTTCCTCAATGTCACCATTAAGGAACGCCGTTTTGACATCCATCTGCCAAATTTCATAATCGAAATATGCAGCGATTGCTAACAAAATCCTCACAGACTTTAGCTTCGCTACTGGTGAGAAAGTCTCATCGTAGTCAACTCCTTGAATTTGTCGGAACCCTTTCGCGACAAGTCGAGCTTTATAGACAGTAACATTACCATCAGCATCTGTTTTTCTTTTGAAAATCCATTTGTTCTCGACAGCGTTACGACCATCCGGTAAGTCCACCAAAGTCCATACTTGGTTTTCGTACATGGATCCCATTTCGGATTTCATGGCTTCTAGCCATTTGTCGGAATCTGGGCTCACCATAGCTTCTTCATACATCGCAGGGTCATCAGTGTTGTCCACCAACATGACGTTCAAGGCAGAGTCATACCAATCAGGAGTGGTACGGACCCTCGTTGACCTGCGAGGTTCTGCAGTAACTTCGTTCGAAGTTTCATGATCACCATCATTAGCTTCCTCTCCAGTTGGTGCAGGCGGCACAAAAACATCTTCCAGTGTTGTGCTACTCTCAACTCCGAGAGAAGGTTCAATAACCTCGTCGAGTTCTACTTTGCTTCCAGTCACTTCTTTCGAGAGAAACTCCTTCTCAAGAAAGGATCCATTCTTGGCAACAAAAACTTTGCCTTCGGATCTATGATAGAAGGTATACCCAATTGTTTCTTTAGGGTATCCTATGAAGACGCATTTCTCCGCTTTGGGTTCAAGCTTATCAGGTTGTAACTTCTTTACATACGCTTCGCAACCCCAAACTTTAAGGAACGACAACTTAGGTTTCTTACCAAACCACAATTCGTACGGTGGCGTTTCAACGGATTTAGATGGTGCCCAATTTAAAGTGAATACGGCTGTCTCTAATGCATAGCCCCAAAATGATAGCGGTAAATCTGTAAGAGACATCATAGACCGAACCATATCTAAGAGAGTTCGATTACGACGTTCGGACACACCATTACGCTGTGGTGTTCCCGGCGGTGTCAACTACGAAAGTATTCCACATTTCTTTAAAGGCATGCCAAACTCAGAACTCAGATGTTCACCTCCACGGTCAGAATGCAGAAACTTAATCTTCTTGTTACGATGATTTTCCACTTCACTTTGAAATTCCTTAAACTTCTCGAAAGTTTCGGACTTATGTTTCATAAAGTAGACATACCCATATCTACTTAAGTCATCCGTGAAAGTGAGAACATAACGATATCCACCACGCGATGCTACACTCATTGGACCGCACACATCGGTATGTATTATTTCCAATAAGTCTGTAGCTCGCTCCATTATCCCAGAGAATGGAGTCTTAGTCATTTTTCCCATTAGACATGCTTCGCATATTTCAAGTGATTCAAAATCAAGTGATTCAATAAGTCCATCAGAATGGAGTTTCTTCATACGCTTCACTCCAATGTGACCAAGGCAGCGATTGCCACATGTATGTAGAATTATCATTTAATTTTATTCGTTTAGCATCTATGTTGTGAACATGTGTATCACTACTATCGAGATTCAATAAGAATAAACCATTCATCTCAGGTGCATTACCATAAAAGATATTACTCATATAAATCGAACAACCTTTATTCTCAGACTTAAAAGAGTAACCGTCTCGCAATAAACAAGATCCAGATATAATGTTCATGCTTAACGCAGGCACCAAATAACAATTATTTAAATTTAAAACTAATCCCGAAGGTAGATGTAGAGGAGCGTGCCGGCGATCACATCAACCTTGGAGCCATTTCCAACGCATCGTCACCTCGTCTCTTGCTAGTCTTCGTTTATTCCAGCTCTGTTTGAGTTACATATATGAGCAACCGAACCAGTATCAAATACCAGGCACTACTACGACTACTAGTAAGATACACATCAATAACATGTATATCGAATATACCTTTCTTCTTGATGTTGCCATTCTTCAGATCTGCCAGGTACTTGGGGCGATTCGCTTCGATGACCAGCACCCTTGCGGAGAAGCATTCGTTTCAGGTTTAGGACCAGCCTTGGGCTTCTTAGCAGTGCGGCAACTTTGCCGTCCTTCTTGAAGTTGCCCTTTTCTTAGGCTTGCCCTGTTTCTTGAAATTGGTGGTCTTATTGACCATCAACACTTGGTGCTCCTTCTTGATCTCCACTTCAGCGTTTTCAGCATGGACGATAGTTCGTGCAACGTCTTGTTCATGCAAAGGCATATTGTAGTTCATCACAAAGTTCTTATAACTCGGTGGCGTGATTGGAGGACACGGTGAATCCCTAACTCATTAGGAATCGTTATCCCCAACTCTTGGAGCTTGTTTGCATGCCCGGACATGGTGAGCACGTGCTGCTGCTAGAGCTTCCCTCTTCCATCTTGCAGGTAAAGAACTTCTCGAAGGCCTCATAGCTCTCCATGGCCGCGTGAGTCTAAAAAATGAGCTTGAGCTCCTTAATGATCTCGAACGGGTCATGGTGCTCAAAACGCTTCTGGAGCTCCGTTTCTAAACCGTACAGGATGGCACACTGAACTGTCGAGTAATGATTTTTCCGAGTGGCGTAAACATTCTTTACGTCATCGGTGGCATCATCTGCAGGTGGGTCACCTAGCGGTGCTTCGAGCACATAGGTCATCTGACCAGCCCTGAGGACAATCTTCAGACCATGGAGCCAGTCCGTGAAGTTGCTTCCATTGTTCTTAAGTTTTTCTTTCTCTAGGAACGCATTGAAATTGATGGAGAGATTCGCCATAATCTACAACAAATTTGCAAGTAGTTTAGACTAAGTTTATGATAAATTGAGTTCTACTTTAATTCTTAAATTAACTAGGTGAACTCCCACTCAAAACAACATCCCTCACATTGTCTTAGTGATTACACGAACCAAGTCCACTACACCAAGTCCGATCTTCACGAGAGAAGATGTAGTTTCATCGGCGAACAATCTTCATGTTCATCATATCACTTATATGATTTATGCTCTACCTTTCGGTATTCTGTGTTCTGAGACCATGTCTGTACATGCTAGGCTCGTCAAGATTAACCTTAGTTTCCGCATGTGCAAATCTGGCTTGCACCCGTTGTATGCACACGTAGAATCTATCACATCCGATCATCACGAGATGCTTCGAGACGACGAGTCTTAGCAACGGTGCCAACTAAGGACAAACACTTTTATTACTTGATATTTAGTGAGAGGGATCATCTTATAATGCTACCGTCGTGATCTAAGCAATACAAGATGCATAAAGGATTAACATCACAGGCAATTTATAATTAGTGTGATATGATATGGCCCTTTCTTCTTATGCCTTTGATCTCCATCTCCAAAGCACGGACATGATCTCCATCATCACCAGCATTGCGTCAAGGTCAGTGGCGCCGCTTCATGGTTGTCCATCATCACCAGTAACTATTACAACTACTTGGAATAAAGCTATTACAAGATGAATAGACACGCAAGTCTTAACAGAATTAAAGACAACCATTAGGCTCCTGTCGGTTGCCATATTACAACAAGGATCATTGCATACATCAAATATAATCACAATCACATGATGGCCATATCACATCACAAAACCCCTGCAAAAACAAGTTAGACGCCTCTAATTTTCTTTGCATGTTTTACGTGGTTTGGGGCTTTCGAATAAGAACGGATCTTACCTACGAAACTGAACCACAACGTTGATACAAGTGCTATCAAGTGCAAAGTGTAGATTGGATCTATACTATGATGGGAGAGACAGACACCCACAAAGCCACTTGTGCAAAGCAAGTTACACGTCAAGCGTGGAGCAAGTCTCATGTGCGATGACATGTAAGGTTAGCCCGAGCTTCATCCCACCATACCGCAAGATTCAAAGTACACAAAGCAAAAAGGCACGAGCACCAACGTCCACAACATCATTGTGTTCTACTCGTACAGATCTACGATAGACAAAGCTCGATACCAGATGGGTTCGTAGCATGTAAAACAAAAAATTTATACCGCAAGAACGAACAAAACCTAGATCTAATCTAGATAAAAGCCAAGATCTAATCTATTAGACATGAGCAACGAGATAGATCTGTACTAACCCTCGTAGAACCGAAAGCGTTACGAGATTAGATCTCGGGGTTGATGTAGTCGATCACTTGCCGATCTCAAGATCGTGTGGACGATCCTTCCGGCTGCGTTCCGGCAGCGCTTCATGATCGGTCACACGTCTTGGTCGAAGCAAACCTTCCTCTCCCTGTTCCAAATGAAGCAATGGAGGTAGTAGATCTTCTCCACAGAATTCCAGCGACGACGGTGTGGTGGTGGTGGTGGAGTAGAGAATTCGCAGGCTTCGCCTAAGCCGAGCAGGCGAAGGAAGAGGAGAGAGGCGGCTAGAGCTTGTTATGGGAGAGATCTGGGAGGGCCCCTCCCTCTATTTAAAGGAGGAGGCGCCATGGGAGGGAGTCCTAGTAGGACTCCCTCCTCCTTGGCCGGAGTTGGGAAGGGGGAGAGTCCTCCTCCCCATGAATCCGTTCTAGCCCCACAAGGTTCATTGACCCTTTCTTGGTTTTCAAGCAAACACCAAGAACTCTTCTAGAACCTTCCGAACATTCAAACCTTCTAGAATCTACATACAAACACTCCTGAACATTTCCTAACTTAGAAAATGATCCCCAATATATGAATCTTATTCTCCTGACAATTCGATCTCCTCGTGATGTCCGGATCCAATCCGAGACTCCGAACAACATTCGGTCTCCAACGCATATTCCATATCTACTTAAAACAACTTCGAACCTTAAGTGTGTCACCCTACGGTTCGTGAATATGCAGACATGATGGAGACACCTCTCCGATCAATAACCATCAGCGGGATCTGGAGATCCATAACGGCTCCCACATACTCAACGATGACTTCGTGATCGATAGAACCATTAACATACGAAACCAATTCTCTTTGTCACGCGATATTCTACTTATCCGAGGTTTGATCGTCGGTATCTCCATACCTAGTTCTACCTCGTTACTGATAAGTACTCTTTACTCGTTCCATGTTATGTCATCCCTTGTGACCCAGTCACATGCTTGCAAGCTAACTAGATGACATTCCACCGAGAGGGGCCAGAGCATATCTATCCGTCATATGGATGGACAAATCCCAATCTTGGTCCATGCGCTTCAACACATACTTTCAGAATACCCAATGACACCTTTATAACCACCCAGTTACGAAGCGGTGTTTGATGTCATCAAAGTACCCATCCGGTGATGGTGATTAACATAACCTCATGGTCGAAGGATTAGGTTACTATGCATTTGAAAGCTTACAGCAATACAAACTTAATGACTTGATCTTATGCTACGCTTACTATGGGTGTGTGTCCATCACATCATTCTCCTAATGATATAACCTTGTTATTAATGACGTCCAATATCCATGATCAGGAAACCATGATCATCATTTAATCAACAAGCTAGTTCCACAAGAGGCTTACTAGGAACTCTTTTATGTTACATGTATCAGTGTTTCCTTATAATACAATTATAGCATGGGATGTAAACATTCATCATAAACACAAAGATATAATAATAACCACTTTTATTATTGCCTCTTGGGCATATCTCCAACACTTCCTTGTTATCTTATCTGACTATGGATGTTTTACTTCATATTTCTTTCTGCAGATCCTCTTGCATTTGGAGATGCTTCAAGCTCCAACTCTCTCCCACAACGGATCGAGGAAGTCGTAAACCTTGAAGTTTCTAAAGATTCTAATTAAAATATGTGTTAGAAACATTATGCTCTATAAACATGTGAACTTGCTGCTCAAACTCACGTTCATTTGGAAGGTAAAAAAATGCATGTAGAGTGATATTGTATTGTTTATCTCTCCTTTAAGCTTGGAATTTACATGTTTGTAGAACATTACCTCCCCAGCATATAATATGTTTGTCAAAATTTGAAACATTGTTTTCACGGGTTTCCACCTGGCCTTTTCTTGGTGAGGCTTACAAGAGCACTTGTTGAAAATTCCTTGTCGGGACAAAGTGAGAATCCATGACATGCCAAAAAACGATGTACCCAGGCAAAATATATGCTGATTTGAAAATCCAAAATTAATTAACTTGGAGTAGTGAACATGGTTGCGATAGAGAAGTAGGAGAGAAGCATCGTAGTTTCAAATTTCTGAGATTTGAATAGGCACCTAATAAACCTGAATGGAGAAAGCATCGAAAAGAAGGGCTCGAGAAGTAAATTAACCTGCATAATGGAGACGTCATTTTGATCTTCAGAATCCACACTGCCTGACACCACCACACCTAATGTACACAAATTAAACGAACACCACCGTGCACATGCATCCTACACAATTATCACCAACACAGAGACGTAAAGCATATACCTATAACACGACACGACCACGTCGCATGTCCTAGCACTAGCACTGGTCCTCCACTAGCTGCCTGAAATTTATGGGCGCCGCGAAGTGCAGCGAACCGTTGTAGATGGCCGCCGCGGCGAGCTTGGAGGTGGCGTGCGTGGGATGCAGCAGGTCCCAGAAGAGGTACTCGTGCCGGTTGTCGCACAGCGTGGCGTTGGGCGTGCACCCCGACTTGCCGTTGAACCTGCCGGAGCCGCAGCACGCTGTGGTGACCTCCTTGAACCCTGATGAAGAAGTGAAAATTGCCGTCAGAACTCTGAAGTCTGAACCTTTTATTCCTGACGAACACATCTGAATTTATGTACCTAGTCTTTGTGGGTGCTTCATGATGCTCTGCACGACGGCGTGTGAGCTCCCGATGGAGTACTTGAAGCCACTCAAGCTGACGCTGAGGCTATGCATGGCATCCTTGACGCCCTTGTTGATCCCACGAGTCAGCTCGTTCAGGACATCGATGCAGGCACCCAGAGGGTGCAGGCTTCTCGGGTAGGGGCAGCACCCGATCGGCGGGACGTCGATCACGGCGATCTTCCTAGCCCCGAGATCGTACAGAGCCTGTCGTCGTACAATACACGCTCGCTCGGTGAGACCTTAGGCCTGCACTACACTCGTACAATACATAGCAGTGACAAGATTCTGGTAGTAGTATATCTGTACCTTGACATGAATTTTGTACTGCGAGACGAGGTCGGCCGTGAACAGCTGCTTCTGCTCCGCCGTCGGCGTGCTGTTCGCCGAGAAGAAGCCGAAGATGTCGTTGCCGCCGGTGCTGATGAGGAACAAGGATCTCGACAGAACGTTGTCCGCGGTTTCTTTGCTGATGCGTGCAGAAATGTTGCACCGGAGAGTGGCGAATTGCTCGACCTGCTTGCTCAGCGCGACGATGGAGTCCCCCTGCATGAAAGCGAAAGTCATCGAAAGTTCTGGACATACAGGAGGTTAACTAGGATTACCTTGGTCAGTTGCTTACCGTCGTGTCGAGAATGCCCGATCCTGCAGACGCGAAGTTAACTCCCTGCAGCCCTCTGGCAATTTGCTTGTTGGTTCGGTTGGCAACCGAGAGGTACGGCGGGGGGCTGCGCTTGAATCCCATGTTAAGAGCTGACAAAGTCGACGGAATATTATGGTCACAATCCGATCGTGTAACAGAGAAACCGTATGCTACCATAGAAATAGCACGTACTACTACCAAATTCAGAACATTGGAAGGTCATGCGTCTACTTTCTAGTTTGCCCCATGACCAAGTCCTTCTACCAAATTCAGAGTACTTGTATTTCTCAACAGAGTTATTGTAGTCCATGGTGTCTATTAACACAAACCGGGGAAAGCATTGCTTAAAACAGAAGTTTTTCCCACCCGAGTATAAAACTGCGTAACAGCTATATGCCCAATGATAAAGAACAAACCAAGTTCTGACACCGAAAAATAAGGGTGTGTCCATTTGGTGACTAGTAAATCCGAAAACAACAGCGTGCTATAATTTTACTATACGTATATCATAGAGACGGCAGGTGAAGCAAGAAAATATGGGCGCGACCTCTGAAGCTGTGACCACGGAATGGGCGGCAGGTGAAGCTGCAGACCAGGTCATACGTGCTGTAGATTTGCCTGGAAGCGACCGGAGATCTGCAATATTGCGTGATGTAAACTGAACGATACTGGAGCCTACAAACCAATGCGCTCTGTAAACTGAACGATGGCAACAAACGATCCACAGGAGACTGGTCCCTTCACCGCACTGCGGGACGCTGCCACGCTTTGGCAGCCACGCTTCCCAATCTGCCTCTCCGAAGAACGCCGCGCGATGGCTGCCGATGTCATGTCCTCCACCGGGACCAGCACCTCCAGCGCAAGGACCACCTCGAACGTCTTGATAAGGATTTTTTTTTTGAACGGAGGCAAAAACTTTAAAATTTTGCATCTTAACCATGGCCATCACAACCTTAAAGCCCTCGCAAATTTATCAATATTGAGAACACCAAGGCTCCCAAACGCCTTGGGCGACAAACTTTTTTTCAATTCACTTTGCATTGTGCACCAGTTGTTTTGTCCTTAGGCGACCATGAGTTGTAATACTCCCTCCGATCCATATTAGTTGACTTGGATTTATCTAGATTTGGATGTATCTAGTACTAAAACATGTCTAGATACATCCGAATCTGCAAAAATCTGAGAGAACTAATCACTGATCAAGGGCAAAGTGTTCGGAAAACCACCACCGCTGAAAAATTTCACAAAATGTGACCATTTTTTTGCAATTATTTTGCAATTCGCACTAAAACCGAATTAATAGCGAATTGACATCATTTTTGACTAGTGGGACCCACTTGTCAGGGCCGTTTTGCTGAGTTGGACCAGGTCCCACCTGTCAGGCCAATTAAAAAGGCAAAAAATTATAAATGAATTTAAAAAAATAAAATAAAGAGAGAGCAGTGGCCACCGCTGCTCGTACACCGCCACCGCTCCTCTCCGGCGAACTCTGGCCGAGGCGGGGTCGGGCGGGCGGCTTGCTGCTAGATGGAGCAGTATGGCGAGCAGGCAGGAAGAGGCCAAGGGCCAAGGCCACACGGGCGCTGGACATGCTTGTTCAATTGCCCCCATTTGAGGTACTTCATTGGCATAGGCACGGACATAGATGTTAGATCAACGGCTTGTGTGTGCACAGATGAACGGTAGAGCGATCGAGTTTTCTAAAAGAATGTCATTAAATCATCGTCGGGCGACGAGTCTGACGATGAAACCAATATTTTGTTGGCCGCATGGATGATGAGTCTAGTGCCTTGCGTGCGCATCATACGATCCATGATCAGGGCCTTCGTGACCGGCTTCAGACAGATTTGATTATGTGGGTGGCTCGTATGGGAAACCAACATCACTAGTCATAATTCACTTATTTGGTTAATATAATTTGTAAATTATGTTTGATTGTTTCTGAAAAACTATGTTATTACGAACTATTTATATTTATAAACTATTTAAATTTTAATTATTGCTTCAAATATGTTATTGAAATATGTACGACAAATGGCCAATTGGCCAGGGCTGTCCAAAATCGTCATCTCCGAAAGTTTGGGTCTGGTCGGACATAGCGACCCGTTTCCTATTCATGGGTTAACCCAAACGAACCAGTTCAGACATACTGATTGTCCAAAATAGGCCGTGCAGCTGGCCTTAGCCTACATGCCACTTCGCTCGTTCTATGTAACCGTAGCCGTGCACATCTTAGGGCATGTACAATGGTTGATAAGACAGTCTTATCTTTATTATGACATAAACTTGATATGACGATAAAATATTATTTACAATGGATTATTTTCTAGTCTTATCTTCAGCGACAGATATCCCTAAATACGTGGTGAGACATATCGTGATAAGAGATCCTCTCTTGGCTAAGGTAAGATAGGGGTCTTTTTTTTCTCCTCTCTCCTCCAACTCAGCAATCATCCTAAGTGTTATTGCTAAAATAAAACCATTGTAGGTGCCCTTAAAATCACCGGCTCCTTCTCTCTCGAAAAAGAAAAGGAAAACGTTCGTCTCTCTACAGGCAGACTTTGTGCGTATGAGCCGAAACCTCAGCAAATTAGTTAAACACGTCGAGGTCTTTTTTTTTCAAACGGGGCGCAATAGTTATGTGCCAATTTCTTTTGACGTGAATCTATTGCAAAATTTGATCACACACATGCAGAAAAAAGAAGCTCGAACAGTGGAACGACTGCAGTTTGGCAGCTACGCAGCCATGGCGCCGCTACCGTAAAGGCGTCAACAAATCCAGCTCGTGTGAGCCGAAGCAACCAAGTTGAGAGAAACGGAGAGGATGACGGAGCACGTATATAAGCACTTAAGCAGACACGTACCCAAGAAGTCGACGCCGTTGTAGCCATTGCTGAACCGCCCCGTGGGGCGCGATGTGGGGAAGTCGACGCCGTTGTGCGGGAAATTGGCTCGCGGCACGGCGCTGCCCGGCAGGTAGTTGTTGCTGCCGACGTCGGCCGTGGAGTCGCCGAACACGTACATCGCCGGCACCTTCGCCGCAGCCTCCGCCGCCGCGCAAAGGGCGCCGAGAGCAAGCAGCAACTGTATTATCCCCGCCGGCAACGCCGTAGCCATGGCCGCGTGGTGCTGTGGTACGTCGCTCCTCACTAGACCAGAGCTGCTGAGTGCAGTGTAGTGATGGCTGGCTATACCGTGCTTTGGCTTTGGGAGAGGGCCGAGTCCGGCAAGGCGCTTTAAAGGGAGGAGATGGCAAGCTATAGCGGCTCGCTTTAAGACCAGTAGGGTACGGTGTTTGTGGCACGGCACTAGCACTGACGCTGCTCGTGGTACAAAGTTGGCTTGGTAAAGAAAGACGTGCGTGACGGATCCGAGGCCTCTCAGACTTGACGCAGTCTTCGTAGACGAAGGACTCGAGCATATTTTGTACTCCTATGTGTAATCATCATGCATCTTTTTTTCCGTTGCCATCGAGACACCGGAAAAGGAAAAAACAGAGGAGGGATGGGGACTGCAGCTCAAGCTCGATCTTGTACGTGGCCTAGATCTGCAATGTTGTAGGGCGTGTTTGGTAGGATGCGTGTAATTCTAGGTCCGGTCTGGTGCTATGGCAGGCACCGCTAGTCTTATATAGCCCTTGGACCATGAAAGATAATCCTTTTGCTAGTCAGTATACTTTTTTTGTATCCATGAAAAATAGAAATATGGTTGTTTGGTTGCCTGCATACATTTATGAACACGAGGAAGAAATGTGTTTGATTGCCTGCAGCGTTGCTGATATAGTCACCTCTTTTGGAGAGGGCTGAGAATACCACTGAAAACAAACACAAACACAAATGTAGACCAACGATAGTTCACGACACGGCACAGAAAAGTACTAGTTCACGACCACACCCAAAAATCAGAACTACTTCATCTAGACAGAAGTCACTACTGCTCCACGATCCTCCTGAAAGCTTCAGGATGCTCAGGGCACCTCTTGACAACCTCGACTTGAGTGTAGTTATAGATGACCACCTTGTAAATCTTTAGGTAGCTCTTCTTGAAGGTCAGCAAATAACCGATCTTCAGGTCAAGAGCTACTACAAAAGGTGCCCAACCTTGATCGAAGCAAGCTTTACCATTGACATCTAAGATCGTGATGTTCCATTGGCAGCCAATAGTCAGCTTCAGAGTGCCCGTGTCAGGGACACTGTCCAAATATGGCCTGAATGCCTCTGGGATAGGAAGCAATCCCAATACAGGTGCTATCATCACCTTGCAGAATTGTGTAGGGGTCACTGCCTCATCCTAGGTGCCAACATTGAGAGGTATTCCTGATTTTTTTGGCCCTCTTGTTCGAGCCATTGGTAGGCTCCTTTCCCCGACCACCGATCTTGATAACCTGCAATGACTCACAAAGCAAAACAAACTACACAAAGCAAAGCAATCAACACAAGGCAAAGCAATGAACACAAAGCAAACCAGTGAGTCAGAAATTTGTTGTCTCATATTTAGCAATGTTGCACACATAATGTGGCAAATGTATGTCTCCTTCAGGGATGGTGTGGGCGAACCAAATCAGATTCACAAAATACAGGGTTTGTACATACAAGAAGGTTCGATCAGACATCCCTGAAGTTACATCGTGTGACAATTGTAATCATCGGCGTAAAAAACATAGCAAGGATATAAAATCACAACAATCAAACATGTCTCCATAGATGATTCCTTAGTACCAAGAATCCTAAGAACGAGGCAATAGCCTAGTGGTTGGGTCGCAGTTGGTGCATCTCAACGACCGGAGTTCGATCTCTGTCAGTGACAAATTTCCGGAATTCTGACGCTGACCCGCTTCTACTATATAAAAAAGTGTCTAGTTCCTCCTAGCATTGTTTTATCCTTTTTAGTACCAAGGATCCTGCACAAATTTCCTCTTTAGGTAAAAATATTAGGTACTAAAGGTCCATCTATAGAAATTTGCTGCATGTGAAACTATCCAAATGATTGGTAGTTTTTAAAGGTGGAAACATTACCTCATATAGCGCCTTTTGTAGATTCAGATTCTTACTGTATGTGGAACATGACACACTGCATTTTCAGAGATGGAGTGAGCGAACCTAGTCGAATGCTGAGGCAATGAACACATCACTTGGTTCGATAACTCCATCCTAAAAGTGCACTTGGTCAGTCTAATCATCGGCAAATGTGTATACTACAAGTTCATGTAGGTGAAAACGTTGCCTCATATAGTGTCTGGCTTGCAGTTATCAGAATTACTGCATGCGGCAACAGACCGTGTAATCATCGCCAAATGTTCATCCATGGACCGTTCTTAGATCTACCTTACTTGTTACACAAATCAATGGTGGAAAAAGGAAGCACAAATCACACGAACTCGTCATGTTAATGGTGCAACAGTAAACCCCCAAATCAAAAAAAACCTAGACCAGGGGATATCCGTACAGATCTACAACGCATGGCATCTACAACCCTAACCATGACCTTCTACGTGCAGATCTACCTCCTAGATGGCTCGGGGGAATATGGGGAAGAGCTTACCGCCATGGTTCGGATTCGTCGCCGGAGTCTCGTACTAAGACCGCCGCCGCCGATGGTGAGCGATAGACTCGACGTCGGAGTCTCCCTCTAAGCCTTTCATTGTCGGCGATGATGGTGTGCGACCTATTCGTCGCCGGGAACGACACCGTTGGGTGGAGGGAGAGTGACCGCAGCGCAGAGCGAGAAGAGTGGGCGGTGAGGGGATTTATGGCGTTTGGCCTGGAAGCGACGCGGTGTCTGCCTCTCCGTCTCCCACCAGTGTACCGCGTCGGCTCATTTTGGTTGGCCCGAGCCCAGCCCCAGAAAAACGACTGAATCGAGCGTTGTCACTGGGCCTGACTCTGGCCCGCTTTAAGACGCGCGCGGGCCACAAGTGGGGGTGCTGCATGCAACCAATCAGCTCGTTTTCTTATCCAGCGGGTCTGTCGGGGATGATGCAGGCTACCAAACGCATCTGTAGCGTATGTCTTCAGATACTTGACTATAAATAGTGAGACTACTTGCGTTAGAAAATCCCTAAATCTATCGAATCAGGCTTTCGCCCCGCTACATTAATATAGCCATTAGCAGATACAACGAAACAACTGTTGGGGCCTCGACACAAACTAGTCCAAACGAAAAAAGAGAGAAACAAAGAGAAAACAATGCCAACAATGGCAGATCAACTAAACGATGATGGCTCGCCACCGCTGCACCCTTCGACTCAGTCCCACCACACTTTACACATTCGAAGCGTCGTGTATCAAGCAACACCTTCAAGAAGGACCGCGACGATGACGACGCTGCTGCTCGGACTTGTCCTAAGATTTCCCCCATACACGGAGACAAGAGGGAAAGGGGTACACCCAACACCCTCAAGAAGGAAAGGCAATACCCGTAGACGTCACCTCATCGGAGTCAGCAAACCGACAGACGCCTCTACCCCAAATCCCAAGCAGGTAACTTGACTTAACCAGAATTTGTTGCTTCTGTTCTTACAAAACTTGTTGCTTCAGTCAATACACTTGCCATTATTAATTAGGAATATATTCTACTACCTAACATTCTCAGGAAAATTCGACCTACTGTCGATTCGTTTGTACAGGCGCAGCTAGCGAAAACACGTTTACAAGCCTTCAAGGATAGAAAACACACCCGGAATCTAATGGTGCAGCGAGCGCTTAATAACTTTTGATGTGTGTGTATCTGAATGATAATTGACGCATGCTAGCTGGAGCCTAAAGACTGGACACCCAAGCAGGTTGCGCTAGCGCTAGCCCATTCTTGTACGTTTAAAGCATCTAATAATTCTCTCTTTACGCTTGGTTCTTTTCATATTGTTACTACCATTACTTACAACTGAAGCTAGGATTAGTGTAGTGTCAGATGCAGCGGACAGAAAAAAGAAGATCCTGTGCACTGTGCACATATACTTAGCGTCACTTTTCTTTTTTTCACCTTTTCGAAAGCAACAAAAATGAAACGACAGCAGTGGACACAGGAGCCTTTTCCTTTCGAGATTGGGGGTGATCTCTGCTTCACTTTCAGATGCTGTGATATCTGCACCAACGCCTTTTACCCGTTTACCCCGTGTCCCTGTTGGGTTCGCGTCACCTCTTTTTAAATTGACTGTGCTACCTGGCCTTCTCCAAAACGCCGCCGTTTGAGACAATCGCGCGGTAAAAAAGTGTGATTGATATAAAGAACTCTCGTGATCGAGTCATCGTCTCATCGAGTGTGTGATGGATTGTTTAATCTGGAATCGAGTTGGCACCACTAGTGCCAGGAGAACTTGGTAATCAAGGTCAGCTTTTCTCTCCACTTCGCAAAGGCACATGATCGTATGATTCGTACGCACCAACATATGTATAATCGAGCGGTCGAGCCGTTCTTTTTCGCATCTTCGCTTTCCAGTACGTGCGGCCCGAAGCGCTCGACTCGCTGGTCGCGCACGAGCACGAATCTACAAGAATAATAATAATATCACAGGTTCGCGCACTGCTCATTCAGATTCATATACAGATCGATCGTGGCGATTCCGTGCCCTTCCCTTCCCGTGATAGCTAACTCTGATTTCGAATTGAGAACAATAGTTGCGTCGGAGTGGCGCACCTAAAGTGTAAGATAGGTAAAACCATCACGATGTCTTATATTGCTCATTATATAGAAGGATTACAAAGGGAGTTCTAGTCTCATACACCACGAACACATATAAAAAGAATACGCAATATGACCGTATACCTATAAACACACGGTCACATATTCTAACGCCCTCCCTCGGTCGAAAATGGGCGTCCGACGAATATTAAGACTGTCCTGAAAATCTAAGAAGAGCCGATGGTAATCCTTTGGTGAAGATGTCCGCAAACTGAGATGAATTAGGAACATGTAGATCAATCTTCACATGTTTGGTGCGCTGATGATGCACTGGATTCTGTGTCATGTAAACTGAACTCACATTGTCACAGAAGATAACGAAAGCACCAGGCACCAGTCGATGAAGCTTCTCAAGTAGTTGTCGTAGCCAACATAGTTCAGCCACCATATTTGCTACTGCCTGACACTCAGCCTCCGCACTCGAGCGTGAAACAATGTGTTGTCGCTTGGCCAACCAAGACATTAGAATTGCGCCGAGGAACACACAATAGCCAGAAGTAGACCGTCGAGTGTCTAGACAACATGTCCAGTCAGCGCCAGAGTAGGCCATCAGTTTGTTCGAGGTGCATCGATACAAAGTGAGACCATAGTCGGCGGTGCCGTGGATGTAGCGTAGAACATGCTTCACAACGAGCAAGTGATTAGCACGTGGAATGAAGACATGTCTGCCGTACTGCATAGGAGATATCAGGACGAGTAAAAGTGAGTACTAGAGACCTCCTGCAATACTGCGATACTTTGTAGGATCAGCCACGGGATCACTAGATTGAGCTTCAAGCTTAGAAGTTGTATCAACTCGTGTGGAGATAGACTTGTACTGTAACATACCGGTGCGGTCAAGGAGCTCCATAGCATACTTCTCTTGTGAGAGAAAGAGACAACCCTTGCTGTGCTTGACGGAGATGCCTAGAAAGTAATGTAAATCACCCATGTTCGTCATGGTGAACTCAGAACGGAGTGAAGCAATCAAACTGTGTAGCAGTGTTGAGGAAGACGCAGTCAAAATTATGTCATCCAGATAGAGTAGGAGATAAGCCATATCAGAGCCACGATGATAGACGAACAATGAGCTATCAGTCTTGGCACTTAGAAACCCAAGAAATGCAATATAGGAGGCAAACCGCTGAAACCATGCCCATGGAACCTGCTTCAACCCGTACAAGGATTTGTTCAGGCAGCACACCTTCTAAGGGGAATTTAGATCAATGAAACCTGAAGGGTTGTCGAGCATAAACCGTCTCATCAAGTTTTCCGTTGAGGAAAGCATTCTTGACATCCAGCTGATGAATAGCCTAATCACTGAAAAGAGCAAGTGACAAAAATGTCCGTATTGTGGCGGGTTTAATAACCGGACTGAAAGTTTCATCAAAATCAATACCTTCACATTGCGTGAATCCTCGCAAGACCCACTGTGCCTTGTACCGATCAAGAGAACCATCAGAATTTAACTTGTGATGAAAGATCCACTTGCCTGTGACAATATTTGCATTGCGAGGTGGATCAACTAGGTCCCAAGTGTTGTCGGAGAGAAGAGCACTGTACTCATCAACCATCACTACATGCCAATTAGGGTCCTTGAGCGCTCCACGGTACATCTTCAGGAGAGGAGATAACCCATCAACATGAAGATCGAAGATGGTCTTCGGCTGCACCACGCATGTCTTCGCACGCGTAAGCATGCGGTGTGACGGTGGCAGAGGCGGAGGACGCGGTCGATGGACCGGAGGCGGTGGCGGAGTCGGTGCAGTAGCCGCACGTAGCGAGGAATCGTCCTCAGCAGATGTGGCGGGTGACGAGGCAGGCGACAGGGCAGTCACATGCGATGAGGGGGCCGCGGCGGGAGAGGCGGCCGAACTCGCAGAAGAGAGGACATGCGCGGCAGGGGAGGCAGCCACAAGAAGTCGGCGCTGCGGCTCTAGAAGGCTCATGGCGGCATCGCCGCGCTGCAGCAGAGCTTTCCGTGGCTAGCAAGGTGAACAGCGTCGATGACATCGGCTCCTCAACCTGCAGAAAATCATAAGTGTGCAGGGAAGGAGTAGGAGACGTGGCGGACGCGGTGGTGGAAAAGCGAAAGACAGACTCGTCGAATACAACATGGCGAGAGATGATGATCTTTTGGGTGGAATTGAAGGAAATATGCCGTGAGAGGCAATAATAAAGTTGTTATTGTGTATTCCTTATATATGATAGATGTTTATTTTGCATGCTAGAATTGTATTGATCGGAAACATCAATACATGTGTGTTTAATAAACAAAAAGGGTTCCTAGTTATGCCTCTCTTATAGACTAGCTTGTTGATTAACAAGATGATCAAGGTTTCCTGATCATGGACATTGGATGTTGTTAATAACAAGGTCACACCATTGGTGGAATGATGTGATGAACATTCATTCAAAGTATAGCATTGCGATCAAGTCATTGTGTTTATATTGCTATAACATCATACGAAGTAATCTTTATCCTTAGACCATGAGATCATGTTAATTGCTAACACCTGAAGAGTATCTTGATAATATCAAACGTCACACCGTAACAGGGTGACTATAAAGATGGATTCAGTGCTACGAAGGTGTTATGTTGAGGCTCATGGATCAAGAGTGGAATTTGTCAATCCCGATGACGGATAGATATACTCTGGACCCTCTCGGTAATATCACATTGAGATAGCTTACAAGCAAGTGATGTGATCACTAGAATGTTATATCACGGGAACGAGAAAAGAGTGCATGTCGGTAACAAGATCAAACTAGGTATTTGGATACCGATGATCGAATCTCGGACATGTATTATATCATGAGACAAAGGAATTAAATTACAAGCGTTAAAGGTTCTCACGATCACAAAAGTCATCGTTGAATATACAGGAGTCAGTATGGATCTCCAGGTCCTCCTTCTGACTATTGATCTGAGAGAAGTCTCAATCATGTCTGCATTATTCGCGAACCATAGGGTGACACACTTAAGAGTTACTGGACACCATTTTGGAGCACATATGTTTCAGACGAAAGAATTGCAAAGCGCAGGAATTGTTTCGATAGAAACCGGAAATTGTTTCGGATGAAATTGCAGAAAGTGGTTCTGCATGTGATATTGAAATATTGCAAGGGGCTATATGTGAATGTTTGTTAATTAAAGTAATTAACAAAATTCTAAATAAATTTAATAAAAGAGTTTTATTAAATGAGAGAGCATTAAACTTGGAGAATTTTAATGCATTTAAAGTAGGAACTTTAAAGGGGAATGTGAAGAGGCATTTTAATGTGGAGGAGTTACCACCACATGAATGGGGGAGGTGAGGGGTCACCCCCCCCATGCGCCAGCCATGGAGAGAGGGGGTACCCTCCTCCTCCTATAAAAGGCCACCCTCTTCCTCCTTCTTCCTCACACCTCCTCGTGAAGGATCTCTCTCCCCCTCTAGAATTATTCCCCCATGGTCTCGGATTAGCGAGATACATGTTTCCGGTGGCATTTCGTCTGGAAGGAGTTGCTGCTTCCGCTGGATCGCTGGAGCGAGGAGGCGGAGGTTATCCGGTGGCTTGAACGTGTGTGCGAGTACGGATGCGCTTGGACTTCCTCACGATCTTGAGATCGACAAGTGTACGACTACATCAACCACGAGTTCCTACTTGTTAACAAAACTCGTTGTCTTCGAGGGTAAGTTCTCGTTGGATGTATGTCCACCCGTTGCTTTGTACCTAGTAGATAGATCTTGGCGTGTAGTTCTCATCGTAGGAATTTTTTTGTTTTCTATGTTGCGGACCCAACAGGAATGATCAAGACAGTGATAGCCGTGATGTTGGTATGTATACCCTAAAAACACACAGGGCATGGACCAAGGTGCAAACTTGTGCGGTGCAACGACAGTGGTGTTGGGTAGCAAAGACATCCGAAGACCCGAAGACCAGCATACGCAGAGTCGATGCCATGAAGATCTCGAAAAGGCACATGATCCAAGATTGCCTTGGAAGGCAGGCGATTATGCAATAATACGGCTATATGAAGAGCCTCGGCCCAAAAGCGTGGTGACATACTTGCTTGAATTACAAGTGTGCGAGTAATGTTATTGAGGGTGTGAATAATCCTTTCAGCTTTACCGATCTGTTGCGAGGTATATGGACATGAAAATCAGAGTGCTATTTCATGGCGTTGGGCAAAAGAGTGGAGGAGGGAATTATCGAACTCATGACCATTATCACTGAATAGCTTGCAAGTTTGCACAGAACTGGATACGGGATAAGGCATGAAGGGACGATAAGTGCGAGAGAACTTCTGATTTAGCACGTAGAGGATAAACCCAGACATACTGAGTGAAATCATCGAGGCAAACAAGATAATACTTAAAGCCAAAAATACTCTCAACCGGTGATGTCCATAAATCATAGTGAATAATTTGAAACAAAGAATGTGTTACACGATGGGTAGAAGAAAAAGGAAGACGAACATGACGACATAATTGACAAGCATGACACAAACTAGATTTATTCTTATTCCTAGGAATAACTGAAGAGCGAGCTAAAGACTCCATGACGGGTCGTCTAGTGTGTCCAAGCCACTGGTGCCATAGAGCGGGATCGATGACGAGAAAGGCATGTGGGCGACTGGTGGAGGAGGTGTGGACAGGATAGAGAGCTCCGAGGCTATTGCATCTGAGAATCTTGTTCCTGGTTTGAAGATCCTTCACAGGAAAACCAAGAGGGTCAAATTTGACGGAAACACAATTATCAATGGTGAACTGACGAACTGACAGAAGATTGTTAACTATGTTAGGAGTAACTAAAACATTATGAAGATGAAGGGGACGCTCGAAGGTGGAAATAGAAAAACATGCATATCCGGTAGCGGTGATCGAAAGAGCGGAGCCGTTGCCGACAACAACAGCATAGGGAGAAGAGGTAGGGAGACACGGAGATGAGCATATTGGGCTTGGCCGCGAAGTGGAAGGAGGCGCCGGTGTCCATTACCCATTCAGTGGGTGCTTGTAAGCCCATCGTCTGGAACTGGTGCATGGGCATGGACTGATCCCACGAGGCGGTTGACGGAGCCGGTGATGACAGTGCCGGTGACGAAGGAGCGGCTCCATAGCCGTAAGCAGGGGGCGGGGGCGGGGACACATAGCCATAGCCATATCCATAGGAGGATTGCGGCACGCTATAGGGCCCCTGCGTGTAGAAGGTGTGTGGAGAGGGCGCATGACGTGCCACGTAGCCGTGTGCCCGACCGTAGGGCCACATCTGGATCGTGTTGTTCCATGGGAGTTGCGGCATGGGCCAGGTTGGCGAAGTGACGTCCGGTGGTGCGGTAGGGGACTGCTATTGGACGATAGCGCCCTCCTTGTCAGCCTCAGCCGCAACCTTCTTCTTCTTGCGACGGTGGCCGTTGCCTTTGCCAGGGTTGGCACCGTCAACGATGAGAGTCGTGTCGGAGTTGCGGGCTCAAAGACTTTTGCGCTTCATATCTTGGAGCGCGAGGAGAGAACGACTCTCGAAGGTGATCTCGGGCATGAGGGATATCAAGTCGGTGGTGTGCTCGTACTGCTCGGAGAGGCCGTTGAGGCAGTGGATCACCAGCTTGGCATCTTCTTCGGTGCTCTGAGATCTACTAGATCATCGGCGAGGGCCTTGATCTTTTTAGGTACTCGGTCATGGAAAGTTCGCCCATCTTGATCTTGCCAAGCTCGGTGGAGAGGTGGAGCTGGCGATTGATCTTGTGGTCGTTGAAGAGGTTGTTGATGCTTGTCCACAGATCGGCGACAAGAGGATCTTCACCCGGCGTCATGACGGCGTCAAGGAGGCCAAGGGATACGGATCCGTAGAGCCACGAGACCACCATGGCATCCAACGAGGACCACTCCGGAGTTGGAACGATCGGAGCAGGTGCGTCGACGTGGTCGAGCAACGCGTACTTGCGGAGGGCGGCGCAGAAGAAGGTGTGCCATTGGTGATGGTCGAGGGCCGGCTCGACTGGTATGTGCTCCTTAATGGAGTGGAGGCCGACGACTTGGGCATGTAGGGAGGTGAGCAAGAAGGCCCCTGCACTGGAGGAGGGGGCGGTGGCGAGGGCCATCTTGGCCTTGGCATCGGCGGCCTCGCGAGCCTCACGGTCTTCCTTCTCCTCGGCGGCCTGCGCGGCCTGTGTAGCGTTGTCGCCCATGGCTCCAAGAGAGGCGGCGCGGCGAGAAGGGGGGAGGTGGGTGATTTGCAGATCGACGGCGCCGAGATCGACAACGGCGGAAGCAGGGGCCGACACGGTCCGGCTAGGGTTTTGCGTCTGATACCATGTAAGATAGGGGAAACCACACGTAGTGCTGCCTTGTATTGCTTATTATATAGGAGGATTACAAGGGGAGTCCTAATCTCATACAATACGGACACATACAAAAAGAATACAATATGATTGTATATCTATACAAACACCATACGGTCACATATTCTAATATAAACGACTGGAGTTTGATAATTGTCCTCTAGAATTGTCATGCCAAGTCCCACTTCTACTGTATCATTACCACCAAGGGCTAGTCTCGGTAGGTTTTCTAACTCTGACTAGTTGAATACATGTGCGTTGCTACGGTTCCCTTAAGTTTCCTTAAGTTTTCTTCCTTCGTCGCACATATAAACAAAAATCTAAAAATATTAATTGGAGTGCAACTCAGATAATAACACTCTTTTATTCCTATCGTCTCCCATGATCACAACCATTTGCTTGTTGTCGAGTTGAGTTTCTTCTAGGCTCGAACGGTTGACCAACTAAATAGTATATAAATGCCGCATAGTTCACGTGTCAACTCCAAACCACAAAAACACAACACTCTTCACCTCCTAGTTTTGCATCTTGCTTTGTTGTTGATGTTTTTCTAATCTCGACACTTCAGGAGTTCCTTGTCAACGATTTTGCCTTAAGTTCTGCAAGAAGTTCTGCTTACCCTGTGGCATCGCTAAAAAAAACTATTTTTCCATTACAGACAATTAGAAAAGAGTTACTAATTCTAATCTAGTTCTGAAAAGAGGCATAACTTTTGCTAAATCCAGTCAGTAGCTTTCATTTGCATGTGAGGTGCAAATTTTCAAAATGAGAAATCATGATTATCATATAGATAGATAGTCTACCAAAAAAAAGTTGTTGGTAAACTAAGAATATATATAATTATATATGGAATGCATGCAATTATGAAGGTTAACATCCTTTGGCTTTTTTTAGGTAATACATGTAAGTGTTTGTTATGGACAATCAAAATATAAAGACAAAATATAAGATACTACACTAAAGATACATAGTAGAATTCAAAAGAAAAATTAAATTAGATCAAAGAAAACAACAAATGAACATGATGAGTATCATCAGATTGTTTTAGGAAAAGATCTTGTTGTTATGACACCAACGTGCTCATTTAATGTTATACGAGAGATACAAGATAGGAAATGAGAGAGCACATGTAACAAGACTACAAAAGTCTTGTAAAGGTTGTTAAATACAATAGTGAGAAACACTTTCCTTAGACAAATGCCTTCCATTATTTCCAAAACCAATTTCTGCAATTGCCGCCCGATTCACATGAACAAAGACACTATAATCAAGCTAGAGGCTTCCTAGGTTAGCAAAAAATAAGGAGAGCACAATCTACCTCAATTGGCATCAACAATAGCACAAAAAAGAAGAACGTATATTTACTTGGCAAATAAAATCACCTCGCATGGAACACATAACCCATGAGTTTGTATCGTTTCTTTCTAAGAATATAAAAAGGTAAGCAAGGCTGGAAGATCAATAACAAGTATGTGAGCACATTACTTGTAAAATTCAAAATGATGAAGCCTTTGTTTTAACCCTTTCTCGATTTGCGTCAATTTACCATATAAGAGGCATGCATTCGGAAAGAACATTACTTAGCTTATATATTCAACCCAAGTATAATCAAGAATCACTCAGAGTTCCTCAAACATTGAGAGGGATTCTGAAACTTGCCTAGTTTAACATTATTAATTTACTATTGGTCAAGTAGTCATTTCAGCGAATAAGGGCAAGTAGAAGAATGCACAGCTGCGCGAGATGCACCAAGGAAGAGATGTGCTCACATACATTATCACATTTCCTCTCCTTAAGTAGTTCCAATCATAGATAAGAGCTTTTGAAATTATGGCTATTAGCTACTACAATAATATGGTATACAACAAAAACTGCCCATATACCAGTAAAAGAGGCTTCCCTCTAAACCTCTCTTGAAATGTCTGGTGAGTTTCTACATCATAAATATGCAAATCTTTATTGATTAGATAAGCAAAAAACAACACTGCAATACCTCCCCAAAGTATTGTGGTCCGGTGTGAAATAGAACTCCCCATACCTTTAAAAGAGGCTTCCCTTTAGGTCTATCATGAAATATTTGATGAAGTTTCTGCACCATAGATCTGCAAATCTTTATGGTTTACATAACAGAAGCCAATACGGCAATATGTCTGCAAGGTAGTGTGGTCATGTGTTCAATAAAAACCCCATACCTTTAAAAGAGGTTTCCCTTTAGGTGTCTCTTGAAATGCCAGATGAAGTTTCTGCACCATAGATCTCCAAATCTTTATGGTTTAGATAACCGCAGTCAATACGACAATACATCTACGAAGTATTGTGGTCAAGTGATCTCTCTCTGTACAATACCTGGATAGAGTTGCGGGCATGAATAAATATTATAACAAGCATTGGAAATGAGAGGAACAACCAATGCTTGAATCAGGCCAAAATATTCCATAATTTTCTTTGCCCATGGTAGTCGAAGAGACGTGAGTTAGAACAAAAGTATAGATAACCTAGTGGAATCTCTTCCTTTCACTATTATTTATTAGGAACACAACAATCAAAAGTTAGCAGTATCCATCACATTTATAATTTCATTAGGCTCAAACATTTCATAGTCAGTTATGGTAGAGGAGTACACAATTAATCACGTGGGACCAAAATTAACCACTGAACGAGAATACATGTACCACATGTGGAATATTGATCATACTAAACTACTATTTAACAATGAACTATGATGAAACATTGACATATATCATCAGTTAATAAATGCGACAAGGCACATTTTAGCATAATATAGTAAAAGATGGTCGTCAAGTAAAACATAGCTTCTATACCTTTCTCCTTGTAAAATATCAAAGCACTATGATAAGATTAATCAATGTGACAATGCGCACTTAGTAGAATTAGATACAAACTCATCGTCAAATAATGCATCGCTTCTATGAAGTTTGTCCTTGTAGAATAACCCTCTATTTTTTTAAAAAATTCCGGAAATTGATTAACTATAATCCATCTTCCTTCATGAATTGTAAAAGTAGGAATGATAAAAACTCACTATGAACAGCCAGTCCAGAAATCAAAGTAGTTAACACAAATGTGGACATCACGAGGATGATTTACACTGCCTCAATCGCTCCACGAGATCAGGAGGAGGATTTACATTAAAAATGGGGAGGGGTTCAGATGGCATGGCAATGCAAGAACATAAATTCTTATTTCGTTCAAATATACATCTGGGGTGGACGAACAGTCAATCTTACATTACTTAGCAAGCAAAGCTTCTAATGTCAGTCCCCAGTGCAATCAAAATAAACAAGAGGACTTACTTCTCTTGACGTGGAAACATACCGAGAATATGGAATTGTCTTGTACCTCAATCAGTCATCTAGCCATGAACGCATGCGAGTGGTGACACCTGCTATGTCGTTAGGTGAGGTACGACACGATGCATTGGAACATGACCACCACTTGGCTGTGTCGGTGCTAATGCACTCGAAGGCTGATTCTAGGTTGAGGTCGAGCGTCGGTCAGGAGCGCACAACATCCCGCCACGAGCGTCAGCACGACATGATGCAGTGCCATGGAATGGCTCTATGAGATCTGACATGTCCCTCCTCCGGCAGTGCTCGCTCCTCGTTGGGATGAGATGTTGATTAACCAAATCAACAAAACATTAGACTCCTATGTTTATATGTTGATTAACCAACTATCACACATGACATGTCGCACAGAGGGGCCAAAGGGAGAAAAAAATGTCTTCTACCATATGTCTTTTTCCCCTAGAAATTTACACGCATAAGAGGATTTTAACACTAACAAAAAGTGACTTTGGGGAAAAAATTCCCTAGATACAACTTTAAATT